>CM074718.1:651441982-652041982 GCA_037306005.1 Rhinophrynus dorsalis
AGTTAGCCAAGAACAGGCGATAAGGGACTCAGGTTATCACAGGAAAGTTAACACCTATTTTTTTTTTAACCTGAATCCCTTATCGTCTGATTAAACAGCCGACATAGAAACTTGAAGTTAAAAAAAACTCAGTGGATGTATTGATATGGGGCTCTAAGCCCCATATCAATACACACAAAGTATAAAAAAAGTGTCAGACATTAGTAGAATTATCCCTTTGAGAGCCAGTGGGGTATAATTACCCCTCCGGCATTCATAGGGTTAACCCAACTAAGTTAAAAAACATCACATTACAAGTAACACTTACCATTAATCCTGATGTCCAGCGGAGTCCTCAGCTTCCTGGTCATCTTCTGTCCTTCTTTTCTATCTTCTGTCCTTCTTTCTTCTTGCTGTAAAATAGAAACAAAAGTTTAAGTTAAAAGCATACATACTTTAACCACATGAATGCCAGAGGGGTACACAATGCATTGCAAAGCAATGCGTTGTGTTCCTCTCTGGGGCCCAAAGGGTTAAAGTATGTAGTAGTGTGCTAGTTGTTAAAATCAAAATGCCCCCATAATAATAAATGTTTTAACATATTAAAAGCCAATGGTATTGCCATAAGTAAAATAAAATGATACTTAGCATATACGTCGATGTCTCCGCTGCTGGGTGAGGGCACTGAGGCGGTGGCGGAGACAGAATACTGCGCCACCCCCCCTCTTCTTGTCCACGGGCCGATGCCTGCTCTGGTCTGAGGGAATTAGAATTGAGGCTGCCCTTATACATGGGCACCCTTACTTCTAATTCTCTTACAGCCATTGGCTGGGATTTGCTTACGCACCTCACAGCCAATCAGCTTTGAGCGGCTGTGGTTTGAACTGTGAGAGAATTAGAAGTAAGGGTGCCCATATATAAGGGCAGCCTCAATTCTAATTCCCTCAGACTGGAGCTGGCATCGGCCCGTGGACAAGAAGGGGGGGTGGCGCAGTATTCTGTCTCCACCACTGCCTCATCAGCCTCACACAGTGGCGGAGACAGTGATGTATATGCTAAGTATCATTTTATTTTACTTACGGCAATACCATTGGCTTTTAATATATTAAAAACATTTATTATTAGTATTATTATTATTATGGGGGCATTTGAATTTTAGCAGCTGGCACACTACTACATACTTTAACCCTTTAGGCCCTGGAGAGGTACGCAACGCATTGGACGGTTGGAGGAGATTTTAAACTAGGAAGGGGGGGGAGGGGCCAATAAATACTGGGATAGATAGTATAGAAAGGGAAGGCGATGTAGTTAATAACCAGGTGGGAGGATCTGGGGGCGGGGTTAGTACAGATGATAGGGAGAAGACTATAAGCCACAACAAAATTAAATCACAAATGGAACACAGCAGAGGCATAAATTGTATGCTTGCAAATGCCAGAAGTTTAACTGGTAAAATAGGGGAACTGGAGCTGGTAGCTGAAATTGAAAACTATGACTTGATAGGCATAACAGAAACATGGTGGGATGACACACATGATTGGGCAATCAATTTAGAGGGCTACATGTTATTTAGAAAAGATAGGTCAAGCAAAAGAGGTGGTGGGGTCTGTCTGTATATCAAACCAGCATTATTGCCTCAATTGCGGGAAGATATATGTGATGACAGTAGTGAACATGTGGAATCCCTGTGGGTTGAAATAGTCACTGGGGATAAAACTGCCCAGAAAATATTAGTGGGTATTTGTTATAAACCACCAAACATTGGTGACCTTGAAGAAACACAGCTATTAATGCAAATAGAAAAGGCTTCCCAAATAGGGAGAACTATAATTATGGGGGATTTTAATTATCCAGAAATAGACTGGAAAAATGGAATAGCTAACTCTGCTAAAAGCAGCAAGTTTCTGAACTTGTTGAATGACAATTTTTTGTCACAACTAGTGCAGACCTCAACCAGAGGGAATGCATGTCTGGATTTGGTAATAACTGACCATGAAGAACTTAGCTCTAACATCCAAGTAAGGGAGCACTTGGGGAATAGTGACCATAACATGGTATCGTTTGAGATTAATTCAAAAAAACAAGTTGATATGAGTTCCACCAAAACACTGAATTTTAAAAAGGCCAACTTTAGCAGGTTTAATTCATCCCTTGGTCTCGTTGACTGGGATAAAATATTTTCAGGAAAAAACACAGAAGGTAAGTGGAATGCCTTTAAAATAACATTGCAAAAATACACATATAAATTTATCCCTGTTGGAAACAAATACAAAAGAAGCAAATTGAAACCAATGTGGCTAACCAGTAAAGTAATTCATGAAATAAATAACAAGAAAGCGGCATTTAAACATTACAAAGCTGAGGGATCAGCAGAGGCATTTGCAGAATACAAAAATGTCAACAAAACCTGTAAAAAGGCTATTAAATTAGCTAGACTGGAGAATGAAAAAAATATTGCTAAGGAGAGCAAAAGCAACCCAAAAAAATTATTTAAATACATTAATGGCAAAAAATTAAAGTCTGATAATGTTGGGTCCTTGTTAGCTGAAACGGGTGAGATGGTCAAAGGTGACAGAGAGAAGGCAGATATTTTAAATAATTTCTTTTCTTCTGTTTTTACCAAGGAAGACCCATTGGACAAGAATCTGCAAACTACTTTTACAGAACAGTCACAGCAAGCATGGGACTGGCTAACACAAGAAAAAGTGTTAAAACAATTGAATGGTGTCAAGGTAGACAAAGCTCCGGGGCCAGATGGTATACACCCACGGGTACTTAAAGAGCTAAGCCAGACCCTGGCCAGACCGATATATCTGATTTTCAGGGATTCTTTTATTTCTGGTATGGTGCCCATGGATTGGCGTAAAGCAGATGTGGTGCCCATATTTAAAAAGGGATCAAAGTCCCAGCCAGGAAATTACAGACCCGTAAGCTTGACATCTGTGGTAGGGAAGCTGTTTGAAAGGTTGCTAAGGGAATATATTCAAGAATTCTGCTGGAACAGGAATATCATTAGCAATAGCCAACATGGCTTTGTGAAAGATAGGTCTTGTCAAACGAACTTGATCGCATTTTATGAAAAAGTAAGTAATAATATAGATGAGGGAGAGGCGGTTGACGTGATCTATTTAGACTTTGCCAAGGCATTTGATACGGTTCCACACAAGAGGTTACTGTACAAATTGAATGAAATAGGACTAGGGCAAAATGTTTGTGAGTGGATTGGAAATTGGCTGAAAGATAGAATGCAAAGAGTGGTAGTAAATGGCAAGTTCTCCAGTTGGATAAACGTGATAAGTGGAGTGCCTCAGGGATCTGTCCTGGGTCCTCTTCTTTTTAATTTGTTTATTAATGACCTCCCAGAGGGCATAGGAAGCCATGTATCAGTGTTTGCCGATGACACAAAATTAAGTAAGGTAATAAAGTCTGAACTGGATGTGTCTTCATTACAAAAGGACTTGGACAAATTGAGTAACTGGGCAGGCAAATGACAAATGAGATTCAATATAGACAAGTGTAAAGTTATGCATTTTGGGTATAATAATAAAAATGCAACATATAGTTTAAATGGTGTTTCTCTGGGGAAATCTACTAATGAAAAGGATTTAGGAGTAATGGTAGACAATAGACTTTGCAGTAGCATGCAGTGCCAGCTGGCAGCTGCAAAGGCCAATAAGATATTGGCATGTATTAAAAGGGGTATTGACTCAAGGGAGGAAGATATAATTATGCCTCTTTACAGGTCCATGGTAAGACCCCACCTAGAATATGCTGTTCAATTCTGGGCGCCCTTTCTGAAGAAGGACATTATGGAACTAGAGAGAGTGCAGAGGAGGGCTACAAAACTAGTAAGGGGAATGGAATGTTTTAGTTATGAAGAGAGGCTAGAAAAGTTAAACTTGTACACACTAGAGAAACGGCGTCTTAGAGGGGATATGATAACACTATATAAATATGTTCAAGGCCCATATAAAGGGCTTTCAAAAGACCTGTTCATTAACAGAACAGTACACAGGACAAGGGGCCACCCGCTTAGACTTGAGGAAAGGAGATTTAGTCTACAACAGCGGAAGGGTTTCTTTACAGTAAGGACAATAAAGGTTTGGAATGCACTTCCGGAGGAGGTGGTGCTATCAAATACATTAGATGCCTTTAAAAGGGGCCTGGATACTTATTTAAAAGAGCATAATATAGAGGGCTATGCACGTTAGTATTGGGATTAATATTTAGTTAGGGCTTGTTGATCCAGGGAGAAATCTGATTGCCATTTGGAGTCAGATGCCTTCTTTTGGGTCAGCGATGGTAAACAGGAATAGGAAAAGGGTTGAACTGGATGGACGCAAGTCTTTTTTCAACCTAAATTACTATGTAACTATGTAACTATGTAACTATGTAACGATCGGTGCTTGACAGTATGTCAGGCACCGATGGTTAACTTTTTTAGTTAAGTTCCCAAAACTGGGGTTATTTAGCTGCATTTTGGGAACTTAAAACACAAAATGGATGTTTGGACACAACACCAGTTTTGTGTCCATCTCTAACATGCTCAACTCTCAACAAGTATGTCAATATATTAATCATGCATGGAATATGGACTAAAGCCTGGTGGCAACATAATGATTCCTTCCTGCTGAGGATAGCCTTGCATTGTAATGTGCTATACAGTTGTATGGACAAGAAGATATGGCTGTTGTCTATGCGCTTACAGGCAGGTAATCACCCACCTCAATGCTTTTACCAAGGGATTGTGCTGTGTCTTTAACAAAGGTCAGTGTAAATGATGTCATAATGCCACTCAACATTCCCATTGATTTAAATTGTGATTTTAACCCCTTGAATCTTATAGGTAAGGGACTGTCAGGCTGGCGCCATATAAATGGGTAGTAAAGGGGATTTTAGAGCAGAGGTGGAAGCCACTATTTTTCTTTATGAGAACTTGAGACATAACATATATTATGAGATTATTTTCAGTTAGAGGAAAATCAATACCTCCTTGTCATACTGTGGTCAAGAAATCCTAATGACCCATATAATTTTTCCCTTGTGCCTTTGTTCGAGAGACATCTTCAATCAGTACTGGATGTCATGCCCATTGAGGTGGAAATGAGAGTTGCTAGCGGGATCACAGGACATTAACCTCTGCTCACTGTACATGGTAATGCAAAGCAATTTAGTACAAACCCCTCTGGTCCTTAATACACTCTGACTCTGTCAGGTTAATAAAACTGACTACAACTGTCATAACCACCTCTGTGGACATTACATCCAGAACTGATTGAAGATGTTGGGGGAGATACATACAGGGCCAATGCAATGGCAAAATGTGTCTGGAGATCACATACCCATAGGTAATGCAACACACTTCACTATATGACCTAAAAATTATCTTTACAAGGGGAGGGAAGAATCTTTAGTTATTAGCATATGAGGCTGGCATAATGCTGGCAATGTGTTGAGTGGGCAACAGCCTTTCCTTAACCCTTTGAGTGCATTAGGAATGTGCCATGCTTTTCACTGCAATGATTTACAGACTCTTATGGCACTCAAAGGGTTATAACATAAACAGTCCCCTGCCCCACTTAACAGGTGATTCAAATACACACAGAAATATTGAAAGTAACAGCTACTCTGCTGGTTCTCTGTGTTTACCTGAACCTGATATAGGCGGTTTCAAGTTCACAGTAGACTATCTGCTGATCAGCTGATCCATGTCATCAGATGTCTCTGCTAAATGTTGTTTACATGAATCAGCTGATTGGCAGATAGTCCTTTGTGGACTTGAAACAGCTGATCAGCTGGTTCAGTTCAACACAGAACTGGCAGAGCAGCTGTTACATGAAACAGCTGATCTCCTGGTTCTGTGTGTATTTGAATCATGTGGGGAATTGTTATAACCCTTTGAGTGTCACGGGGGTGTGAAACGTATTGAAGAGCAACATGTTACACATCCCTTTGGCACTAATAGAGTTTAGGGAGGACAGCTGCTGTCTCTGCTCTCCAATAGAGACAGCAAACCTGTCATGGAAAGCTATGATAAGAGCACAACTTCACCATCTCAGTTTGGGATGCTGGGACTGTGGACTCAGAAAGCACAGCCAGCTACAAGACCAATGCAACATTAACATATAAAAACATCAACAGGGATATAATAATGGATCATTAAGCTACATTTTAATATGCAGATGAGTTATTGTTGAAGTCGTCACTGCAACATTGCAAACCCGGTGAAGGCATGATGAAACCTGGCGTTTCCTGTGCTATAGAGGTGTCTTCCAAAGGGATATGATAGTGAAGGCATCTTCGTGCATATGATGAGATGGAATTCATGAAAATACACCAAAATGTCTCCAACCTGGATCTTTAGTAAGCGTTAGTGCATCTTCAATGTTATCTCTTAAGCATCGGCAAAATTCATAGGGAGCATTGCTATTTTCTGCCCATATGGGTGTTATTAATAGGAGGTGTTAGCTGTCCTTTAAAAGATCTGTGGCGAGCTGCTGATGACAGGACCATACAGAAAGTTGCAGCAGACCAATTACCTTTCCATTGCTTCAGCAACTCACACATAGTCTGCCAGAGGTGCATTTCTCTTGTTTTGTAAAGCATCCCTTTTATAAAGGGGCCTTTCTGTAGGCATCATAAGGCCCTATAAAACTAACCAAATACTGAAAAATGCAGAATGTATGAGACTACTTATCACTTTAAGTACCAGTGGTGAATGCAACGTAGGCTCATGAATTCTGCCTGCTCCAGTGTGGAAAAAATTGCATCTCGATGGACATGACATTCTGGACTCAGTGAAGATGTTATGTCATGAACAAAGACACAAGGGCAAAATCCAGAGTGCCCATTAGGATTTTTTGGCTAGAGTATGTAATTTACTATTATATAGCATTTTACATTTGAACAGTTTTTTGAAATATTGTTTGTATGTGGCAACTCCTGTTTTCAGTTGGAAGGTAGAAGGACTGACCAGAGACCCCTTGCTCAGATTTAGTGCATGGGTAATAGTTGGATGAAATGGTGCAGGGCTATGGCTCACTTGAGAAGCTAGATGTGGGATCTAAAGACAAATTGTCAGTCAAGTTCATAGCTTTATTTATACTATATGCAAAGATATGGAAACAAAATGCTTATAAATCCCACTCTGTTCTATAAAGGATATCACACAAGCCATACAGGCAGTGCTGGGTTACATATACACTATTTACAATGACCCAAAAATAAATGTATGTACTAAGTCATCGCATAGCAGAATACACAATCAAAAGATTCATTATTTAAAATAAAGACCTGATTAAAAACACTATAGACAGAAACAATACTAAATACACAGGAAATACCCCTATTTAAGCTCAGCTGTAATATATAAAAATGCTAAATAGTGATGAGCGAGCATGCTCGGCCGAAGCGCGGTTCGGCTCGAGCATCGCTCTGCTCGGCACATGGCGGTACTCGTACGAGTACCGCATGTGCTCGCCCGCCATGTTCGGGTCTCCTCCCCGCACGTTTCGCGGCTGCTGCGCAGCCAATAAACGTGCAGGGAGGCTCTGACATCAGTGTAATGCCAGCAGCCATGTTGGCTGCTGGCATTACACTGATTGGCTGGCCAGAACCCGTGATCGGGTGCTGTATAGCACCTGACCAGCGAGTTCGGCTCAGTCTTAGCCAGGGAGAGATGAGGATAGGAAGGGAAAGTCAGTGTAGGGAGAAGAAAAGCGAGTTTGTTAAAAAAAAAGACCCAAAAGTCCTTTTTAGGACTACTGTGTGTGGGGGCAGCAGTTTATTTTGTGTGGGGGGGCAGAGATATAAAAAAAAAAACTTCACATATTCTGTTCACTGTGCCTAGCCGCAGATTAGCAGCACATTCTGTTTAGTGTGCAAAGTTGCAGATTAGAGCACATTCTGTTCAGTGTGCAAAGTTGCAGATTAGCAGCACATTCTTTTTAGTGTGCAAAGTTGCAGATTAGAGCACATTCTGTTCAGTGTGCAAAGTTGCAGATTAGCAGCACATTCTTTTTAGTGTGCAAAGTTTCAGATTAGGAGAACATTCTGTTAAGTGTTCAAACTGTAAAATATCAAAGTCACATATTCCATTCACTGTGCGTAGCCGCAGTTAAGAAGAACATTCTGTTTACTGTGCAAAGTTGCATATTAGGAGAACATTCTGTTAAGTGTTCAAACTGTAAAATATCAAAGTCACATATTCCATTCACTGTGCGTAGCCGCAGTTAAGAAGAACATTCTGTTAACTGTGCAAACTTGCATATTAGGAGAACATTCTGTTAAGTGTTCAAACTGTAAAATATCAAAGTCACATATTCCATTCACTGTGCGTAGCCGCAGTTAAGAAGAACATTCTGTTTACTGTGCAAAGTTGCATATTAGGAGAACATTCTGTTAACTGTGCAAACTGTAAAATATCAAAGTCACATATTCCATTCACTGTGCGTAGCCGCAGTTAAGAAGCACATTCTGTTTAGTGTGCAAAGTTGCATATTAGGAGAACATTCTGTTAACTGTTCAAACTGTAAAATATCAAAGTCACATATTCCATTCACTGTGCGTAGCCGCAGTTAAGAAGAACATTCTGTTTACTGTGCAAAGTTGCATATTAGGAGAACATTCTGTTAAGTGTTCAAACTGTAAAATATCAAAGTCACATATTTCATTCACTGTGCGTAGCCGCAGTTAAGAAGAACATTCTGTTTACTGTGCAAAGTTGCATATTAGGAGAACATTCTGTTAAGTGTTCAAACTGTAAAATATCAGTCACATATTCCATTCACTGTGCGTAGCCGCTTTTAAGAAGAACATTCTGTTTACTGTGCAAAGTTGCATATTAGGAGAACATTCTGTTAACTGTGCAAACTGTAAAATATCAAAGTCACATATTCCATTCACTGTGCATAGCCGCAGTTAAGAAGAACATTCTGTTTACTGTGCAAAGTTGCATATTAGGAGAACATTCTGTTAAGTGTTCAAACTGTAAAATATCAAAGTCACATATTCCATTCACTGTGCGTAGCCGCAGTTAAAAAGAACATTCTGTTTACTGTGCAAAGTTGCATATTAGGAGAACATTCTGTTAACTGTGCAAACTGTAAAATATCAAAGTCACATATTCCATTCACTGTGCGTAGCCGCAGTTAAGAAGAACATTCTGTTTACTGTGCAAAGTTGCATATTAGGAGAACATTCTGTTAAGTGTTCAAACTGTAAAATATCAAAGTCACATATTCCATTCACTGTGCGTAGCCGCAGTTAAGAAGAACATTCTGTTTACTGTGCAAAGTTGCATATTAGGAGAACATTCTGTTAACTGTGCAAACTGTTAAATATCAAAGTCACATATTCCATTCACTGTGCCGAGCCACAGTTAAGAAGAACATTCTGTTTACTGTGCAAAGTTGCATATTAGGAGAACATTCTGTTAAGTGTTCAAACTGTAAAATATCAAAGTCACATATTCCATTCACTGTGCGTAGCCGCAGTTAAGAAGAACATTCTGTTTACTGTGCAAAGTTGCATATTAGGAGAACATTCTGTTAACTGTGCAAACTGTAAAATATCAAAGTCACATATTCCATACACTGTGCCGAGCCGCAGTTAAGAAGAACATTCTGTTTACTGTGCAAAGTTGCATATTAGGAGAACATTCTGTTAACTGTGCAAACTGTAAAATATCAAAGTCACATATTCCATTCACTGTGCCAAGCCGCAGTTAAGAAGAACATTCTGTTTACTGTGCAAAGTTGCAGATTTGCAGCACATATTCCGTGTAATATGAAGAAGGCGGGTAAAAAGGGACGGGGAAGTGGACGTGATCCTGATAGTTCAGGGCGCGGGTCAGGACGCGTAGAAACTGTGCCTGGTGCCAGAGCACAAGACAGAAAGACATCCACCATACCTAGCTTCATGTCTCAGTTTACAGGGCGTCGCAGGACATCACTCTCAAGGTCCGACCACTGCGAACAGGTGGTCGGTTGGATGTCAGCTGATACTGCTTCCAGTCGGTTAAGCACCACCCTGTCTTCCACCAAGTCCACTCTCAGTAGCCAAGAGTCTGGTCAACATAATCCTCACCCTGATCATCCTTCCTCCCACCATAGAGGATCTGGTCAAAGAAGTGATCCCACACTGGGATATAGTGAGGAGCTCGTCTCATCACCAATCCTTAATTTGAACCTATCTCCAAGCACGCTTGCAGAGGAACATGACATCTTGTGCCCTGATTCACAACCTCTAGAGGGTACCCAATCACAAGAAGATGACAGAGGTGAACGGCATTTAAGGTCAAAGGAAGTGGATGATGATGATGATGAGACACAGTTGCCATTAAATCAACCACTATTACTGTCTCAAGACCTTGATGAGGAGGATGATATACAGTTGTCAATGACTGAGTATGTGGTGGGATCAAGACATGAGGAGGATGATCAGAGTGAGGAAGTGGAGGAGGACTTGGTGGATGATGAGGTGACTGACCCCACCTGGGAAGGTGTAGAGCCGAGCGATGACAGCAGTCCTGAGGGTGAGCCATCTGCAGCACCACAACAGGCTGGAAGAGGCAGTGGTGTGGCTACAGAAAGAAGGCAGACCGCACCAAACCGGCCCGCAAATGTTCCACGGAGCACCCCCTTGCGTAAATCTCCCTTGCCAAGGGGTAGGTGTTCCGCGATATGGCGTTTTTTTAAGGAAAGTGCGGACGACAAAAGAATTGTAGTTTGCAACCTGTGCCACACCAGAATGAGCCGAGGCATGAACACTAGAAACCTCACCACCACCAGCATGATCCGACACATCCAAGCACCGTAATAAGTGGGAGGAACGCCCGGATCGCCAATCTGTGTCTGCAGGCCACACCACTGCCTCCTCTTCCCCTGTTTTCGGTGCCGGCCAATCGCCTGTCGAAGGCGCAGGCCCGCATACCTCCCGCCCTGCACCTGTACCATCTGAAGCACCATCAGCGACCACATCCACTTCCCTGTCCCAGCACAGCGTCCAAATGTCGTTACCCCAGGCATTTGAGCGCAAGTAAAAATACCCAGCCACCCACCCACAGGCCATAGCACTAACCTCACACCTTTCCAAATTACTGGCCATCGAAATGCTGCCATTTAGGCTTGTGGAGACTGAGTCCTTCCGCAGCCTGATGGCAGCAGCTGTCCCTCGGTACGCAGTCCCCAGCCGCCACTACTTTTCCCGGTGTGCCGTCCCCGCCTTACACCACCATGTGTCCCGTAACATCACCCGTGCCCTGACCAACGCAGTTACTGGGAAGGTCCACTTAACGACTGACACATGGACAAGTGCTTGTGGCCAGGGACGCTACATTTCCCTGACGGCACACTGGGTGAATGTCGTGGAGGCTGGGAGCGACTCGGACCCTGGGATGGCACAGGTGCTACCCACGCCGAGGTTTGCGGGCCCTACCTCCATCAGGGTTTCCGCCAGCACCTACGTTATTGGCTCCTCCTCCTCCGTTTCCACCTCCGAATTCTCTGCGCGCAGCGCCACTCACCCATCAGCCGGTAGCTGGAAGCAGTGTAGCACTGCAGTGGGGAAGCGTCAACAGGCCGTGCTGAAGCTGATCTGCCTTGGGGACAAACAGCACACGGCCTCAGAGCTGTTGCAGGGGATTAGTCACCAGACCGAGCAGTGGCTCTCGCCACTCAACCTGCAAGCAGGCATGGTTGTGTGTGATAATGGGCGTAACTTGGTGGCGGCTTTGGAGCTCGGCAAGCTCACACACGTACCATGCCTAGCGCATGTATTTAATTTAGTGGTGCAGCGATTTCTAAAAACCTACCCCAATGTGCATGATCTCTTGACCAAGGTGCGCCGCGTGTGTGCACATTTCCGTAAGTCATCAACAGCTTCAGCCGGCCTGTTGAAGCTGCAGCAGCGCTTACAATTGCCAGCTCACCGGCTGCTGTGTGACGTGAGCACGCGCTGGAACTCCACCTTCCACATGTTGGCCCGGCTTTGTGAGCAGCAGAGGGCAGTAGTGGAGTACCAGCTGTTACACGGTCGTCGCCTCTCCGTTCAACTTCCTGTAATCAGAAGTGAGGAGTGGGAATGGATGTCAGACCTCTGTGAGGTTTTACGCAATTTGGAGGAATCGACACAGATGGTGAGCGGCGATAACGCTATTATCAGTGTAACCATCCCACTTCTGTGTCTACTGAAACGCTCGCTGCTCACAATTAAAACTGACGCTTTGCATGTGGAAGAGGTGGAAATGCGGGAGGAAGAGCTTACACAAGGTGATAGCCAGAGCACCCTCACTTCGTCTTCTCAGCGACAATTGGAGGAGGCGGAGGAGGAGGAGGAGGAGGAGGAAGACACGGTTGCCTCCGCTACAGAGGGTAGCCATGGAACTTTAGTTCCATCTCTTCAGCGTGGGTGGGCAGAAGAGGAGGAAGAGGATGAGGAGATTGAGAGTCATCCTCCTGGTGAGGACAGCGAAATCTTGCCTGTTGGTACTCTGGCACACATGGCTGACTTTATGTTAGGCTGCCTTTCCCGTGACCCACGCGTTATACGCATTTTAGACAACACGGATTACTGGGTGTTCACCCTTCTGGACCCCCGCTACAAAGAGAATTTCTCATCTCTCATTCCTCCGGTGGAGAGGACAAGCAAAATGGTGCAATACCAGAAGGTTCTTGTCGAAAAATTGCTACAAAATTTTCCATCTGACAACACTGGCGGCAGAGTACGTGCTACCTTGGCCAACCGAGAAGGGGAGAAAAGGGGAGCACACAGCAGTTCCGACAAAGGCAGGGCAACACTCTCCAAGGCGTGGGACACCTTCATGACACCCCGCCAGCACCCTCACCCTGATGCGCAGCCTAGTGTCACAAGGAGGGAAAAGTTTTGGAAGATGGTGAAGGAGTACGTAGCAGACCGTGTCAGCGTCCTCAATGATCCCTCTGTGCCTTACAACTACTGGGTGTCCAAGCTGGACACGTGGTATGAACTGGCACTCTACGCCTTGGAGGTGCTGGCCTGCCCTGCCGCCAGCGTTCTGTCTGAGCGGGTATTTAGTGCTGCTGGTGGCATCATAACAGATAAGCGTATCCGCCTTTCCACCGAAAATGCTGATAGGTTGACACTTATAAAAATGAACAAGGCCTGGATTTCCCCTGACTTCTCCACTCCACTGGAGGAAAGCCCCGGGGGAACATAAAGTCACTTTATATATGTTATTTACAATGATGGGAATACTCTGTATTCCCATTCACCCCTTCCACCCAAAAAACGGGTATATGTTTGACTCTCTTCCATATACCCTGGGATATAATTTTTATATAGGGCCAGCTCACCAGCGGGCCCTGTGATATAATTTTTATATAGGGCCAGCTCACCAGCGGGCGCAGTTTGACAATTTTTGTATAGGTCAGCTCACCAGCGGGCCTTCTCATATAATGTTTTATTGGGTCAGCTCTCTAGCGGGCCCTCTCATATAATGTTTTATAGCGTCAGCTCACTAGCGGGCCTTCGCATATAATGTTTAGGATGGTCAGCTCCGCAGCAGACCCTCACCCATAATGTTTTAGATGGTCGGCTCAGCGCACGTTTCCCTCTTAATCATGGCCCCAGTTCAGAAAAATCGAGGAAATTTTTGGGAGAATTTGCCTTTGCGCACGTTTCCCTCTTAATCATGGCCTCAGTTCAGAAAAATCAAGGACATTTTTGGGAGAATTTGCTTCTGCGCACGTTTCCCTCTTAATCATGGCCTCAGTTCAGAAAAATCAAGGAAATTTTTGGGAGAATTTGCCTCTGCGCACATTTCCCTCTTAATCATGGCCTCAGTTCAGAAAAATTGATGAAATTTTTTGCAGAATTTGCAGATGATATACAAGTAAATATACAGCAAATACTGTTTGGTAACAATTTTTCGCCTAAAGTCATTTTTATCTTCCTTTTTATGTGTTTTACGGTCAGTCTGTAAAAATGGCGTACTACGGGCGAAAGATCATTCCCAGCAGCGATGTTGGAGTCCAAGATGCATCCAGACATCCTCCCTATGCTGTCCCTGAACCATTTCTGTGGTGTTTCCATCATTTTCTGCCCTTTTCCTATGGACCAGGCACCCTCCCCTCATCAGAGCAGGGGGTGCCTGGTGTAATGCTCGAGTCCTCCCATTGACTTCAATGGGGCTTGGGTGCTCGGCCGAGCACTCGAGCCTCCGGGGGCGCTTGGTCAGAGCACCCGAACACCCGAGCATTGGGGTGCTCGCTCATCACTAATGCTAAACACTATTCAGAAAGTCTAAACTACATGTACACACTAAGTAAATGAAAGAATACCATAATCGCTACTATCACAAGCCCAGCACCTCAAACTGTGATTTTTGTTTTATGCTTATACATCTTTTATTTACTATCATATTTATGTTATTGTTAGTTTGATTTATAACTGACTGTGTTATTTCACTTTTATAGTGTTTTGGATTGCTGGACATACTAGTCCATGGTGGGGGCAAGCATGCGGTTAAGACCATTCCCTCTGATGCTCAGGAAAGGGAGCTTGGCATCCCAGCATTTCGGTAGGGTATATAAGAGGATTTTAGTCTTACCGGTTAATCCTTTTATCTTAGTCCATACAGGTTGCTGGTAACTTTGGGTAGGCGATCCGCCCCTTTAATTGTAGGCAAGAACAATTCTAGAATTGTATGCTGGGGGTGGAGCCTACCTTCCGTCCTTGGCTGCAGCTAGCCAACCAGCTCCAGAAAGATTTGAGACACTAACTATTGACTAGATAATGAAGGGAAAGAAGACTCCTGTGAGCATGACCCCGAAGGACCCCCACGGTCTGCCACAGGAGAGACAAGCTTGGTCCCTTGACAGGGTGGGAAACCAGTAACCTGTACGGACTAAGAGAAAAGGATTTAACAGGTAAGACTAAAATCCACTGAGTTTCCCAGAGGCAGGAAGTAAGGCAAGGACCAGGCCCAAGGCCCCCAAAGTCACCAGAGCAGATATTAACCATCAGATCAGAGATAGCCCAACAAAACAACTGAAATGTCAATGGACACTGAACAGGGGTAAAAACACCCCAACTGTTACACAGCACGTTGAACTAGAGCCAACAGGGCTCAAAAGTGAAGAAAGCACCAAGAACCAAAGAAAATCCTAGACAGGCAAGACTGCCTCCAGGATTTTCCTCCAAAAGCTGAAGTCAGTCGTTGCCAGTACATCAACACGGTAATGCACTGAAAAGGTGTGCACAGACGACCAGGTGGCAGCCTTGCACAACTGATCAGCAGTGGCCTGATTCTTGTAAGCCCAAGGGGCCCCAATAGATTGAGTAGAATGAGCTGTGACCCAGAAAGGGACAGGCTTCTTCCTCAGCTCATAAGCCTTACGAATAGAAGCAATAGTCACCCTGGATGCAGTCTTCCTGCCCTAGGACCCTCAGGAATGACGAACAACGCATCTGATTACCTGATAGACTCAGTGCGATGTACATAAAACTTGAGACAATGCAACACATCTAACAAGTGGAGAACCCTCTCCTTGTCAGAGGTGGGGTCAGGGCAGAAAAAGGGCACCACAATCTCCTGATTGATGTGGAACTCCGAAAGCACCTTCAGGAGAAACTCCTGAGAGGTGCGAAGCACCGCCTTGTCCTTGTGAAACACCAAATAGGGTGGTTTACAGGACAGAGCATGTAACTCTGCAACACGACGGACAAGCACAATCCCCAGGAGAAAAGCCATTTTCCACATCAACAGGCATAGAGGAATAGTAGCCGAAGACACAAATGGAGGGCTCTGAAAAACACCCCAAACCATGTTAAGATCCCACGGAGGAGCAGGAATCTTGAAGGCAGGACGAGTATGAGCAAAGCCCTGGAAGAAAACTTTGACATCAGGAAGGATGGTAATGCTCCTCTGAAAGAAAACAGAGAGCAGACATCTGAACTTTAAGGGAACTCAAACTGAGGCCCTTATCCACACACTGTCCTGCAGAAAAGCCAGGACCGTAGGCAGATCAAATTCCTGAGACAGGTCCTTGTCAGCACACCAAGATAGGAAGGTAGACCAGACACAATGTTAGATCTTGGAAGAAACAGGTTTGCAGGCACTGAGCATAGTAGCCACCACACCAGAAGATAACACTTTCTTCCTCAATACTGAGGATTCAATTTCCAAGCCATCAAGGCTAGACGATGGAAATCGGAGGTACTGCCGGCTCTCTGGATGAATGGCAATGTGTAAGTACGCATCCTGAAGATCCAGAGATGTAAGGAATTCCCTTGGGGACATGACAGCAATCACCATTCGTAGAGGCTCCTGTTGATAATGAGTTCGGATCACAAAGGAATTGAGATCCTTCAAATCCAAAATGGGACGACAACCTCCGTCCTTCTTGGAGAACACAAAGAGGTTTGAGTAAAAACCCATACCTCTGTCCTGAACTGGAACCTGCTCTAGAACGTCCTTGTCCAGAAGAGCCTGAACAGCGCCGTCGAACAGACGGCGTTTCTCTGCGCCCTGAGGCGTATGAGAAGGAAGGAAGTGAAAGGGAGGAAGAGAGACGAAAGGGATCCTATACCCTTCCGTCGCCACCTGTAAAACCCATGGGTCCATCACTGAATCCTCCCAAATGTTGTGATAGTGATGCAGACGACCACCTACAGCAGAGTGTAGACTCGGGTTCGGTGAGTCATGCCGAAGAAGGCTTGGAAGCCTTGGGCTTGGAGAAGGCCTTGGGCTTCCATTGCTGCTTGGGCTTGAAGGATGTACGCAGAGCTGAGGGAACCATCTGGTTCGCTGGACATGTCTCATTCTGAAAGGAACGAAAATACCGGTTATGCTTAAGCAGTGTTTTCTTCCTAGGAACTAAGGATAGAAGTGTACTCTTACCCCCCTGTAACCTCATTGATCAGATACTTGAGATCTGGCCCAAAGAAAGAAGTGCCTTGAAAAGGCAAGGAGAGCAATTCTTTCTTAGAAGCAGTATCAGCAGACCAGATCTTGAGCCAAAGAGCCCGCCTGGCAAACACAGGCATGGTGGAAACCCTAGCCACCAAATGGATGGCATCAAATAAGGCAGCAGAAACATAGTGCTGTGCCTCAGAAATGTTGGCAAGGAGGCTCAACTTATCCGAAGTAGGAGCACCCTGATTGACAGCAAGAGTGAGCTGTTCAGTCCAGTCCACAATGGCCCGGTTCACCCATGCTGCTGCGAATGCTGGACGCATGGCAGAACCAGCAGTGGCAAAGATGGGCTTGAAGGAGACCTCAAGTTTCTTTTCAGTCCAGTTCTTTAGAGCAGACGCATCAGTCACTGACAATGCAGTAGACTTGGATAGCCTCTGAAAAGGGATAAAGCTTGGCAAATTTCTTGGAGACAGATGGTTTCCTGTCCGGAGACTTCCACTCTTCGGACACAAGGCAGTCAAGAATGCGGTTAGGTGGAAAGCAAGTAAGTGGCTTTTTAGACTCCTAAAAGATATCAGAAGGATCAGAAGGAACCTCCTGCACTAAGGGAATGTTTAGGGTATTTAAAACAGCCCTGATCAGGCCCTCAGCCGAGGGCTCAGGATCAGCCTCAAAAGGGTCCCCAAAAAACTGAGAGGAGCCCACCGCAGAACATTTCTCAACATCTGAATCCACCAGCAGTTCCTCCTCAGAGGACACTTGACGAAAGAGGGGGTCTGCCAAGAATGAAAGACCCCCTGTAAATGGGATGGAAAGAGTTGCAAAGTGGACCTAAGGTCCTGAGTAGCAGCCTTGAACTCTTGCACCCAAACTGGCTCTAATGCATGGCTGGAGGTCCCTGGGTTACTCTCAGAACATGCTGGGCATAAAGGACCTGAGAATTCTCTAGGTAACCCTGAATGACAGGAAGAGCAATGTGCAATAGGGGATACAGAGACCCCAGCATCCTTAGTCTTAGGTCTGGCCCCAAGCTCCAATGGTATAGACATTCTCAGTGTCAATTTCCTTACTGTATAAGAAATTACCCAATTACAGTGTGTACGATTAAAGCTTCAACCCAGAAATTGCTAAAATAGCAGAGGAGAGAAGGAGAGTCCAAGCCCTGTGTAGGATGCTCGGTCTGGAAAGAGCACAAAATGGCTGCCGCAGCAGGAGCCGATCAGAATTGAGTGTGCAAAACAAGCGCTTACGGGAAATGTAGCTTTCCCAGAAAAGTACCCCAAACAAAGCCCACTGAGCCCCCCAACACACTAGAAACATGAACTGAAGTCGCTAGGTTAAATGGTTGCAGAGATATGTCCCAAACTGTACAGTCCCATAAGAGTGAATGGAGCAATGGCGCCTATGCGGTAAAGAACACAAATTTTACAAAACTGAAAGTGTAAAACTAAAAGACATGAAACATCACTAAAACATGTTAGTATACCCAAAAAACACTGAACCAGTAGGAAAAGTGTTAGAAAACCCCCCAAATGAATGCAAAACCAGCAGCTAAAGGGTTAAATGCCACATAAACCTGCTCCAAAAACCCAACAGACTTACAGATAGACCCAATGAGTGCAGGAGTGTGCAATAGGAACTCCAAATGAAAAACCCCTGTGCTTAGGGGCACTGTGGGACATGTGGACTTGCAGCACTGAAAGGGTTGCTCACCTTTCCTGCAGATCTTCTGTCTTCAGATTACCATGTTTAATGGGCAACTCCTGAGGAAAAAACTTGTAGCCAAGGTTTTCCCCCCAGGGCTTAAGGTCCACAAAAAGCACCTGGTCACTGAGTTAGCCACATCCAAGGGCATTGTCAGTTATGGTAATCCACCTAATGGTGGTATTCCATATCTAACAGAAAATGAAAAAACTTCTAAAGCTATAGCAGGACTGTTCTCTTGCCTGTTTTATCTTCACCAAGGAACAAATATTTCTGGACCCAGTTGGCTAGCTGCAGCCAAGGAGGGAAGGTAGACTCCACCCTCTGCATACAATTCTAGAATTGTTCATCCCTACAATTAAAGGGGCGGATCACCTACCCAGAGGTACCAGTAACCTGTATTGGACGACAGAGAAATGTAGTTTAGGCTTTATGAGCAGTGTTTATTATTTTTGTTTTATTACAGCTGACATTTAATAGGGGTCACTTCTGTGTCATTTAATAATGTTTCTGTGTTGTGTTTTTAATTGCGCCTCATGAAGGATTCATTTCTTTTAAATGGTCTCTTTTGACTGTGATGGATTGTGTATTCTGTTATGTGTAGGATAAATGAAAGATAGCTTTGAAATATCATTATCATATGGCTGGAGATTATTGCATGAAAACAGTAGAAGCTGAAGGTCAACTGCTATGCAGCCATCATAAACTTAGTAAGTGGGTTTTGGCTATCAGGAAACTGGGAATATTAATATTTATGGAATATCATCTAGAATGGGAGTGATGAGACCACAGCTTTTGTAGCCTCGAAGAAGTGCACTTGTCTGTTGTAGAACAAACATCAACTCTGGCTTGTTGGGGATGATGGACGTCATAGTCCCCAATAGCTGGAGGACTAACATTAGGTTTTAGCTGTTATCAAATGAGTATTTAGGGTCTAGATGCAACAAGTTCTTTTAAGGGTTGAAATGGGCTTGTTTATGTCACCACTAGTTGAACAGCCCGTTACACGGGCCACAGTGCCTCTGGCAGTCGGTCGCGGGGCAGTCACGCGCAGTAGAGACTGCCCGCGCCGCAGCTGATACAGAGCTGGGCGCTCCTTCGGAGCGCCCAGCTCTGTATCAGCTGCAGCGCGGGCAGTCTCTACTGCGCATGACTGCAGCACGGGCAGCAGTGTCTACTGCGCATGTCGGGCATTACACACGATTTAGCGAATTATTATATAGGATGGCATTTGCAAAGATGGGAGATTGCCTTCAAATGGTGGTTTTCTGAGGAGAGACTCTGGAATAGGTCATGACTATCTGAACTGAGGCGTGACTTGAGGGTAGTGAACCTCATGATGTCTGGGTGTAGTAGGAGGCCCTTGCTGGGGATAGAAAGTTATCAGACAGTAGCCATAACAACTGTCTGAGTGTTCATGTCTTTTCATATCCGTCATTGTGTTTTTTAAGCCTCCTGCATAACACAAAATGAAAAGGAGACAAGATCTATATCAGAGAAAAGACTAGATTTTTGTTGTATTTTATTGCTGTTGACTGTGAGGTTGGAAAAAATGAATATTTGCCTGTGAAAACGAATGAGACAAACACTTCTGTAAGTTCAGTATTCATACAAAAATGCTATTTTGTGAAACTGGTATGCACTTTTTGTGTTTTGGTTACAATTTTACACTAGTCAGCAGGAAATACATGTGACATCCTGAAAAAAGCAAGTTTTTTACCTTCAGATATTGGACAACATTCTGAACAATGTACGAGAACTTCTTTGAGTAAATCTGCTGAACGTCTCTCTCTCATTCTCTTTCTCATGCTTCTCTTTCTGCATCCTTCTACATCTCTCTTTCCTCTCTATCTCCCCATCCTTCTCCCTTACTTCCAGACTCATTCTTGGTCCCTCCCTCCTTCTTTCTCTGTGCTTTTGGCCACTTACCCCCTCTATCTACTGCTCTCCCCACTCTCGCCCTCTCTTTCAGTCTCTTCCACTCTTCTTGTCCCTCCTTCACTCTGTCCATAAACAATTTGCTCCCTTGTTGATTCCAATGGACCTAGAATTTTAGTCAGGACCACCAATTTAACCTGCAAACCGAGGCACAGAGATCTCTATCATTTCTACCCATGTATAATTAATTAATCCTAAAATGGTTACCTCAGGAGGACCTCCAGACATTGGTCATGTTGGTTGGCCTGAAGAAGCCTCATTTTATGGTGGTCTTTGGAAAAGGTGGTTATTGTAATATGTCAGACTGCTAGAAGTATTACCATGCACTCCATTGAATGCAATAGCTGGCTCCAATACATTTCAAAGAATGATCCAGGGAACTATCTGACTGCCATTTAGTGTCAGGAAGCAATTTTTTTACCCACTTGGGGCTAAATTGGAAATGGCTTCAGAGGGCTTTTTTTTCCCTTCCTCTGGATCAACAGGGGTGTTTTGGGCATGGGCTGGACTTGATGGACGCATGTCTTTTTTCAGCCTCATCAACTATGTTACTATGTTATGTCTAGCATGCAAGAGATTAGAAAGAAAAATAAACCTTTATTTCAATGTAATAAAGAATTAATTTTAAAGAAAAATCAGACCCCTCAATTTCCAACTTTGCTAAATAAAATGTCAGTATATTTTCGTTGAGTCCATTTTTTTAATTCTTATAGTGGTATCCAAGCTA
The DNA here is from genome assembly GCA_037306005.1 of Rhinophrynus dorsalis. Classification (NCBI taxonomy): domain Eukaryota; kingdom Metazoa; phylum Chordata; class Amphibia; order Anura; family Rhinophrynidae; genus Rhinophrynus; species Rhinophrynus dorsalis. Next base: position 651,463,228 of record CM074718.1, read on the forward strand.
AAAAAGGTGCAAGTCTGGAAAAAAACATCTGCATGTTTAAAATATAATTTGTATGCATTCCCATTGGTTTAAAAGGACAATTTATGCTTTCAATGTTAGACAAGTGTCCAGTACATTGCAAAGTAGCACTCTAGCATTCAATAGGTTAAAGGCCCCATTTAAATCCATAAGAATTTTCATCCTTCCATGAAAAATTGGGTTGCTCCAGAATTGTACTTCCTTATCTTAAAGGAATAGTAATACTTAAAATGTAAAAAAAATATGTTGTAGGGTTTATCTCCCTGAGTAAAACAAGAGTACTCCCACTGCTGAAAGGTGTTTCATTCAAAAGTTATTCATTTTCAAAGTTGAATTTTTTAGGTGCAATATCACAGTGGCCTGAAATTGTACAGTGGCGCTGTTGCTACACCATCTTATGGATATTTATGGTCCCGTGACCAGAGCTGTCCATAGGATCGTGTAGCAACAGCGTCACTGTACAATTTCAGGCGACTGTGTGATAGTGCACCTAAAAATTTCAACTTTGAAAATTAGTAACTTTTGAATGAAACACCTTTCAGCAGTGGGAGTACTCTTGTTTCACTCAGGGGGATAAACCCTACAACATATTATTTTTTTACATTTTAAGTATTACTATCCCTTTAATAAAAAAGGGTCTAAATGTGAACTGCATTTATGGAAATTTTAGATAAGGCAACATGCAGTATTTGTTATTACAATTGTAAGCACAAGGATTGAATGCAGTTTTGAATACAGAAGAAAAGTACATGATGGCAATAAAATAGATTTTGGTTTTAATTATGTCTGTCCAATACAATGAACCATAATAGTGTTTTTATAATGCATCTGTCTCTCCTGGATGAATATAAATAGAATAATGAATCACTTGGATGAGCAGAGCAGAAATGCACTCAGAAAATAAGGATGAAAAGGATCCCGACCCATTTAAAAAATGGCCATTATTTATAAAAACAGGCACAAACAGTAGCAGGGGACACATTTGATAGTTGATGCCAATAATATTAAACAGTACAACCTAAATTAATAATGATGGAGGCAATGAATATCTATTGCTGAATAAAACACATTCTAAACTCAAAACTGCAAGAATTATTTGGTTAAAGGAGAAATAAGACTTCCTAATAATAACTCCCCACTTATTTTACTATGGCCAGAAAATCCTATTGGCCCCTCCGAATGTTGCCCTTGTGCTGTTATTCAAAAGATAACATCTTCTAACAGTCATGGACATACCTGGGAACTTTTCCTTCTAGAGTCTCCAGAAGGGAATCATGTGGTGCTGGAAGGAGGATATAAATGGTGTGATTTGTGTCACAAAGGGGTGGAGCTTAATCACAGGTGGGGTGGGGCTTCATAAGCTATGTAATAAAATGGATGGAAAGTGGGAGGAACAGGCTGGGTAGTAGGAGAAGTGGGTGGGAAGTAGGAGGAACAGGCTGGGAAGGAGGAGAAGTGGGTGGGAAATGGGAGTAACAAGCTGGGAAGGAGGAGAAGTGGGTGGAAAGTGGGAGGAACAGGCTGGGTAGGAGGAGAAGTGGGTGGGAAGTGGGAGGAACAGGCTGGGTAGGAGGAGAAGTGGGTGGGAAGTGGGAGGAACAGGCTGGGTAGGAGGAGAAGTGGGTGGGAAGTGGGAGGAACAGGCTGGGTAGGAGGAGAATAAGTGGGTGGAGTTTCATAAGAAACTCCCCAGCACCAGAGAATTAGCCTCTGTCCCGTTAATTCACTGTAAAAACCGGAGTCTCTGGGGCAGATCCTGAGAGTTCCCAAGTATGCTCATGGATCTAATGTTCACACAGGCAGACAATGACTAGCAGGACCTCAGGACACAATCTCTGCTAACCGCACATGGCAATTTTGACCCATTAAGGACCAGAAGGGTGTGCAACACATTGTTTTGCTATACATTGCACCCCACTTTGTGATCCTTAACCCTTTGAGTGGCAGAGGGGTATACAAAGTATTGCAAAACAATGTATTGGATAACCCTCTGGCCCTCAAAGGATTAAAGGGCTAAGAAGGTTCATACACTTTGCCTGCTGCAGATTGAAAAACTGCCAGCAACTGTGATGTCCGCCTCCATGGACATGACATTCAGGAGTGATTAAAGATGTTATCTCTTGAACAAAGGCCCAAGGACAACATTCATTGAAGCCATTAGGATTTTCTGGTAATTAGTGTTGTTATTATTAGGATTTTCCTGTTTTCCTTTAATGAAATAGGATGTCGTATTAGGTCTAGATCCTATTTGAGACCTCGGGGGAGATTCACTAAGTGGTGATAAAGAGGTGATAAAGTGGAGATGACTTCTCCAGTGATATCACTTCTCCACTTCTTATATTATTCTATGGATCCTATTCACAAAGATTTCTTAAACTTTGGAGATCTTAGTTCATATGTTCCATAGAATAACATAGGGAGTGGAGAAGTGATATTACTGGAGAAGTCATCTCCACTTTATCACCTCTTTATCACTGCTTAGTGAATCCTCCCCCCCATGATGCAGCAAAATATTTCACAGAATAGATATTATTTTAAATGGGGTAACTCACGTGGGTGACTTTTACAGCTACAGTTATTTCTAACATCTTGCAATAAAGGTTTCCTTGTGAACAAGGTCTATCTCTCACCACCACCCCCAAAAACATTGCATAATCTTAGTCTACATAAAAATATGTCTATGAATTATATTAGCCAACATGCACACACTTCTTAGCATTAAATATATTGACTGACTAATAGTTCATCCCATAAGTCACAGGAAGGCAAGCTTTTAACCTCCAGGTATTGGAGGCTACAATTACAATCACCAGCTGTTAGTGAGTTGTAATCTGTAAAAAGATGGAGGTGCAAATATTAAGTACCCCTGCCACTTTCCATCTATGGCTGTCACTGGATGCAAAGTAGTTAATTCAAAAAAATGTGGAAATAAAAAATGACATCAACACGAGGAGGTGCAGAATGAAAAGGATACAAAAGGAGGATGTACTAATTTCATTCTGTGCTACAACAGCTGTCAGGCCTGTAATTTTCTGCTTCTGCTTATCACCTATGCACTAAGTTATGTAAGCCTAAAATTCTCTTATTGACAGTTGCTCCAAGGGGGGTGTATTTCTGTTTTGGGGCCCATTCCTCTGTGAATTGCTTCTTGCTATATACTTCCAAGGCACAGAGGAAATGAACAGAATTTTACTCTGCTTTCCTGATAATTTTGTAGGGAATTAGTTCACAGGCTCACTCACATTAAAGGGATAGTAATGTTTCAAAATAAAAGCAGCTCAAATTATTCTTCATAGTATTTGGGTCATGGAGAGTGTTATTTCAATACTGTCAGAGATGTAGTACAAGAGTAATTGAATGATAAAGTATCCCCCTCCCGCCCCTTTTACCTAGTGTAAGCCTCCTCCGCTCAGATGTGGAATCTGGTCTCTTGACCAGAGAGCTCACAGCAAGGTACAATCTTCTTACTGTGAGAAGAATAAAAACCCTGCCCCCCTTGACAGGTTTTTTCCTTTATGGTAATTGAAGATTGTCCCTGTCTGCGACCCATCCGGACAGTCTTGCTGCTCTGAGGTGAGCAGTGTTAAATCAGTAAAAGGGGAGGGAGGGGGATACTTTATCATTCAATTACTCTTGAACTATAACTCTGACAGTATTGAAATAACACTCTCCATGGCCGAAATACTATGAAGATTAATTGGCGCTGCTTTTATTGTGAAACATTACTATCAATTTAATGATGGGGCAGTGTGTGTACAGGATTGCAATAAAGCGATCATGAGTCCAGCTCATGATTTTCATGTCCAAACACAGAAATGTATCTGCTACCACTAGAGACCACTCTAGCATTCAAATAATTAAAATCCCCATTTAAAGGTATAGTAATGTTTCCCTATGAACAATGCTGCAATACGTCTTTATAGTGCATACACCTGATCAGTTACATTAGTAATGTTGAATTCACTATGTTTTGCTTGAAATATTATTAAGAATTGTCCCCCTCACACCCCTTTTCACAATACCAGGCCACATCCCCTGAGATCTTCAATCTGGTCGCTTGACCGGACAGAGAGCTGCGAGGCACAATCTGCCTCCATTCAGTATACGAAAAACCCTACCCCATTGTTCAAGGACAGCAGGTTTTTCCGTATACTTAAAGAAGATTGTCCCACCTCACCATCCACTTCCAACTCCAAGGCTTGAAGGATGAGTAAGTATAAGGGGTGTGAGGGTGATAATTCATATTATGCCACGTGATATATAGCAAAGTCAGCATTACTAGCATAACTGATCAGTTGTATGCACTACAAAGAAGGATTGCAGTGCTGTTCATAGGGAAACATTACTATCCCTTTAAACTAAAAGGAATACGGATCATGTATATATGTTTTCCTTATGCTGCAGTTTACTAAAAAAGGTTATGATGAATAAAACACTTGGAACTGATGGCAAACACCCAAGGGTACTTAAGGAACTTAGGTCAGTAATAGCAGGACCCATATACTTAATATTTACTGATTCACAGTCATCAGGCATAGTACCCTGTGATAGATAGATAGATAGATAGATAGATAGATAGATAGATAGATAGATAGATAGATAGTAAGACAGACAGACAGAGATAGATAGATAGATAGATAGATAGATAGATAGATAGATAGATAGAAAGACAGATAGATAAATAGATGGTATTCAGGACTATGTGATGGCCAATATCTATATTAGCAGGAGCCAGCATAGTTTTATGAGGAATAGATCCCCTCAAACCAATTTACTTGAATTTTTCAAAAGGGTAAGTAGAAACATGGACAAGGATACTGCTGCTGAAGTTGTATACTTGTATTGTGCAAAAGATGTTGTCGGTGTCTCATAACAGGTTACTGCATAAATTAAAAGGCTTTGGTTTGAAGGTGATATTTGTGGATACATATAGAACTGGATAAATTATAGATTAAAGAGAGTTGGTGTAAATGAGACATTTTCGAGTTGGTCTAAAGTTGTAAATGGAGTGCTACATAGTTCAGTCATGGGCCCAATTAATTTAAATTTGTTTGTTAATGTTCTAGACAAGGTATTGAAAGTAGCGTCTAAATATTTGCTGATGACATTGAGCTGTATAAATAAATACAGACAGAGCAGAATGCTATTTTTCTGCAGAAAGATCAGGATTAGGCAACTTTTGTCATTCCAGCCGTTGGGAATTATACTTTCCATCCTCCCTAAAATGAATGGCAGGAGTTGAATTGTTAAGGAGGTTGATTACTTCTGTTCTAATTAATGGAGCATTAAACAGTTTTTTGAAAAAAAAAAATATATATATTTTAGTGCATTTCCTGTTGAGTAAAATAAGGGCACTCCCACTGCTGGTAAAGGTGTCTTTACAGAGGTATTGCAGTTTAACCTTATTTTTTTTTTTTTTTTACATTAACCACACCTTCTCATGGCCGCAAAGCTAACCTATAGCTCATCAGGGAGGTTGTGAACTAAGGTGTGATAAAGTGGAGATGACTTCTCCTGTGACATTACTTCTACAATTCCTATGTTAATCATTTGGAGCCAATTCACTAAGCTGGAGAAATCTTCATAGAATAACATAGGACTTACAGAGTTTACAACACTGGAGAAGTCATCTCTATTTTATGCCCTCTTTATCATACCTTAGTGCATCTCGCCGCCTTGTGTTCAAGCAGTTACTCTTACATTCTATGGGAGAGGTGAGTCACTAACAATAGTTCTCCATAGAATCTCTTCAGGAAGTGATAAAGCTTTTACTTACTCCCTGACAGTATTAGCAGTAGTACTACCATTGTTTTACCCAGTTAAAAAAAACCTATAACAAGGGTTTTCATATAAATGAGTTCTGCTCTTTTAAACAGGAAAGTTTATTTCTGTAACTGCAAAGAAAAAAAGCACAGCAAAATGAGAAATTACATATAATTTCAGGTTATTTTAAACTAACTTATGTCTGAATATACGTAAGTGTAGAAGCAGATATTGCACAAGGCTAGAGTATGAGATTTCATTAACTCAGTGGCATATATCGAATTATTTTGACTGTATTTAACTTTAAACAGGATTGATTTTTTTCAGTACTTGGACTGAAGCTGACTACAGATGTGTGGAGGAGATCTGCAGGCAAGATACTGAAGTCATTGAAGAAAACTCGATTTTCTTTTCAGATTATTCACCCAGAAGAAAATTTGACTGCATAAATGCACGGCCCACTTGCAAATAAAAAAGCAAACAAAAGAGAATCACATATCATTTTGTCTTAATGATAGCGTAGCTTGAAAAAGAAATCGGTATCCTTTATTACCTATAGACTTATATCACTGGATACTGCTGTGCTTGAAATTTCAAAGCACAGGTGTTCTTTCTGCTGGTGTGTGTTTTGATTTAATGCCAACAGCGACATCATCCTCATATTTTCCTTCTTGTCTATACCTTAACCCTTTGAGTGCCAAAGATGTATGCAATGCGTTGGATACCTCTCTGGCACTCAAAGGGTTAAAGGGATAGTAATGTCTTGAAACCAACGCCGCTCCAATTGATCCTCCTATAAAGAGGATCATGTAACGCTTTATTTTAATATGCTCCATTTTGTAGTTCAATAGAAATTCACTGGTAAAGGATCCCCATCCTGCCCCTTTTTACAGACCGCAAACCGCCTCCCCTTAGATGTGGAATGCAGTCTGCAGTGAGGGACAATCTTCTACCACTAAGTATAACCCTGTCTCTCTTGATGAAGGAGGGCAGGATTTTCCTTATGCTCAGTGAAGATTGTCCCTCACTGTGCTCCATCCAGCCGGCTGAAAGAGGCAGCATTGACATAGAAGAAGGGGGGGGGAATCCTTTACCATAGAATTTCTATTGCGCTACAACACAGAGCATCCTATATAATAATTCACTAAATGCGTGTTTGTCAGAAGCCGTCATGTGCAGTATAGGCAGCTGCACGCGCTGCAGTCATGAGCACTACAGACTGCCCACGCCACGGCTGATAATGGAGCAGGGCTCCGAATTCAGACTATAGACCCCTTAGGTGCGCAGAGAGGACTACGGTCTGAATTTGGATCACCCGCTCCGTATCAGCCTCAGCACGGGCAGTCTCTACTGTGCATGACGGCACCGCGGCCGTTGCTGGGTGGCACTGTGGCCCGTGTACACGGGCTCTTCAACTAATATTAAAATAAAGTGTTACATGATCGTCTTTATAGGAGGATCAATTGAAGCTACATTGGTTTCAAGGTATTACTAACCCTTTAAATGTGCATGAAAGAAGAGATTTTTTTTTTATTTATAAAGAAATGAAAAATTTCGAGGATTCGTAACACCTCTTTATAACAACCCACTTATGTTTCTATTGCCAGAAAATCCAAATGACCCCTATGAATTTTGCCCTTGTACTTTTGTTCAAGAGATAATTTCTTCGATTAAGCCTGGATGTCATATCCAAGGAGGATACATGACAGTTACTGGAAGATTTTTTTTACAGTAAAACAGGCAACATGCAACAAGTCTACTTAAATCTTTAACCCTTTAACATCCAAAGATGTGCCAGTAACATCACAGATTTTGGTCCTTTAACCCCTTAAGGGTCAGTGATGGTCCTGACATGTCACTGGTGTCTGTGGTTTAAGGACCGGTGATGGTCCTGTCACTTCATGGGTTTTGTGTTCACAGCACTCCTGCAGTCAGTTTCAGTCTCTCATTGTGATCAGTGATGTGTACCAGCTCACTGAATTACATCTATGCAGTCCTTATGGATAATCCAACCCCAGGACCACTGGATGTTAAGGGGTTAAGGACCAGTGGTGGTCCTGGCACGTCAAGTGTTAAATGATCGCTGTGCACCTCAGGTCACACTGTAATCATGCCGGGGAGGCTGAAACTATCTGCTCAAGGACCAGAGCAGTCAGTTTCAGTGTTTCCTATTGTGCCAGTATATGTGATTGCTACTACAGCGATCATATGTGCCGGTTGAGCTAATAACAATGGCAGTGTATTCTATACATTGCCTTTTGTCACTGTTCTCTGCCACTGTAATAGTGAGGAAGAGAGAAGCAGAAAACAGATGTTCAACAACAAATCTAACCCTCACCATCTCTTTGATGTCTTTGACTCATTGCTCCATCCTTCCACAGCTTCCTCTCACTCAATACATTCACCACAAGCTTTTGCTGAGCACTTCAAAGACAAGGTGGATTCTAGTTGCCATACCCTCTTCATCATATTTTGACGATTTTGCTCCAGCAACAGAGGCAGAGGTTTCCTAAATTCTCCTATCCACCCGCCTCACCACTTGCTCCTTGGACCCTATTCCCTCCCACTTACTCAGACCACTTGCACCAGTCCATACACCTATATTTACAAACATTTTCAACACCTCTGTCCACGGGCACCTTACCTTCTTCATTAAAACATGCACAAATTAAACCCCTACTTAAGAAGGCTAATCTCAACCCACCATCTCTCTAACTTGTCGAGGATATACAAAAGGGAACAGGAGACCATGCACTGTATATATCCTATATAATAATTCGCTAAATCGTGTGTAATGCCCGACATGTGCAGTAGACACTGCTGCGCGTGCGGCAGTCATGAGCAGTAAAGACTGCCCGCGCCGCAGCTGATACAGAGCTGGGCGCTCCGAAGGAGCGTCCAGCTCTGTATCAGCAGTGGCGCCGGCAGTCTCTACTGCGGGTGACTGCCCCGCGACCGGCTGCCAGAGGCACTGTGGCCCATGTAACGGGCTGTTCAACTAGTATCTCATAAAATAAACAATCTTCAGATCTTGTACCCAGTCTAGGTATAACACACTTTTTCACAGCAAACAGAATTGATTAAAAGGAATCGATTACGCATATTCGTGAAACAATATATGTAATGTTATTTAAAGGTAAATAAAATGTGATATATAAAACACAATAATAATAAGTGAATTGGGGTTTAAAGGAATACAAAATTGACTCAGTAATATATCTTAATGCAACCAAGTCCTAGACTAAGATTTACATATATATGGTATAAAGGAAATATAATACGATAGAATATATCAGATAACTACACAGATAAAATACAATCATTTATAGGATTAAACTACATATATAGGTATCCAGAGGTATAAGCAAACAAGATTTGAAGACAGCAGCCTAACAAGGCTTAGTTGTTCCTTACAATTATAGACAGTACAGGAGGTGGCAGTGAAACAACACCTACCCACCCTGTATGTACTAAGGCAATTAAGTGACAGGAAACTTGTCACGTGAGTTGCGCTCAGTAGGGCCACTGGTTACGTGACAACCCTTTTATAACCACAACACACAATATTGCAGGAGGTAACACCTCTCTGAAAGACATAATTAACTATTTAACTGCTGTTTTCAATTTGCATACCTCTGGATGAAACACAGAATAATGAAATACATTTCCCAGCAAAAATTTGCATTGTCACATTATAATCTTAGCTATAAAAATAAAATATTGCTATAGAAACACAAGTATAATATATAAAGATAACAGTATAATATATATATCATAAAGATTATAATGACAAAATCATGCTTGCGCACACTCAGAAGCAGGGGTTAATAGAACCACGGACAGTAAGGACCAGCCAATTACTCAATCCAAAATGGCGTATGCTGCTTTGTCTTGTCAGGATTTTCACAAGTACGGCTATCCCAACAGATCAAGACCACGCCTTGATATCACATGCAGACAATGCAGATTTTAAACAGAAGCAGCCATAAAGTACCAGAACCACAGACAAGAGAACCAGAAGGAAAACTTTCCAGACAGCAATGCAAGAGTTAATTTAGAACATCAGATCAATGGAGCACAATGACCATCTCATTTTTTGTGGATTATTTGTACACGCTTGCTGTAGAATTCCAACACATCCCGCAGCAGTTGCATGCAAAGTTTCACACAGACAAACAACTGTCTCTGCAGGTGTTAGCACTACTAGCTAAACTCCCAATGATCTAAAATTGCTTTCAATCTGATCTATTTCTACTGTGACTGGACTGTATAACCTCCAAAGAGTATTCTAACTTTACAGCCAAATGGCTACTGTGTAATAGTTCTCAGTAGGTTGGCCAGAGCCACTAGGAGATATTAGAATTAATTTACCCCAGAATATGTTGGGTTATAATAATTCTGGAATTGTATTCAGTGTTATGTAAATAAAATGTACTTATACATTACCAGTCCTATGACAGGGTGTGGTCTTTGGCACAGAGAGTTTCTGCTCACTTCAGGAACTAGGAAATTAGGCAAACAAGAGCCCCTATTTCCCCCTGTATACTGCTTATATCACCTAAACCCACCTAACAGAAAGGTACGCCCATTCTTCTCTCATAACTCACTCCATAGAGAATTAGCGTATTAGGTAATATAGATTAGTAAATACTATTCAAAGAAATAATCTACCACCATGTCACTAGGTGGCAGCCTACCACCAGGAAAAGTCAGGAAAGTTCTTAACTGCCAATCACGTTACTGAGGAAAAGTTAATTAGATGAATGGCCTCTCTCAACTATGTGAAACTAACCTCCCTACACCAAAAACACAGGTGCAGTTAGATAACATTCCTGTTCAAACGAGGGAGGCTTCTTTCAAGGATAAATCCCTTTCCAGAGAAATGAAAGCTTTTGCTGTTTTTAAAGATTATACACTAAGACAATATCCACTCCCAGAAAATGCTTAATGATACAGCCCCATATATACACAGACAAAATGGTTACTGAACAGTCTCTTTAACCATTTCCTTTCAGCAAACAGCAGACTCTCTGACAAACTATCGACCTGTCTCCCTTCTACCTCTTGCGCCCAAACTCTTAGAATGCCTTGTCTTCTCCCAAATAACCACATTCCTTGACTGTAACAATCTTTTGCACCCTTTGCAGTCTGTATTCCAGTGTGCTCACTCAACTGATACAGCTCTCTGTAGATTGGCTAATGATCTCCAGACTGCAAAATACAAAGGCCAGTTCTGTATACTTATACTATTCTCTTCTTGCTCAGATTCTCCACAATCTTGGTTTCCACAATCAAGTTGCTTCATTTCTCTCCTCCCATCTCTCACAACATTCCTTGTTTGTCTTATTACAGTAACAGTCCCTCTGTCTGTGGGGGTGCCTCAAGGCTCTGCTCTGGGTCAGCTACTTTACTCCCTGTAAACCCTTTCATTGGGAGGTATGTGTTCACTCCTGATAAGTAGCATCTCAGATAATGAAAAGGCAGTAGATTTAATATATCTTTTTTTTTTTTTACAGTAAGGGCAGTGAAGCTGTGGAATTCTTTGACTCGGGATGTTGTGCTTGCTGATACTGTAACTGCTTTCAAGGGAGCAATGGATACCTATCTAGCAGAGAACAATATTGAGAATTATGACAGATGGCTTCAGTGCAGATAGGTTGTTGATCCAGGGATCTATCTGACTGCCACTTGGGGCTTAATTGGAAATGGATTCAGTGTTTGTTTTTTGTTTTTTTGCCTTCCTCTGGATCAACAGGTGTGTTTTGGCATAGGCTGGACTTGATGGATGCATGTCTTTTTTCAGCCTCATCAGCTATGTACCAAGTACTTTATCTAGATTTTGCAAAGGTATCTGATACATTGTCACACAGGAGGTATAAAATAAGGAAATTGGGTTTAGGGAACAACCTGTGCAATTGGATAGAAAACTTGGTGAAGGATAGGGTACAGTGTGTTGCTGTAAATGGAAAATTTTTCAATACAGCTACCATTGAGAGTGAGGTACCTCAGGGTTGAGTCCATTGGCAACTGCTTTTTAACATGTTTATAAATGACCTGGAAATAGATGTAGAAAGAAAAATATCAATATTTGCAGATTACACTAAATTATGCTGGCTAATAAATTCAGAACAGTATATTTATTATCTACAGAAAGATTTACATAAAATGGCAAATTGGGCAAACAAATGGAATAAGAGGATTTTAGTATTACCTGTTAAATCCTTTTCTCTTAGTCCATACAGGTTACTGGTAACTTTGGGTAGGCGATCCGCCCCTTTAATTGAAGGCAGGAACAATTCTAGAATTGTATGCAGGGGGTGGAGCCTACCTTCCCTCATTGGCTGCAGCTAGCCAACCAGCTCCAGAAAGATTTGAGACACTAACTATTGACTAGATAGTGGAAAGGAAAGAAGACTCCTGTGATCATGGCCCCGAAGTACCCCCACGGTCTGCCACAGGAGCCAAGCATGGTCCCTTGACAGGGTGGGAGGCCAATTACCTGTATGGACTAAGAGAAAAGGATTTAACAGGTAAGACTAAAATCCTCTTTTCTCTGTCGTCCAATACAGGTTACTGGTAACTCTGGGATGTCCAACCATTGAGTTTCCCAGAGGCGGGAAGTAAGGCAAGGACCAGGCGCAAGGCCCCCAAAGTCACCAGAGCAGATATGAACCATCAGATTAGAGATAGCCCATCAAACAATGAAATGTCAACAGACACTAAACAGGGGTAACAACATCCCAACTGTTACACAGCACACTGAACTAGAGCCAACAGGGCTCAAAAGTGAAGGAAGCACCAAGAACCGAAGAAAATCCTAGACAGGCAAGACTGCCTTCAGGATTTTCCTCCTTCAGCCGATGCCAGTACATCAACATGGTAATGCTTCGAAAAGGTGTGCACAGATGACCAGGTGGCAGCCTTGCACAACTGATCAGCAGAGGCCTGATTCTTGTAAGGCCAAGGGTCCCCAATAGATTGAGTAGAATGAGCCGTGACCCTGAAAGGTACAGGCTTCTTCCTCAGCTCATAAGCCTTATGAATAGTGGACTTGATCCAAGAAGCAATAGTCACTTTGGATGCAGGTCTTCCTACCCTGGGACCCTCAGGAATGACGAACAGCTCGTCAGATTGCCTGATAGACTCAGTGAGATGTACACAAAACTTGAGACAACGCACCACATCTAACAAGTGGAGATCCCTCTCCTTGTCAGAGGTGGGGTCAGGGCAGAAAGAAGGCACCATAATCTCCTGATTGATGTGGAACTCCAAAACCACCTTCAGGAGAAATTCCTGAGAAGTGTGAAGCACTGCCTTGTCCTTGTGAAACACCACATAGGGTGGCTTACAGGACAGAGCATGTAACTCCGCAACACGGCGAATGGATACGATCGCCAGGAGAAAGGCCATGTCAACAGGCGTAGAGGAATAGTAGCCAAGCACTACTGCTCTCAAGTTAAGATCCCACGGAAGAGTGACATTCTTGAAGGCAGGACGAGTATGAGCAATGCCCTGGAAGAAAACCTTGACATCAGGAAGGATGGCAATGTACCTATGAAAGAAAACAGAGAGCACAGAAGTCTGAACCTTAAGGGAACTCAAACTGAGGCCCTTACCCACACCGTCCTGCAAAAAGGCCAGGACCCTAGGCAGCTCATATTCCTGAGACAAATCCTTGTCAGCACACCAAGATAGAAACGTCAACCAGACACGATGGTAGATCTTGGAAGAAACAGGTTTGCGGGTACTGAGCATAGTAGCCACCACCCCAAAAGAAAAACCTTTCTTCTTCAATATTGATGATTCAATTTCCAAGCTGTCAAAGTTAGCCAATGAACATCCTCCTTCTACAGTTAACCCTGTAGAAGAAGATCCGGGCGGCAAGGGAGCTGGAATGGCTCCACCACTGAGAGATCCAGCGACTCCGGAAACCAAGCTTGACAAGGCCAATACGGAGCAATCAGAATGACTGGACAGCGTTCCAGTCGCAATTTCCGTAACACCCTGTGCAACATTGGGAGGGGAGGAAAGATGTAGGCCAGAGGAAATAACCAAGGAATGGACATTGCATCCACCACCAGAGCTAGAGGGTCCCTCCACCGAGAGCAGAACCTCAGAACCTTCCTGTTGTGTCTTGTCACCATCAGATCAATGTAAGGAAGACCCCACTTCTGAACAATGAGAGTGAACACCTATGGGTGCAGCTCCCACTCTCCGTTGTCCACTGTATGATGACTAAGGAAGTCCGCCATGATGCTGTCTATGCCAGGAATGTGCACTGCGGATATGGCAGGAACGTGTCCTTCTGCCCAGGACAAAATAGCCTTGACCTCTAACCAAGCGGTGAGACGTCTTGTTCTGCCCTGTTTGTTGATGTAAGCCACTGCCAAGGAGTTGTCGGACTGTACCTGGACTGGAAAGTCTTCCAGCTGAGATGTCCAATGAGGAAGGGCATGAAATATCGCCCGAAGTTCCAACATGTTGATGAGAAGGAGAGATTCCTCCGGAGACCACCAACTCTGAGCACTCAGGCGACCCAGGAACGACAACCGCCGTCCTTTTTGGTGACAAATAGGTTTGAGTAAAATCCCATACCTCTGTCCTGAACTGGAACCGGCTCTAGAACATCCTTGTCCAGAAGAGCCTGAATAGCGCAGTTGAACAGCCTGTGTTTCTCCACGCCCTGAGGTGTATGAGAAGGAAAGAAGTGAAAGGGAGGAAGAGAGAGACGAAAGGGATCCTATACCCTTCCATCACCACCTGTAAAACCCACGGGTCCACCACTGAATCCTCCCAGATGATGTGGTAGTGCCACAGACGACCACCCACAGCAGAGTGGGGACCTGGTTCGGCGAGTCATGCCAATGAAGGCTTGGAAGCCTTGGGCTTGGAGGAGACCTTGGGCTTCCATTGCTGTTTGGGTTTGGAGGAGGCACGCGGAGCTGAGGGAACCGTCTGGTTCGCAGGACGTGTCTCATTCTGAAAGGAACGAAAATACTGATTATGCTTAAGCTGCGTTTTCTTCCTGGGAACCAAAGGTAGAAGGTTACTCTTACCCCCTGTGGCCTTACTGATCAGATCCTTGAGATCTGGCCCAAACACAGAAGTACCTTGGAAAGGTAAGGAGAGCAATGCTTTCTTGGAAGCAGTGTCAGCAGACCAGATCTTGAGTGCCCGTCTGGCAACCACAGACATGATGGAAACCCTAGCCACCAAACGGATGGCATCAAATAAGGCAGCAGAAACATAGTGCTGTGCCTCAGAAATGTTGGCAAGAAGGCGCAACATATCCAAAGTAGGAGAACCCTGAAGGACAGCCAGCATGAGCTGTTCAGTCCAGACCGCAATGGCCAGGTTTACCCATGCTGCTGCGAATGCTGGACACATGGCAGAACCAGCAGTGGCAAAAATGGACTTGAGGGAGACCTCAAGATTCTTGTCAGTCCAGTCCTTCAGAGCGGACACATCAGAAACTGGTAAGGCAGTAGACTTAGATAGCCTGGAGATAGGACCATCCACTTTGGCAGGATGAACCCACTGAGCAAGCACTGCCTCAGAAAAGGGATAAAGCTTGGAAAATTTCTTGGACACAGAAGGATTACTGTCCAGGGATTTCCACTCTTCAGACGCAAGGCTATCAAGAGTGGGGTTAGGTGGAAAGCTAGTAAGGGGCTTTTTAGGCTACTGAAACACATCAGAGGGATCAGAAGGAATGTTACGGGTATTCAAAACAGCCCTGATCAGGCCCTCAGCCAAGGGCTCAGGAACAGCCTCAAAAGGATCCCCAAAAAGCTGAGAGGAGCCCACAGCAGAACATTCCTCAACATCTGAATCCACCAGCAGTTCCTCCTCAGAGGAATCTGATACATCAGGTGCTCCCTGAGGTTTTGGCAGGGAAGACTTGACGGAGGAGGGGGTCTGCCAAGAATGGAAGACCCCCTGTAACTGGGATGGAAAGAGTTGCAATGTAGACCTAAGTTCCTTGGTAGCAGCCTTGAACTCTTGCACACAAACTGGCTCTAATGCATGGCTGGAGGTCCCTGGGAGTCTCCCAGGGACATCAGAACATGCTGGGCATAAATGACCTGAGAATTCTCTAGTTAACCCTGAATGACAGGAAGAGCAATGCGCAATAAGGGATACAGAGACCCCAGCATCCTTAGTCGTAGGTCTGGCCCCAAGCTCCAACGCTATAGACATTTTCACAGTGTCAAATAACCTTACTGTATAAGAAATCACCCAATTACAGTGTGTAGGATTAAAATTTCACCCCAGAAATTGCTAAAATAGACTTATCTGGCAGGCGAAGGGTTAATCAGCAGAGGAGAGAAGGCGAGTTCACGCCATGCATAGGATACTCGTTCTGGAAAATTGCACAAAATGGCTGCCGCGGCAGGGGCCAATCAGAACCGAGCGCACGAAGCAAGCTCTCATGGGAAATTTAGTTTTCCTAGAAAAAGTACCCAAACAGTGCCCGAAGCCCCCTGAGCCCCCCAACACACTGGAAACATGAACCGGATGATAGAGCAAGGGCATACAAGAAAAATGAGCCATCTCTGAAGTCACTAGGTGAAGTGGTTGCAGAGATATGTCCCAAACTGTACAGTCCCATAGGAGTGAATGGAGCAATGGCACCTATGCGGTAAAGTGGGCCAAAGTTTACAAAATTGAAACAGTAAAATAAAAATGCATGAAACATCACATGTTAGGATACCGAAAAAACACCGAACCAGTAGGAAAAGTATCAGAAACCCCCCCCAAGAGATGCAAAACCAGCAGCTAAAGGGTTAAAGTACCACATAAACCTGCACCAAAACACCCAACAGACATACAGATATACCCAATGAGTGCAGGAGTGTGAAATAGGAACTCCAAAGGCAAACCCCTGTGCGGAGGGGCACTGTGGGACATGTGGACCTGCAGCACACAAAGGGTTGCTCACCTTTCCTGCAGATCTTGTCTTCAGACTACCATGTATAGAGAAGAAGCCTCTGTGGGCAACTCCTGAGGAAAGAACTTATAGCCAAGATTTTTCCCCCAGGGCTTAAAGTCCACAAAAAGCACCTTGTTACTGAGTTAGCCACATCTAAGGGCATTGTCAGTTATGGTAATCCGCCTAATGGTGGCATTCCAATTCTAACAGAAAAATAAAAAAGTTTCTAACACTATAGCAGAACTGTTCTCTTGCCTTGTGTCTTCACCAAGGAACAAATCTTTCTGGAGCTGGTTGGCTAGGTTTTAGGGGACTCGTTGCTAGAGAAAGACCAGGGAATCCTTGTCAACTACAAACTTGGAAGCAGTGAAGAGTGTCAAATAGCTGTAGCAAAAGCAAACAAAGTCCTGTCCTGCATAAAAAAGGCTATTGAAGCAAGAGCGGATAACATCATTTTGCCACTGTACACATTTTTGGTGAGACCTCACCTCAAATACGTAGTGCAGTTTTGGGCACCAGTTCTGAAAAAGGTTTTCCTCGAAATGGATAAAGTACAGATAAGAGCAACACAATTAATTAGGGGAATGGAATACTTGACATGAGGAACATCTACACAAACTTGGTTTGTTTAGTCTAGAGAAAACAGGACTAAGAGGAGATCTTATCACAATGTACAAGTATATAAGAGGTCAAGACAAGGATCTCTCTGGTGATCTTTTCATTCCGGATCAAATAACCAGGGGCCACTTCTTGAGATTAGAGGAAAGGAGGTTCCAACTTCAGCAGAGGAAGGGTTTTATTTACAGTGAGGTCTGTTAAATTGTGGAATTCCTTGCTCAAGGATGTGGTAATGGCAGATACAATGGATACATTTAAGAGAAGATTAGATATATTCCTTTCAAGAGGGAACATACAGGGTTATACTGTGTATTAGTAGGCAAAACAGGAGCATCTGATAAAGACTAATTTATTTGGCAGCAGGAAAGCTTATATAATTCTCATTTCTCTGGGTTATTAGGCAAAGGTTGAACTTGTTGGACTTGTGTCTTTTTTCAGTCTAATTTACTATGTAATTACACTTACAGAACATGTAAAGTCAAAATAAAGGGTTAATATCCCTTTAAGGTTGCAGTGTCTTTCATTAGGTGCTGGTCAAAACATCACATTGATCAATTTTTTTTATACCTTTAATTCTAGAAAAATATCCAATACATTGCTTCCCAATTTGTTTTAGACCTCACTAGCATTCAAGGAGTTTAAATTGCTATTTAAATCAAATGGGAATTTGATAATTTTGTTTGTCCCCTATGGAACAGCTAGTTGGTTACAGAATCTCTGCAGTTCTTTATAGCACATTGCCCTTGCTGTGCATATCCATCACTGCTGTGTTAAGGACTGCCTGGAGGTGTAGGAATGGAGCATGTTATTATGGGGGGTTTAGAGGTGATCAGGGCATGGGGTGAAGCAAGATGAGTCACTTCTTCTGTAACTAGATGCCAGCACTATTCACGGACTAGATACCATGCTTTTTGCCAAAACACAGTGTTAAGCCAAGAAGTCCTATGAGGAGTGAAGGGCGGCCATGGGCGGGCTAAAGGCAGCTAGTGTGCCTTTTCTAGGGGCCTGAGATGTAGCTTCAGCACTCTCTGAAGGGGAATATGAGCAAGGTCTAAAATAGTAGGATAAGTTGGCGCTATAGAGTTGGAACATATTAGATCAGTTCATACCCCTAAAGTAACAGGAATCCAATAATCAATTAGAAGTGATGTCCATTAGACCCTCAGTGTTTGAGAGGACAAATTATATTGCTAACTTTTAAATCTTTGAGAGAAATGGCAAAAGTAAATATTCTGTCAGAAATTGCTGTTTCCCTGCATACCTGAAGACCTGGTTGCCTACAAGGGTATGCCTGGTGGCCTGTTTTAACGCACCCTCAGTGCATGTGCAAAGTGTTTACACTTATTACCATTCCTGAACCTTGTATCTGATATCCATGTATGACACTTAACTTTGATTGACCACCATTTTCTTGTATTTCAAGCCTTGACAATGACTTCAGCCCACTGGCCACTGAGCTCAGCCTGTTAAGCGACCACCACTTCACTCTACCATGTGCACACAACTTTGCCTGTTAAATGACCAACACTACTGTCTGCTGCCAGTCCATGGCCTCAGCTTGTTAAATGAACACTGCTTCAGTCAGCCACCAGTGCTCAATACTAGCCTGTTCAGTCGCTGATACACAGCTACAGTTCAGTGAATGTCATTGACCACTTGTGATAAACCCACTTCTCTCTGCTGTTTGCTGTATTATGCTTGACCACTCTCACAAACTTCCTTCCAGTTGTCTGGTCGTAGTGCTGTCTACCTGTCATG
Organism: Rhinophrynus dorsalis; assembly: GCA_037306005.1. Taxonomy (NCBI): domain Eukaryota; kingdom Metazoa; phylum Chordata; class Amphibia; order Anura; family Rhinophrynidae; genus Rhinophrynus; species Rhinophrynus dorsalis. The sequence goes on from CM074718.1 coordinate 651,482,318, forward strand.
TACAGTATCCTATACTAGTAATACTAACACCTTCCCAGGTTCAGGACCCAGTCTACTGTCCTATCAACCAACAGATATTGGCTAGGGATGGGTGATAAAAATGTAGTTTATCTGAAGTAAACCCCAGCCTTGTTCCACTACACTACCACAACATACTGACCAGCCTAATCCATGGTAGCCAAAGAACCACTGATACTCACCCTCAGCCTTGATGTACTGCACTAGTACCCATAGAAATACACATAGAAACACCTCAGAATTGTCCCATCATAGCCATAGAAGCACATATACTGACCACCCAGCCTTGTTTCGATGTCTGGTAGCCAAAGAGGCGGGCAACATGAGGCCCCCCAGCTGCCGCTAGACTACAACTCCCATTGGTTTCTGACAGGCAGTGGCTGGTGGGAAATGATGGGAGTTGTACTACAGTGGCAGCTGGAGAGCCTCACGTTGCCCACCACTGCTGTGACCCACAGTCAAATCGTAGATATAGAACCACTTATACTAGTTACCCCAGCCTTCTCCCACAATAGCCACAGACCCACACATACTGACCTCGCAGCCTTTTCATTCTGTAGTCATAGAACCTCAAATCTTGTCCCACTGCACTGGTCCCCATAGATCCACACATCCCAGCCTCCAGCCATGTGTCCTACTGCATTGTTATAGCCATGAGTAAACCCTTTGGAAAATATAGAGCAAATAATATTTTAAGGTTTTTCTGTATGCAGAAATGTTTGCTGAAAAAGAGTCAAATTTCTGTTTTTCCATGAAAAACCCTGTGGGGGGAAAAAATGATTTTTGCCCATCCCTAGTAGTGGCATTAAGCTCTCTGCTCTCTTCCTATCTCTTAGTGCAGCAGTTCTTCTTCATTGAGTCACTACTATGGACTCAGACAGTTCATCAGACTGCCGGACCATGATCAGACCACAGGTTCTTGAGTCAGTATCTATAATTCCTCCTCTGCCCTGTGGGTCAATCTCCTAGTCCAGTGATTCTCAACCAAGGTGCCGTGGCACTGGTGTGCCACGGACATAGGCTGACCAGATCTCACCTTTAACCGGGGACACATAGGAAATAGGCATAATTCAGTACTTCACTGAAATCAAAGCAGTCCTGCAGTATGCATTTTTCCTATGCGTCCCTGGTTAAAGGTGAGGTCTGGTCAGCCTACACGGACATCAACTTAGGGTGCCTCATGTTTTCTATGAAGACAAACAAAAATGGACTTTTAAATAAAGGTTTATAGAAATTGTTATGCACATTATGTTTCCGTTTGTTATTATGATTGTAATATAATATAATATAATATAATATAATATAATAACTGTATATTTATGCATTGTACCTTCATTATGCCCTTGATAAAGTACATTAAATATGTTAGGGGTTCCCCTGAATGTTCTATATTACGTATTAGGGGTATCCTGAACAAAAAAAAATTGAGAACCACTGTCCTAGTATGAACAATCATTGTGATTATTTCTAGCTTCTAAATGATAAAACTAATTGAAAATCTGACAATGTTCATCTACTCTAAAATGTGCTTGTTAGAAACCGTCATAGTTTTTGTGTTGCTTTTGCTATAACTAAAGTTCTTTGTTTTGTGAAGTTGTATTATTTTTTTAACTCAGCTCTAATAAGATTAACAAGCAGGTTTCCAAACTTTATCCTCTGCCTGCATTGTATTTCTTAATTCCGTGTAGATTTTGCTGAAAATATATTTTCTGTCATTTTTTTTCTAATCCCAAAGTCTTTCACAATGAAACATTACTATCAAACAGATATCAATCTGCAGTACTGGGTCTTACGCATAAATAAAACAATATAAACAATTATGGGTCAAACTAATTGCACCATAGGGAACAAATAAAAATTTCCATTGAAGTTAATGGGGTTTTTAACACGTTGAAGGCTAGTGATGTATCTGACACTTTGATTCAAAATGAGCTGGAGACCTCTCTAACATTCAAGGGATAAAAAAAAAAAACATTTAAAATTGGTAAATGTTATTTCCCCCTATGATGCAGTTGGTTACCTTCCCTTAAGGACTGCTTTGAAGTATGCTGACGCGACGGCACACGTGATCTGTTACGTTTACTGGCGCACCGTACTGTGATCATGAGGAAAAGAAAAAGCAGACAACAGAGTCGCCAACATGTAAAATGGCCAGAGAGGGGGGCACTTATTTTAACTGGTGATGCTGGGGGCTGGACTAGGGGTAGAGCAGGTCTGATCACTTGTTGGCCTATTGCCACCTCTTCACAGTATAATTTATATACACGTATACTGAGCTTTAAACAAACTTAGGCCCGGATTCATCAAACAGTGGGAAGAGCAGTGTATCAAATACGCTGCTCTTCGCCGCTATCATTGATGGATACCTTCGGGTATTCATCAATGATTTTGCGTGTTTCCCTGCTTTGCGTACGTGAAGCAGAGAAAATTGCGTAAATTGCCCAGTCAGGGGAAAAACACACAAGTGAAAATGTGTATGTGTGTGTTCGCCCCATGCATTCAAATGGGATACGCCAGTTTGAAGCTAGCAGATCACATTTGCCGATCTATCTGGCCACCGCTTATTGAAGAATAAGAGATGGCCAGATACAATCCTAAAGTTGCTGAATGGGCAAATGGTTAATACGTGGAGAAAGCCATTGATTTTCCTGCGTATTAATCCTGCATATTAATGAATTCCTTTCATCCGATCTTATGGGGTAGCTCCTAGTTATTTGATTTTGGAATTAAAATTTCACTTAAGAAATCCTTGTATTAAGCTAACATTTACACAATTCCCTCTTGCAGTAGGTATCTTTTCTGTAGAGAAAAAACAAAACCAACAAATATTGCTAAACGTTCTTCATGTCACCATGCTAGCTAATGCCAAAATCTCAACAGCTTCCTCTTTATCTCCCAAGCACTGTGGTGTAAAGGTTTACAGTAAAATACAGGTGTGGAGGTAGGCTACATGGTTTCTTGTCCTGCATACTCAGGCATGAGGCAGGAATTGATAGCCGCTAGTTGTTGGTAGACTGGCAGAGCTAATGAATTTAACTGCAGAACCCAGGATGGATTTCCCAAGTGCCATATGCCAGTAGACCAGTGAGGCAAGTTAATTTGTTCTTGCAGTGACTGGGATGAGAATCACCAGTCAAATCTCCTCCAGGATTTCCTTCCAGAAATACAGCCGAAACTTGAACCCTTTGAGTTCCAGAGGGGTATGTAATGCATTGCAAAGCAATGAGTTGCATACCCCCTCTGGCACTGAAAGAGTTAAGGAGGGTAGAACAAACTTTAACTGCAGTGAACACTGCCCTTTATACACTCCAAGCTGGCACCCTTGCGTACATAATCAATGGAAAAGTATTGACAGATTGTCCAGTCAGGGAGAGCACCAAAAACAGTACTTCACTCAGAGCCTCCCTTTCCAATCCAGGAAAAAGTCATTGAAAGAGAACTGCTCTAACAGAAGGGGTTAATTTGTATTTCTTTGTTGTCACTCCAGAGTAGTTTCCTATCCAAAGACCTAGAAGTAACTGTCAGTTTTAGACATCAGACTCTTATGCACACAGAATGCACAACAAAAATAAAGAACACAGGGAAACACAAACAATACACCAAATTATAACACTGAGGACACTTAACACAGAGAATGTAGTAAGAGGGTCATGGCTGCAGAGTGCAGAGTGCTGGGCTTAACCTTTATTTACTAGGCTCTCTGGTTCCTCACTGCCAACACAATATACACATCTTATAGAACAATATCACACGCACTATTACATTATACTATATAAAACACAACACAATGAGCTATGTTTAAAATGTTATAGTCCCAGGGTAATGTCACCACAGGTTCACCTCCTGTTTCTCTACATTTCTTCCATTCCACAAATAAGTGAATCATGGGTTCTCCCACAGTCCCACGACAGACTCATTCATTTTACAGAGAGTTAAAGAGGATCTATCACCCCTATACAAGTGTATGTTAAATGTTAGGTTATATAGCGACTAGGATAATTTCTTTAATCATTTTTTTTTAACCCTATCTGTCCGAAAATTAATGTTTAAAGAGTGCACTTCCGGACAGACTGTGGTTACCTGCTCTGTACCTCAGTCTGACACTCTGCCTCTGCTCCCCTCCCTCTATTCAGCCTCCTCCGATGACAGAGGATTTTTGTCTGTAAGCTGGAGTGATCTCAATAGCAGAGATCGATATATAGCCAATGAGATCGCTCCAGCTTACAGACAGAAAGCCTGCATCATTGGAGGAGGCTGCATAGAGGGACGGGAGCAGAGGTAGAGTAACAGACTGCGGTTACAGAGCAGGTAACTGCAGTCTGTCTGGAAGTGCACTCTTTAAACATTCATTTTCGGCCAAATAGGGTGTAAAAAAAAAATTAATAAAGAAATCCACCTAGTCGCTATATAACCTAACAATTAACACACACTTGTATAGGGGTGATAGATCCCCTTTAACAGTACAGTTGCCTCCAAGTCCTGCTGAAGGTCCGGGGCGCTCAACTTGCCAAGTCCCACAGTTCTGAATAAGGGCAAGTTTAGCGAAATGGACACCGAGAGTCCATCCTTCTTGTCCCACCCCATTTATCCAAGGATACTGGTCCACCAGTGCTTTGCGCCAAGATCCCTAGATGCTTCCCATACAAGCAAAACTTACAAGTTTGAGGTGCAGTGGAAGCCCAGGTCGTTCCTGGGAGATAATTGTCAATTGGGCTCTGATCTGATGGCCCCAGAATGCAGGCATTGGTGGGCTTGAGCACTAGGGCAGCCAGTGAGCAATCCTTCCCCCAAAATGCGGGGCCAAGGCGAACTGCTGGGGGTAAAATCTAGGAATGTCCCTCTCCCTTGGGCCAAACTGCAACACTGCTGCCTGGACCTCTATGGCTCCCAAATCCAGGAAAAGGTTATGGACCACTGTGCCCAGACTGGATCCTATAAACACTGTGCTCTAGGATTCCAATATGTCCAATATTCCAATATGTTGCCAGTTCCTTGACGCTCATTTCCAAGGGGCTGATGCTGGAATCCAGAGCACTGCATTTTGATATCTCTGCTGTGCCCCTGTGTCTGGCATGTTAGTGGGCCAATAGAACGTATAGATGCCTGCCCCATAACCTCCCTCTCTGCAACACTTTCCACTGCTCAGCCATGGACTCCTGTATCTGCTGCCTCCTTGTCCTGCAGGAGCTGTTGATAAGCATCATCACCTGCTGACTTCCATCCTCCAGGGCCTCCTCCCTGTGACACTCACATACAGCTTCCTCTCACTACCCTCACATGTTTCCTCATAGCAGAATTTATCAGGGTTCTCTTCCAAGGCAGCAGGTTGGAGACCCAGACTGGCTATCTGGCATCCCTCCCTGGGGTTCACTTCCACCACCACAGCTATCATGCTATGGAGGTCTGCCCTCCATCTGTTGTTTTGGGTAGCTTTCATGTCCACTCCTTCTGGTACACCAATCCCTCCTCCTTTTGAGGACCACACCATGGCCAGGGTCTCTGCACTTTCCTAAGCAGCCTTCCATCTCAGCTCTCTCCAGATGTAGAGGTATTCCTACTCTATATCTATTTGTTAGCTGATCAGCAAACCGAAGGGGTCTCCCCCTGTTGCATTTGGCATAAATTACATATTCTCAGGTCATCTTGCCATTCAACTTGCCACTCTATCAAGTCTTCCCCAAAATCTGTATCATGCAGAAAGCACTTACCACCAGGCCTCCTGGATAGTCCTCTTGCCACCCCTCTGCATCTGGATATCATGCACATAGGTGACCAGTAAAACCATCTGACACAACAAGGTGCAGAAGTTTTCTTCTAACTTTGCTTCAGTAAGTGATAGCTCCTCTAGCTGGCAGCACCACTCCTCACAGGAGTCCAGGTGCAGCATGATACACTGACTCTGGAACAAAGGACTTGCAAGAGAGGTGACTGGGCTGAATCCAAGCTTGAGCAAAAATACGATTCCTTCAGATGTATAGGCTGATCCGAGGCTACAATCTCCCAGCCAAAGGTGACAGTCTTCATTGAAATCTGTTCCTAGAAGGTTGCAAATCTCCTGCATGTGGTCCTCTACAATTTTGATGCCTATAGACATCTTGGTGTGTCTTCTGGTACTGGCTGATCCCACTGCTAACACCAGCTGTCCAGGTAGGCTCACCAGCAGAGCCGCTCTGTGGATTTTTTTTCTTGATACTCTGGATCAAGCAGGAATAGATGAGTGACGTTTGCTGGTAGACTAGCAGAGCTTGGGAATTTAGCTGCAGAACCCAGGATGACGTTCCCAGGAGTCACACACCAGTAGACCAGTGAATTTTCTCTTGCAGTGGCTTGGATGAGAATCACCAGCCAAATCCCCTCTAGAAATACAGCTGAAACTTGTATTAAGGAGGCTAGAACATACTTTATTTATAGCAAACAGAGCCTTTCATAGACTCCCAGCTGGCATCTTTGTGTACATAGTCCAGTTAAGGCATTGAAAAGTACTAACACCTCTCCTTGTTTACGCCCGCTAACTGAATGTTATAAATTGCTTGGCGTTAGCACTATTACCTGCAAATGGTACTATCTATTGGAATGGGAGAAGGAGCTAGATACAACACTGTCTATGTCCCAATGGACAACGATTTTTAGGTTATCAAGGAACTGCGTACGTGACACTAAATTGAAAGAAACCAACTACAAATTTCTGTCTAGATGGTATCTCACGCCGGATAAATCTGCACGTTTTTCTTCCACTCAAACAAACGTCTGTTGGAGATGTGGTGCAGGAGTTGGCACTCATCTTCACATCTTCTGGACTTGCCCGAAGATCCACTCGATCTGGTCGCTGAGTGTGAGACATATTAATAAGGTGTACAAGACTAATCTGCCTCTTTCCCCAATGACATGTCTATTCTTTCTTCTCCCAATAGGAGTTATTAGGATTCCTAGACAACAACTTCTGGCTATTTTTTCTTTACTTTCTGTAATGAAACTCCTTATTGCCCAAACCTGGTTATCTGCAGATCCTCCGTCTTTCTCTGCATGGTTGGCCCTAACAGATCAAAGGCTTCATTTAGAAAAATGTCATGCTCTTTCTACCTCTTCTTTGGACTCTTATCTGGAGAGATGGACTCCCTGGTTCTCGGTACGCACCCTTGTTCACACTCACTAATATTAACAATGATAGGGTCTTTCAGCTCTAACTAGGCTACTATCTCTGGAGCTGTCTTTGACAGAGGATTTTTGATTTGCCTTTGCATTGGCCGTCTCCTTCTTCTTCGGCCCTCAGGAGGCTTTTTATTACATAGGATATTTTCCTTCTCATTCCTTTTATGCCTCACTGGGGGAGTCTGGGTGATTGCCGGTCCATTGTGCCCCCTTTTTCCCCTCCTCTTGCGGTCTGTTTCCCCCCCCCTCCTTCTATCTTTCCATACCGCCTTTTCCTCCTTTTCTTTCTTGTTTATGTATACAACTCACATATGTGTAGAGGAGGAGTGCTCTTCTCAACATTGCTTGAGTTTATGTTACCACTTATGATTGTCTGTTATAGCTGTAAGTATGCAGTCATTCCACTACAATTGTGTTTTCTATATTTTGTATTGACATGTACTAATTCACGTTTTGTTTACTTTGTGAATTAAGCCGCTTACATGCGGACCTGTAGTATTTGCTTTGTATGATTTTGTTTACTACTCAATAAAAATTTAAAAAAAAAAAAAAAAAAAAAAAAGTACTAACACATTGTCCAATCAGAGGGAGACCTATGGGACCAATCAGAGAAAGTAGTTTAGTGTGCAATAAGAACCTCCCTTTCCAATCCAGGAAAAAGTACTTGAAGGAGAACTACTCTCACAGCAGGGGTCAGTTGGTATTTCTTTGTTGTCACTGCACAAGTCCTAGAAGTGACTGACAGTTTCTGGTATCAGACTCCTATGTACACAGAATGCACAACAAAAATAAAGAACAGAGATACATAATACAAGAAATTATAACACAGGGCACATAATACAGGGGACATAGTAAGAGAGACATGGCAGCAGAGCACAGAGTGCCGGGCTTAACCTTTATTTACTGGGCACTCTGGCTCCCGACCACCAACAAAATATACACAACTTAATTACAATAACACACACTATTACATTATACTACACAATATACAACATAATGAGCTATGTTTCAAATATTATTGTCCTGGGGGGATGTCACCGCAGGTTCACCTCCTGTTTTTGCATAGACCTGTTAGCTTCAGAATCAGCAGCTCACAAATTGCAATGACAAATAAAGCACAGCAGAGCCTCAGATGAGCACCAGAGACCACCTTGCCATGGTATATGCTTGTCCCTCTTGTGTAGATGCAGGAGTTCGTTATTGTACGTGTAACGCAAGATGTTAAGTTGTATCTGTGGTCCATTTGCTTTATCTTTGATGTATGGTGTATGAAGTCTGTCTGTGTAGCACCTGTCACTTTGTGTCTCAGTTGTATCTTGTCAGTCACTATCATCTGTCAAAAAGACTTTTCCTTTTTTTTTAACTCTCATTTCATTCACACCATCAACTCACCACTCCAGAAACCAATTGACTACCACCAATATTCCTTTGAGTGCAAGCAAATGATTCGATACATAGCAACGTAATGAACTGGACCTCTCTGGCACTCAAAGGGTTAAATCAAGCAACCCAACCAGCGCCTTCTCTTTTGTCTGCCTGCCTACACTAGCTGGTGTCAATTTTAACACCTTTCTCTCGCCACAACAAAGACTGATAAGATGTGAAATCCTGACTGAAACACATGGGGAAAATTATATTAAAGGGATAGTAATACTTCATTTTAACTTTATTTTATTTTGTAGGCATTAAAAAAACATGAAGAATGATATAAGTCTTATCTCTTAAACCTTTATGGTTTAAGAGATATTCACAAACAAAGTATCGCCCTCCTGTTCAACCAGATCAGAAGGGAGATGCCCAGGTAGACTGCAGAGAGGGACAATCTTCAATTAAGATAATGGAAAAAGCTGAAAAACTTGTCAAGGGGGGCAGGGATTTCATTGTTCTCATAGGAAGAAGATTGTCCCCTGCTGTTATCTGTCTGGTCTATGGACTGGATTCCACATCTGAGAAGAGATTGCTTACACTAGGTAAAAGGGGCGGGAGGGGGAACTTTGCTTGTGATTATCTCTTAAACCATAAAGGTTTGAGAGATAAGACTTATATCATTCTTCATGTTTTTTTAATGCCTACAAAATAAAATAAAGTTAAAACGAAGTGTTACTATCCCTTTAATTTCATTCAGTTCAGAAAAAAGTAGAAAAACTGCGTTTTTCACAGGAATTCCTGCAGAAGGTGGGATGTGCCACTCTTATCATGTTTTCTTTTGAGGGGAAACCTTTTGCCCATCTAAAACGCCACCCTAATCACCGGTTGCTACTACACTATATTTAGAATCCAGATGAACATCATTGTACTCACCCCTTATCTGTGGGGGCCGGTGGGTCTGGCGCTGCCCCCGTAATCGTAGCAAGCAATTTCCACACACAAGAGGACCACTGGACCGGAGCGCTCACAGAACCACCTCAGCATGAAGAAACCATTCCTATATAATTAAAACTTTAAATTACCACTCCAAAACCACACTGCATATCCTAGATGTGGTCTTACTAACGATTTGTATACTGGAGAAATGATGGTGTCCACTCTTGCATTCATACACCCCTCTATGTACAGTAATATTTTGCTTGTTTTTGCTGTTGTTTGAAACTGATCGCTGTTGTCAAATTAGCAGTTAAATACTTTGTGCACCAGAGAGGTATGCAACGCATTGTGTGTTGCAATGTGTTGGATAACTCTCTGGTACTCAAAGGGTTAAAGAACCCCAAAATCTGATGAGACTCCTAGAATGTCCCCATTAGGTTCATAAGTAGTATGCTTATTTATTCTTCCGATGCATAACTTTAAATTTCCCTGCATTAAATCTACTGTGTCATTTGATTGTCAGTTTCCCATTTATCTATATCATCCTCTAGAGAAGAAACATCTTGTTCTGAGTTTTTTACCTTGCATAATTTAGTGTCATCTGCAAATGTTGCTTTCAATACATTCCTCTAAGACATTTATAAATATTTTAAAAAGCAGAGAACCAAGTGATGAACCCTGGGGTACTCAAATCTCAGCTTTTCCTCTATATGAGAATATTCAATTTACAACAAAACGCTGCTCACTGTCTTTCAATCAATTTTATATACATTTACAAAAGTTATTCTCTAGCGCAGGTATGTCAAACTTAAATACAGTTGAGGCCTGCATATCAACATTTCTCACCAAGGAGGGCTGAAACACTGTCTGATAGTGTCTTCCCATGTGTGATGTCTGTCTGTCTATCTATCTATCTATCTATCTATCTATCTATCTATCTATCTATCTATCTATCCAAGCAATGTGGTGATTGAGTTGCCACTGTTATGATGCTTGTCTTTGTGGGGTTTGTATTGTTTGTTTTTTATATTGAATGTAAATGTATTGCAAGTGGGATGTTCTTGAACTGCATTGGTGCTTGTTTTTTGTTTCAAAAGAGCTTTATTGAAAAGAAGATAAGTAGCACAAACATAGCAATACATCCATAAATCAAGGAAGCATAGACAAAAACAGTCTTGATATGAGAAACCAGTATAATACAACATCGATAAGCGGAAGAGAAAGAGAAGAGGAGAGTAGAGGAAAGAAAAGAAGAGTAAACCCAGGAAAAGTGGAAGGTAGAAGGAGGAGAAGAAAGAAAAAAAAAAAAGGGGGGGGAGGGGGGATGGGAGTGGATGAGGAAGGGAGAGGAAATGGGAGATCTCCTATGGTGCACAAAGATCATCTCATATCATGGTTGGTGCCAGGGCTGGATTTACATCTCAGGAGCCTGTAGGCACAGAAATTTGAAGCACCCCCCTGTGGGCCATCTGCACTGGATACCTCCACAGTGCTCCTAATCTCCACGTTGCCCCCCATCATCTCCACATTGTCCCCCATCTGCTCCATATTGCCCCCATCAGCTACATATTGCCCTCACATTGCCCCTATCAGCTCCACATTGCCCTTACAATGCCCCCCATCAGCTCCATATTGCCCCCATCAGCTCCACATTGCCCTCACAATGCCCCCCATCAGCTCCATATTCCCCCATCAGCTCCACATTGCCCCCCCATCAGCTCCATATTGCCCCCATCAGCTCCACATTGCCCTCACATTTCCCCCACCATCTCCATATTGCCCTCCATCAGCTCCAGCTTGCCCCCCATTAGCTCCACATTGCTCCCACTATCTCCATGTTACCCTCACATTGCCTCCCCCCACTGTCCGTTTCCTACCTCCCTGGTAGGAGATCTGTCTTCTGTGCCTCCTTTGGCACAGTCTTGTACCTGATGGAGCTCTCCTGCGTGGTCTCCTATTCAGGAATGTCATCTCCCAGCGCTCTGCATTCTTAAGGAGGCGACGAGGGAACTCAGCACTTACAGGACTGTGCTAAAGGAGGCACAGACCTGTCCTTCCGGGGAGATAGAAAATAGACAACGGGGGGGGCAATGTGAGCGGGTGCCGCCGGCGCAGCCAGCGAGGTGACTAGTTTGTTTTTGTTTTTTTTAAGAATATTTTTAAAAAATCCAAATGGCAGGCTCCCCTCAGTGGCGTGCGCCTGTAGGCAGGTGCCTACTTTGCCTAATGGCAAATCCAGCCCTGGTTGGTGCTTGTTTTTGTGAGTAAATTATGTAATTTGGACTACTGCAGTTCAGCAAGACAGCATTTGCAATACATATCCTATAATACAAAAGGTCAGTCATGCGCAGTAGAGACTGTCCGAACGCACAGAATGCTGGGCGGCAGTACTCAGAGCAGGGCCGGCCTCTTTACCTCAACGGACCTTGGCCCGTGTACATGGGCTTTTACACTAGTATATACACAATCAATAACAAACAATAAAAAACTCAAAAAAACAAATAGATAATTTCATAATCACATTGGTAGTATAAGCATACTGATGTAAAGAAATGAAAGGTTAGCAGCAGGGACTGCAGCCTCCTAGCTGTATCATAGCAGGGCTTTGTTCTGTGGGACTATAGTGAGACAGGATGAAGTAGGAGATATGGGAGTGAAATAGAGGGAGAGATAAATACAGAAGGATAATATGCTAATGAGGCAACTGAGATGCATTGGGAAGAGGCAGGCTTACAGACGTTTCAGTTTAATTGGTGATGTCCTGCATTCAGAAACAGATGCATTATATGCATTCATACAAAACAGATGTCTACAAACACCTCATCTGGCAGTGTTAAGGCATTGGGAACATTGGGTGCACTGTACAGGAAAGAAGTGCCATTATCATAAATGTGCAGCATGTTCAGCTACATCACAAAGATGTTGTAAGTAAGAAAATATTGAACAGTGTGTCTGGTGCAAGGGATTCATAAGACCATGATTGATACTCAAACATACCAAAATAGTTTGGACAGTCTCCCTCCAACTCCCCATCAACTACAATGGTAGTGTAATGCCATCCCCCATGCTTACAGGAGTCAAAATAACGTGCACTCTCTTTCAACTCTCTTCCCTGCTAAAGTGTATAAGGTGAGCCTTTCTAATCCTTCCACACCCACCCTCACCCAGTGGTTACATGGGCTGTTTCTGTAGCTTCCCTACAACAGAAGTAGCCTTCCCTCTCTCAATGTTTCAGTCACACAGTGTGTGATCAGAGGCTATCAGGATGTCCAGGGACGCTGTGTCTTGCAGAAGTAAGAAACTGCATGACCTGATACTTTTCCCAAGAGCCTCTGCTCACACTGGAGCAATGAGAGAGGTAGAGGCTGCTTTAAGTAAGGTGAGTGAATGGGGTGTATAAGGAAGAGGGAATGAGAGCGTAAGAAAGGGTAAAGATTGTTATTGTAAGTGAGGCAGAGGGTGGGAAAAAGTAGGAAGAAAATTAGGATCCCAGGAGTCCAGAGGTGGGGGGAAACAGATTAGGGCAAAAGAGAAGCAGGGGAGGTGAAAGGGAAAGGGCAAGACAGAAATCGAAGAGATGCAAAGGAGAATGAGTGAGAGCACTGGTGGGGGGTGAAACATAAAGGGCAAGAGAGAACTGGGGGTTTGCATGGGAGGTGAAGGTAAGTGTGCAATGCAGATGATAAAGATATAACTGTATTTTATGTGTAGGAACTATACTGAAGTGTATGGGCATCTCTGTTGTATGAGTACCGGGCAGAGAGTCAGTGTAGCTCTGTCTGGTGGAGACCTCTATGTTTTCCTGCCTCTCCACCGAAAGTAATGAATGTCCAGAGGACAGAGCTAGAATGAGTGTCTGGCCAATGCACACATAACAGAGAAGGAGAACAGTGCTTCGGGACATGTCACAGTGAAATGTGAAGGAGTTGGATTGAGAAATCAGTCAGCCATGTTTTATTTTTATGTAGAGGAGAAAGTGAGGGCAGGTGAACTCCTTGCAGAGATTTTGACAGGAGTGGCCATGGGGCTGTCAAATCCTTCCCCTCTGTATACTCTGAGCAGGCATAAAGAAGATATTAGCATAGTTGGCAAGTGTGGAGAATTCTCCTTCACATGACAGCTTGTTTCTTTTATCTCACAGTGCACACATTCCCCCTTAAATACCCAGTGTAAGCTAGTAGAGAAGAGAAAAATAGCCGAAAGGTATTAACAGAAAGAGTAAAAAAAAAATCAAATTAAAGTATCTGTACCAATAAATAATTAATTACCCTGGTAGGAGATCTGTCTTCTGTGCCTCCTTTGGCACAGTCTTGTACCTGATGGAGCTCTCCTGCGCGGTCTCCTATTCAGGAATGTCATCTCCCAGCGCTCTGCATTCTTAAGGAGGCGACGAGGGAACTCAGCACTTACAGGACTGTGCTAAAGGAGGCACAGACCTGTCCTTCCGGGGAGATAGAAAATAGACAAAGGGGGGGGCAATGTGAGCGGGTGCCGCCGGCGCAGCCAGCGAGGTGACTAGTTTGTTTTTGTTTTTTTTAAGAATATTTTTAAAAAATCCAAATGGCAGGCTCCCCTCAGTGGCGTGCGCCTGTAGGCAGGTGCCTACTTTGCCTAATGGCAAATCCAGCCCTGGTTGGTGCTTGTTTTTGTGAGTAAATTATGTAATTTGGACTACTGCAGTTCAGCAAGACAGCATTTGCAATACATATCCTATAATATAAAAGGCCAGTCATGCGCAGTAGAGACTGTCCGAACGCACAGAATGCTGGGCGGCAGTACTCAGAGCAGGGCCGGCCTCTTTACCTCAACGGACCTTGGCCCGTGTACATGGGCTTTTACACTAGTATATACACAATCAATAACAAACAATAAAAAACTCAAAAAAACAAATAGATAATTTCATAATCACATTGGTAGTATAAGCATACTGATGTAAAGAAATGAAAGGTTAGCAGCAGGGACTGCAGCCTCCTAGCTGTATCATAGCAGGGCTTTGTTCTGTGGGACTATAGTGAGACAGGATGAAGTAGGAGATATGGGAGTGAAATAGAGGGAGAGATAAATACAGAAGGATAATATGCTAATGAGGCAACTGAGATGCATTGGGAAGAGGCAGGCTTACAGACATTTCAGTTTAATTGGTGATGTCCTGCATTCAGAAACAGATGCACTGTATGCATTCATACAAAACAGATGTCTACAAACACCTCATCTGGCAGTGTTAAGGCATTGGGAACATTGGGTGCACTGTACAGGAAAGAAGTGCCATTATCATAAATGTGCAGCATGTTCAGCTACATCACAAAGATGTTGTAAGTAAGAAAATATTGAACAGTGTGTCTGGTGCAAGGGATTCATAAGACCATGATTGATACTCAAACATACCAAAATAGTTTGGACAGTCTCCCTCCAACTCCCCATCAACTACAATGGTAGTGTAATGCCATCCCCCATGCTTACAGGAGTCAAAATAACGTGCACTCTCTTTCAACTCTCTTCCCTGCTAAAGTGTATAAGGTGAGCCTTTCTAATCCTTCCACACCCACCCTCACCCAGTGGTTACATGGGCTGTTTCTGTAGCTTCCCTACAACAGAAGTAGCCTTCCCTCTCTCAATGTTTCAGTCACACAGTGTGTGATCAGAGGCTATCAGGATGTCCAGGGACGCTGTGTCTTGCAGAAGTAAGAAACTGCATGACCTGATACTTTTCCCAAGAGCCTCTGCTCACACTGGAGCAATGAGAGAGGTAGAGGCTGCTTTAAGTAAGGTGAGTGAATGGGGTGTATAAGGAAGAGGGAATGAGAGCGTAAGAAAGGGTAAAGATTGTTATTGTAAGTGAGGCAGAGGGTGGGAAAAAGTAGGAAGAAAATTAGGATCCCAGGAGTCCAGAGGTGGGGGGAAACAGATTAGGGCAAAAGAGAAGCAGGGGAGGTGAAAGGGAAAGGGCAAGACAGAAATCGAAGAGATGCAAAGGAGAATGAGTGAGAGCACTGGTGGGGGGTGAAACATAAAGGGCAAGAGAGAACTGGGGGTTTGCATGGGAGGTGAAGGTAAGTGTGCAATGCAGATGATAAAGATATAACTGTATTTTATGTGTAGGAACTATACTGAAGTGTATGGGCATCTCTGTTGTATGAGTACCGGGCAGAGAGTCAGTGTAGCTCTGTCTGGTGGAGACCTCTATGTTTTCCTGCCTCTCCACCGAAAGTAATGAATGTCCAGAGGACAGAGCTAGAATGAGTGTCTGGCCAATGCACACATAACAGAGAAGGAGAACAGTGCTTCGGGACATGTCACAGTGAACTGTGAAGGAGTTGGATTGAGAAATCAGTCAGCCATGTTTTATTTTTATGTAGAGGAGAAAGTGAGGGCAGGTGAACTCCTTGCAGAGATTTTGACAGGAGTGGCCATGGGGCTGTCAAATCCTTCCCCTCTGTATACTCTGAGCAGGCATAAAGAAGATATTAGCATAGTTGGCAAGTGTGGAGAATTCTCCTTCACATGACAGCTTGTTTCTTTTATCTCACAGTGCACACATTCCCCCTTAAATACCCAGTGTAAGCTAGTAGAGAAGAGAAAAATAGCCGAAAGGTATTAACAGAAAGAGTAAAAAAAAAATCAAATTAAAGTATCTGTACCAATAAATAATTAATTACCCTGGTAGGAGATCTGTCTTCTGTGCCTCCTTTGGCACAGTCTTGTACCTGATGGAGCTCTCCTGCGCGGTCTCCTATTCAGGAATGTCATCTCCCAGCGCTCTGCATTCTTAAGGAGGCGACGAGGGAACTCAGCACTTACAGGACTGTGCTAAAGGAGGCACAGACCTGTCCTTCCGGGGAGATAGAAAATAGACAACGGGGGGGGCAATGTGAGCGGGTGCCGCCGGCGCAGCCAGCGAGGTGACTAGTTTGTTTTTGTTTTTTTTAAGAATATTTTTAAAAAATCCAAATGGCAGGCTCCCCTCAGTGGCGTGCGCCTGTAGGCAGGTGCCTACTTTGCCTAATGGCAAATCCAGCCCTGGTTGGTGCTTGTTTTTGTGAGTAAATTATGTAATTTGGACTACTGCAGTTCAGCAAGACAGCATTTGCAATACATATCCTATAATATAAAAGGCCAGTCATGCGCAGTAGAGACTGTCCGAACGCACAGAATGCTGGGCGGCAGTACTCAGAGCAGGGCCGGCCTCTTTACCTCAACGGACCTTGGCCCGTGTACATGGGCTTTTACACTAGTATATACACAATCAATAACAAACAATAAAAAACTCAAAAAAACAAATAGATAATTTCATAATCACATTGGTAGTATAAGCATACTGATGTAAAGAAATGAAAGGTTAGCAGCAGGGACTGCAGCCTCCTAGCTGTATCATAGCAGGGCTTTGTTCTGTGGGACTATAGTGAGACAGGATGAAGTAGGAGATATGGGAGTGAAATAGAGGGAGAGATAAATACAGAAGGATAATATGCTAATGAGGCAACTGAGATGCATTGGGAAGAGGCAGGCTTACAGACATTTCAGTTTAATTGGTGATGTCCTGCATTCAGAAACAGATGCACTGTATGCATTCATACAAAACAGATGTCTACAAACACCTCATCTGGCAGTGTTAAGGCATTGGGAACATTGGGTGCACTGTACAGGAAAGAAGTGCCATTATCATAAATGTGCAGCATGTTCAGCTACATCACAAAGATGTTGTAAGTAAGAAAATATTGAACAGTGTGTCTGGTGCAAGGGATTCATAAGACCATGATTGATACTCAAACATACCAAAATAGTTTGGACAGTCTCCCTCCAACTCCCCATCAACTACAATGGTAGTGTAATGCCATCCCCCATGCTTACAGGAGTCAAAATAACGTGCACTCTCTTTCAACTCTCTTCCCTGCTAAAGTGTATAAGGTGAGCCTTTCTAATCCTTCCACACCCACCCTCACCCAGTGGTTACATGGGCTGTTTCTGTAGCTTCCCTACAACAGAAGTAGCCTTCCCTCTCTCAATGTTTCAGTCACACAGTGTGTGATCAGAGGCTATCAGGATGTCCAGGGACGCTGTGTCTTGCAGAAGTAAGAAACTGCATGACCTGATACTTTTCCCAAGAGCCTCTGCTCACACTGGAGCAATGAGAGAGGTAGAGGCTGCTTTAAGTAAGGTGAGTGAATGGGGTGTATAAGGAAGAGGGAATGAGAGCGTAAGAAAGGGTAAAGATTGTTATTGTAAGTGAGGCAGAGGGTGGGAAAAAGTAGGAAGAAAATTAGGATCCCAGGAGTCCAGAGGTGGGGGGAAACAGATTAGGGCAAAAGAGAAGCAGGGGAGGTGAAAGGGAAAGGGCAAGACAGAAATCGAAGAGATGCAAAGGAGAATGAGTGAGAGCACTGGTGGGGGGTGAAACATAAAGGGCAAGAGAGAACTGGGGGTTTGCATGGGAGGTGAAGGTAAGTGTGCAATGCAGATGATAAAGATATAACTGTATTTTATGTGTAGGAACTATACTGAAGTGTATGGGCATCTCTGTTGTATGAGTACCGGGCAGAGAGTCAGTGTAGCTCTGTCTGGTGGAGACCTCTATGTTTTCCTGCCTCTCCACCGAAAGTAATGAATGTCCAGAGGACAGAGCTAGAATGAGTGTCTGGCCAATGCACACATAACAGAGAAGGAGAACAGTGCTTCGGGACATGTCACAGTGAACTGTGAAGGAGTTGGATTGAGAAATCAGTCAGCCATGTTTTATTTTTATGTAGAGGAGAAAGTGAGGGCAGGTGAACTCCTTGCAGAGATTTTGACAGGAGTGGCCATGGGGCTGTCAAATCCTTCCCCTCTGTATACTCTGAGCAGGCATAAAGAAGATATTAGCATAGTTGGCAAGTGTGGAGAATTCTCCTTCACATGACAGCTTGTTTCTTTTATCTCACAGTGCACACATTCCCCCTTAAATACCCAGTGTAAGCTAGTAGAGAAGAGAAAAATAGCCGAAAGGTATTAACAGAAAGAGTAAAAAAAAAATCAAATTAAAGTATCTGTACCAATAAATAATTAATTACCTAAGTACCTTAGGAAAAATAAAGGCAAAGGGAATTTGTGAATAAAACCTCTAAAAGTAATAAGTGAAGCAATACCCTTATGCAAAGTGTCCCCACTCTATTTACATATGGCCAACAGAGTTCAGAGTTTATACTGGTGCATATCTCTCTGTCATTCAGAGTTAAAGTGATTGATAGGAAAAATTACATTGATCTAAAAGGGGCTTTTAACCCCCACCCCGATTCTGAGCTGCAGAGCATTAAAAAGTTGCTCTTTAATGGGGGCTTCACACTGCCGGGCCACAGGAAGCATGTTTGACATGTCTGCCCTAGACCTAGTTACTTTCTTTTATAGGCCAGGTTCCTGTGTATACTGTAACAAATGACCTGGTAACGTTTACTGTGTTGCAGACCTCTTTAGTATTCAGGGGGTTAAAGAGTTTAGTTGTTAAGGTTCCATGGAAATTTTATGTGACACAAAACAGTTTATGACATAAAGGTATTTAAAGTGATAGTAATGTTTAGAAAAAAACTTTTTTGCATTTAGAAGAGCTTAAAAAAACTGATCTAAAAGCAAAAAACCGTATCTCTCAAAACGCTATGGTTTAAGAGATATGGGCGTTTAAAGTTTGATTTCTCCTACTGACAGCTGTAAAGCTGTCAGCAGGAGATCCGTGTCGGTCGAAACGCTGGCGCTTGAGAAGTGCCAGGATCTCGTTAATTCCACGGAATCTCTTCATTGGAATGGTCTAAAACATGTGCCTAGTGTTCGCATCCACGAGGCGTCGCTAGGGATTGGTGTCGGAGTTCTCCGCATCGGGTCATGATGACGTCAGCATCTGGCACTACATAACGTGGCATCATGATTTTGTCGGTGCTGTGTTATCTTTTGAGTCTTCCTGTGTTCCTGTATGGTTGTGTTTCCTTAGTGTCCTGACCCTTAGCTTCCATATACGGACTTTTCTGCTCTCTGCCTGCCCTGACCCTTGGCTTCCATATAAGGACTTTGCTGCTCTCTGCCTGCCCTGACCCTTGGCCTGGATACTGGACTCTTATGCTCTCCGCCTACCCTGACCCTTGGCCTTCTGGCTCCCAGGTACCCCTTTATTTATAAATATTTTTATATATATGTATATATATATATATATATATATATATATATATATATATATATATACACATTCACACACACACACACACACACACATTTACTGTGTTGGGCCTTGTCTTCCTGCATACTGGTCTCCAGCCTTCCCTTATCCTAATGGGGGTTGTGTTTATCATATTTAGAACAAACTGAGCTACTTGCTATTTCTCATTGTAGTCTCTACTACTTCGGGGTAGGTTTCTCGCAGCGCACATTCTCCCTACTAGATAGGAGCTGACAGCCTGCACCAGCTGCTGTGCAGTGCACTTCTTTAATCTTTAGTACAAGTTACTGATTTTGAAGAAAACCAGTCTGTCCTTGGTACTGTACTTTAAAACTTAACACTTCAGTAAAGTTGGGAGAGAAAGCTGCTGTTAAAATGCTGACACAAGCTACGTGTAGATGCAGACAGACCAGCAGGGGGAGCTGGAGTTGTGTGTGGGTTTCAGGGAGTGTGGGTGTGACTTCTTTGTAGATGGTGACACTATTTGCAACACTAGAATTCAACTCATTGTAATTTTAAGAGTTCTTAAAAGTTAAGTACAACCACTGATGGTGGTGGTATTGCAACTTTTCATTTCACTTTTACAACAGTAAGAGAAGGATCATTATAATTTATTGCACAAGCTGCAGCAACTATGGCCGTTATTGAAGTTCTACTGTGGCATCAAGTACATACTCCTTTCCCTGTCCCTAATATGTTTGCTGGACATTATAGTTAGCTTGAATTTGTAGGTCCACACAGCGCAATGCTGGAAGCAAGGGCAAATGCAAGCATGCTGCCCAGTGTGGAGATATAACTGATGCCTCCAGAGGGAGCGAGTGAAAGCTGGGAGCGCACTGAAGTGGGTGGTGGGAGCAGAAATAATTTTGAAGTTTTTCCTCTTGTGAATAATACGCATCACCCACTTCACATAAGGGGCAAAATCATGCGTATTATACCTGAGATTTTACGGTACATTCTATTTATTAATGCTGACATCATACAGACAGGATGTGCGTGATTAGTTTAAATGCTATGACACCGCACCAGAGTTATATGGCGAGTTCTTATGCCATGGTCAGGCAATTCTCAGACATGTTTCTGTGTAACTAGAAGCCGCCGGGCCTTGGTGCAAAAATTGCCATGTCCCCCCTGACCACATTGCCCCCAATCGCCACAATTGCCTTCACATTGCCCCCAATCTCCATAATTGCCGCCAATCTCCACAACTGCCTCCACATTGCCCCCAATCTCCACAATTGCCTCCACATTGCCCCTATTGACACCTATCCTACCTCCCTAGTGGTCCAGCAGCGTGGCAGGAGAGGTCTGTGCCTCCTTCTACACAGATCTCTTTAGCTGGAGCTCCGGTGCGGTCCTTTCTTCAGCGCAAGGAGATGATGTCATCTTTCAGTGATCTGCATTACTACTATTGTGCCGAAGAGGGAGCGCTCATTTACTAGAGATTTGTGCGGAAAAAAGCACAGACCTCAGCTGCTTACTGTGGGCTATGGCCGCCAGGTGGGTCAATCTCCGTCAAAGGGAAAAAGCTGTCTTAAAAGTGGGTATGGTTTAATTTATCTTCATATTGTTAGGTATTTTCAGAAAAATATATTAGCTTCAACTTCACTTTTTTGTCTGATGAATATAATTTTTTCCCGACAAAATAAAAATGGTCTAAGGAGAAGACAAATTAAAGTACTGTCAGCAGGAATGAGAAGCAATTTGCCGTTTAGAAGACAAAACATTTTTAACATCAGAATGTTTAAAGGCAATGTTCATTAAGATCTTCTTTCCATCATTTTTAATAATTTAGACACATTTTCAAACCTAACTGATTTAATTCTGAGACTATGGTCCTTCTTTTACCACTGTTAGGGACCAGGAGCCAATCAGGACACAACAATGTAAAATGCAATACACCTTTATTAAGGTAACAAAAACAGAATCATGATCCAGGAGCATAAACCAAAGACAAGTCAGGGTAAAGAACCAAGACTGGTATTCAGCCAAGCCGGAGTCAGGAACACAGACGTCTGCGATGTCAGGAACAAGCCAAGGGTCAGGAGCGCAGATAAACAAGAGCGCAAGAGAATCCACAGCAGCCTGCAGCAACAAACACAAGGACAATCAGGAAGTGAGCCAAGCTGCTTTAAATACCCTGAGAGGGTTGGCTGATAACAGTCAAGTGAGTAATCAGAGAGGTCAGCTGATTCAGCCTGACTCAGGAACTCAGAAGGCAGCAGCAATGGATAGCACTAGATTAGCTCAGACAGCAGAATCAATAGGCAGAGTTAGAGCAGCTCAGCCAAACTTTGACAGTACCCCCCCTCCACGACCCCCCCGGGGGGCAGGACCAGGTTTATGGAACTCATGAGCACTCTTCTGGACCGTACCCCTTCCAATGGACCAAATATTGAAGCCTCCCTCGGAAACTACAAGAGTCAACCATAGAGCGGACCTCATACTCCTCATGGCCGTCAACGGGCACCAAATGGGGTTGAGGAATGACCATAGTGAAACCAGGAGTTTCAGCAACGACACATGGAACACATTGTGTATCCCCATATTGGGAGGGAGGTCTAGGGCATAGGCCACAGGGTTCACACGTAGGAGGATACCGAAAGGCCACACAAAAGCGAGAAGCCAGATTCTGAGAGGGCACTCGGAGGTGAGGATTTCTGGAGGACAACCAAATCCTCTCCCCAACCTGGTAGGAGGGTGCAGGTAGGCATTTACAATTGGCCTGGAGCTCCTGGGATTGTTGTGAGCGTCGCAACAAAGCTTGGACCTGCAGCCATGTGGAACTGATTCGCTGGAGATGATTCTCCAATACCAGAATCCCCTGAGGAGCGAACAAATCTGGAATCATGGAGGATAGGCGTTTCTAATTGTGATACGATTGAGCCCCATGTAGTCTAAACAGGGTCTCAGTTCACCACTCTTTTTCTTCACAAAGAAGAATCCGGCTCCGGCAGGAGAGGAGGACTTGTGGATGAAGTCCCAGGACAGTGCATCCGCAACATACTCCTCCATGGCCTTATTCTCCATGACAGAAAGAGGGTTGATTTGACCTCGAGGAGGTATGGCATCTGGTTGTAGTTCAATGGTACAATTGTATGGGCAGTGAGGCGGGAGCTCACCAGCCCAGCCCTTATCGAATACATCAGGGAACTCTTTGTACTCTTCAGGAAGCAAAGAGACTGAGGATGTGGTTAGCATCATCCTCACTTTTACTAGGCATGTCTTGGAACAGTTGGTTGACCATGCCATAACTTCAGCCCTTACCCAATCGACTGTGGGATTGTGTTTGCACAACCATGGATAACTCAGGATCACAGGATAGTGAGGAGAATGGATCACCTGGAATTGTAAGATTCTGTGATGGAGAGCCCCTACAGCTATATACAAAGGAGCGGTTTTGTGGCTGACCTGCAGCAGATGTAAGGGTCTACCATCAATCACCTTGAGGGCAAGTGGAGTGGTATAGAGCTGCGATGGAATGGAGTGCTTCTGGGTGAAACCACTGTCACTAAAGAGGCCTGCTGCACCAGAGTCAATAAATGTCTCTGAAGTAATGGAACTTTTGCCCCAATAGAGCCCAATGGAGACTAGTGGTTTATCCGTATGAATATCCCGGGATGCTGAGACGCTACCTAGGGTCTGTCCCCTACAGGACCTTAGGTGCGTTCATTTCCAGGATGTGTGGGGCAAGTTCGTAGTAGGTGCCCTGCCTTTACCGCAGTAAAGACACAGGCCCTCCCTCCTCCTCAAGGCCCTTTCCATGGGCTCCACATCGCCTGAGGTTTCGAGACTAGGAGGCTCGGAAGGTGAGGGAGGCATGGGTGGGGACAAAAATCTTGGAGTTAAACAGATGGGATGCCACTGCAGGTGCTCCCTGAAGGAAGGTCTCTTACGGATTCGGGAGTCAATCAGGATACAATATGAGCCCAGTTCCTCTAAATCATATCCGAGGGCCCATTAGAGAAAGCAGCCACATGAGCCTCATTATTCCAACCAACCTCGGCTGCCAGGATACTAAACTCTATGGCATAATTGGAAACTGTCCTAATACCCTGCTGGATGGACATTAGGTGCTTGGTAGCAGAGATGGAGTGGCCCGGTACTCAAATACACTTTTAAAGGATGCAACAAACTCAGGGTAATTGTATACTATAGGTTTCTGCGTCTCCCAAAGGGGAGTAACCCATGCCAAGGCCCTGTCAGAGAGTAAGGAAATCACAAGGCCCACCTTACTCCTATCAGACGGGAAGGACTGTGGTACCATCTCCAGGTAGATACCAACCTGGTTCAGGAAACCTCTGCACTGGTTAGGGTCACCCCCATAATGCTGGGAAAGTGGGGCAGACCCTGTCATGCCTCTAGCAACATTGAAATCAATGTTATAGAGTCAGCCTGCGCCAGGGGCCGCTGAGGCGGTGGAACCAGATGCTCAGTATGGAGTAACAAAGCCTGGAGGGAGAGAATCCACAGCAGCCAGCAGCAACAAACACAAGGACAATCAGGAAGTGAGCCAAGCTGCTTTAAATACCCTGAGAGGATTGGCTGATAACAGTCAGGTGAGTAATCAGAGATGTCAGCTGATTCAGCCTGACATAGGAACTCAGAAGGCAGCAGCAGTGGATAGCAGAGCACTAGATTAGCTAAGACTGCAGAATCAATAGGCAGAGTTAGAGCATCTCAGCCAAACCTTGACAACCACCAACTCAAGATCCAACGATTTTTTCATTATGATGACTTTTTGAACATCTCACCCATAGTGTTTAATTTTTGTTAATGAAAATTCACCTATAAAGTGTTAAAGGAGAACTAACATCTCCCTCTCTTATCTTATTATGACCAGAAAATCCTAATGGCTGCTCTAAATTTTTTCCTTGTTCCTTTGCTCATAAGAGAATGGGAGAGATTCACTAAGTGGTGATAACGTGGATATGACTTCTCCAGTTTATTACTTCTCCAATTCCTATGTAATTCTATGGAGCCTATACACTAAGATTGCTTCAACTTTGGATCTCTTAGTGCACAGACTCCATAGAATAACATAGGAACTGGAGAAGTCATCTCCACTTTATCACCGCTTAGTGAACCTCCCCCTACGTCTTCAAAGGATGCCATGTTCTTGGGTGTGGACAAGGCAGTTGTTGGCATTTTTCACAATGAAGCAGTCACAGTGTATGAGCCTACTTTTAACCATTTAAGGACTAGAAGAATGTGCAAAGTATTGAGAAGCATTACACTGCGCACCCATCAAGGCTTTAAAGAGTTATGAGTAGCATGTGTAGTGAATGGGAGAGACAGCTGCTGCTCCTTAGTGCATTGGCTCCATAGAATAAAATAGGAATTAGACAAATGATATCACTGGAGAAGTCATCTCCTCTTTATCACCACTCAATGCACCCCCCCCCCTGGTCATTTTGAGAATGTAATTAAAAAATGTTCTCAACCAAGCCAATTAGATACAAACTTGTCTTGTAATATTTTACGTTACCATTACACTGTAGCCAGCCTCAGACAGATTAAGAAAATACATTATCCTCAATTACACAGCTCATTACAATAATTTCAACACTTTTTTTTTCTCTGCCCTTGTGAACACCTTTTCAGAATATTGCTTTTCAACTTGGCTCATTTGCACATTCTCATTGTAATTCTGCTTCCTTCTTAGCCTTGTCTTTGTAGACATTGATGTGAGTGTGATTTCCCTGCTGGATTTGTACTTCTTGTAAGGTAAGAAAACATGCAAAATGATACGAGAATGCCACCTAATACTTTCTAGGGCACCTCATAAAAAACCCCTAAATTCTGCATTGTCTGATAAGTCCACCAGGTACGAGACAGGCTTTTCCCTGATCCCACCCACTGTTACCCGGAAATTTGTGTAGTAAAAGCAACGGACAACTTTGCTCTCCTGCAGTCGCCTCTGTTGATCTTCCAGGCCTGCTCCCTCCACCCCGCAACAAGGTCTTATTAATTAAATACATTAAAAAACTAGGGTTGCACCGATACTGATACTGGCATTTGTGCGAGTACTCGTACTCGCGCAAATGCTGCTGATGCCAGCACCGATACCCTGTGTCAGGGTCAGTGCTGCAGAGAGGAAGCCCAGGGATCTGCTCACAATGCTCCCTGGGCGCCTCTCTCCCACCTGTAGCGTTGGAACATTGCCGTGTTGTACCATGGCAACGCTCCAACACTGACCTGTGCTGGGGCTCGCGTGAGAACAGCGAGCACCCGGCAAAGGAGGAAATTACAGCGGGTAGCTGGAGGGTAACGCAGGCAGAAGCTGCAGCTTGGCACAGACTGGACAAGCTGTAAACTTCTTTGCAGGTTTCCAGGGAGACCCTGGCACAATCTCACTGTTCTTTTGCAGAAAGCCATGGCTTCAGCCCCATTGAGACCCCCCCCATCTCCCACTCAGCTTCCCCACTTCTCCCACTCAGCCCCCCTACTTCTCTCACTCAGTTCTCCCCAGCCCCCCCCCCCACTTCTCCAATTCAGTTCTCCCCAGCCCCACCACTTCTCCAATTCAGTTCCCCTCAGCCCCACCACTTCTCCAGTTCAGTTCCCCTGCTTCCTCTCAGCCCCCCGCCATCTCCCACTCAGTTCCACTGCACCCTCTCACCACCCCTTGGAAAACTGTCAAATGGCATTGCAAAAAAAGTATCGGTAATTGGTATCAGTGAGTACTTGGGGAAAGTATCGGTACTCGTACTCAGTCTTAAAAAAATGGTATTGGTGCATCCCTAAAAAAAAAACAAATGTGACAGCTGGGGAGCCATGCTATCCTCCAAGTTCTGCAAGGTGGTGGTTGTATTGTGGGCGGTTGGAACATGTTTTTTTATTTATTTGTTTTTATTTTACATTGTAGCCACTGCATGCCAAAAGTATTGGCTTATGCGTTGGCTGCATTCAGGCAGTATGTTGTATGGGTTTGGCACAGCGTGTTCATCTGTATAATGTATGGTCTTGGCACCCTATGGTATAGCCCTGATCCTTAACCCTTTGACTGCCAGAGGGGTACGCACTCAAAGGGTTAAGCAAGTGGTTCCAAGCCCTTTCTTCATGACTCAAATAATTTGAAACAATTCCACTTCAAGTCAGTGATGCCCAACCCTATTTTCAGGGTGCCAAATAGGCCATGTCTTTATGATTTCCATACTTGCGGACAGGTGAGTTAATCAGAGGCTCATTCATTTAATTAATCCACCTGCGCACAATCATGGAAATCTTAATGACCTGGCCTGTTTGGCACCCTAAAGATAGGGTTCGGGACAACTGACTTGAAGTGGGATTATTTCAAATTATTTGAGTCATGAAGAAGACAGCAGCATTAACCCTTTGGGTGCCAGAGGGGTACACAAAGCATGCTGTTCCCCTCTGGCACTCAAAAGGTTAATCTCTTTAAGTGGAACTGTCCCTTTGTAACAAATAGGTGATTTTGAAAGAGTTTTTAAAATCAACTATACGTATGTTGGATATTTTATTTTTCCAAACAATAGTTTGAGATATTTAGCTTTATTTATGTCGGTTTATACAAATGAGTTAGTACTGTCTGGCAGGAAGTGGCAGTTGGCAAGTACAGCAATGTGGAATGTTAGCATCTGGCAGGCAAGCTTGGCAGATTTGCTATAAATCACAAATAAAGCTAACTATTGCATAAACTATGATTTAAATAACATGGCTAATAAATATAGCTGGTTTTGAAAGGTCTTTCAAAATTACTTATTTGTTACAATATTATATTTAACTTTAAGAGATTAATGCTGCTTTTTTGTTCTTCATGTTTTAAATAATTTGAAATCTTATTAAAATGCATCTCTATTATTTCTTGATGATTTTGTCTTTCTGCCCTTCTGCATATCAATCAAACAAGAAGAACCAGAGGGCTCTCATTTACAAGATTCACCGCCGCCCCTAACACTTCACTTTTATGTCCAAAATTCTTTTTTGGGCTCTGATCTGCCTTTAGTGGGATACAATGTGCAATACAGTAAACTAATTTAAATTACACCCCATTTAACTAAAGCAGTTCTCCAATGTAATGCATTGGAGACCTCTCCAATATTCAAGGGGTTAAAATCCCTTCTAAATAAATGGGTATTTTGGAACTGTAATTAATGTCCTATGGTCCTGTTGAACAGCTCCATAACTGCACCTCTTTTCCATAATATACCAGCCTCCCTGAGATCCTTTCTATCTATCATTCTCCCTTGTATAATTACTTCTGAGCTGATACTGTGATCTCCATGCCATTAGAACATGAAGATCTACTGTGGTAATTATATGACTAATTTCTCCTTCCTAAATACTCATTCCATTTACAATTACGATAAGGCCTAACCTCTTGCCATTCCCTCTTGACAATCTTCCATTCTGTCTTCTAATTCCAAAGTAATATCACTCCTATTAGTCATTTTATGTGCTACACTGCTCTGGATTTCCCAATAGTCAGAGTAGGCAATTGCCAAGAGTTCCAAATTTTGATGGGTGCCTCAGCTGTGCTGGCCACATCCACATACAGAGAAAGCTCAATGTCCCTGAACCAGTTTTAAACCCCTTTACATTAACCTATTTGATGCTAGATCGATCTGCAACCAAGGGGTTAAAGCTATTTCCTTGTTGCTTGGCCAAGTGTATTTTCTGTGCCAGCAAACATGGTCATGTGAGGAGTGGGGGTGTGGCTATGGGTGGAGCTAAGGGCTCCTAGGTTCCCTTGCCTAGGGTTGCCTAGGATCTAAATCCAGTCCTGATGGCACTGAAATTCATGTAAAATGTATATTATTTCTAATTCCAATCAGAGAAGTTTAAACATTGTTTTCTTGTCTCCATCTTGGAAAGGCCATAGGAGGAGACCCCATACGTGGTCAGTATCATTAGTAGACTCAAGCATAATCCCTATTTTAAACCCTTTATGGACCAGACTGGCATGCAGTGCATTGCGAAATAATGTGTTGCATACCTCCCTGGTCCATAAAGGGTTAATAGTTAACCTGATCAATTCAAATACACATTCCATTTTATCCTGTATTGTTGGAAGTCATATGATGATACAGGAAAAGTTAAATATTTTAAATAAAAAATAAACAAACATGTATAAATATATATATACTAGCAATGTGGGACGGCGTTGCCTGTCAGGATATGTAGGGAATTAATGCACACACACACGGATGCGAGACAAACACAGAGACACACACGCAAATGCACACGCATCACTGAGATGTTTAAAGAGCGACAGTCATACACACATACATGCAGACACATAGAGTGTGATACAGACATGAAACACACAGGCACACACAGAGACACACACACACACACAGAAGTGAGTCATAAGGGGTTGACTTATGTGTCATTGTAATGAGTTTGTGTTTGTACTTATGCCTCCACTGCGTGAGACTGTGAGACTGAGAGTGTGAGAGAGACTGTGAGAGTGTGAGAGAGTGTGAGACAGAGAGTGTGAGACTGTGAGAGTGTGAGAGAGACTGTGAGAGTGAGAGAGAGACTGAGAGTGTGAGAGAGACTGTGAGAGATACTGTGTGTGAGAGTGTGTGTGAGAGTGTGTGTGAGAGTGTGTGTGAGAGTGTGTGAGAGTGTGTGTGAGTGTGTGTGTGTGTGTGTGTGAGACTGAGAGTTTTTGAGAGTGAGAGAGACTGTGTGAGACTGTGAGTGCGAGACTGTGAGTGCAAGACTGTTAGTGCAAGACTGTGTGTGAGAGACTGAGTGCGAGACTGTGAGAGTGCGAGACTGTGAGAGTGCGAGAGACTGTGTGAGTGCGAGAGACTGTGTGAGTGCGAGGGACTGTGTGAGTGTGAGGGACTGTGTGAGTGTGAGAGTGTGTGAGTGTGAGAGTGTGTGAGTGTGAGACTGTGTGAGACTGTGTGAGACTGTGTGACTGTGTGAGACTGAGAGTGTGAGAGAGACTGTGTGTGAGAGAGAGAGACTGTGAGAGAGAGAGAGACTGTGAGAGTGAGAGAGTGTGAGAGTGTGTGAGAGTGTGAGACAGCGTGAGAGTGTGACTGAGAGAGTGTGAGACTGTGCGTGAGAGTGTTAGACTGTGTGTGAGAGTGAGAGAGTGTGAGACTGTGAGACTGTGTGAGACTGAGACTGTGTGAGACTGTGTGTGTGTGAGACTGTGTGTGTGAGAGAGTGTGAGAGACTGTGTGAGTGTGAGGGACTGTGAGAGAGTGTGAGACTGAGAGAGTGTGAGACTGAGAGTATGTGAGTGTGTGAGACTGAGAGTATGTGAGTGTGTGAGACTGAGAGTGTGAGAGAGTGTGAGAGAGTGTGAGAGAGTGTGAGAGAGTGTGTGTGTGAGACTTTGTGTGTGTGTGAGACTGTGTGTGTGTGAGACACTGTGAGAGAGTGTGAGACTGAGAGTGTGAGAGAGACTGTGAGTGACACTGTGTGTGAGAGAGAGAGACTGTGTGAGAGAGTGTGAGACTGTGAGAGTGAGAGAGTGTGAGACTGTGTGTGAGTGTGAGACTGTGTGTGAGTGTGAGACTTAGAGAGTGTGAGAGAGAGTGTGAGACTGTGTGTGAGAGTGTGAGACTGTGTGTGTGAGAGTGTGAGACTGTGTGTGTGAGAGTGTGAGACTGTGTGTGAGAGAGTGTGAGACTGTGAGAGTGTGAGTCTGTGAGAGTGTGAGACTGTGAGAGTGTGAGACTGTGAGAGTGATAGACTGTGAGAGACTGTGTGAGACTGTGAGAGACTCTGTGAGAGTGTGAGACTGTGTGAGACTGAGAGTGTGAGAGAGACTGTGTGTGAGAGTGAGAGAGAGAGACTGTGAGAGTGAGAGAGTGTGACACTGTGTGACACTGTGTGAGACTGTGTGTGAGAGTGTGAGACTGTGTGTGAGTGTGAGACTATGTGGGTGTGAGACTGCGAGAGTGTGAGAGAGAGTGTGAGACTGTGTGTGAGAGTGTGAGACTGAGTGTGAGAGAGTGTGAGACTGTGTGTGAGAGAGTGTGAGAGTGTGAGACTGTGAGAGTGAGAGACAGTGAGAGACAGTGAGAGACCGTGAGAGACCGTGAGAGACTGTGTGAGAGTGTGTGAGAGTGTGTGAGAGTGTGAGACTGTGTGAGACTGAGAGTGTGAGAGAGACTGTGTGTGAGAGTGAGAGAGAGAGAGACTGTGAGAGTGAGAGAGTGTGACACTGTGTGAGACTGTATGAGACTGTGTGAGAGTGTGAGACTGTGTGAGAGTGTGACTGAGAGAGTGTGAGAGAGAGTGTGAGACTGTGTGTGAGTGTGAGACTGTGTGTGAGTGTGAGACTGTGTGAGTGTGAGACTGAGAGAGTGTGAGACTGTGTGTGAGAGAGTGTGAGACTGTGTGTGAGAGAGTGTGAGAGTGTGAGACTGTGAGAGTGTGAGACTGTGAGAGTGAGAGACTGTGAGAGACTGTGTGAGAGTGTGAGAGAGACTGAGAGACTGTGTGTGAGACTGTGTGTGAGAGTGAGAGAGAGAGAGAGAGAGACTGTGAGAGTGAGAGAGTGTGAGATTGTGAGACTGTGTGAGAGTGTGAGACTGTGTGAGAGTGAGACTATGTTAGACTGTGTGAGACTGTGAGAGCGTGAGACTGTGTGTGTGAGACTGTGTGTGCGAGACTGTGTGTGCGAGACTGAGTGAGACAGTGTGAGAGTGAGAGAGAGAGACTGTGATAGTGTGAGACTGAGAGTGTGTGAGACTGAGAGTGTGAGAGACTGAGAGTGTGAGAGACTGAGAGTGTGTGAGACTGTGTGAGACTGAGAGTGTGTGAGACTGTGTGAGACTGAGAGAGTGTGAGACTGAGAGTATGTGAGTGTGTGAGACTGAGAGTATGTGAGTGTGTGAGATTGAGAGTGTGAGACTGAGAGTGTAAGAGAGTTTGTGAGAGAGTGTGTGAGAGAGCGTGTGAGAGTGTGTGTGTGTGAGTGAGAGTGTGTGTGTGTGAGACTGTGTGTGTGTGAGACTGTGTGTGTGTGTGAGACTGTGTGTGTGTGAGACTGTGTGTGTGAGACTGTGTGTGCGTGAGAGACTGTGTGTGTGCGTGAGAGACTGAGAGAGACTGTGAGAGAGACTGTGAGAGAGACTGTGAGAGAGACTGTGAGTGAGACTGTGTGTGAGAGTGAGAGAGAGAGACTGTGTGAGAGAGTATGAGACTGTGAGAGTGAGAGAGTGTGAGACTGTGTGTGAGTGTGAGACTGTGTGTGAGTGTGAGACTGTGAGAGTGAGAGACTGTGTGAGACTGAGAGTGTGAGAGAGACTGTGAGACTGTGTGTGAGAGTGAGAGAGTGTGAGACTGTGTGAGAGTGTGAGACTGTGAGAGTGAGATTGAGAGAGTGTGAGACTGTGTGTGAGACTGTGAGAGAGTGTGAGAGTGAGAGACTGTGAGAGACCGTGAGAGTGTGAGACTGTGAGAGACTGTGAGAGTGAGAGAGTGTGAGACTGTTTGAGACTGTGTGTGGGTGTGAGACTGTGTGTGTGTGTGTGTGTGTGTGTGTGAGAGACTGTGAGAGTGTGAGAGACTGTGTCAGTGGGAGGGACTGTGTGAGACTGTGAGAGAGACTGTGAGAGACTGTGAGAGTGTGAGACTGAGAGTGTGAGACTGAGAGTGTGAGACTGAGAGTGTGAGACTGTGACTGTGAGACTGAGAGTGTGAGACTGTGACTGTGAGACTGTGACTGTGAGACTGTGTGAGAGACTGTGTGTGAGAGACTGTGAGAGTGTGAGGGACTGTGAGAGTGTGAGGGACTCTGTGAGACTGCGAGAGAGACTGTGAGAGACTGCGAGAGAGACTGTGAGAGACTGTGAGTGTGAGAGACTGAGAGTGTGAGACTGTGTGAAAGTGTGAGAGTGTGAGAGACTGTGAGAGTGTGAGAGACTGTGAGACTGTGTGAGACTGTGAGACTGAGAGTGTGAGAGACTGAGAGTGTAAGAGACTGTGAGAGTGTGAGGGACTGTGAGAGTGTGAGGGACTGTGTGAGACTGCGAGAGAGACTGTGTGAGACTGCGAGACAGACTGTGAGAGACTGCGAGAGAGACTGTGAAAGACTGTGAGAGTGTGAGACTGTGTGTGAGAGAGTGTGAGAGTGTGAGACTGTGAGAGTGAGAGACAGTGAGAGACAGTGAGAGACCGTGAGAGACTGTGTGAGAGTGTGTGAGAGTGTGAGACTGTGTGAGACTGAGAGTGTGAGAGAGACTTTGTGTGAGAGTGAGAGACTGTGAGAGTGAGAGAGTGTGACACTGTGTGAGACTGTGAGACTGTATGAGACTGTGTGAGAGTGTGAGACTGTGTGAGAGTGTGACTGAGAGAGTGTGAGAGAGAGAGAGTGTGAGACTGTGTGTGAGAGTGTGAGACTGTGTGTGAGTGTGAGACTGTGTGTGAGTGTGAGACTGTGTGAGTGTGAGACTGAGAGAGTGTGAGAGTGTGAGACTGTGTGTGAGAGAGTGTGAGACTGTGTGTGAGAGAGTGTGAGAGTGTAAGAGTGTGAGACTGTGAGAGTGTGAGACTGTGAGAGTGAGAGACTGTGAGAGACTGTGAGAGACTGTGTGAGAGTGTGAGAGAGACTGAGAGACTGTGTGTGAGACTGTGTGTGAGAGTGAGAGAGAGAGAGAGAGAGAGAGAGAGAGAGACTGTGAGAGTGAGAGAGTGTGAGATTGTGAGACTGTGTGAGAGTGTGAGACTGTGTGAGAGTGAGACTATGTTAGACTGTGTGAGACTGTGAGAGCGTGAGACTGTGTGTGTGAGACTGTGTGTGCGAGACTGTGTGTGCGAGACTGAGTGAGACAGTGTGAGAGTGAGAGAGAGAGACTGTGATAGTGTGAGACTGAGAGTGTGTGAGACTGAGAGTGTGTGAGAGACTGAGAGTGTGAGAGACTGAGAGTGTGTGAGACTGTGTGAGACTGAGAGTGTGTGAGACTGTGTGAGACTGAGAGAGTGTGAGACTGAGAGTATGTGAGTGTGTGAGACTGAGAGTATGTGAGTGTGTGAGATTGAGAGTGTGAGACTGAGAGTGTAAGAGAGTGTGTGAGAGAGTGTGTGAGAGAGCGTGTGAGAGTGTGTGTGTGTGAGTGAGAGTGTGTGTGTGTGTGAGACTGTGTGTGTGTGAGACTGTGTGTGTGTGAGAGACTGTGTATACGTGAGAGACTGTGAGAGAGTGTGAGAGAGACTGTGAGAGAGACTGTGAGAGAGACTGTGAGAGAGACTGTGAGTGAGACTGTGTGTGAGAGTGAGAGAGAGAGACTGTGTGAGAGAGTGTGAGAGTGAGAGAGTGTGAGACTGTGTGTGAGTGTGAGACTGTGTGTGAGTGTGAGACTGAGAGAGTGTGAGAGAGAGAGTGTGAGACTGTGTGTGAGAGTGTGAGACTGTGTGTGAGAGAGTGTGAGACTGTGAGACTGTGAGAGTGAGAGACTGTGTGAGACTGCGTGAGACTGAGTGTGAGAGAGACTGTGAGACTGTGTGTGAGACTGTGTGTGAGAGTGAGACAGTGTGAGACTGTGTGAGAGTGTGAGACTGTGAGAGTGAGACTGAGAGAGTGTGAGACTGTGTGTGAGACTGTGAGAGAGTGTGAGAGTGAGAGACTGTTAGAGAGTGTGAGAGACTGTGTGAGTGTGAGGGACTGTGAGAGTGTGAGGGACTCTGTGAGACTGCGAGAGACTGTGACTGTAAGACTGTGTGAGAGACTGTGTGAGAGAGTGTGAGAGACTGTGTGAGTGTGAGGGACTGTGAGAGTGTGAGGGACTCTGTGAGACTGCGAGAGAGACTGTGAGAGACTGCGAGAGAGACTGTGAGAGACTGTGAGTATGAGAGACTGAGAGTGTGAGACTGTGTGAAAGTGTGAGAGACTGTGAGAGTGTGAGAGACTGTGAGACTGTGTGAGACTGTGAGACTGAGAGTGTGAGAGACTGTGAGAGTGTAAGAGACTGTGAGAGTGTGAGGGACTGTGAGAGTGTGAGGGACTGTGTGAGACTGCGAGAGAGACTGTGTGAGACTGCGAGACAGACTGTGAGAGACTGCGAGAGAGACTGTGAAAGACTGTGAGAGTGTGAGACTGAGAGTGTGAGACTGTGTGAGAGACTGTGAGACTGTGAAAGACTGTGAGACTGTGAGAGTCTGTGAGACTGTGTGAGACTTTGAGACTGTGTGAGACTGTGAGACTGAGAGTGTAAGAGACTGTGAGAGTGTAAGAGACTTTGCGAGTGTGATGGACTGTGTGAGACTGCGAGAGAGACTGTGTGAGACTGCGAGAGAGACTGTGAGAGACTGTAAGAGTGTGAGACTGAGAGTGTGAGACTGTGTGAAAGTGTGAGAGTGTGAGAGACTGTAAGAGTGTGAGAGACTGTGAGAGTGTGAGAGACTGTGAGATTGAGAGTGTGTGAGACTTTGAGAGTGTAAGAGACTGTGAGAGTGTGAGGGACTGTGTGAGACTGCGAGAGAGACTGTGAGAGTGTTAGACTGTGTGAAAGTGTGAGACTGTGTGAGAGTGTGAGAGACTGTGAGAGTATGAGGGACTGTGAGAGTGTGAGGGACTGTGTGAGACTGCGAGAGAGACTGTGAGAGACTGCGACAGAGACTGTGAGAGACTGTGAGAGTGCGAGACTGAGAGTGTGAGACTGTGTGAAAGTGTGAGAGTGTGAGAGACTGTAAGAGTGTGAGAGACTGTGAGAGTGTGAGAGACTGTGAGACTGAGAGTGTGTGAGACTTTGAGAGTGTAAGAGACTGTGAGAGTGTGAGGGACTGTGTGAGACTGCGAGAGAGACTGTGAGAGTGTGAGACTGTGTGAAAGTGTGAGACTGTGTGTGAGAGTGTGTGAGAGTGTGAGAGACTGTGAGACTGAGAGTGTGTGAGACTGTGAGAGTGTGAGAGACTGCGAGACTGAGAGTGTGAGACTGTGAGACTGCGACTGTGAGAATGCGACTGTGAGACTGTGTGAGAGACTGTGTGAGAGACTGTGTGAGAGACTGTGTGAGTGTGAGACAGAATGTGTGCTTTGCAATGCGTTGCTTACCCCTCTGGCACTCAAAGGGTTAAGTTGAGCTAACATAGCAATATAACACACGGTGGCTCTTCAGTTGAGGCAACGTAGCAATATGCTGAGGGATCAATTAGAAAGTGGTATTTGAGGCTTGCCCTCTGTAACATACAGCAAAGCATCTCTCTCCCTTTAAGGAGAAAGGGTGGGAAGCAGGAAGCAGTAAGTGGAGGAGTGACAGTTGAGACAGTGAGGTGACTGAAGAGATGATGAGTTAAATAAGAGTTGCTATTAAGTTTATCCCTGAGTTTGTATTTTATGGGAACATTACACCCTCATACTGAAACAGAGTGTATGGAGGGTTACAGTTATCTGTGGGAGGTGAAACAGTGTGTTTGTGGGGTCATGATCCTGAGTGAGAGTGTGAGTGGACCAGGAGAAGTTACTGATATCCTTACCTCAGGAGCGAGTGGCAGTTATATTTTTTTTTTTGTCAGTTGGATACTGGTGGGCGGGCTGGAGGGGGCGGGCCAACTCCCTGTATGATAAACACGCCCCCATTGAATCACCCAATGAGAGCAGTAAAGTCCCCATTCAATCATCCAATAGGAGTTGTGTCTCCTAATGAGACATAAATTATGTAATTAGACATTCTGTTCAATGCAAGTTTCTTTTCTGAGGAGACATAAATTATGTTCTGTGTGTGGGGTACCATAAATTATGCAATGAGGCTTATTCTTTTATATATATAGATATATAGTAGCCAAATAAGCACAAAGTTGCCTATGCAAAAAGAGGCAGAGGTAAGGGACAGTAGGAAACTACATTGCTTCACATCTCAGCTTTGTTCCACTGCTAGACACAGTAGCACAGTACACTGCCTAAAGTATAGATATCATATCAGGTAACAGTTTCTGTACAGTAAAAGCGCAGCTTGCTTAAGTCCCTCAGAACAAATTCAGTCATGTAGGGTAGAGTATATAGCACATGTGCACTGTGACAACAACACCAAGATAGAATAGGTAATGGTGATACTGAGGGGCCTCAGCAGTACCAAAGCTTAGTGTAAGGGAGGTATCCAAAGCAAAGTGATGGATCCTTCACTGGCACTCAAAGAGTTAAGGTAAGTAAAAAAATAAAAACATGAAGCAAAGAGGAAAAAAATGCAGTCCCTTACTCCTTGTGTAGGAACCCCTTTTTAGTGATTTTCTGCAACATGAAGACCTTTGGCACACTGACACTGGATTCAGCCAGAGGTATTACTGTGAGAGATGCAAATGCGTTTGCCCGCTGCAAAGCTAAATAGGGTCACATGGTGCTGGCTGGAATTGAGGGGACAGAGGCAAAAGGGAAGGCAGGGCAGGGAACCTAACAGGCAAAGCAGCTTACAAGCAGTGTTCACCGCACTCCAGTAATGTTTCTCCTCTTACACTGTCTGCACTCCACTAATGCCTCCTTTTGGTTTGGACAATATCCAAAGGAGGCGTTAGTGAAGTGCAGCCAACGTACAAAGGAAGCGTTAGTGGAGTGCAGCCAGTGTACAAAGAAGGCGTTAGTGGAGTGCAGCCAGTGTGCAAAGGAGGCGTTAGTGGAGTGCAGACAATGTACAAAGGAGACGTTAGTGGAGTCCAGACAATGTACAAAGAAGGCGTTAGTGGGGTGCAGTCAATGTCCAAAGGAGGCATTAATGGAGTGCAGACGTTAGTGGAGTGCAGACAATGTACAAAGGAGGCGTTAGTGGAGTGCAGACAATGTACAAAGGAGGCGTTAGTGGAGTGCAGACAACGTACAAAGGAGGTGTTAGTGGAGTGCAGTCAGTGTACAAAGAAGGCGATAGTGAAGTGCAGCCAGTGTACAAAGAAGGCGATAGTGAAGTGCAGCCAGTGTACAAAGAAGGCGTTAGTGGAGTGCAGCCAGTGTGCAAAGGAGGCGTTAGTGAAGTGCAGTCAATGTACAAAGGAGGCGATAGTGAAGTGCAGCCAATGTACAAAGGAGGCGTTAGTGGAGTGCAGTCAGTGTACAAAGAAGGCGTTAGTGGAGTGCAGCCAGTGTACAAAGAAGGCGTTAGTGGAGTGCAGCCAGTGTGCAAAGGAGGCGTTAGTGAAGTGCAGTCAATGTACAAAGGAGGCGTTAGTGGAGTGCAGACAATGTACAAAGGAGACGTTAGTGGAGTGCAGTCAATGTACAAAGGAGGCGTTAGTGAAGTGCAGTCAGTGTACAAAGGAGACATTAGTGGAGTGCAGTCAATGTACAAAGGAGGCGTTAGTGAAGTGCAGTCAATGTACAAAGGAGACGTTAGTGGAGTGCAGTCAACGTACAAAGGAGGCGTTAGTGAAGTGCAGTCAATGTACAAAGGAGGCATTAGTGGAGTGAGGTGGAAGACTTTTGGATAAGTCTGAGGGGGAAATAGACAACGTGAGTCAGTCATGTTCTGTAGAGGAGATAATTAGGTTGGGCTAAGGAATGGTTTCTCCTGTCAAATTCACACACCCTGTATATCTTAGCAGCTTGTATCTCCCCTCTGTATCTCCTGCCACCCCGGGAAGTGGCTGGAACGGACAGACAATTTAGGTCAGCCTTCTCCTTTTATTAATGTTGATAACAATAAACTATTGAACACCGCTATTTAAAGCTCTGTCATTGCTTTTGTATTCCCTCCATCAGCACCCAGGCAATTTTCACTGAAATATAAAATATTCCAGTGTTATTAGAGTGTAAATTGTTGTTATTTTTACATAAACTGTGCCCTCTGGTGTTCAGAAGTTCACCTACAGTTCATCTCAGGGATAATCACTAGTGTTTTATAAAGAAGAGATGATTTCTCCAGTGAGATAGACTCTACAGTTCCGATGTTAATCTACAGAGCCCAGGCACTCTCCAAACTGACAGACCTTAGTGCACAGGCTCCATAGAATAGGGATTGAAGAGTAGTTCACACTGCAGAAGTTATCTCCTCTTATCACTTGTTTATCACACCACAATGCAACTCCCCCCAGGTGTTCAGACAATACTTTTACTGCATTCTATGGGAGAGGAGAGTCACTGACAACAGTCACCCAGAAAATGAGATGGCAGCAGTTTTATCACATCCTGATATTGGTACAGTTATAACTTTTGGAATAAAAGTGGGAGTTCCCTTGAAGCCCTACAACATTTAGGGTTTCATGTTTTTTTTTTTTTATTTAAAAAAAATGTTTTCCTCCTTTTTATCAGGGATATTCAGTCTTTGGCGTTCCAGCTGATGGAGACTATAATTCCCATCACAGCCAGCCAGACAGCTGCTTGTTGTGGATGTTATGAGTGGTAGTTCCCAGCTGCTTAAGTTCAAATGGTTGTCCAGCTATGATTTAGGTATAAAACACGATTCTAAATAGTTTTCAAATTATACCTTTTCCCCACAAAATGTAAATTCATTGATAAATAACCCCTCCAAAGACATAAAATTAGTGCATGGTTCAATATCTGGTGGAGATAATTTTAATCCTTTGTGTACAGTATTTATCTAATAAGACTACATTCTAAATCAAGGTAGTTGTGAAGGACCTGTGTATTATTTAGATACAATGTATTAGATTGCATTTACACTCCTTATTTACATATGTATTAATTTTTATTCCACTTTCAGTCACAATTATGTAATCTGAAAAACCTCTGTTCCCTCCCTGACCAACTTTGCTATCTACTATACAAACACAAACAGGCAACTGCACATACACACGTAGAAAACATAAGTTAAAGACAGTCATGTAGTTAACTCCTTAATGACCCTTGATGTGCCAGGACTGTCACGCCGGTTCTGGCACTTAAGGACCAGTGACAGTACTGGAGCATCATGGAATTCCCGGGTCGTCACGCGGCTGCACACTGCTCGGCGACCCCAGGAACCATAAAGACAAAAAAAAAATACCCATGGTCCTTATGGCTGTCCACGTGTCACATCATCCAGTGATTAAGGGGTTATAAAAATAACCTGACCACTTGTTATAGCCAAGAAAAATCCTAATGACCCCTATGAACTTTGTCCTTATGATTTGTTTCAAGAAAGAACATCTTCAATCAGTCCAGCATGTAATGACCATGGAGGCGGACATGACAGTTGCTAGCAGAATCACAGGACACAAATTTATCCCATAGTACATGGTTATCTTAACCCTTTAAGGACCAGAGGGAGGTGCAAAGCATTGCATACTCCTCTGACCCATAAATGGTTAAGTAGGCTCATGCATTGTGCCTGCTTCGTTTTGTAAACGGTCATGTTCTCTTCCATAGACATGACATCCAAAATTCACTGAAGATGTCTGTTTCACAAATGCACAATGGCAACATTCATAGGGGCCATTGAGGTGCGTCTGGCAGAAGTCTCCCTCGTCTTCTTCTTGCTGATAGATTTTATCCGTCAGCGGTGATTTTTGGATACAGAGGCTTCAGCCTCATTACTCCATCTTCTCGGGTTGGGTATGTAGTCGCTGGTTTGGATTCTTCTTGCAGTAGTAAACATACCTGGGAGCTCTCTCTTCTGGAGTCCCCTCTAGTGCCACTAGAGGATATAATTGAAGTCAATCACTGTGAGAAGGGCAGGCTTTCTCATGTGACAGGGTGGGGCTTAGTGGGTGGGGGAAAGTGGAAGGTACAGGGTGTGAAGGAGGAGAAGTGGGAGGAGCCGGGTGGGCTGGATTAGAAGTAGGCAGAGTTTAAGAGGAAATTCCCCACATCCGGAGACTCAGCCTCTGTCCCTGTAGAACCAGTAATGCACTGTCAGAACCGGAGTCTCCGGGGCAAATGCAGAGACTTCCCAGATATGGTAGTAAGGTAAGTGGGGGATTATTATTAGGAGGGGTTAATTCTCCTCTAAAGCAGACAGTGCAAATCTCAGTAACTATTTTATCATATTGGAGTCATCAGGAGTAGTGATTACAATGCCTGATTTAGCACAAAATATTTGTTGTACCTTCACCGCAATGCATTATATCTTCTAAGACTCTCTATCAAGATTGCTGTGATCATATGGAGCCAGGGAGTCCTTCAAAGCCATGAATGGGTGTCTCCACACAGCATATGTAAGACTAGTTTTAACCCTTTGAGTGCCAGAGGGGTACGCAAAGCAACGCTTTGCGTATCCCTCTGGCATTCAAAGGGTTAAGGTCTCTGGAAACAATCTGATAAACCAATATTTTTTGTTACTGTTGCTAGCATGAAGTACAGGTTATTTTGTGTATAAAACCCTAGTTCATTTTCAGTGTTTGTGTTCCTTTCAAAGCCAGCTGCTGTAACTACAACACACTGCACATCTGTAGAGAACAGAGTAGATGAAAACTAATTGCAAGCCATGTAGCCAGTTTTAAACCTTTGAGTGTCAAAGGGGTTCACAGTGCATTGACTGTGAAGTGTTTCCTCTCCCATGTACAGCCTTCATTAGCTTGGCTGTTTTATTTCTGCAGCTCTCTTCACCTGGCCAGAGGATAAAAGGGAGTGCAGGGTCCTGTAGGTAACAACGGTTCCTTTCTCAGTTCCTAATGATCCCTGTAGGGTAGGGACAGTTTGTGAGGTGGTAGCTGTCGTGGCAGGTCAAGTTGTTTGCTTCTGTGAAGTGTGCACACCTTTCCTGACTCCCAACTGTCTCCAGAACTGTCTCTGCTAAGCTCAGGGCTGACAATGTGAATATGTACTGTTCTATAAGCAAGATGTCACTGTCCTCACTCATTGACCCTACAGGCAATTAGAGGGAAGTAGTGTCGTTTGGCCAGTACTCCCTGCTGCAGACAGTCTGTTATGGAATGTGTCACGTGGCCTCTGGAACTTCCAGTCACAGGCTGCATACAAAACAGGACAATAACAATTAGCACTTAGCTCCTGGAATTCCAAAATTCAACCTACCTGATCCCAGTGCTTGGACCACCTAGGATTAATATATCTATATATATTTATACCTAAATAACTAGCACACATGAACTAGTAGGCAAGTAAAAACTAACCCCCTGTTATTCACTACAGTTCGAGAATAGATGTCTGTTAAATATCAGTATTGCATTGACTTGATCAATAAATAAATCCATATCTTGAACAGCTGACAGGTTATATAATCTACCCTTGTTATCAATAAAATTGATAATGTGGCCCTCATACTTATGGCTTTCTGATCATGTGGTCCAGGACTGAAGACTTGGATTCCCCTGCCGTAGTTGACTGTCTCTGTGAGAAGATACTAGGAGAGTGATTCAAAATTCTCCTGGAGAAGTGAAATGAGGTCCTCAGTAGCTCACTTACATTTGATCAGAATGAGCCTATTTATTCACTTGGAACTTGATGCTGCATCTCCATATGCACCTATTAATCTGGTCCTGAATTCAAAAGTTAAAGGGATAGTAATGTCTTAATTATATAAAAAGTAATATCGTAGACCATAAAACAAATCCATCAATGCAATTCCTATCTCTCAAACCTTTATGGTTAGAGAGATACAGTGTTCTAAAGTTCCCCTCCCTGATGTCAGCTGTAAAGCTAACAGAAGAAGATCCGTGTAGGACGACACAGAGGCTCTTCAGCAGAGCGCGATTTAAAAAGAAATACTTAATTGGAACTATCTACAAAGTGTGCTTGGTTTGCAAGCACGCTCTTTAGACCGTTCAAAAGAAGTATTTCTTTTTAAATTGCGCTATTGCGCACTTCTGAAGAGCTTCCTCGTGTCGACCTACATGGACCTTCTTCTGTTAGCTTTACAGCTGACATCAGGGAGGGGAACTTTAGAACACTCTATCTCTCTAACCATAAAGGTTTGAGAGATAGGAACTGCATCGACGGATTTCTTATTTTATGGTCTAAAATGTTATTTCTTATATAATTAAGACATTACCATCCCTTTAAGGATTTTCCCCATCCATGCCTTAGGACTAATAGCTTCTAAAGTAAAAATCTGATTTGTTTCCTATTAAGGACCAATGTAAGATGTATTCTTTCATCCCACGAATGCTGGAGAACTCAGGGTTTTCGGTTATTGAATCAGAACCACTATCATCTTAAGCTGCTAGCCCTTAACAGCTGAAGAGACACAAGTTGCCTACAGTGATACTGAGGGCATTTGCTTTCCATTTCCATATTCTCAACTGAATGTATTAA
The DNA here is from genome assembly GCA_037306005.1 of Rhinophrynus dorsalis. NCBI lineage: Eukaryota > Metazoa > Chordata > Amphibia > Anura > Rhinophrynidae > Rhinophrynus > Rhinophrynus dorsalis. The sequence goes on from CM074718.1 coordinate 651,525,028, forward strand.
TTTCATGGGTTATCATGCTCATATAGGGCAATTTACATGCTCATTTAAGAATATACATTGCTTTTATAGAACTGCAATTGAAGTCATTTTTTATATCAAAGGACTCAAGTGCATCAAAGGGCTCAATTTGTAAAGTGGAATTCATGAATTTGCAAGTTCTGTTTTCTATTCAGAAATAGGATTCCCTGTATTCATCCTTTATAAACTGGGAAAACTGAATTCAAACTGCCTCCCTCTTCTTTAATAAAGAGTATAAAAAGTTTACGTTTTTATAAAGGAACAATTTTAGAGTAACATTTATGTACTTATACAAAAAACTAAGCAAAACCTCTACTCAAAGGGAGAGTAATTTTTAAAATGTAAAAAATATACAGGTTGAGCGTATCCCCCTGATAAAAACAGGAGCACTTTCACTGTTGAAAGGTGTTTTATTCAAACGTTATTACAGCTCAAACTTGAATTTTTTTAGATGAAATATCACAGTAGCCTGAAATTGAACAGTGGCGCTTTTGCTACACCATCCTATGAAGGTTTATGGTCAGCTGACCAGAGCTGTCCATAGGATGAAGTAGTAACAGCGCCACTGTACAATTTCAGGTAACTGTGATACTGCACCTAAAAAATTAAAGCTTGAACTATAATAAATTTTGAATATAACACCTCTCAGCAGTGGGGTTACGCTTGTTTTACTCATTGGGATAATCCCTACAATATATATTTTTGTACATATTAAGTACTGCTATCTCTTTAAAATACAGAAGAACGATATCACACCTACACTGTTTGATAATTTAGAATGAACACATGATTCAGTAAGTTCTTTTCATGCAAAACAGGCTATTTTGCAAAACATAAAACTTATTTTGTAAAAAGATATTTCACATGGTGCTTCCCAAGTGTTCCTCTTTAGGAGGGACAGACCCTCTTTGAGACCCAAATCCCTCTGTCCCACTTTCCCACCCAGATGTCCCTCTTTCTAGGAGATCAGACTGCGTGGTGTGGATATAAGTGTATCACATTGCCCCACAACAATACAACTCACATTAATGTTTGTATAAACTTCAGTCCGTATGTTTACAAATTAATCTGTTTAAATAAAATAATTTGGCCTCTAAATCATTTATTCCGTAACACAAAGAGGCATCAGTAGGTCATGAAACAAACTAGAAATTTTCATTAATGCCCAGCTCACCAGCCACGAACCCAGCAACACCTCTTAACCCTTTGAGTGCCAGAGGAGTACGCAACACATTGCTTTGCAATGCATTGCGTACCCCTCTGGAACTCAAATGGTTAAAAACCAAATGTCCCTCTTTGTCAATTTGAAATGTGCAATGCACCAGCAATGAGCCAGCGGTACTCCAAGAATTTATAAACGATGTTCTAAGAGATCTGCTACAGTCCTGCGTAGTAGTTTACTTGGATGATATCCTGATACACTCTCCTACCCTTGAGACACATCGGAGTGCTGTTGCTGCTGTGTTGCAAAAACTGAGAGAAAACAAACTATATTGTAAACATGAAAAATGTGAATTCCATAAAGATCGAGTGCCATTTCTGGGGTATGTAATCTCTGCTGACGGCATTGCTATGGATCAAGAGATCTGTAGTACTGCATTGACCACGTCCGGTGGGCCTGAAGGCCATACAGAGATTTTTAGGATTCACAAACTATTATAGGAAATTCATATTGACTTTTTCTACTGTGGTCATTGACTGACCTGACACATAAAGGGGCTAATCCCTCAGCTTGGTCCTCTGAGTCCAGCGAGACTTGCCGCATCCTAGCCCTGCCTTGCCCTTTACCCTGGAGGTGGCTGCATCAGAGACAGGATGGGGGCAGTGCTGTCCCAAAGACCAGAGCCTGGTAAGACCCTCATGCTTTTCTAAAAAGATGACTAAGGCCCAGAGCCTATATGACATAGGCAATCGCAAATTGTTTGCCATTATTCTCGCTCTCCGTGAATGGCGTCACCTCCTGGAGGGGACGAATGCTCCAGTCCTGATCTTGACAGATCATAAAAATTTGACATACCTGTCTGATTCTAAGAGACTGTTGCCATGGCAGGCCAGGTGGGCACTGTTCCTGTCCAGATTTAATTTTGTGGTCTCATATCTTCCAGGGTCCAAGAATGTTCGAGCTGACGCTCTGTCTAGGCAATTTGGGCCGGACCGTGAGACTGAAAGTGCACCTGTGCCTATTATTCCCCCAGATCGCATATTGGCTACAATACGTACTAGTATCACGTCTCCACTAGGCGAGGAGATCTTGGCGTCCCAGGGTGGTGCTCCAGCAGAAAAACCTAGTGGCAAATGTTTTGTAGCCAAGCCTCTCCGTACCAAACTGCTGGAGACATACCACTCTTCGAGGGCGGCTGGACATATTGGTCGTGACCAACTGATCTGGTCAGTATCTCAGCTCTTTTGGTGGCCCAGTCTAAGAACAGATTGTACAGCTTTTGTGGAAGCTAGTTCCATTTGTGCTCGTGCTAAGGCCCCAAGACACCTTCCTCTGGGGTTGCTCCAGACAGTTCCGAATGGTGAGCGCCCATGGTCACACATGTCCATAGATTTTATGGTGGAGCTGCCAGTGACTGTTTCTCCAAAATGGCTCATTTTGTCCCACTCCAGGGACTACCTTCCTCTAAAGAACTGGCTGTGGTGTTTGCTAGAGGTGTTCCGACTCCACGGAGTACCCAAGGTATTGGTCTCTGACCATGGAAGTCAGTTCGTGTCCAGGTTCTGGAGGGCCTTCTGTGACCAGATGGCCATCAAACTGTAATTTTCCTCAGCCTACCACCCCCAGGCGAATGGTGTTGCTGAAAGATCCAACCAGGGGTTGGAACAATTCTTGCGCTGTTTTATCTCTGACCATCATGATAACTGGGCTGACCTGTTGCTGTGGGCTGAGTTTGCCAGGAATTGTGCCATAAACTCCTCATCCAGGGCTCTCCCTTTCTGATCAACTGTGGGTTCCAACCATCGCTGCTCCCAGACTCCTTTCAGGCGCAAGACATTCTGGCTCTGGATAAGCATATTAGGAAGCTCCGCTCCACATGGGCACAGGTTACCCTGAGAAGGTCCTCAGAGCACTATCAGAGGCATGCAGACAGCAGGAGGTGTCCTGCTCCTGTTTTCCAAGTTGGGAGTAGAGTGTGGCTGTCCCCCAGAAACCTGAATCTCCAAGTACCTTGCAATTAGCTGGCTCCATGTTTTGAAGGTCCATACCGGGTACGCAGAGTGAACCCTGTCACTTATGCCTTGGACCTTCCTGTGGGTATGAGCATTCACAATGTATTCCTTGTTTCCCAGTTGAAGCCTTTAGTATGTAATCGCTACACTTCTACTCCAGTGGTGCCAGGTCCTGTGCACATTCAAGACCATGAGGAGTATGAAATCCAAAGCATTCTGTACTCCCGTAGAGTCCATGGGTGCATTCAGTATCTTGTACATTGGAAGGGCTATGGCCCTGAAGACCGTTCCTCGGTGAATCAGTCTGATATTCACTCTCCTGTTCTGCTACGCAGATTCCATGCTAAATTTCCTAATAAAGTTGGTTCTCTTCTGCGGGGGAGAATTCATTGGGGGGGGGGTGGTACTATCAGGATGCCCATGATTGCAGCAATGCTGTGCTTGCAGGCGACATTGCTGTACTTCCTGGTTGTTGTGCTGAAGCACATTCGCTATTATTATTGGCCACAACTAATTGCCAGATTGAGTCTCCACCTACTTGCTAAGCCTTATAGGCCTCAGTCTGACTTTACTCAGTTGCCCTTTCGTGGTGTACCTGTGCGCTGTAGCTCTTGTGATTCTGATGCTCAATTCCTGTGTATGACTCCTGGCTATGTTTGACTTCGGCTCCGTTGATCCCTGACTAGTTCTCCGCTCCAGTTTGACTCCTGGCTCTGGCTGACTACCTGCTCCGGTTTGACTCCTGGCTCTGGCTGACTACCTCCTTCAGTTTGACTCTTGGCTCTGGCTGACTACCCACTCCAGTTTGACTCCTGGCTCTGGCTGACTACCCGCTCCGGTTTGACTCCTGCTCTGGCTGACTACCCGCTCCAGTTTGACTCCTGGCTCTGGCTGACTACCCGCTCCGGTTTGACTCCTGGCTCTGGCTGACTACCCTCTCCAGTCTGACTCTTGGCTTTGGTTGACTACCCGCTCCATACTAACTTGGTCCGGCTGACTATCGATCCTCTATACCCTTGGCCTACTGTTTCCTCCCGCACTCTCCGTGCTCTGGTATTCCCTCCATCCGAGTGGTACTCAGTTGCATCAGTCCGTGCTACTGGCCTTCCTGCTGCCTTCCGGTCCACTCTGTGCCATTGGGTACCCTAGCGTGCTAAGGCTATTAGTCACAGTTGCATGTTGGTTCAACCTAGCATTCTAGGGAGTCTCAGTCACCACTGCCTGTCCGGTTACCCTAGCATTCTAGGGAGTCTCAGTCTCCACTGCCTGCACGGCTAACCTAGCGTTCTAGGGAGTCTTAGTTACCACTGCCTGTTGGTTCACCCTAGCGTTCTAGGGAGATCTGTCTCTGCTCTGATACACCCTAGCGTACTAGGGGAATTTCCTGCAGTTCCCAGGAGCTTGACAGCTGCTCTTGTACTAGTAGCTATTACCATCCTTGCTGCTAGTAATTATAGTCTGTCAGAGTGTTACTTGACTCCTTTCAGTCAGGTGATCCTGTGCCTTATCCTTACCTGCCCTGTGAGGGTTGAGGAAGTGCCCAGTCATTGTCCTTACACCTGGCCCTGTGAGGGTTGAGAAGTCCTATCTATTTTATGTTGTTCTATTTCTCAATAAAGATAATTATTTTACTGTATCTGTACTTGTCAGTGTTGTTATTCCAGAGTAACTCTGTGACAATGAAACAAAAGCCTCCAACATTTCTATCAGAAAGTTGCTATTTCCATCAATCCTATTAACCCCTTAAAGACCCATGATGGTCCTGGACCATCATGGCTTGTTATGCCCTTAAGGACCCACGACAGTCCTGGACCGTCATGGAATTCCGGGCTCCCCGCACAGCTGCATGCCGTTCGGAGAGTCTGAAATCGGATTCAGAAGGAAAAAAAAATGGTCCCTGGTCCTTAAGTGAAGGCCGCGTGCATGCGCGGTCGGTCCTTAAGGGGTTAAACAAACGACACAGAAATGGTAAGACAACCGTGGACAACTTTTGATAAAACAAGGCAGAGTATCCATCCGGTTCTGGCACCTTTCCCCTTTTCAACTCCTTTATAGCTCTGTCTATTTCCACAACTGTAAATGGTGTATTTAATATCTCCGCTTTATCCGCTGTCACTTTCGGAAGTTTAAAGTCTCTAGAAATTGCTTAATCTCCCCCAGTGATTTTCCTGATTCTAGTAAATTATACAGGGATTCACCAATCTGGACGGGAAAAAGACATGACCGACCATCATATACTATTTTTTGTATCCTCTTTCGTTAATCAACAAATTATAATTTGTAGGTTAACTCTTTTCCTACTCTATTATTACTGTAGTACCACAGATGTTTAAGTTGAGAAAGAGCTTTTTCCATATTTTCTTTTAATTTAGTCTGAATAGCCTCCTGTACCTTCTATATCTCCCTTGAGATCTCCAAAGTAGGTACACGTTTATTTCTCCCCTCCAGATTGGCCAAAGTAATATATAAATCCACCAGGGGTTTCCCCCTACTTTTCTTTAAGTAACTTCCCCTTTTAAAAAGAACCCCTCTCATATAACATTTAAATGTACACCAAAGCGTGGTATCTTCAACTTCCTTATTATCATTCGTCTGAAAAAATCGTTTCCCTAGATTTAACAATTCCTGTATATAATCCTCAGATGCAAGAATATAATCATTAAGCTTCCAACTTGAAAAACGTTTATATTGTACATTTTCTTTTAAAGGGATAGTAATGTTTCATACTAAAAGAAGCTCTAATTAATCATAATAGTATTTGGATTTTGGAGAGTGTTATTTCAATTCTGTCAGAGTTGTAGTTTAAGAGTAATTCAATGACAAAGTATCCCCCTCCCGCCCCTTTTACTGATGTAACACTGCTCAGCCAGATCAGAAGGGAGGTGCCCAAGTAGACTGCCGAGAGGGACAATCTTCAATTAAGATAAGGGAAAAACCTGTAAAATTTGTCAAGGGGGGCAGGTCTTTCATTGTTTTCATAGGAAGAAGATTGTCCCCTTCTGTTATCTGTCTGGTCTTACAACCAGATTCCACATCTGAGAAGAGATGACTTACACTAGGTAAAAGGGGCGGGAGGGGAAACGTTGCTTGTGAATATCTCTCAAACCATAAAGGTTTGAGAGATAAGACTTATATCATTCTTCATGTTTTTTTAATGCTTACAAAATAAAATAAAGATAAAACGAAGTATTACTATCCCTTTAATGTAGGACACATATGAAATATACATATTTCAAGGGAACACTAAGATCAATGTCCTGCAATCTGCATTTTACATATGTTTCCAGTTTAAGAGAAAGTCTTGTCAGCCTATTAAGGTGACCTGATATCCCTTTAAATGCAGGATATAAAATGATCATTCTGTAGGACTGCACTGGAATCAATGAAACCTTGAAAACACAGTGATAGAGTGAGTGTGTCTGTGTGGTAGTTGGTGTGTGTAAGTGTTGTGTCTGGGTCTGTGTAAGTATGTTTTGTGTCTGGGAGTGTGTGTAAGTGTATGACGGTATGGGTATATGTTTATGGGTTGGTGGATGTGCATGAGTGTGTGTGTGTGTAAAAATATCTAGGAAAACCTTTCCCCTGGGCAGCCACATAAGACTGGATGGGACTGAGGGTGGGGTCAGGTAAATAGTGGGGTGTGGCCATGAGAGGCGCTAAGGGCACCTAGAGTGCCTAGCCTGTGGGCTCCCAGGATGTAAATCCAGACCTGCCTGGAAATCAGATACAGTTGGCAGGCATGCTATTAACGCTTTAAGCACCAGAGGCAGAGCCAGATGATAGGCAAGGCACTCTAGGCACCTGCCTAGGGCCCGGTCAGGTTGGGGGGCCCACCGGCCCGTCCTGGCATGCAAAACTGAACTTGAAGGGGGGAGCGGTTTTTATCTGACTTGCCTCATCTTGTCCACAACGCAACTTTGACTTAGGGAGCATGTGCCAGATTTGGGTTGTTCCCAGAATGTGTGGGCAATTATATTATATTGAGGCAGTGGAAGCCCCAAGACTATGCAGTCCACATCTCACTGTTGGTTTTGCCTCCCTGGTGAGTCTCTGTGATAACCTGCTGGTTGTGGCTGGAGGCTTACTCAGTGCACGCAAGAGGGGTGATGAGTTAAAATGCAGCTGAACGCTACACCGGCTGTCACTTGTCTAGCAAGGGCTGCTTGAATTCTGTAAAAGTCAGCTACGCACTTGCATTGCAGTGAGTAGCTGGTGTGGTGAATTATAGTATTCCTGTGTTTGCTCTCAGGAGTCTCAAAGTATTGCCTGTTATTGACTTGAAAGCCAAACTGGATCATCAACCAGGTACCCTACCAATAATAAATATCCTATATAATAATTTGCTAAATTGTGTGTAACGCCGCGACATGCGCAGTACACACTGCTGCGTGTGCTCCAGTCATGCGCAGTAGAGGCTGCCCGCGCCTCGACTGATACAGAGCTGGGCGCTCCGAAGGAACGTCCAGCTCTGTATCAGCCATGGCGCGGGCAGTCTGCACTGCACGTGACTGCCCCGCGACCGGGTGGCAGTGGCACTGTGGCCCGTGTAACGGGCTGTTCAACTAGTTATATATATAATGTACACACATGGCAAAAATGTAACCCTTTGAGTGCCAATGCGTTGGATACCTCTCTGGCATGCAACAGTTTAAATTGTAACAGGGTAAAAATTACCTTTATTTATCATGTCAAATGTCCGTCTAAGCTTTTTGTTTGTTTCCCACTGTAAAGGTTGAGACAGAAAGAGGGCAGAGGCACCTGCAAAATGTTGCTGTGCTAGACCCAAGCCATATATGTCAGACATCACTACCATGCTTCACATTGCCCACAACAACATTAAACCAATATTTTGAGTTAATGAACATGTAGTAATAGCAGCCTTACACTCATCTAATCTCCCTCTCCCAACTCTCAACTACTGTAAACATTTACAGTTCTGTATTACCCTTGGGGATTTGTGACTACCAGTGGAATCAGGCTGTAGCACAATTTCAGGTGTAAACTCTTTGGTAAGCTTACAGTTCAATTGCCTTGCGGAATCACTTGTGTAGCACCATTTAACTTCTAAGCTCTGTTGTGCATTTTTATATTTAACCTCTTGGATGCCAGGCAGGTGCCTAATGCATTGCTTTGTGACCTCTCTGGCATTCAGAGTGGTTTGAAACACATTGGGTACTTTCCCCTTTGGTCTTTAACCATTTGAGTGCCAGAAATATATCCAAATTAGATACCTCTCTAGCACTCAAAGGGTTATCATTCTAGTAAAAAGTACAAATGGACAAACAAACCTGTAGCAGTTCAGGGGAAAACAACAGCATAGTATTTATTAAATTACAGTTACATTCGAGATAGTCCCCTCAATACACTGGAGACGTATCTGACATCTGAGGGGCTAAATGCCCATTTATCATAAATCAATGGGAATTATTTGTCCTCTGAGGGGCAGTTAATTTCCCCATGAATAGCTCCACTTAGAATATGGGGTTAAACTTCAATTTTAAAAAGCAGAAGAATCCATGGGCAAAACCATGCATGTCCCTCTAAATCTGCTGCTCTAGTTAAACCGTATTCAGCTCAATTAACATGTAGAAATTCTGCAGGAAATCAGCTGGACCACAGGGCACCTTTAAAAACTGGAAACAAAAAATGCCCTTATTTTAAATTGGGCGCTTAACCCCTTGAATGCTAAAGGTCGCTTTGCAATGCGTTGCAGACCTCACTAGCATCCAATGGGTGATCAACCTCATCTAAATCAATAGCAACTTTTAATTCTCACCCATACTATAATTGGTCTGGCACAGACAATCTCCCCACCACCTTTCTTGTAATAACATGCCCCTTAGCCTTTGTACCCGTGTTGCCTTTGTACAAATAACCAGCTGGCTCAGAGCAATTGTACCTCGGGTATAGACTGGGGCGGGCACTGAGCTTATTAGGGGCGGGCAGTGGGTGTGTTAGGGGCGGGCAGTGGGTGTGTTAGGATCGTCTGTGGGAACGTTAGGGGCGTGTAGGTAGGTGGTTTAGGGGCGGGTAGTGGGTGTGTTACGATCGTCTGTGGGAACATTAGGGGCGTGTAGGTAGGTGTTTTAGGGGCGGGTAAGTAGGTGTGTTCGTCTATGTGTACCAGGAAGTGCTCTTTGCAGAAAACCTCTTGTGACATTCACAGGCTGCAGCACCTACAGTGCAGGTATATATCCATTTTACTACATTGGGGGCTCATGCCAGCCATAATTCTTGATTGGGTAGATAGTCCAATTAAACATTTGAGTATTTTCGTGGTATGCAGCGCATTACGAAGCTTCCTTATGTCTAGAGTTTTCAGATCATCGGTTTACAAGTAGACATGTATGAGCAATGCTTGTTGCAGAGCTGCAGGGGTTATTACTGGTCTGCAAATGTTCTGTGTATCCTTGCAGCATTGATCAGGACTACAATTGCCATTAGGTTTGTAGGCGATGCTTGACTGCTTCTAGGATAAAGTTCTGCTATTAGATGTTGGCAGGGGTCAAGGCTGCTATCATATTAATGGTCAATATGTAGTCTTTACAGACCTGGGCATCTGGTGAGTGCAGAACTGTTTCCTGTAGGTCAAATTATAATTACTCTCCAGTATAAATAGCTCTCACCTTTGCACCCTGTGTGTGGGTTGGCATGGGACTCTCTGGTTCAGCATAGTTTGAAGAATTGACATACTTTAGGGACTACAGAACAGCAAATCTGCCAGTTGTTTCTTCTTCTTCTTTTTGAAGTAATATGAGTTTCAAATCCATGGTGCTGTGATTGGCAGTCCTGCTTCCCAAGAGGTTGTGCAGCAGCTGTGTCTGCTTGAGTGAGAGACAAGTGGTCTTCCTTAGTGGCTTAGATCAATAACGTTACACCAGATCAGGAAAGTATCTAATGTCCAATACGCTTTAAACATATGAGGCAGAGAGAACATTATTAACAATGGGGATATATTTAAAACCTATGTTACTGTATACTGACTGTAATTATTTGGGGCTTTTATGTTCAAAAGGCAGATGAAGTAATTCTGGGCCAAGTCAACTGCACCACAGAAGACAATTAAAAAGTCATTAAAGAAGTAGACTGAAATGGGAATTATAACCCCTTGGATTAGGCTGACCAGACCTCACCTTTAACCGGGGACTCATAGGAAAAATGCATACTGCAGGACTGCTTTGATTTCAGTGAAGTACTGCAAAATGCCTATTTCCTACCTGTCCCCTATTAAAGGCGAGGTCTGGTCAGCCTACCTTGGATAACAGAGAGATCTCCATTGCATTGCTTCTCAATGTGCTGGAGTTTTATTGAAAGTAACAGGCTTAAAAACACAAATCAATGGGAATTTGGGGTTTGTCTCACATGTTTTGGTTGATTTTACCCATAATTACTGCAGTTTTCTTTAGCACTTAAGGCTCTAGCATAGCCGACAATGAAACATTCTCATTGATTTTAAATGGGGGCCTAACCCCTTGAATTCCAACAAGGTCTCCAATACATTGCAGAGCACTGCTTTAGAGCCCTCCCTGGCATTCTATGGTGAAGCTATTTTACCCTATAACTGCTCCTGTTAGAACTATATGTGTGTGGATTGGTGCAGTTCTGGAGCAAACTTATTTCATCATAGCCTATAGGCGACAAGTCCCACCCCATATACGAACTGTCCCAAGTAAATGTTTCTTTAGTCTCTAAAGTGGTGCCATTCGTACCAGAAAGACAGGGGAGATTTCTTGCTTACCTTCCTTGCTGACCGACTGGAGAACCTCTGGGTTAGAGCAAGGTACATTTAGGGACCTACAACCCATGACATACATGTATGTCATGGGTCGTTAAGGGGGTTATTGTATTGTGAAGTAATCCATTGGAATATTCTCTTGCATCAAAGGGGTTAATCTTTTCTCAGCCTCTGTTTAGAATTCTAAACCAAAACGTGTGGCCCTTTGGGAATGTTGAAGGTAAAACATGTGGCCCTTGGGGTGAATCTGGTTGTTTATCACCGCAATAGTGTCTTGTGTTCTGTGTATGGCTATGTGAGTAAGTATGTGCATACAAATTGTATTTATTCTTTGTAAGAAACCCTTAGGCTTTTAAAGGGGTGAGAACAAATACAAAAAAAAATGATTTCATTTATCACACCTAATTAGGAATTTAGAGACAGTGTACAGGTGCGTGCACATAGATTTAAATAAAACTAGCGAATGGGGCAAGGTGTTGCCCATACATATGGGCACGCCATACAGTTCAGTGACACGCTGAGACACTGCAGTGGTGAGTCTCGGTGCAGCTATATTCAGAGAAGTGAAAATTGCCACCCCTGATTCGCTTCCTGCCCCCAATATCCGCCCCCCTGCCACCCCGGGGTGGGGTGGACAGTGAAATATATATATATACTAGTTGAAGAGCCTGTGTACACGGGCCACAGTGCCACCCAGCAACAGCCGCGGTGCAGCCATGCGCAGTACAGACTGCCCGCATCGCTGCTGATAACGGAGCGGCCCGCTCCATTATCAGCAGCGGCGCGGGCAATCTGTACTGCAAATGACTGCAGAGCGTGTAGCCAACTGTATTGCTCATGACAGCTTATGACAAACATACAATTAGCGAATTATTATATAGGATATGTCCCCAATGTTTAGGAGACAAAAGTAAACATTTAGGGACCCTAATTTCCAATAGTTGTCTTGCCCCTTTATGCACACTAAGTACTATTTATGAAACTCAGTCCATCCCTAGTATGAAAACCCATTCACATATTGTCTTCCAGGTAAACCATTCAAGTGAATAGAAAAGTTGCAGTTCACGCAGGACATTAAGGCTAGTTTCAGTTTCATGCTGGTAACTTTAACACAGAGTTTCCAGCGTGTGACGGAAAGCGTGCATTTGGCATCATTGGGGGAGATGCACTAAGTTGTGATACAAAGGTGATAAAGTGGAGATAACTTCTACAGTGATATCACTTCTCCAGTTCAATGTTATTCTATGGGGCCAATGCACTAAGACTTCTCCAACTTTGGAGATCTTAGTGCATAGGCTGTATAGAATAACATACGAACTGGAGAAATGATTTCACTGGAGAAGTCCACTCCACTCTGTCACCGCTTAGTGCATCTCCCCCATTGTGTTATTAGGCTGGTTTTAACACTGTATTTTGTAGCTCAACGCAACATGGTGCAATACTGATCTGTCAGTGCTTTTCCACACCTACAAATTTCTAATATGGGTTTCATTGGGATCACAATGGAATCGCACTAATATCACAGGCATGAGTGTATTTTGTACAGTTGTGTTCTGCTGCTTATACTGAGAGCAAGAGATCCTGCGAGAACAAAACAATTTCTTATAATTAAATCTTGTACAGTTTAGGAAAAAAGCATCTTTATTTCAAGAAAATCCATTTAGTCTAACAATACTACTATCAAGTTGCCCATGTGAACAAGTTCTAATTAGGCTGATGTACTAAGAAGAAGTGGTGAGAGATGCACTAAGGTGTGATAAAGAGGTGATAAAGTGGAGATGACGTCTCCAGTGATATCACTTCTCCAGTTCCTGTGTTGTTCTTTAGACCCTATGCACTAAGATCTCCAAAACTGGACAAATCTTAGTGCATTTGCTCCCTGGAGCAATTTTGGACTGAACAAAATGTCTCCAAATTCCCATTGATTTAAATGGGGATTTTAACCCCTTAAATGCTTCAAAAATAATTGGCAACCTCTCTAGAATTCAAGGGGTTTAAATTCCAGTTTAATCAATGTGAATATGTCTTTCTATCCTATGGTGCAGTTGGTTTGCTGTAGATATACTCTAATTCTTCGTATTGCAAAAGCCACAATGTACATTAAAAATATGACACTCATTATTTTTTTACATACTGATATTCTCCACATGTATGTAACTCGGTTCTTTCCTTAGAACAGGGTCTTCCAAGTTTTTCATTTGTTCGCTATATAATGACCAGAAGCCATAAAGTGTGATAGCCACATGACTTTATTAATAAAAATGGTGAATTTTAGCCTACCAGCTATTCCAAAATATGGATTCATTTATATATTGACCAATCAGTGACAATAAAAATTGAAGTGGTTTCTGTTTGCCGTCCGCCCTTCCTTGGAGCTGCATGGGGTGGAGATCGGACGCATGCAGTGATTCGATGGTGGCGATTTTCACAGTGGGCCCACTCCTGTGAAAATCGACTCCTCTGATTTGCTACATGTGGACACTCTCAGCCCCTGCCCCCCCCCATATATACCCCTTGAAATTCGCTGCAGTGACAGTCACTGTTGCATCGGTCCACCGGGTCACAGACATGCACAATGCCCAATTACAACACCACGCACCATTCGCTAATACTGATATATAACAGACATCTATTCTTGAACTGTTCAGTACTTAGGTAGACAGGGGATTCTTCCGTACTGGCTTACAACTTTATGTGTTTTAGCTAATTAGGTAAAAAAATAGTCTTTTAAAAATTTTAATTGGGCCACACCCTGGGGTCAGACAGGCCGCATTTGGCCCAGGGGCCACACTTTGGACGCCCATGTCTTAGAAACTTGAAATCATCCATATTGCTTATTCTGAGCTTTAGTAAATAGCAGTCTATATTACTGACATGAATAAGAACACATTTTATTTAAAGTGCAGTTATAACGTTTTACTGTCTGCTCAGAATTCATTGTGCAGCTCCAAACTGGACTGTATTAGTTTTTGCAGTGTCAATAAATGAATCCCCCTTGGGTGGAACACAACCCATAAGTATCTGGCTTTGCAGCCTGATACATGGGTTCTATGAGAACCTGCATCACAAGTATAGGAGACTAAACGGAGAGACTTCAGACCTAATTTCAGACTCACATTGGGGCACCAAGACTCACAATATAGTCCCTGCTTCACCAGGGGACCTGCCTACAGATCATATCAATGTGATAGTTCTCCTTTAACCCTTTGAGTGCCAGAGAGGTGCGCAACACATTGCAATGCGTTGCGTACCCCTCTGGCACTCAAAGGGTTAATGAGTACTAAATTAAATTTTAGATTTATACTGCTACTTTTTTAAACCATATTGCAATATATTAGTACAGCTACATAAGTATAACCAAATTAATCATTGAAGACTTTACCTTGAAATTCTGGAGCTCCTGTTCAAAGTTCTATTTTTGCTGCAATAAAGTGATAGATTACTGGTGACTGTTCTGTTTCTTTCTAGAAACATCTTCAGTCCAGTGGTTTAAACCTTCTTACAGTGAGTTAAGTTCACTTATCAGTAAACACTACCTGCATTTTAAAGAACTGTATCCTCAGTTTGGGTTCTAAATTTCTAAATAAGGGCCATGTGAGCTTTAAGCAGCTCAGTTTTAACCCCTTTGATGCTTAGAAATGTGTCTAACATTCAAGGGGGTTAAGGGCACTGAATATTTAACCCTTTGAGTGCCAGGGTTAAAGAGTTAAAATAGATCCACATGTCACTGGTATACTGGAGCAAATGAAAAGGATGGACGGTTCTGCAGCAAACAATTAAAATGCATGTCATTAGATGTTCTGTTCTGATTACAGGGGGAATGTACAAATCCTTCAGAGCAGCTCACTTGGTGGTAGCCTCAAACTCATTCAGCTGCACTTAGACTGTAAGGACTATCTGTACAGAGTCAAAATTGGAGCAATTCTGAGGCATCTCCAAAAATTAAATGGGGCTCTAAAGACCATATGCACTATTGATTTAAATTGTACTTGCAGTTTACAGTGTCACCAACAAAGTATCAGCTGCACTCCGTCAATCATATAAGAACGCTTCTTACTTGCATAAAACGTGGTTTTATTGTAACAGAAAGTATTACGAAATCAGAGTAAAGAAGGGGTATTACCCCGAAACTCTTGTGCGTTTTTGAGTAAGTGCAATTTAGCACGAAACGCGTAAGAGTTTTGCGTAATCCCCCTTCTTTCTTTTGTGCTCACTCTCACATCGACCTTACTCTGCTTTCGTAATACTTTCAGGTTTTTATTATGGTTTATGCAAGTAAGAAGCGTTCTTATATGATTGAAGGAGTGCAGCTGATGCTTTGTTGGTGATTGCGCTTGTGACCCGGTGGATGGAGAACCGGTATGGCTGAAGCATCCATCTTTGCTTGGAGTTTCCCCACAGCCATCAAAGAAGGGCTGATTTTAAGGTACTGTAAGTTTTAATACAAGGTGTGTCAGCAGAGCTGTGGGGTTTTTGTACCTTACAGTGTCAACTGAAATGATGAACATGAAATAGACCTGCATCATGACTGTGCTATATGATGAAGCCAGTTCAATTATTATGTAAAGAGTTATGTAATGAATTGCAAATCAATGTGTTGTTTACCTAGCACTCAGGGGGTTAATCCTTTGAATTCCAGGCATTACGTACACCTCTGGCACTCAAAGCATTTAAAAGGGAATTACCAAATACCAATAAGGGAATAAGGTAATAATTCTGGCGACTAGCGCTACTAAGCTGCTAGTCGCCAGAATTATTACCTTATTCCAAAGAAATGTGCATTGTTCTGTGGCTGACAACAGGACGGAGCGCGGACATCTTGCCATAATGACGTCCACGTGCCTGCACTGTCAGTCACAGTTGAGTCTAGGAGGCGTTGCTAGGAGCCGGCCGGCTCCGGAAGGGACTGACAGCACAGACGCGTGGACGTCATTATGGCAAGATGTCCGCTATCTGTCCTGCTGTCAGCCCCAGATGGGTATTTATTGAATTTAAATTCTTGAAGAGGTGGTAGTTCCCCTTTAAATAACTTTTTTTTATTAAGAAAAAAACAATTCCCTTCTCACGCAGATGTATTGTGTGCAAGTGACTGCAGACTGTTTCCAAGTTGGATGTGTTGCTTTTGATTGCTGGGTTGTAGAGCTTGTGAATCTTTCAGTACTGTGTTTTTAGTGCAGAGGTAGGGTAAAAGCTGGGAATAATATATAAATGAGGACTACATCACAGGGGATTAAACAGGGTAACAAACATTTATTGATTAACCTAACTCTTTTATATTAAATATTTTTGGCCTCCCTTTTTAACTTGCACTAACTGGGATAATGAGTGTTAACTTGACTGTCAGGTTATAGGGATAGTAATAGATCATTTTCCAAGCAGTGCAGTTTGTTCATCATAAAGAACAGTACCGCCGTCTGATGCTCTTATTGTCCACAACTGTACAGTTACAATGTTATTTTATGCTGAAGTTTACCCCTCCCTCCCCTCTCCCCAATGTCAGCTTTTCTGGCTGAGATCTGACAACTGATCACAACAAGGGACAATCTTCAGTAAGTATTAGGAAAAACCTGCCCTCCTTCGACAAAGAGGGCAGGTTTTTCCTTATACTGACAAAGGGAAGATTGTCCCTCATTGTGATTTGTCCGGTCAAGCGACCGGACTTCAGATCTAAGGGGAGGCGGCATTAGAATGAAAAAAGGGGCAGGAGGGGTAAACTTTTGCATAAAATAACAGCGTAATTGTACAGCTGTGGACCATAAAGCAGCAGTAGCTGGCAGTACTATTCCTTATGATGAACAAACTGCACTGCTATGGAAATTAGCTATTACTGTACTTTTTTGACTCAAAAGTATAAGCTGCCATATGTTTGCACACAGGAACAATCGTTCCATGGTTCTTTCCTCTGTGGCAGATATGAGCAAGTAGATATCCTGATATTAGGACAACAACTAAAATGACTAAAACTTAACTTTTATTATATCAAATAAAATATATATAATTAAGTGTACCAGAGCATATCTGACTTGCCACAGTTGTGGTGAGTAAATATGTACAAGTTCAAAAAGAATCAGTAAAGTGGACCCTCACAATAAATGATACTGTAAAGTAGTGTGCTCAAAAAATTACTACTAGCATCTCAAAAGAATTAATCTAACGAAGCCAAGGGGGGTATTCACTAAGCGGTGATAAAGTGGAGATGACTTATCCAGTTTATCACTTCTCTAGTTTCTGTGTTATTGTATGGAGCCTAGTCACTAAGATTTCCAAAGTTTAAGAAATCTTAGTACATAGACTCCATAGAAAAACATAGGAACTGGAGAAGTGATAAACTGGAGAAGTCACCTCCACTTTATCACCCCTTTATCACTGCTTTATCACCACTTAGTGAATCTCGCCCAGAAATCAAGCAATCCTGTACAGAAAAATATAATATATCATCAGTATCAAAACTTGAAGAGTCATATGAGAACAATCAAAACTGGAAGAATTAAACTGTCACAATGTGAATCATGGAAGATCCCAATAGCAACATATATATCTAAAGGAATTACTATCATCTTATGATCTCCATGTAATCACATTAGCGCCAGTTGTGGTAACAATCAAAACCACATTTTACAGAAAAATAATTGGAATAATGGAGCATTATAGTGGCTACAAAATGTGAAAGGAGTTATCATTGTGAGGGGCACGCAAAACAAAAAGGCTAATGTGATTACACAGAGAGCCCAGGATGACAGTGATTCCTTGATATATCGCTATTGGGATCCTCCATGATTCACAATGTGGCAGTATAGTGCTTCAGATTGGATTGCTCTCATTAGACTCTGAGTTTTGACAGTAACATAGTAAATTAGGTTGAATAAAGACACAAGTCCATCAAGTTCAACCTTCTCCTCATACCCCAGTAATTTTATAGCTTTCTTGCTACCAAATAAGTTAGTCTTTATCAGACCTTCCTGATCTGCCTACTAATAAACAGATTAACTCTGCATGTTCTCTTTGGAAAGAAATGTATCTAATCTTCTCTTGAATGTATCCATTGTATCTGCCATAACCACCTCCTTGGGCAAAGAATTCCACAAATTAACCGACCTCACTGTAAAAAAAAACCCTTTCCTCTGTTGAAGTCTAAACCCTCCTTTCCTCTAATCTCAAGGGGTGTCCCCTGGTCATCATATCAGGCCTTGGAATAAATAGCTCACCGCAGAGATCCTTGTATGGACCTCTCATATATTTGTACAATGTGATAAGGTCTCCTCTTAGTCGTCTTTTCTCTACTGATGATCAATTACATTTTTTTCTATACAGGACTACATGATTCCTGGTTTCATTAGATTAATTCTTTTGAGATGCTAGTAGTAACTTTTTGAGCACACTACTTTACAGGATCATGTATTGTGAGGGTCCACTTTAGTGATTCTTGTTGAACTTGTACATATTTACTCACTACATTTGTGGCAAGCCAGATATGCCCTGGTACACATATTTATAGATATACAGTGGATATAAAAAGTCTACACACCCCTGTTAAAATTCCAGGTTCTTGTGATGTTAAAGAATGAGACAAAGATAAATCATGTCAGAACTTTTTCCACCTGTAACGTGACCTATAACGTGAACAATTCAAATGCAAAACAAACTGAAATCATTGAGGGGGGAAAAATAAAAAATAAAAAACTCACAATAACCTGGTTGCATAGGTGTGCACACCCTTAAACTAATACTTTGTTGAAGCACCTTTTGATTTTATTACAGCAATCAGTCTTTTTGGGTAGGAGTTTATTAGCATGGCACATCTAGACTTGGCAATATTTGCCCACTCTTCTTTGCAAAAGCGCTCCAAATCTGTCAGAGGACATCTCCTGTGCACAGCCCTCTTCAGATCACCCCACAGATGTTCAACTGGATTCAGGTCTGGGCTCTGTCTGGGCCATTCCAAAACATTAATCTTCTTCTGGTGAAGCCATGCTTTTGTGGATTTGGATGTGTGCTTTGGGTCGTTGTCGTGCTGAAAGGTGAACTTCATCTTCATCTTTCTAACGGATGCCTGAAGGTTTTGTGCCAAAATTACCCTGACTAAGGCCCCGGTTCCAGCTGAGGAAAAACAGCCCCAAAGCATGATGCTGCCACCACCATGCTTCACTGTGGGTATGGTGTTCTTTGGGTGATGTGCAGTGTTGTTTTTGCACCAAACATACCTTTTGGAATTATGGCCAAAAAGTTCAACCTTGGTTTCATCAGACCATAACACATTTTCCCACGTGCTTTTGGGGGACTTGATGTTTGCTATTGCAAACTTCAGCCGGCTTGAATGTTTTTCTTTGTAAGAAAAGGCTTCCGTCTTGCCACCCTACCCCATAGCCCATTCATATGAAGAGTACGGGAGATTGATGTCACATGTAGCACACAGCCAGTACTTGCCAGAAATTCCTTCAGTTCCTTTAATGTTGCAGTAGGCCTCTTGGAAGCCTCCCTGACCAGTTTTCTTCTTGTCTTCTCATCAATTCTGGAGGGACGTCCAGTTCTTGGTAACGTCTCTGTTGTGCCATATTTTCTCCACTTGATGATGACTGTCTTCACTGTGTTCCATGGTATATCTAATGCTTTGGAAATTCTTTTGTACCCTTCTCCTGACTGATATCTTTCAACAATGAGATCCCTCTGATGCTTTGGAAGCTCTCTGCTGACCATGGCTTTTGCTCTGAGATGCAACTAAGGAAATGTCAGGAAAATCCTATTAGAATGGCTGAACTTTACTTGTGATTAATCAGAGTCACTTTAAATGATGGCAGGTGTGTAATGATTTCAGTTTGTTTTGCAATTGAATTGTTCGTATTATAGGTCACATTAAAGGTGGAAAAAGACATCACAAGAACCTGGCATTTTAACAAGCGGTGTGTAGACTTTTTATATCCACTGTATAATTTTATCTTATATAGTAAAAGTTAAGTTTAGTCATAGCTTTTGTCTATCAGGATATCTAGAAGAGGTGTGCTATTTTGATTGCTAGTTAAGCAGGTTTATCTTTTTTCTCTTTCTTCCATGACACTATTCCCCTGTAGCACCAATATTTAGAATCTTCTTTCAATAATTGGTATGTGTTGGTTATTTTGGAATTCTAAGTGTGATTGAGTTACTGTGATTTAGATGTGAGCAAGTAACCTCCTTGGAAGTTCATGTTAGATATCTGGAAAGTCAGGTTGCAACAGTCAGGGGAAGTGGCAATCTTGGTAGGGGTTTGCTGCTCACAGAAGTACTGAGGGTGTAGGAGGGGGGCAGGTAGCTAAAAAAAACAAAAAAAAAGTTTCTCTCTATGGAGGGTTTCATATTGTCATGCCACATGTTTGAAATGCCTGGCCTAGAGAGATATTAATTTTTATGTGTTGCATACCCCTCTGGCACTCAAAGTGTTAATAGGAAGCATACACACATCCTCAACATTTTCTTCATTTTTATTTGTTTGATTATTTGTCATTCTGGTATTCTGATCTCTGAGCACTCATACATTTCAATTTATTCAGTCAAGCTGTTGTTATAACCTTCGCCAACGAGTGCAGTTTTTTTATTGTATTTGCTTATTTAATATGCTTTTTTTTAAAGTAGAGATAGGGTAAATAAAACTAGATGAAGTGGTATGCCTGGATGTGAAGAAAGCCTTAACACCTAATATATAAACTAGGGGTCCAGTGAGAATATAGAAGCCTTGTGGGTTGAAATACAAAGTGGGGATAAATATAATAAAAAGATGTTGATGGGTATTTGCTACAAGCCACGTAATATTGGTGAGCTTGAAGAAGCCCAACTGCTACTGCAAGTGGAAAAGGCTTCTCGGTTAGGAAATATAGTTTTCGTCGGAGACTTAATCTACCCTTATATTAAAGGAATAGTAATGTTTCACAATAAAATCAGCTCCAATTAATCTCCATAGTATTTGGGCCATGGAGAGTGTTATTTCAATACTGTCAGAGTTGTAGTTCAAGAGTAATTGAATGATAAAATATCCCCCTCCCGCCCCTTTTACTGATGTAACACTGCTCACCTCAGAGCAGCAAGACTGTCCGGATGGATCGCAGAGAGGGCATAAGGGAAATCCTGAAAAACCTGTCAAGGGGGGGCAGGGTTTTCCTTATGATTGCAGTAAGAAGATTGTCCCTTGCTGTGACCTGTCCGGTCAAGAGACCAGACTCCAGGTCTGAGGGGAGGTGGCTTACACTAGGTAAAAGGGACAGGATGGGAATACTTTATCATTCAATTACTACAACTCTGACAGTATTGAAATAACACTCTCCATGGCTCAGATACTATGAAGATTAATTGTAGCTGCTTATATTTTGAAACATTACTATCTCTTTAACTGGAAGAATGAGTCTTCCAGCACAACAAAGGGAAATAATATTATAAGTATGCATAATAATAATTCTGCTTTAAGCATACTTAAAAAAAAATATCACCCTATATAAAGTCCCCCCCCCAATAATTAGGCATATGGCAATATGCTTCTTAAAATCGCTATTATCGGTCACAAATACCAAGTTCTGAAGTAATACTTCTTCTTCTGAGACCGGCGGCCAGGCTTGCACGCAGACATCTTTGCTTAGAAACATCTGTGTGTCTGCACTGTCTGTCCCAATCTCCTCTATGAGGCATTGCATGGAACCTTAAGGTACCGGAAGTGACTGGTGATGCAGGCATGCAGACGGCTCTAAAGCAAGAGGCCTGGCCGTCAATCTCAAAAGAAGAATTACTTCAGATCGTGGTACTTGCGCCTGATAATAGCACTGTTAAGAAGCTAATTGCCATATGGCTAATTATTGGGGGGACTTTATATAGGGTGATAGTTCTGCTTTAATGACAACTTCATGTTCCAACAAAACAAAAAGAGCAAACTTGAAATGATGCTTTGCTGAACCTAATTATCTTAAGAAAAGTAGCAGTGTATAGGTAGATGAGCATTTGGGCGGTAATGAGTGGCCATAATATTGTCTCATTCAAAATTTGCTGTGAGAAATCTGTTAACGACTTAAGGACCCGCCATGTGGAGGCGTGGCCAGCAGTTAAGGCCCACAGGGCATTTCTTTTTTTCAGGAATCGATTCAGGGCTCCCTGAAAGGCAACAGACACGCAGGGAGCCCTGAATTCCATGACATGCCAGATCCGTCATGGTTCCTTATGGCAAGTTCAACCATGACGGCCCTGGCACATCATGGGTCCTCATGGCAAGTTCACCCATGACGATCCTGGCACGCTATGGGTCCTTAAGAGGTTACTAAGGGTTGAAATAAAACATTCACCTTTAAAAAGGTTAATTTTACAATGTTATAAAGCAGTATTAAAATTCAATGACATATAATCTTCAAATATAAAAATGCAGATGAAGCATGGAATTTGTTCAAAATACTTTTGTAAACATATATTTTAATATATGCAATTACATGAATGTATTACCAAAAAAATATATATTTTTTACAAACAGCTCCTATTAAAATATCATTTTTTTTTTCTTTAAACAATTAAATGCCACCCTAATTTCCTTTATATATAAGAAAAAAACTCCCCAGGGTTAGAATGAAGGATAAATGCTGAATATTAGGAATATCACCTAGTGCCTTTACTGTCTTCTGTTCCAGACTGGTATAAGTCTGTATCAAGCCAATATAGTTGTAAACCCAAAAATCTAGATCCCTGGAAATTAGAACCCCCTCCCCCATTTTACCTGATGTCTTTGAGATCTGGGATAATTTAGTTCATTCTAAACAACTGAGCTACTTTCCCTTTATAAAGTCTTTGGTAATTCCATGTTTTACTTTCAATTTTCTGATTCTCAACTTCCCACATGAGCTGCCCTGGACCTTCAATGTGAAGACTTTTTCCCAGATGATCACTTATTAGAATTTAGTAACTTGTAGTTAGTTTCCGATATAGATTTGACAATAACATATTATACTGTGGTACTATACTCTGGAAAGATTAAACACAATATACCCGAATAGTCATCCATTATGCTAGACATATAACTATGTTCAGGATTCAGTGCAACATAAATGGTAGTCCTGCAAAAGATTAGGGCCTTTCGGGAAATCATCAGAAAGGTCACTAACTTTGATTTACCATTTGACCCCTTACATATTTTGCTATTCAGTGACATTCTTATGTATCTGAAAAGAAAACTAATTACTTTGTTGAATTCAGCCAAGCTCTTAATCCTATAATTGGATATTCACAACAACCCCCATCCATAACCCACTGGATACATAATCTCCTTAAATTTACAGCCCTATTTTGTAACAAAAACTGCACTGGAATCCAGAGATGGTTTGAGCTTTGGTTCATTATACAAAAAGTGCATGATAATTATAAAAAGTGATGGATCCTAAAATATGGCAGTATCAACTTCATTATAATGTTATTCTCTCTTCCGCTGAAGTTCTATAACACCATAACTATCAGGGACAGATTTCCCAGTAGGCAGAATAGGCAACTGTCTAGAGCTCCACATTTTAAGAGGTGCTTCAGCTGTGCAGGCCACACCCATATTCTGAATTATGGGTGTGGCCAGAGCAATCTCAATGTCTCTGCTACAGTTTTATATCCCTTTACAGGCTATTATTTAAATATTGTTTGCTAGATGCATTGGAGAGATCTATAGCAAAGAAGGGTTTAACCCCTTCGCGACACAGGACGTACATGTACGTCCTGTGTGGCTGTCACTTAGTGACAGAGGACGTACATGTACGTCCAGGAAATCCGGCTCCCCGCGCGGATGCACGCCGTTCGGGGACTCCGGATTCTTTTACACAAAAAAAAAAAATTGTTAGACGGGCGTTAAGTGACGGCCGCGTCTGCACGCGGCCGTCACTAAGGGGTTAAAGGAGGAGTGTCCAAGTTCGGTTCTCAAGAGCTGCGAACAATGCAGGATTTACCCGTCTGGGTACAGGTGGGCAAATTAAAATGAAGTAGCCATAGATAAACTCACCTACGGCCTGCTGGAGTGCCTTGAGGATCTAACTTAGACTCCCTCTGGGTTAAAGCCTTTTTTCATTCTGGGTTGTTACAGGTCAAGGGTATTTTCTGTGACAGAAAACATTGGATGGGAACTGGTGGCTGGATCATATGAGGATCAGGGGTTGGCCATGAGTGACGATATGGGCGCATAGACTGCTTTGCCTAGGGGCTCCTGGGATGTAAATCCGGTCCTGATAACTATTATCTTGGTGTCTTTCAAGGAACTCTAATTTACATTCCCTCACCTTTCTCCATTCCCTCTCCTCAACACATTCTCCCTTTCTTCTCCCTCTCCATGCACCTTTTTATTAAACAAATCTAAAATGCGAAGACTTGTCACTGTTGTAAGAATATTCTCTTAATCTTTTGCTGACATCTATAAAAATGTAAAAAGCTTAATTGTTTTCATTTAAATAATGACAAGAGCTGTTATGCCTGAATGCATTAGGTAATTTTGTATACTGTAACAGCTAAAGTTGATGTAATTTATATCTCAGTAATTATAATTTCTTAACCCCTTGAGTGCCAGAGAGGTGCACAAAGCATTGCAGAGAATTACTTTAAACACTCTCCTGGCATTCGAATGGCTGAAGAGTTTTCTTGTTAATTTTATTTTGACAATTGGCGATTTCCAGTTTAAATAGTATATTATAAGAATAATTTCTTGGCTGTGAAAAATAAGCCTCTTAACACTTACATCTGCCCAAGAGAAAATGTAATTAATGTATAGAAAGTGCATTTAATTTATGCTGCCAACACATTTTTACACTGATGTCATTTAAAGTGCCTCTGTTAATATTTCATCATAATTTATTCCGTTTCTTTAAGAAATGGCTTTGGCGGGGATTCGTGTGCTAGAGCTTGCGGGGCTTGCTCCAGCTCCCTTCTGTGGAATGATACTCGCGGATTTTGGTGCTAAAGTGATCCGTGTGGATAAAACCAGTAGCTTCACAACAATGGATGCTATGGCACGGGGGAAGAAATCGATAGCGATAAATCTGAAGAGCCCAGAAGGAG
Organism: Rhinophrynus dorsalis; assembly: GCA_037306005.1. Lineage (NCBI taxonomy): Eukaryota > Metazoa > Chordata > Amphibia > Anura > Rhinophrynidae > Rhinophrynus > Rhinophrynus dorsalis. Next base: position 651,549,977 of record CM074718.1, read on the forward strand.
TGGGTCTGCTGAAGAAGTTATGTAAAAAGTCAGATGTTCTTATTGAACCATTCCGCCATGGTAAGTCCAGTTGGGCGTATGTAACTAAAGTTTTTCATGAACACTTTTATGTTATAGAGCTTTTCCCTCTGAGTAAAACAATGTCACTCCCACCACTGTCAATTGTTTTATTCAAAGTTATAAAAGATCAAATAATTAGGAAGTAACTTACTTCCTGATAGTTCTAACTGACAGGAAGTGATAGGCTGTTAGTATCACATTTTATGGAGAACTGTATGTCACTGACTTTCCTCTCCATTAGAATGTAACAGAATAACTAATGGAAATTTGACCACCAGGGGGCACTGCTAATGTAAAAAACAAAACAAAGCCCTAATAACTCTGGAAATATGCATATCTCAGGAATGGGAGTACCCTTATTTTACTCAACATGAAATGTCCTACAATATATACTTTTTCATTAAAAAAGTTTATTGCTCCTTTAATAAATGAGAAGCAAAACTTGGAAAAATCCCCCTTGCTGTTAGTGGGAGTGGCTATTTGGTACGTAGAGGCTGAATTAATATGTAAAATTCTGGAGCCAACCAACTGCATAATAGGGGACAAATAAAACATAGGACAATTTCCATTGATTTTAAATGGAATTTTAACTCCTTGAATGCTAGAGAGTTCTCCAGCACATTTCTATGCAATGTGTTGAACACTTCTTTTACCATACAGGGGTTTAACCCTTTGGGTGTCAGAGGGAAAGCAATATGTTGCGTACCCCTCTGGCACTCAAAGGGTTAAAAGTCCCATTTAAAGTAATGGAATTTTTTGTTTGTCTGCTGTGGTGCATTTGCCCTGGAATTGTTGCAGTTATTTTTTATTAAATCCTATTCATAGTTATAAATATTTGAAAAGAACCAACTGGCCCTTCCAGTTTGGCCATTTTCCAGTCTAGATAAATATAACAATCTTGCATAATTCTCAAAAACAGGCTTGCTATATGTTTATTCCAGATATTTATTAATTCCATTAACATATTAGCCCCCATCTCTTCCTCAGGGAGGCTGTTCCATGTACAGTATCTTCACACATTTTTAAAGGGATAGTAATACTTCGTTTTAACTTTATTTTATTTTGTAGGCATTCAAAAAACATGAAGAATGATATAAGTCTTATCTCTCAAACCTTTATGGTTTAAGAGATATTCACAAGCAAAGTGTCCCCCTCCCGCCCCTTTTACTGATGTAACACTTCTCAGCCAGGGCAGAAGGGAGGTGCCCAGGTAGACTGCAGAGAGGGACAATCTTCAATTAAGATAAGTGAAAAACCTGAAAAGCTTGTCGAGGGGGGCAGGGATTTCATTGTTCTCATAGGAAGAAGATTGTCCCCTGCTGTTATCTGTCCAGTCTATGGACTGCATTCCACATCTGAGAAAAGATTGTTTACAGTAGGTAAAAGGGGCGGGAGGGGGAAACTTTGCTTGTGAATATCTCATAAACCATAAAGGTTTGAGAGATAAGACTTATATCATTCTTCATGTTTTTTTAATGCCTACAAAATAAAATAAAGTTAAAACGAAGTATTACTATCCCTTTAAAGGAGTACTTACACACACTGCCAAAAAGCTGGTGCAGGACAGACTTACAGGCATTGATCTTCTCTCTGTGAAACAAATGTTGGATTGGTTGGTATTTTCTCACACTCTCTGTCCCAAGCAAGCAAATGGTTTGTAGCAATCATTAAAGGGGATCTATCACCCCTTTACAAGTTTGCCTAAATTGTTTTGTTATTTATCGGATATAATGAAAAGTGTATAAATACAAAAAAAAAAAATGCTTGTTTGGCAAAATTAAAAGAATAAATATAGCCGTGTACCTACGTACTTCAGTGCAGACTGTGGATAGCTGATCTGTGCCGCAGGCTGCAGCTCTGCCTCTCTCTATCCAGCCTCCTCCAATGACAGAGGATTTGTGTCTGTAAGCTGGAGCTCTCTCATTGGCCAGAAATCGATCTCTGCAAATGAGAGCACTCCAGCTTACAGACAGAAGCCTCCGTCATCGGAGGAGGCTGGATAGAGGGAGAGGAGCGGAGGTACAGCGGCAGACTGCGGTACAGATACGTTAACCGCAGTCTGCCTGGAAGTAGGTGCAGAGCTGTATTTATTCTTTTAATTTCGCCGCACAAGCATTTTTTTTTTTAATGTATACACTTTTCATTACATATGATATATAACAAAATGATTAAGGCAAAGTTGTAAAGGGGTGAAAGATCCCCTTTAAGTTTCCTTGTGCTGATCCAATACATTGAAGGAATACAATTTCATCAGGTGTGCTTAAATCATTAACACTTTTGATTGCAAGGTAGTGGATACCTCTCTGGCACATCAAAGGGTTAAAGCGGAACTATCATCAAACTTAAATTGCCCCCCCAATCCTTATTACCATAGTGATATGCATATACATACTTTTGTTTTGCTGAATAAGTCCGGCATTAGTGAAAAATAGAACAGGTTCGGCAGGCAGCAGTGGAGCTGTTGTTACACCATCCTATGGACAGCTCTGGTCCGTAGACCATAAATCTCCATAGGATGGTGTAGCAACAGTGCCACTGTACAATTTCAGGCCACTGTGATATTACACAAAAAAATTCAGCTTTGAGCTGTAATAACTTTTAAATAAAATACCTTTCAGCAGTGGGAGTACCCTTGTTTTACTCAAGGGGATAAACCCTACAACATATTATTTTTTTACATTTTCTCATTAAATAATTAAAATACAGCTTCACCCCTTCCTACAGCTTTTACCAAATCACCAGTTAACCCCCCCAAGTCCTGTTTTTTTTTTCTTTTGTTTTTGTTCTGCTGTGACCACAGATGCCCCATACTAACCTTAGCCTCCCATTCCTTCTCCCCCCATTTCAGGGCCCAGCAGCCCCTCTCTTGGCTCCTTGACATGCGCACCATATAAGGCAGAGATTTCCATAGAAGCGTGTCCATTTCAATAGCTGTCACCTTTCACTGCCCACAGCGGTGTTTACATTGGTATAGTGCAGCTCTTAGGATTTTTTTTACGTGTGCTTGCAAACCAAGCACATGTAGAAGACCATTTCAGTGAAAGATTTCTTTTTTATTAACGCGATCTTGGCTGTGCTGCAGAGCCGCCTGATGATCGTAAGACCGGATTTCCCTTCAGTCAGCTACAACGCTGACTTCGGGGAAGGGGGAGTGAGAGGGCAACTTTAGGAGCGATTATCTCTCAAACCATAAAGGTTTGAGAGATGACACTGGGGGCAATACATTTCTTTTTAATATGAATTTAATATAAGGATTAGTAATTATTAAGTATTACTATCCCTTTAATAAAAACATAGATAGATATACTCAAATGCTGTTTGCAGTTCACCTATCAAGATAATGTATTGGGAGGCGGTGGGGTATAAGACTGGGCTAAAGAAGTGTGCCAAAAAAACTTGCCTAGGTATAAGTGCGACAGTGTGAGTGTATAAAGGTGACTGCGTCATTTTTTTTTATACATTACTCTAACCTCCATACCATTTGGAAGCAAATTTGCTAAAATTTATTGCAAAGTTTGTGTCTTTTTTTTTGACATCTCTTGCATCTCTTAAAGGGATAGTAATGTTTCATAATTAAAACAGCTCTAACTAATCCTCATAGTATTTGGACTTTGGAGAGTGTTATTTCAATTCTGTCATAGTTGTAGTTCAAGAGTAATTCAATGATAAAGTATCCCCCTCCCGCCCCTTTTACTGATGTAACACTGTTCAGCCACATCAGAAGGGAGGTGCCCAGGTAGACTGCAGAGAGGGACAATCTCCAATTAAGATAAGGGAAAAACCTGAAAAGCTTGTCAAGGGGGGCAGGGCTTTCATTGTTCTCACAGGAAGAATATTGTCCCTTGATGTTATCTGTCTGGTCTATGGACTGCATTCCACATCTGAGAAGAGATGGCTTACACTAGGTAAAAGGGACAGGAGAGGGAAATTTTGCATGTGAATATCTCTTAAACCATAAAGGTTTGAGAGATAAGACTTATATCGTTCTTCATGTTTTTTTTTATTGCCTACAAAATAAAATAAAGATAAAACGAAGTATTACTATCCCTTTAATTTCCTTTTTTTTTAAACTTTTACTTTGTGTCATATGGCAAAAAATGTGTTAAACATTGTACAACTTGCATTTGCATCATTTTTATGCACTAACTTTATCCTTCTGCCACTTTTATAAACCCTCCCAATATGTTCAGCCAATTAAGAGCCACTCATTCTTCCTAGTAGACATGTTTATCATGTGACGTACCTGATGCCTGTGTTGTCTTATTTCTAGGTGTGATGGAAAATCTGGGGCTTGGTCCTGATGTCGTGCTTAAAGAAAATCCACAACTTATTTATGCAAGACTCACTGGATTTGGCCAGTCTGGAAAATATGCTCAAGCGGCAGGCCATGATATCAATTATGTCTCTATATCAGGTATACAAGAAACATCCATTAAAGAAAAAATTGTGCAGAAACAAACGATGAGCATGTAGCATACCAAGTACCCATTGACTTAAATTGGAATACTAACCCCTTGAATGCAAAGCAATGAGTTGGAGACCATTCTAGCATTCAAGGGGTTATCATACCCATTTAAATCCTACACTAAGGTATATTTGTATGCTTCAGAATTGCTCATCTTTCTACAGTAGGCCCTATGTATCTAATTTCCTTAATAGAATGCTGATTAATCCACTCCATCATAGCTCCTTCAACAAGACTTATTTTAATGAGTAATTGTGCTTAACTATATTCTAATTTCTCTTACAACCAATGTGGAACACAGGAACCATGGGGCTGAGCTCCTCCTCCAGGAGGTCAGGGCACTCCAAAAAGCTAAACCCTCTGACCTAATCCAGGTTCATGTGCTGTGTGTCCAAGAAGATGGAGGTGCAGTGGAACTCTCCTTTGTTTTTAGGTAATTGCATTCTTTTTTTACATTAGATAAGATTAAATTAGATAATTCCCCATTAGATAGGCTCCCATATTGGCTCCCCTGGAGTTGGATTGCCCAGTTCAAAGGAGTTTGATGGACATTTTCCCCTGTGGAGGGTGAATTTATGATGTCTGTTCGTCATGTCTGAATCTCTTAGAGATTCTCTATTTTTTGAGATGGGAGCCTGAAGAGAGAAGAGTGTAGAGTAACCCTTTGAATGCCATGTTCCATTGAGTGTCCCATTCTGAGCTTTCAACATTTGGTGTGTATTGGTGTCTGTTCTCTCCTTCTTAGCCTGGTGGCACAGATGATGACATTAGTCTTTATTTTTAACCCTTTACTGTTTAGGTTTATGTCCTGATGTTTCCATTTCTTCAACTAGATGGGCCCATAACATTTTATTACTCATTGGTACCCCGGGGGTTTTAAGACCATTTTACATTTATTAAAAAACTTTTGTTTTCAGTGCATGTCCCCTTTAAGAACAGGAGCCTGCACCATGGCCATCTTAGCTTCATGGATTCTTATGGGAGCAACTTCTTTGGAACATATCTCTGAATCCATTCATGCTAGAATGGTCAGAGAGGGTTCCTTCTTCGGTAATCATGATCTAGTTTGTGAGTATCTGTGGAGCTGGCCTTGATCTGTGGCCGGAGAAACATGCCTTCCTGTGCAAAATGTAATACAGAAGACTACAATACCTCTTCTCAGATTGGTAGGCACCACTTCTGGTGACCATCTTACTTCTCCCTTAACCTATGCTGACTGTTCTGCTCTCTTAACACAAAAATAGGAGAGCTATACTGTACGTTTAGAACAGCATACAGATCAAAACTTAGGTAATGATTCAGTACTCCCTTAGCATATAATACCCAGCTACAATGACCCGTAACTAGTTGTGAGGCCAGCGGGGATGGATGATGCTGGTTCTCCCCACAACAAAACCCAACGGACTTGCATCAGTTTTCCATACCAATAAGGAACGGTATATTAAGTAATATTGTACTTGAAATATACAGCAGACCAGGCGTAGCGAAAACATAAAATGTATTAATGTCAGATTGCATTCCTCCTGATAAAGTGGCAAGAGAGCCACGAAACATGTTGAGGATCTAAGGATTTTTTAAATATTTTTTTTTTATAAAATTTTATATTTTCGCTATGCCTGGTCTTCTGTTTATCTCAAGTACAAGATTATTTAATACACAGTTCCTTATTGGTATGGACAACTGATGCAAGATGCAACTGATGCAAGAACCAGCATCATCCATCCCCGATGGCCTCACAACCGATTATGGGTCATTGTAGCCGAGTATTATATGCTAAGTGAGTACTGAATCATTACCTAAAAATACAGTATACCTCTCCTATTTCTGTGTTTTTTAAGTTTCACAGGGAAGAGAGACGACTGGAAGGATTGAGCATATAAAAGATCAAGATATCTGTGTGGAGACAGTTCAATATCCTCCACAAGAGAGTTTAATCATTGGTATTGTACCCACGACATGTCTCAAATGTGTGTACAAACTTTGATTGTTGTATTCTAGACACCTGCACAATAAGTCTCTCCCCTCTACTTCTTGTGTTTTGTTTTGGGATTCTGCTCTCTTATCCAGTTTAACACTTTACATTCTAGGTGAGTACTGTTTGGGTCTTTCCGGGAGCTTTTCTTTCAACTGAGCATACTTTTAACTAGTTTATCTATCTAGTTTTAGAAACCGTTACCCTGGACATGTGTAACTCTAATGGGCATAGATCCAAAAACAAGGATTCAGCAGCTTCCCTTACCCTACCCTCACTCACTGATCCTCATGGGCTTCCAAGTGGATTTTCTGGGTCCCTATGTCCCTCATGTATTATGGCCTCTACTACTCCCCAGGGTCATCCAGCACTGCCCAAGATCCTGCTTTGGTTAAAACGATGATCTGTGGCAGCTATTCCATCTTCTCTTCAGGGGGTTCCCCATTCATGAATCCTTACCAACCATTAAGCAGGTTGAGTCTGTCTTTAGGGGCATTCTCAGGTTATTGTGGCTTATTCTGAGGTGGAATTGGACTCAAAAATGAAGAGGATACTTACTTTTTCTTCTGAGCATTCCAACAAGGCTGACACTGTCCCCTCTGTTGAAGGGTTCATCACAGCAATGTTGGAGACCCTTAAGGTCTTTGAAGCCTCTGATGGGGAGTGAAGTTCTCCAGATATTTTCCAGAGATGTAAGAGAGACTCTTCTGCCTTTCTCCCAATAATATCCATAATCAGATTCCCATGGAATAATGGAAAACTCCTGATATGAGACTTTTCCTTAACAAACATGTGACTGAGCTTTACTCTTTCACAGCTGAGGTGTTAGCGCAGTGGGATTCTCCCCCAGTAGATGAACCACTATTTCACACCTGGCTAAAAACACAGTCCTTCCACTTGCTGATACATCTGGCCTGAAGGACCAGGCTTATAATCATCTTGATTCCCTTCTGAAAGCCAACTTTGAGACTACTTGGTCCGTGCTAAGGCTTATTTTTGCCTCTGCGTGGGTCAACTGGGCCTTTCTGATGCTCCTAGACAGGACCTTATTTTGATAGCTAACTAATGCCAATAATACTGAAGCCATCTTTGCTGCTGCTATGTTCTCAGGCAAATTCTGAACTTTCTCTGTTACTGCACGCCACACCTTTTGGCTGAAGATTTAGTCTTCAGACCTATCATCCAAGAAATCACTGGTTTCTTTGCCTTTTCGGGGCAAGACCTTGTTTTGTCCTGACCTGAAGCATGGAAGGAAGGAGCATGTTTTCCCGGGGCACAGAAGTCCTGGTCCATCTTTCCAGTACGGGGATTGTCACCCTTTTCTTCTGTGTTGGACCAGTGCATTTTGTGGGTGGTTTCTGAAAGGAACAGCATAGATTTCAATTCCCTTCCTCCCTATAGCTTCATTTTGTCAAAGGTTCTGCAGAACCCAGAGCAAGCACATCTCTTTCCAGATGCCATCTTTTCTCTTTCTAGAAATCCATGCCATATACCTGGCACTCCTAAACTTGTACTCATGGGGACTCCGATAAGAGTTTAGTCAGACAACTCAATGACAGTGGCCTACATCAACCGCCTGGGAGGAACTCAGAGTAAGACACTGTGCACGGAAGTGAAGAGGCTTCTTCACTGGGAGGAGACTCACACACCGGCCATCTCAAAGGGACACATCACAGGAGCTGAAAATGCAGTCGCAGTCTTTCTCTGCCATGAAGACATGGATCCAGGAAACTAGAAACTGCATCCGCAAGTATTCTTCCAGATAGTTCAACACTGGGCTATCCCAGGCATAGATCTGATAGCATCTCACAAAAACAGGAACGTTTCTATCTTCTGCTCATAGAAAAGGGATCCCTTGGCCTTTGTGATGAAAAAAATGTCTATCCTGCGGAACTTTCATGTGTCCTAGGTGTTCCCTCATATTCCTCTCATCCCCAGGGTAATTTGGAATATCAAGATGGAAAAGGCTCTAGCTAGCCTGGTTTGTGGTCCTTCTGAACATGTCCATTCAGGAGCTGCTGTGTCTTCTACCAAGTCCGGATCTCCTTAGCAAGAATCCCACCTGGTACAAGGGCGTGAAGAGGCATGCTTTGTCAGTATAACTCTTGAGACTACTATTCTAGGAAGAAAGTGATTCTCTGAAGAGGTAATTTCTGCTGTGTTCCAGGTCAGGAAACCTGTTTTCTCAAAGGTGTACCATAGAATTTGATCCACTTTCCACCAGTGGTTTGCTGACAAGGATGTGTTTCCCCATGGTCCTGGCTTTTCTTCAGAATGGTGTTAACACAGACCTTAGCCTGAGCTCTATTAACGTACAGATGTCAGCCCTTTCTTCCCTCTTTCAGTGACTTTTCATCATTCTACCAGATGTCAAGAGCTTTGCTGAAGGTCTGGCGCATGCCGTCCCTTCATTTCATGATACCACTCCTTTGTAGGACCTCAGCCTGATCTTCTTAAGTGTCCTCCAGAGGCCTCCCTTTGAGCCTTTGGTCTCAGTACCACTGCACTTAATGCTCAAAATTGCACTTAATGCTCAAAATGGCGTTCCTTTTGACATTTGTCTCTGTTCGGAGGGCGGCTGAGCTGCAAGCTCTGTCATGCAAACCTCCTTTCCTGTTTATTTTTGCCAGGATAAGGTTTTTGTCCAAGGTTATCTCAGTTTTTCACTTCAATCAGGAGATCATTTAGCCTTACTTTTGCCGTGACATAACATCTAAACAGGAAAAGGAACTCCATCTGTTGGATTTGGTGAATTGCCTTAAGTATTTATGTGCATTGCAATCAGCCTTTCTACAAGACTGATTCTCTCTTTGTCATCCATGAGGAACCTAGGGCAGATCAGGCAGCACTGAAAGTCACTATTGCCTCTTGGTTCAAGGCTACCATACACCAATTGTATGTGATCAGGAAGAGGCTTTTTCCTTTTAAGATCACAGCACATTCCACTCATTCTGTGGGTGATTCCTAGGCCTACAAAAACCAGGCCTCAGCTGAGCAACTGTGCAAGGCTGCAAAGTGGTCCTCCTTGCAAACATTTACCAAATGCTGCCATGTACTGGCCTTGACAGTGCTGCCTGTCTGAGGATTCTCTTTTTCTCTTACGTCTGCTGCCCTATTTGGTTTGCTGTGCTAGAGGGCTGTTGGCACCTGAGGTTACATAGATCCAGTTTAGTCCTGTGTAATACTGGTATCCTAGGGGAAGAATCATTCTTTCTCTTTTCCCTCCCTGGAATCTTTGGGATAGTTTGGTATATCGCCATGGTTCCTGTGTTGCATATTGGACAGAAGAGAAGATAGGATTTTAGTGAACTTCTCCTTAACTCCTTTTCTCTTTAGCCCACATGGAACACAGGACTCCCTCACAGAGAAATATCTACCTATGTTTCCTTCCCCTTGCAGTGGAGTCCTCTTGAAGTCTTAATGTTGGGTGCTTTCTTTTCTTCTTGCCTGCTTGTGTTCTTTCTCTGTGGTATTTATCACACCTTAATCTGAATTAGGGTGCGGGGGAGGGGGTTGAGCTGGAAGAAGAGATGGGAGTTTCCACCCCAAAAAAGCCTGTCTTTTTGAAGTGCCATGCTCCCCTGGAGGAGGAAGCTCAACCCCATGGTTTCTGTGTTCCATATTGACTAAAGAGAAAATGATTTAACTGTAAATAAACTAAAATTATATATATATATTTATATGGAAAACAAGCGAGAGTGCTAGATACAACCCCCTTTATAAATACATGGATATATACTGAAATCTGTATAAGAAACAACAATATCTATTATCATAACTAATACATATAATCTTAAAAAATATATAAAAACAATAATAAAATAACCCCCAAGTGGACTAGAATGTATAGATATATATAAAGCACCGTGATCTCACTGATAAAAAGGAGCTGTTATCGTTCAAAAATGTTCATAGCAGCTTTTAAAATGCATGGTACCCGATGTATTCAATGCTGTGATACGGGCAGGTGTGTGGATCAGTCAAACACGGCTCTTTTCCTTTATATAATGCCTTGAAGCATGTATAGTGAGCGTGCGTCAATAATAATCGTGGGCAGAGGTCTTGCACTATAGCGATATTGGCTGTTGAACAATATTCACCGTGTTACAGCCCCTCTCCCGTCCTTGATATTTATGGACAGTTCCCGTACTGTTCTCACTGGTTCAGCTAGATGTCGTTTTTTTGTAGCCCAACATCTACACCTCCCGTCTTTAATGTATAGTCAGAATAATCACAGTTGCTAATGTTAAACACAATAACATGTATCTGCACCATGAACGTATAACTAGTGGCTTACATGTACTCAAAGATACCCACCTAGAACTATTTAACCTAACAATATTCTATATACCTGTCGAAGGTAATATCCAAGAAAGGGTTAAAAAAGAGAACCTATTAGGTTGGATACCTTCACATAAATAGATAAAGTTAAATTTGAGAATTTTACACTATATTAGGTATTGACACACTACTTCACAGTAAAGAATTGATTAATCATTCAATTTATAATTCAATTACTCTTGAACTACAACTCTGAGAGCATTGAAATAACACTCTCCATAGCCCAAATACTATGAAGATTAATTGGAGCTGCTGTTTATGTTAAACATTACTATCCCTTTAAAATGGATATTACTTCTCATTGCTTTGATTAGCCCTTTGAGTGCCTGAGGGGTGTCCTGTCTGTCACTCAAAGGGTTAATGAACACTACCCCCTCACTATAAACGCCCACCTAACTCAATCTGTTCAGAAAATTTTAATGGCTATGCTGAACGCTGAACTAATTTTGCTTGGATTGATTCCCCAGCTATTTAACGAGTGCTGAACATCAAGTGGGTGGAGTTGAACACGATTCTTTGTTGGCAGACTACAGGATGTGAAATTCCACCCACTGAGATCTTCTTAGGAAGGAAGGAATTCTTCAATGGGGGGAGGCTGTGGTTCTAGAGACAGGCAACAAACATTCCTGTCTGCCTCCAAACGCATAATACCCAGTACGAAAAAAATATTGATTTGGGGGGACCAGCTCACACAGAACTGATTCATAGAGACATTAAGTTTTTCTGCCCAAATATCCATTTGAATAGCAGAGGTATCCAACCCATTGCACTCAGAGCGTTAAGATAACTAGAGGTTTATAATTGGTAGCTGTTACTGTTCCTTTAAGGTGCCTAGATTTTAATTTGCTTTGTTTTAGGTTTGCTGTCAAAATTGGGAGGAAAAGCTGAGGATCCGACAGCCCCCCTTAACCTTCTAGCAGACTTTGCTGGTGGTGGCCTCATGTGCGCATTGGGAATTGTTATGTCTCTTTATGAACGGACCAGGTCAGGACAAGGGCAAGTTATTGATTCAAACATGGTAAGTCAATTGTTGGTAACTTGTTATGAGCCATTAATGGACCTTTTCCTAAAATCTATATGCTCAGCTAGAGTGCTATCATTATTTCTCCTATTGCCTGCAGGACATTTTCATGCCTCTGATATTTTTCTTGTAGACATCATAGGAGTAAGATTTGGGCAAGACAGTGCCAGTGACAACATAGCCCCCGGCACTGTCCTGCCCAAATCACCTGAAGACCCTGGAAAGGCAGAAATCAAAAATGGAGTGAGAGATACACTTCCCTATGAACCTCCAACTATTGTTGAACTTCAATGGTAGGCTGAAGATGATGGCAGCTTTAGTCCAACAATAGTTGGCCTCTTGCTGGTTGCACACCTCTGCTGTAATCTGTTGCATGATAGATAAGCAGGGGATTGCTTGGCCCCATCATCCAAAACATGTTCCATAGCCTCTGCAATTTCAGGTCATGAAATTCATGTTTGAAAGCAACTGGAGTCCAGAAAAGGATAATACTTAAAATGTAAAACAATATTTCTCTGTCGTCCATTACAGGTTACTGGTAACTTTGGGTAGGCAATCTGCCCCTTTAATTAGGCAGGAACAATTCTAGAATTGTATGCAGAGGGTAGAGCCTACCTTCCCTTCTTGGCTGCAGCTAGCCAACCAGCTCCTGTAAGATTTGTTCCTTGGTGAAGACACAGACAAGAGAACAGTTCTTCTATAGTTTTAGAATTTTTTTTATTTTTCTGTTAGAATTGGAATACCACCATAAGGCGGATTACCATAACTGACAATGCCCTTAGATGTGGCTAGCTCAGTATCCAGGTGCTTTTGTGGACCTTAAGCCCTGGGGGGAAAATCTTGGGTCCAAGTTCTTTCCTCAGGAGTTGCCCACCAAGGCTTCTTCTTAATACATGTTAATCTGAAGACAGAAGATCTGCAGGAAAGGTGAGCAACCTTTTGAGTGCTGCAGGTCCACATGTCCCACAGTGCTCCTCCGCACAGGTTTTTTTTTTTTCCTTTTGAGTTTCTATTCTACACTCTTGCACTCATTGGGTTTATCTGTATGTCTGTTGGGTGTTTTGGAGCAGGTATATGTGGTAAACTTAACCCTTTAGCTGCTGGTTTTGCATCTTTGGGGGTTATTGACACTTTCCTTACTGGGTTCAGTGTTTTTCTGGGCATTCTAACATGTTCTAGTGATGTTTCATGTATTTTTATGTTACTGTTTCAACTTTGCAGAAATTTGAGAAAGGTGCTTTACCGCATAAACGCCATTGCTCCGTTCACTTCTATGGGACTGTACAGTTTGGGACATATCTCTGCAACCGCTCAACGTAGCGACTTCAGAGATGGCTCATTTTACTTGTCTGCTCATGCTCTATGAGCCAGTTAACGTTTTAAGTGTGTTGGGGGGCTCAGTGGGCTTCGGGCACTGTTGGGGTACTTTTTCTGGGAAAACTACATTTCCCATGAGCGCTTGCTTCATGTGCTCATTCCCGATTGGCCCCCGCCACTGCAGCCATTTTGTGCCTTTAACAGAACAAGTATCCTACACAGGGCTTGGACTCTCCTTCTCTTCTCTGTAGATTAACCCTTCGCCTGCCAGATAAGTGCATTTTTGAGATTGTTGGAGTGAAAGTTTAATCTTACACACTGTATTTGGGTGATTCCTTATACTCTACACGTTTTTGACACTGTGAGAATCTCTAATCCATTGGAGCTTGGAGCCAGGCCTAAGACTAAGGAAGCTGGGGTCTCTGTGTCCCCTATTGCGCATTGCTCCTCATGTCATTCAGGGTTACCTAGAGAATTCTCAGGTCATTTATATCCAGCATGTTCTGATGTCCCTGAGTGTCTCCCAGGGACTTCCAGCCATGCATTAGAGCCAGTTTGGGTGCAAGAGTTCAAGGCTGCTATTAGGTCCCTTCGGTCTACAATGCAACTCTTTCCATCCCAGTTACAGGGGACCCCTTCTTTAGTCAAATATTCCCTGCCGAAACCGCAGGGAGTACCTGACGTATAAGATTCCTCTTAGGAGGAACTGTTGGTGGATTCAGATGTTGAGGTATGTTCTGCTGTGGGCTCCCCTCAGTTTTTTGGGGACCCCTTTGAGGCTGATCCTGAGACCTCGGCTGAGGGCCTGATCAGGACTGTCTTGACTACCCTAAACATTCCCTTAGTTCAGGAGCTTTCTTCAGATCCCTCTGATGTGTTTCAGGAGCCTAAAAAGCCCCTTACTTGTTTTCCACCTAACCCCACTCTTGACCGTCTTGTATCTGATGATGGAAATCCCCGGACAGGAAACCTTCTGTTTGCAAGACATTTGCCAAGCTTTACCCCTTCTCTGAGGCGGCGCTTGCTCAGTGGGTTCATCCCCCCAAAGTGGACGCTCCTGTCTCCAGGCTGTCTGCGTCTACTGCCTTGCCAGTTTCTGATGTGTCCGCTCTGAAACACTGGACTGACAAGAAACTTGAGGTTTCCCTCAAGTCCATTTTTGCCACTGCTGGTACTGCCATGTGTCCAGCGTTCGCTGAGGCATGGGTTAACCAGGCCATTGCGGTCTGGACTGAACAGCTCACCCTGGCTGTCCGTCGGGGTGCTCCTGCTTCGGATAAGTTGTGGGTTTTTCCAAAATTTCTGAGGCTCAGCACTATGTTTCTGCTGCCTTATTTGATGCCATCTGTTTGGTGGATAGGGTTTCCACCATGTCTGTGGTTGCCAGACGGGCTCTTTGGCTCAAGATCTGATCTGCTGACACTGCTTCCAAGAAAGCCTTGCTGTCTTTGCCTTTTCAAGGCACTTCATTGTTTGGGCCAGATCTCAAGGATTTGATTAGAGAGGCCACAGGGGATAAAAGTACCCTTCTGCCTATGGTCCCCAGGAATAAAACACCTCCCAGGTCCGCACCCTGCTTTGGGTGTCACTACCACATCGTCTGGAAGGATTCAGTGGCAGACCGTGGGTTTTACAGGTGGTGGCAGAAGGGTACAGGATCCCTTTCGTCTCTCTTCCTCCCTTTCACTTTTTTCCTTCTCATACGCCCCAGGGTGCAGAAAAATGTTGTCTGTTCAATGGTGCTATCCAGGCCCTTTTGGACAAGGACGTTGTAGAACCTGTTCCAGTTCAGAACAGAGGTATGGGTTTTTACTGAACCCTCTTTGTGGTCTCCAAGAAGGACGGTGGTTGTCGTCCCATTTTGGATTTGAAGAATCTCAATTCCTTTGTAATCAGGACTCATTATCACCAGGAGTCCCTAAGGACGGTGATTGCTGCCATGTCCCCGGGGAATTCCTAGCCTCTCTGGATCTTCAGGGCACATATTTACACATCGCCATTCATCCAGAGAGCCAACAGTATCTCAGATTTGCCTGTTACCAAGGGCATTTTCAGTTTTCAGCTCTTCCCTTTGGTCTGACTACAGCTCCTCAGGTCTTCAACCGTGTCCTGGGAGCTTTAGTGTCCGTTCTCCACCGGGATGGCATCAGAGTTACTCCATACATGGACGACCTGCTTCTGAAAGCCCCCTCTGTGGAACTCCTTCATGAGCAGGTTCAGGACTGCATTCATGCTCTCACCCATCACGGGTGGATCATCAACATGGACAAGTCAGATCTTGTCCCATCCCACCGTCTGGTCTTCCTGGGTCTTCTCTTCAACACTCAGCAGAGCATGGTGTTTCTCATGGACACAGTAGTTCACCAGGTCGCCCACAGGGTTTCTGCTGTTCTGGCTCACGATCCAGTTCCAGCCATGAAGCTGTCATCTCTAGTGGGGAAATTCATCTCCACCGTGGAAGCGGTCCCATCTGCCATGGCTAACACCAGGGAACTCCAGAGGTTTGTGATCCAGGTGTGCAGGGGTCAGCCAGACCTTCTGAAGACGTCAGTATCTCTTCCTCTTCATGTGGAACTGAGTTTGTCGTGGTGGCTCGACTTCTCCAATCTGCTGATTGGCAAGTCCTTCCTGGTATCCTTCTGGACCACAGTGATGACAGATGCCAGCCTCTCCGGCTGGAGAGCGTTCCTGGGTCACCTGAGTGCTCAGGGTTGGTGGTCTCCGGATGAATCTCTTCTTCCCATCAAAGTGTTGGAGCTTCGGGTGATATTTCATGCCCTTCGTCATTGGAAACCTCAGCTGTAAGACTGCCCAGTCCGGTTACAGTCTGACAACGCCACGGCCGTAGCTTACATCAACAAGCAGGGCAGAACAAGAAGTCTCACTGCTTGGTTAGAGGTCAAGGCTATTTTGTCCTGGGCAGAAGAACACATTCTTGCCATATCCTCAGTGCACATTCCAGGCGTAGACAAAGTCTTGGCGGACTTACTCAGTCGACACACAGTGGACAGTGGTGAGTGGGAACTGCACCCAGAGGTGTTCACCCTCATAGTTCAGAAGTGGGTTCTTGCATCGACCTGATGGCGACAAGACACAAGGGAAAGGTTCCGACCTTCTGCTCTCGCTGGAGGGATCCTCTAGCTATAGCGGTAGATGCCATGTCCATTCCTCTGTTATTTCCTCTGGCTTACATCTTTCCTCCCCTCCCCATGTTGCACAGGGTGTTGCAGAAATTGAGACTGGAGCGCTGTCCAGTCATTCTGATTGCTCCGTACTGGCCTTGACAGGCTTGGTTTCCGGAGCATCTGGATCTGTCAGTGGCGGAACCATTCCGGCCCCCTTGCCGTCCAGATCTTCTTCTACAGGGTTACCTGTGGAAGGAGGATTTTCACCGGCTAGCTTTGACGGCTTGGAAATTGAATCCTCAGTATTGAAGAAGAGATTTTTCTTCTGGTGTGTTGGCTACTATGCTCAATGCCCGCAAACCTGTTTCTTCTAAGGCCTACCACTGTGTTTGGTTGACCTTTCTATCTTGGTTGCTGATAGGGACCTGTCTCAGGAATTTGATCTGCCTACGGTCCTAGCTGTTTTTGCAGGATGGTGTGGACAAGGGCCTCAGTTTGAGTTCTCTTAAGGTTCAGACTTCTGCACTTTCTGTTTTCTTTCAGAGGTGCATTGCCATCCTTCCTGATGTCAAGGTTTTCTTTCAGGGAGTTGCTCATACTCATCGTTTCTTCAAGAATACCGCTCCTCCGTGGGATCTTAACTTGGTTTTGGGCGTTCTTCAGCGCCCTCCCTTTGAGTCCCTGGCTACTATTCCTCTACGCCTGTTGACGTGGAAAATGGCCTTTCTCCTGGTGATCTCGTCCGTTCACTGTGTTGCAGAGTTACATGCTCTGTCCTGTAGACCACCCTTTTTGGTGTTTCACGAGGACAAGGCAGTGCTTCGCACTTCTCAGGAGTTTCTCCCGAAGGTGGTTTCGGAGTTCCACATCAATCAGGAGATTGTGGTGCCTTCTTTCTTCCCTGACCCTACATCTGACAAGGAGAGGGATCTCCACTTGTTAGATGTGGTGCATTGTCTCAAGTTTTATGTCCAGACAATCTGACGCGCTGTTCCTCATTTCTGAGGGTCCCAGGACAGGAAGACCTGCATCCATAGTGACTATTGCGTCATGGATTAAGTCCACTATGCGTAAGGCTTACAAGCTGAGGAAGAAGCCTGTTCCCTTTCAGGTCATGGCTCTTTCTACTAGATCTATTGGGGCTTCTTGGGCTTACAAGAATCAGCCCTCCGCTGATCAGTTGTGGAAGGCTGCTACTTGGTCATCTGTGCACACCTTTTCGAAGCACTACCGTGTTGATGTGCTGACATCGGCTGACGCCAGCTTTGGGAGGAAGATCCTGGAGAAGTATTTTCATTTTCAGTGACTTGGAGTTCCAGCATTACAGGAGTTCCAGATTACAATTACCCTGAGCGGGGACAGGGTCATCCTCTCCGAATGTGCATTTGTAAGTATATAGTGAGTATACTTACATATATATTTTTCTCACCTGTCACTTATTGTTAAACCTTAGTACACCATTGGGCGTCCTTTCTCTTTTTGCTGTTTTTTCTGGAGCCAGTCTTGCCTGTTTAGGATCTTTTTCGGTTCTTGGTGCTTCCTTCACTTTTGAGCCCTGTTGGCTTTAGTTCAGTGTGCTGTGTATTAGTTTTGAGGTTTTGTTACCCCTGTTCAATGTCCGTTGACACTTCATTTCTTTTATTGGGCTATCTGTGATCTGATGGTTCATATCTGCTCTGATGACTTTGGGGGCTTTGCGCCTGGTTCTTGCCTTCCTTCCCGCCTCTGGGAAACTCAATGGTTGGACATACCAAAGTTACCAGTAACCTGTATTGGACGACAGAGAAAAGAGGATTTTAGTCTTACCTGTTAAATCCTTTTCTCTTAGTCCATACAGGTTACTGGTCTCTCTCCTGTGGCAGACCGTGGGGGTCATTCGGGGTCATGCTCACAGGAGTCTTCTTTCCCTTCTACTATCTAGTCAAAATTTTCTAAAACTATAGAAGAACTGTTCTCTTGCCTGTGTCTTCATCAAGGAACAAATCTTACTGGAGCTTGTTGGCTAGCTGCAGCCAAGGAGGGAAGTAGGCTCCACCCCCTGCATTCTATTCTAGAATTGTTCCTGACTAATTTAAAGGGGTGGATCACCTACCCAAAGTTACCAGTAACCTGTATGGACTAAGAGAAAAGGATTTAACAGGTAAGACTAAAATCTTCTTATATTGATGGGTTTATCCTACTGAGTAAACAAGGGTACCTCCACTGCTAAGATATGTTTTATGTAAAAACTATCACAGCTTAAATTAGAATTTTTTAGGTGCAGTGTCTAAGTGGCCTGAAAATGTACAGTGGCGCTGTTACTAAGCCATGCTATGGAGGTTTATGGTCAACTGACCAGAGCTGTCCATAGGATGGTGTAGCAACGGTGCCACTGTACAATTCATTCCATTGATATACTGCACCTCAAAAAATTAAAGTTTGAGCTGTGATAGCTTTTGAGTAAAACACCTCCCAGCAGTCGAGTGCCCATGTTTTTACTTGATAAACCCTGCAATATATATAATTTTTTTACATCTTTAGGTGTTAACTATCCCTTTAAGACACTGACTGGGTTGAGAATTAAACAAAAATATACAGGTTTCTGGGATATGAAATGGTGCGTTGAATATATATTCAATAGAAAATGACAAGAGCGTGCTTGGCATCTCAATCTGTATGGAGATTTTGTCCTCCTTTGGGCTGAACATGATAGCAGATTGCTATTCTGCATAAATTCACAAATAAATAAGCTATTTTTTATACTTCTAAGTTGTTTATTCCAGTCCTGAAGAGCAATTATCATTAGGATAGTGCAGTTTTGGCAGTCAACAGACCTACCAATGAAGCCAGGGCTGCACTGTGAGAGCCCCTGCAGACCAACAAGGCTCTGACATGTGACCCCTAATGTTCCCATGGCACATCAGTGCTACACTGTGTATGGCCATTTCCTGCCTTATTGATGTAAGCCCCCACAGGCCCTTTGTATTGGGCTGAAAGGGATAGTAATACTTTGCTTTATTTTATTTTGTAGGCATTAAAAAAACATGAAGAATGATATAAGTCTTATCTCTCAAACCTTTATGGTTTGAGAAATATTCACAAGCAAAGTTTCCCCTCCCGCCCCTTTTACCTAGTGTAAGCCATCTCCTTTTCTTAGGTGTGGAATGCAGTCCATAGACCAGACAGATAACAGCAGGGGACAATCTTCTTCCCATGAGAACAATGAAAGCCCTGCCCCCCTTGACAAGTTTTTCAGGTTTTTCCCTTATCTTAATTGAAGATTGTCCCTCTCTGCAGTCTACCTGGGCACCTCCCTTCTGATCTGGCTAAACAGTGTTACATCAGTAAAAGGGGAGGGAGGGGGATACTTTGTCATTGAATTACTCTTGAACTACAACTCTGACAGAACTGAAATAACACTCTCCAAGGTTCAAGTATTGTGAAACATTACTATCCCTTTAAAGGCTGAAACAGCAGGTCTATGGCTGAGAGCCACAAAGTTCTTGGTTGTGTCTCAGCCACAAGGATCAGTTTTCTCACCGTGCCCCCCCCCCAACACACACAAAAAGTCACACAAATGGCTGATACCAGTTTTGGAATTGTACATTGTAGCTCTTCACTTTTTTTTTTTTTTAATTAAGTTTGTTGTCTTTGGAGCAAACTTAGTAAAATATGATAATTGCCCTTTAAGTGCCAGAGATTAAGCAACACAGTGCTCTATAATGCATTGCCCACCACTGGCTCTCAGAGTTAAAGTGAAACACACACTTTTTAATGATTGTGTGGTTTAGAAAGAGCTTTCAAAAATCACCTCTATTTACATTAGCCATTACATACTTAAAACTAGTTTTGGGGATACATAGCTTTCTTTATTTGCTAGTTTATGTAAATTTAAAATGAAGCTGTCACCTTGTAACAAATAGGTGCTTCTGGAAGGCGTTCAAAGGCACCTATTTGTATATTTGGGTTATTTTTTTTATTAAAAATTATTGTTTATGATCTGTTTAGGTTATTTGTCAGTAAATGCAAATAACTGCCACACTGCTTCCCAACCCAACTGCCGCTTCCTACCAATGCTTTGTGTACCCCTCTGACACTCAAAGGGTTAAAAACCAGTAGGACCATAGTGGATGGGTATTATTTCTCCTTTAACTTCTTAAGGACCATATGACAGCTATGACCGTCATGGTCCTTATACCCTTAACGTCCACTGTCGTGCCAGGACCGTCATGGCTGTCCAGCATTTAAGGACCAGTGATGGTCATTGCACGTCATGGAATTCAGGGCCCCCTGCGCGGCTTCACACCACACGGGATCCCTGAATTGGTTCATAAAAAAAAATGCTCGGTGGTCCTTAAGTGCCGGCATCACGTGCGTGCACCAGTCTTTAAGGGGTTAAGGACCAGCGACGGTCACAGCACGTCCCATACTTTTTACTTACATCGCTCTACCGGGAGTGCTGTTAAAAAAAATGGGGCCTAAAATTGACCGATCCAAGACGGGAGTGGTCTTTCTTAGGCCCCAAAGCGGCACGCCGATACGTGTAACAAGTCACGTGTACCAGCGCGTCGGCAAGGATCAAAGCGATCCTTAAGGGAAGGTAACTTCCTTGGACCGCTGGTTCTTAAGGGGTTAAAGAACCCTCAAACCCACATAAAGACAGACAGGCTGGCATATGCAGGCATGTGCTGTTATTTATTCTGTCTTGTGACAGTTATATGAATACTATTACTACCCAGATCATACGCTCTGTCAAGCATGAATTGATAATCTAGGTTTCCTCTTATTGAAACCACAGACATTCTTCCACATAAAAGATTTACAGACCCTTTGATTTGATTTTTCTCAAGGCGTAATATACCTGGTAACCTTTCAATGAAGGAATGTCATAATTGGAGTAATAATAAAGCTAGTCAACTTTACTGTCTTTCAGTAGCTTGACTCTAGATGTCTAGCAGCTAAATGCAATGAGTGGGCCTCTGATTTCCACCTCCTCGTAATAGCCAATTTGACAGTACAAGGAGGTAAAAAGAAAAGGAAAAAACATCTGAAGTGATATTTTAATCAAAATGGATGAGGCTTCATTTATAGGCCTTGGAGGACTAATAAAAAATTCTTTGGAACCCTGTAAAAGTTTCAGAGAAAATAATGGTTTTATATGCTCTTCTAGGCTTTGTACTTAGGCTTGAGTTCAAAGCTGGTGAGATGCCTGCAGATATCTGGAAAAGTGGAAATTCTTTTGAATGAGATGGTAGAATTGTTCTTATTTACTTTTATGCAGGGGCAAAACTAAAAGAGGTTTCACAATGAAGTTTAAAGGAGTAGTAACATCATAATAACAACCCCCAATTACTTTACTATGGCTAGAAATTCCTTATGGCCCCTTTTAATTTTGCACTTGTGCCGTTGTTCCCATAAAGATGGGAGTCGTTAGCAACTTCTGTTTGAATCATATGTCCCAAAAAGTGGATAAATATATGTCTGTCCCAGTAACAAATTAATAGATCTTCCAAAGAGTGGAGGAATTAATAAAATTTCCAAAGTGTGGTGAATAAATAGGAACAGACAAATGTATGCCGTCAAAAATCAGGACAGATGTACTGTCTCTCCCGTGTTTACTGAATCAGTAGACGTGGCTGTAGTACATACATAAATATCACAAGCCGTCTCACGGGCAGAGCATATTGTATGGCACTGGTCAGTATACAAAGTAAAGATTCTTTGGTCTTGGTGGCTGTTATCCTCCAACACCTCGTGCGGGCAAAGCCCCAGTCTCCTCTATGTATAATATGCCGGGCACTATCCTGACTCCAAATATAGGTGCGGGTTCTTTGGTGAATGACCTCCATTCATTTCTGTTTATCTCTACACCTCAGCAAGTGGAGTGTTTGGGTGCGGGTTCTTTGTTGATAGCCTCCATTCACCTCCATATATCTCTATACCTCTCAGATGGAGGTGTGCTCCAATGTAGTTGTAATAAGCTGACACTGTAGTGCACAGTTCTGAAAGGAATACTTCACTGTCACGGTTTGTTAAGACTCTCAGATGCAAAGTTAGGTAAAAACACAACTTTAGTGAAAAGTTTAAGACAACTCCATAGGGTAACATACGCGTTCATACATATATATTGCAATGACAGGAAACAGGCAACAATAATAGCGATACAGGCTCTACCAGCCCTGCCAATATACCGGGCAAGGCAGCCAGTAAGTTGGTACAAGGAATAGATAGGCTCTACCGCCCTTGCCAATATACCAGGCAAGGCAGCCAGGGAGTTGGTACAAGGAATAGATAGTCTCTACCGGCCTTGCCAATATACCGGGCAAGGCAGCCAGGGAGTTGGTACAAGGAATAGATAGGCTCTACCGGCCTTGCCAATATACCGGGCAAGGCAGCCTGGAGACTAGTACACGGAGGATTAGTAGGCTCTACCGGCCCTGCCAATATACCGGGCAAGGCAGCCTGGAGACTGGTACTCGGAGGATAGTAGGTTCCAACGGCCTTACCAATATACCAGGCAAGGCAGCCTAATACGGAGTGGGTGGCAACTACTAAAGCCTCAGTGACTGGCTAGGTGGCAACAACAGTCACAAGGATGACATGCAGAGGCTAAAGGAGTAAAAGTGGCAAGCCAAAGAAATTTACAGGAGACCACCAGTACCCGCGTACTGGAGAACCAACGGAGCTGCCTAGGACTTGACAGCAATAGATAGCATGGAGAGAACCAGTACCCGCGTACTGGGGACACAATATCTCTAAACCGGTACAGTAGTACTCAGATGTGGTGGAGCAAACCAGTACCGCGTACTGGGAAAACCGTCTCTCTTCCGGTGCACAGCAACCGGTTGAATGTAAGCAGACCAGTACCCGTGTACTGGAAGCACAAATCTCTATAGGTGCAACAGCAGCTGGGAGGCTATGGAGCGAACCAGTACCCGCGTACTGGGGACACAAATCACATTTGGTGCAAACAGCAGCTGGGTGGCTGTGGAGCTAACCAGTACCTGCGTACTGGAACACAAATCTCTATCGGTGCAATAGCAGCCGGGTGGCTGTGGAACGAACCTGTACCCACGTACTGGGAACACAAATCACTATCGTGCAACAGCAGCCGGGTGGCTGTGGAGCGAACCAGTACTCGCGTACTGGGAACACAAATCACTATCATGCAACAGCGGCCGGGAGGCTGTGGAGCAAACCAGTACGCGCGTACTGGGAACACAAATACTATCGGTGCAACAGCAGCCGGTTGGCTGTGGAGCGAACCAGTACCCGCGTACTGGAGTAACCAGCAAGGAGTAGAAATGTCGCCAAGGCGACCATGGAGGACTAGCCGACTACAGGCGATACTGGATCAGGAGCACAGCAGGTGAAAACAGGAACCAGCACTCCAGACAATCAACCGTATCAGGAACGGCAGCAGGGACTGGCAGCAGGAAGCAGCGACACAACGGCAACCTCAACCAGATCAGGAACGGAAACAGGAACCAATGAACTGGTAACTCAGGAACTTGATGATCTCAGGTTAGCAGGAACATAACCAGGGGCCCAGGAAGCTCAGGAACACAATGGGAGATGCGAGCAGCATAGAGACAACACCAAAGGGTGCCCAAGCTCAGTCTAAATAGGCAATGCAGGGCGGGCTGAAGGCAGACAGCCAGTGGAGAGCCCCCTACAGGTAACTGACACAGAAAGGCAGCAATCACTGGCACCGTGATAGTCACGTCCTGCTATTGACTTGAATCGGCATCAAAGTTGCTCGGTAACAAAATGATACTGGGCAAGGATAAAGCTAATATTAAAAGTGGTCTAACGAGGACCATTCAAATCCTTCGCATTTCGTGTCTATGTAACACTTCTTCAGGGATGCAAAATTAAGTAGTGAACCCTCTGTTATTCAATCCATCTTTATATAGATAAATTATCATGGTGATCTAATTAATGATAATAATCACCTGTGGCTAGTGAGATGGCTTAACAGGAACACACATCATTAACCCCCAAACAACCTGATGTATATATAAGACCAATAAAGAACTGGTGTGTATGAATAGTACCAATATCCTAAACTCTATGTGCTAAAACAACATCATAAACCTAAATAAAGGTAGATACATCTAATCTATCGTTGTGTCCATGTGGTGCCAATGTGCCGCACCGATAGATCCAGTATGTCTCTCTTTGGCAAAGAGATCCACCTCTCCCATGCCTCCCGCTATATGTTCTAATGGGACAAGGACTGTTCCTAGGAGTGTTTTATTGTGATACCTCAGATAGTAAACTGCCAGAGGATATTCATTGTCAGTATTGAGTATAGCTCGCTATGCTCAAGGAATCTGTCTTTCACTCTTCTTTTAGTTTGACTTGTGTAAAGCTTGTTACATGTGCACCTGATACTGTAAACTGTGTAAATAGTATTGCAATTAATATTGCCTCTAACAGTCTGTGTATGGCCCTGTTCATCTATAAAATGTTTTGTATTATGGGTAATAAATTGGCACGGTTTGTAAGAACGCTCAGACAAGTTAGTAAGGTAAAATCGGCTTTATTAAGAATAATAAAGTGCACAAGGTCACCCTTCACAGGTCCAGATCCGGACAGTACCGTGATACTTCCCAAATCTGACACAGGTCAAGGTGCAGGAGTATAACAAAACACAAATATAACAGGCTGGATCAGAGGACAGGAACAGAACCTCAGCAGTACCAAACCTAGAGAGTGTAAGCCATTAGCTAAGTGGTAGGTGACTGCAGGGCAGAATCCCTAGCAGGCTAGGGATAGAATGGCAGCAAGCCAGGACACTGGAGACTAGGGTAACCGGAGGCAACACGGACACGCACTGGCCAGGCATTAGTCCCAGGAGACTAGGGTAACGGGAGGCAACACTGATCAGCACTGGCAAGGAATAGTCCCAGGATACTGGGGTAACCGGAGGCAACACTGATAAGCACTGGCAAGGCACTAGTCCCAGGGGACTAGGGTGACCGAGGGCAACACTGACTGGCATGGACGACGCACTAGTTACAGGTGACTAGGGAGACCGAAGGCAATACTGACAGGCACTGGCAAGGCACTAGTCTCAGGAGATTAGGAAGACCGAAGGCAACACTGATTGTCACTGGCAAGGCGCTAGTCTCTGGAGACTAGGGTAACGTAAGGCAACAATACGGTTAGTCAGCCAAGCCAGGATCGGTACACAGAGCGGTAGTCAGCCAAGCCAGGATCGGTACACAGAGCGTTAGTCAGCCACAGCCAGGATCGGTACACAGAGTGGTAGTCAGCCAAGCCAGGATCGGTACACAGAGCGGTAGTCGGCCAAGCCAGGATCGGTACACAGAGCAGTAGTCAGCCAAGCCAGGATCGGAAAACAGAGCGGTAGTCAGCCAGTCCGAGTCAGCAATGGAATCATGGGCAGTGGAGACAGGAGCAAGGTCAGGCAAAACCGGGTCATACTCGGATCAGGAATCAACAGCAAAACAAACTCTAAGTACAGGAACACCACGAAAGGGTGCCAAAGTAATGACAGGACTGAGTTTAAAAAGGCTAACGCTGGGCGAAGCAGAACCCAACGGCCAATAAGAGCCCATCAGGAATAGAACAGGAAGTAGCAATGTCACTGGCAAGGCAGATCACAGGCACCGTGATAGCACGTAATGCATCTGGCTGATCCACATCAATAAATGCCATCATAAGCAAGAAAATTGATTTTTTATACTCACTATTTTTTACCTTCTTTGTGTAAAAAATGTTCTTCAGATTTTGATTTTTTTGTATATATTATCTTTGTATCTGTGGCTTAAGTAGTGGGTCAGTAAGTAATATAGATCAGTGTTTATTGATTATTTTTTCTATATCTTTGTATGAATTATTGTAAGTAGTTACAAATGTTACCATATTTTGTGTATTATCAGTAACCTTATTATCTTTGGTTACAGGGTGTATCATCTAATTCCTATCCATAGACCTAATATTATTATATGTCCTCTACCAGACCCTCAGGGCAGCCTCTGCTAATAAACTTGTATATCAATTCCACTGACTGAGACTCAAACTCACTATCTAAACAGCAGTTGCATCTCAGCCTGTGGAATTGTCCCTTGGGGATGCCTGATATCCAAGTTTTATTGTGACAGCTATCATAGTGCAAATAGTTATTTTGACTGGTGGGTTTGAAATGAGTTTTTGTAATAACTTTGTTTGGAAATGGCCCATTTGGGGGAGCGAGCCTGTGGGGGGGGGGAAGCTGGCATATTATGGGAGCTATATAGATGAACTTCTGCTTGTCTGGAAGGGGGATGTTGGCCAGTTAGAGAACTTTATGTCGCTTACCGAGTCTTGCTCGGCTCCATGTCCCGGTGCGTCTTCCGGGTTCCGGCGCATGCGCGGTTCTCCCTTCTGTACGTCGGGTAGCCGCGCATTTGCAGTCTCCACTGCAGCGTCTCATTTGGATGACGGGGCCCACAGTGACGTATCCTCACTCCCCCTGCCTATTTAAACATCCTCTTCATCCTCTTCAAGTGCTCTTTTGTTGAGTTCCCTCCTTTTTCTTGTTTCTCTCTGTCCTCTGGAATTTATTGCGTTTTTTTGACCTTTTGGCTTGTCTCCCGGTTTTTCCGTTGTGCCGCCTGCCCTTGACCTTTTGGCTTGTTTCCCGGTTTTGCCGTTTTGCCGCCTGCTCTTGACCTCTGGCTTGTCTACGGTTTTCGTCGTCTCGCCGCCTGCCCTGACCTCGGTTTGTCCCTCACTCTGTCTGTGTCTTCTCATTTTGGCTTTGGCGTTTTCGGTAGCTGGCGTGTTCTCCATCGCTGTTTTAGCCTGCTCTCCTATTTATATTATTCTTAGCTGCTTGCTACCCTCTGTGGGTCCATCTTACTCACAGAGATAGTTTTCAAGCAGCTTACAATTTAGGGTCTCAACTGTAATGATAGAAGACTACATTTTACATGTAATATCAGTCATGATAGTATTCCATTTCTTGATCTCACACTGGCCCATATGGGAAACAAAATTATTACAAAAACTAAAATAACTATTCAGATATGTAAACACGGGAGAGACAGTACATCTGTCCTGATTTTTGATGGCATTCATTTTTCTTTTCCTATATAGATTTATTTATTCCTCCACTCTTTGGAAGATCTGTTCATTTCTTACTGGGACAGACATACAGTATCTCACATAAGTGAGTACACCCCTCACATTTTTGTAAATATTTTTATTATATCTTTCATGTGACAACACTGAAGAAATTACACTCTGATACAATGTAAAGTAGTGAGTGTACAGCTTGTATAACAGTGTAAATTTGCTGTTCCCCTCAATATAACTCAACACACAGCCATTAATGTCTAAACCTTGGCAACAAAAGTGAGTACACCCCTAAGTGGAAATTTCCAAATTGGGCCCAATTAGCCATTTTCCCTCCCCGGTGTCCTGTGACACGTTAGTGTTACAAGGTCTCAGGTGTGTTACATTTGGTGTTATCGCTGTCACACTCTCTCATACTGGTCACTGGAAGTTCAACATGGCACCTCATGGCAAAGAACTCTGAGGATCTGAAAAAAAGAATTGTTGCTCTACATAAAGATGGCCCAGGCTATAAGATTGCCAGGACCCTGAAACTGAGCTGCAGCATGGTGGGTAGACCATACAGTGGTTTCATAGGACAGGTTCCACTCAGAACAGGCCTCGCCATGGTCGACCAAAGAAGTTGAGTGCACGTGCTCAGCGTCATATCCAGAGGTTGTCTTTGGGAAATAGACGTATGAGTGCTGCCAGGATTGCTGCAGAGGTTGAAGGGGTGGGGGGGGTCAGCCTGTCAGTGCTCAGACCATACGCTGCACACTGCATCAAATTGGTCTGCATGGCTGTAATCCCAGAAGGAAGCCTCTTCTAAAGATGATGCACAAGAAAGCCCGCAAACAGTATGCTGAAGACAAGCAGACTAAGGACATGGATTACTGGAACCATGTCCTGTGATCCGATGAGACCAAGATAAACTTATTTGGTTCAGATGGTGTCAAGCGTGTGTGTCGGCAACCAGGTGAGGAGTACAAAGACAAGTGTGTCTTGCCTACAGTCAAGCATGGTGGTGGGAGTGTCATGGTCTTGGCCTGCATGAGTGCTGCCGGCACTGGGGAGCTACAGGTCATTGAGGGAACTATGAATGCCAACATGTACTGTGACATACTGAAGCAGAGCAGGATCCCCTCCCTTCTGAGGAGTATTCCAACATGATAACGACCCCAAACACACCTCCAAGACGACCACTGCCTTGCCAAAGAAGCTGAGGGTAAAGGTGATGGACTGGCCAAGCATGTCTCCAGACCTAAACGTGAGGTGGGGGAGTGCAAGGTCTCTAACATCCACCAGCTCCGTGATGTTGTCATGGAGGAGTGGAAGAGGACTCCATTGGCAACCTGTGAAGCTCTGGTGAACTCCATGCCCAAGAGGGTTAAGGCAGTGCCGGAAAATAATGGTGGCCACACAAAATATTGACACTTTGGGCCCAATTTGAAAATTTCCACTTAGGGTTGTACTCACTTTTGTTGCCAAGGTTTAGACATTAATGGCTGTGTGTTGAGTTATTTTGAGGGGGACAGCAAATTTACACTGTTATACAGGCTGTACACTCACTACTTTACATTGTAGCAGAGTGTCATTTCTTCAGGGCTGTCACATGAAAGATAAAATAAAAATATTTACAAAAATGTGAGGGGTGTACTCATTTATGTGAGATACTGTATATTGATCCACTTTTGGGACATATGATACAGAAGCTGCTAATTGTTCAATCGTTATTGTCCTATATTACTGGGCTATTATTGTACATAGCTATATTTTATTGTTTTGATATTTATATATGTATATTGATTTGTCATTTTATTTGGATGATATGGATACCATTTAAAATATATAGGAGATCTCCTTAGTATCCCTATTTTTTCTCTGTGTTTATTATAGAATAACTTGTATCATTATTTTTATATTATTGACAGACTTGCACTTTTCTCACCAGTTGTTTTTTCTATTTTTTGATATTTCTTTCTGCACACTGACAGAATTTGAGGAGAGCAGCATACAGTCTTTGTCATTAGCCCTAGGGGACCACAGATACTCAGGAGCGCCACATATCCCAATATTGTTAGTAGATTATCCTATATAATAATTCGCTAAATCATGTGTAATGCTGCGACATGCGCAGTAGACACGGCCGCGCGTGCTGCAGTCATGCGCAGTAGAGACTGCCCGCGCCGCGGCTGATACAGAGCTGGACGCTTCGAAGGAGTGCCCAGCTCTGTATCAGCTGTGGCGCGGGCAGTCTCTACTGCGCATGACTGCCCCGCGACCGGGTGGCAGTGGCACTGTGGCCTGTGTAACTGGCTGTTCAACTAGTATATATATAATTATATAAACAAACAGTTGAAAAGGCTGGTGCTTGCTTAATGTGAGTGGATCGCGAATAGGAAGTGTTGGGGTGGGGCTTAAAACAGTGACTGTGTGCTCAGCTTATGAAGTCATAAGAAACACGCAGTCCCTGGAGTAGTTTGGAGGGGGAAACAAACAGCAAGGAATTAACTATTTGAGTGCCAGCAGGGTATGCGTTACACCAACCCTCTGGCACTCAAAAGGGATAAAAAAGCCACTGCCCTGGCGCACACTCACTCCCCCACAAAAGTGGAAGGGAGGGGAAGACAGAGTATATGGAAAGGCAGGTGAGATGTGAATTGCGTTTAAATTACCCATACCTTTACAGTCCAGAGATTGCAGTCTTGCCTGTGTATGTTTGCAGGGACCATGTCCTGGTTCATCTTCCTGTGTGTGGGAAGGGGGATCGGACAAGACAATAAATATGCTTTCAAGGTGGCCGAAGACATGAATATGTTTACACTTTTGAATGCCACAGGGGTACACAACACATTGCAAAACAATGTGTTACACACCTCACTGGTGTGCATTGCATTCATGATGGTTAACCCCTAAATGACCGCGTGCTATGACCGTCACACGGTTTTTGCGTTAAGGACCTGTGACGGTCATAGCATGTCACAAACATTTTACTTACAGCGTTCCTCCGAGAGCAATGTAAGTAAAAACGAGGAGTGAGATTGACCGCTCCAAGACTGGAGCTGTCTCTCTCAGTCCTCAGTGTGGCGCGCCGGTATGCGTCACAGGTCACATGTGCCGGCACGTCGGAATCTTCAAAGCGGTCCTTAAGGGAAGGTTACTTCCCAGGACCACAGATGCCAAGGTGTTAAAGAATATGAATATATTCACAGACATAAATAATACCTTATCTACAACCTCCAATTCCTACATATTGTGTGTGTGTGACAGGCATATACAGTGTATCTCTTTTTTTCTAACCGCAAGGGCAAAGCCATGCCAGCACTGCTAGTCACTATATATAAACATAAAATTATGTCCTTCAGCGCACCAGATAATACTAGACGGAACTAATAAAAACCTTTATCAAAAACATTATAAAAGTGAATGATATTCTGCATATGTTGAATAAAAAAGTGAAGGAAATAAAGAAAATGGTAAACCATAAGTATGTGTATGTAAGAACATGTAACAGGAGCCTGGTGCCAATGAATTTAACCCTTTGAGTGTCAAAGGGGTGCACAGTGCATTGTTCTGTCCTTGTGATAAACATCCACCCTCCAGGCCGTTTCAGAGAAGTCTGCCCTCTAGCTGACAGCGGCAGATTACAGTCATTTGACCGGACGGTGTCTCTTCAGCAGAGCCGAAATAGGACAAACTAGAAATAAATACTTCATTAGAATGGTCTGCAAAGTGTGCCTGGTTTGTTTATCCTGTTATATCTCTCAAACCATAAAGTTTTACGAGACTTATATCAATTTAATTATTTTTTTAATACCTACAATATTAAGCAAACTTAAAATTAAACATTACTATTCCTTTAAAGAGGAAATTCATTAAGACCCCCTCCCCTCAGTACAAATTAAGACATCTGTCTTTGTAGTCTCCGTTGGCCTGTTTTCTTTTTCAAGTAATTAGGTTTGTGTGATGCAAGTTTATTCTTTCCTAGCATTTTACTAATCGTTTTCTGTATTTTTGCTAACCGAATGAACAAGAAATGGGTCCTGGTTTAATAAACCCTAATGATCTGATATCATTGTCCTAATTTTACATTTATGGATATTAACTTTAATTATACACTTTGGAATTTATTTTCTTGTTTCTGTTTAGGTTTCAATCATTCAGAACAATTTACATTTTGCATCAGGTAAACCTAATTACTTACAAAAGAAAACAGGGCAACAGAGATGTTTGGTTTGTTTGGCAAATACATATATGGTGGGACTTTGTGCTACCCGCACCCTCCTGGTCAATACATTTCCAAGATTATGAATTATAAGGGGAACTCATTTGAGTTTACCATACTAATGCAACATTCAGCAGCTCCAAAAATCATATGTTGTGAACTACAAATTCAAAACATGGAGGAATGTAATGGTCCCTTTAAATGTTTAAGAAAATAATGAGTCAATTGGATCAAGCTGGTACATGTTAAGCACCTTTATCTGCACAGAGGTTCACCAAAAATATGTACCTGATATGGGGTGCGTGGATTTCACATGGAAACTCTAGACAATTGAACTAATAAAAACCAAACTGGCTTGAATGTGGCTGCACGTCTCCTGAGGGTTAGGGTGGAAGGGGCACTTGACCCGCTGAGGTAGGTAGTTCTGTAATGGGGTGGGAGGTTTGACCTCTATCTATAGAGGCCGGTTGGGGGTAAGGTTTAGTTGATGGCTAAACAGAGATTGATATAATCGAAACAGGACAAACTGTTATGACGCATAAGCTTGGTGTCTCTTTCAATGCATATACCATTCCACAACTCTGTAATATGTAAATTGATATTGTTTGTGTGCCTCTATCATTTTTGTCCTTACTAATAAAAATGTTAATAAAAAAGAACTTAATGACTTAAATGAAGATGCAGCATGATTCAGTTTGTAAACTGAAGAATCTGTGTCTCCAAACTATGCCATCACATGTGTAGTTCTCACAAATGACTTGCATCATTATGAATGATAATAAAAAAAAATCAAGTAGATAAAATCAACATTTATTGCTTGCAAAAGTTAAATATCATACCTGTGTGAAAATTGTGGCATAAACTGCGTGAACATAGAAGAGAGGCTTACAGAGTGGAAACAAATGAGCAGACCCGGCTACATGTATAGATCAACGCGTTTCACACACTTCCTGTGCTTACTCGTGATCATGATCTGTAAGTGTCTTTACATTCATAATGTTGCAAGTCATTGGTGAGAACTTCAAATGGTGATAAAGCATTTGAGGTTGCCAGCTACATCAGCTATAATAAAACCTATGTGGTGTATGTGTGTGTGTGCGTGTATATATATATATATATATCAGTTCATGAAGAGAGACTGTACTCACAGGATTTCTTTGAAAGTTCAAATGATGTTCCGTTTTATTGGAATCGATGTTTCAGCTACCAATGCAGCCTTTCTCTCTTCATGAACTGTATGTATCATGTCCTTCCTTTGATGTGCACCCAGGTCAATTCATGCTCACTAGAGTGTGTGCGTTCCAATCTGAATGTAAATATATATATATATATATATATATATATATATATATATATATATAATTTCTCAAGTCTAAAGCATTTCTGAGCACAAGGATACAGAATTCACAGTTAATACAGTTAATACATTGAATTGAAAGCTGTGTTGTTTGCTGGGGTTAACACAGCGGGACTGCTGATAAGACAGGGACCAAGAGAAAATCCACACTCTTCTTGCAGAGGGTCGTAAATACCCTGTGAAAGGCACAGTGTGTGGGGGGGGGGAGAAAGAGAAGAAAAATACAGGAGATGGTATGGGGAGGAGAGAGAGTTAAAGAAAAAAAAATTGCACATATTAAGAATGTTACAATGTCAGCGATCCAGTATGGGCTTGCAGGCGTATATACAACTTGTGCCCATATAGGTAGATATATATACACACACACATATACACTCAAACCCCCCCCCCACACACACACACACACACACTCTGCCTTTCAAAGCGTATTTACGACCCTCTGCAAGAAGAGTGTGGATTTTCTCTTGGTCCCTGTCTTACCAGCAGTCCCGCTCTGTTAACCCCAGCAAACAACACAGCTTTGAATTCCATGTATTAACTGTGAATTCTGTGTCCTTGTGCTCAGAAATGCTTTAGACTTGAGAAAGGGAGTTTATCCCGAAAGCTTGTCAATACATAATTCTGTTAGTCCAATAAAAAAGGTATTACAAGATATTAATTTTGTTTGTTATTTTACATAGATAGATACTCACCTGTCCTAGTGAATTCAGCTATGGTGGCCGTACAACTCGTAAATTAAAGGGATAGTAATACTTAAAATGTAAAAAAAAATATGTTGTAGGGTTTGTCCCCCTGAGTAAAACAAGAGTACTCCCACTGTTGAAAAGTGTTTCATTCAAAAGTTATTAATTTTCAAAGTTGAATTTTTTAGGTGCAATATCACAGTGGCCTGAAATTGTAGAGTGGCGCTGTTGCTCCACCATCCTATGGAGATTTATGGTCCCGGGACCAGAGCTGTACATAGGATGGTGTAGCAGCAGCGCCACTGTACAATTTCAGGCCACTGTGATATTGCACCTAAAAAATTCAACTGCGAAAATTAATAGCTATTGAATGAAACACCTTTCAGAAGTGGGAGTACTCTTGTTTTACTCAGGGGGATAAACCCTACGACATATTTTTTTTTACATTTTAAGTATTACTATCCCTTTAAGAAAAAGGTTTTTAGAACATATGAAAAATAGGATTAAAACATCAGTGAAGCACACAGCCTCTAGATGGATTTTAAAACACAGTAGCAAGCCTGGTAAAATAAAAGTGGTGGGAATCAAATATATTCCTTTTTGTCCATACCAGCTGGAGAAATATTCCATTTGTGCTGCAGGGAGTCTTACTGAATTTTATGTTTAGATTCATTGCCACCAGGCAGCTTAAATGAAGAATTAGATGTTAATACATATACTTCATTTTTACTATTTCCTATTTTCTTTATTTCCTTAATTTTTTTATTGACATATGCAGGATATCCCTCTATCCAGTTTTATTACATTTTTAATAAAGGTTTTGATATTATGTCTAATAGGATTTACTGTACTTTGGAACATGATTTATTTATGTATATATAGTAACTCCTTTTTGGATGGCAATATGTTAATTTTAGGAACTGATCATTCTCCTTATCCTTTTTATATAGGACTCCATTATCTATTGTAACACAGTGTATATATTGTATATATGTAATTTTTTTTTAACTTTGTATTTCTTTTTTAAACCACCAAAACTGAGAAACACTCTCTTAGATTGTAGCTACATTAGCATTACACTTCTACTTGTTTATATATACACAGTGATTTTGGCGTTGCATGTATAGTTTTGGTGCTTTCCAGCAAGGTATGTTGGTGTTCTGTTTAATATAGATAAATGTAAGATTATGCATTTGGGCTACAGAAACAAATATTCTATTATTCACTTAATGGTAAACAACTTGGGGAATCCTCATTAGAGAAATATGTAGGAGTACTGATAGACGATAGACTTCATAGCAGTGTGTAGAGTCACTCAGCTGCTGCAAGAGCAAACTGGGTACTAGCCGGCATAAAAAGAGGTGTAGAAGCAAGGGATGCTAATATTATCCTACCTCTGTATAAATCCTTGGTTAGGCCTCATCTAGAATATGGAGTACAGTTGTCATCACTGGTTTATCAGAGATATTATTGAACTGGAAAAAGTGCAAAGACGTGCAACAAAACTGATAAAGGAATTTGGGGATCTGAGCTATGAAGAGAGAATAGCCAAACTTGGTTTGCTTACATTAGAGAAGAGACGTCCGAGGGGTGATATGATTACCATTTAAAGCGGAACTATCACCCCATATAAAGTCCCTCCACAATAAATAGGCAAATGATGATTAGCTTCTTAAAAGTACTGTTATCGGGAACAAGTACCACGTTCTAAATAATCCTTCTTTTTGTGAGACTGGCGGCCAGGCTTGCACGCAGACATCTTGGCTTAGAGACATCTGCGCGTCTGTGCTTTCCGTCCCGGTCTCCTCTAGAAGGCCTTGCATGGTACCTTAACACCTTAAGGACTCATGATGGTCCTGGACCGTCATGGAATTCTGGGCTCCCCACGTGGCTACACGCAGTTCGGGGAGTCCGGAATCGGATTCCAAAAAAAAAAAATGCTCCGTGGTCCTTAAGTGAATGCTGTGTTCATGCGCGGCCAGTCCTTAAGGGGTTAAAAGGATAGTAATGTATCAAAATAAAAGCAGCTCCAATTAATCTTCATAGTATTTGGGCCATGGACAGTGTTATTTCAATACTGTCAGAGTTGTAGTTCAAGAGTAATTGAATGATAAAGTATACCCCTCCCGCCCCTTTTACTGATGTAACATTGCTCACCTCAGAATAGAAAGGGGGTTTCCAGGTGGTTAGCAGACAGGGACCATCTTCAGTGAGCATAAGGGAAAAACCTTTGGGGGAGCAGGGTTTTAATTGTTCTCACAGTAAGAAGATTGTCTCTTGCTGTGAGCTGTCTGGTCTTAAGACCAGATTCCACATCTGAGGGGAGGTGGCTTACACTAGGTAAAAGAGGCGGGAGGGGAAACTTTATCAATTCATTACTCTTGGACTACAACTCTGACAGTATTGAAATGACACTCTCCATGGCCCAAATACTATGAAAATTAATTGGAGCTGCTTTTATTTTGAAACATTACTATTCCTTTAAGGTACCGGAAGGGACTGACGGCACAGGTGCGCAGACGACTCCAAAGCAGGAAGCCTGGTCATCAGTCTCAGAAAAAGAAAGATTGCTTCAAATCATGGTACTTGCTCATGATAATATAACTGTTAAGAAGCATATGCCTAATTATTGTGGGAGGACTTTATATAGGGTAATAGTTCCTCTTTAAAAATATATTCAACTAGCAATGTGGGACGGCGCTGCCCATCAGGATATATAGGGAATTAATGCACCCACACGGATGCAAGACAAACACACAGAAACACACACGCAAATGCACAAGCATGCACTGAGATGCATAAAGAGCGACACAGTCATACACACATACATGCAATGCACAACTTGCAGACACATAGAGTGTGATACAGATATGCAACACATACAGTGAGGAACACACAGGCACACACAGAGACACACACAGAAGTGAGTCATAAGGGGGTGACTTATGTGTCATTGTAATGAGTTTGTGTTTGTACTTATGCCTCCACTGTGGCATTCATTCATATAGTTGAAATGCATGTGGTAATTGCACATACTATGGTGGAAGGTGGATCATGCTGGCTCCCAGGATGTGAGTGAGTGTTAGAGTGTGAGTGAGTGGCATTCATTCATGTAGTTGAAATGCATGTGGTAATTGCACATACTATGGTAGAAGGTGGATTGTGCTGGCTCCCGAGGTGTGAGTGAGTGTGAGTGGGTCTATGGTGGAAGGTGGATTGTGCTGGCTCCCGGGGTGTGAGTGTGAGTGAGTGCGAGAGTGAGTTATTGCATGTGAGTGACTGTGTGAGTGAGAGTGTGAGAGTGAAAGTGTGTGAGTGAGAGGGTGTATGAGAGTGTGTGATTGAGTGAGAGTGTGTGTGATTGAGTGAAAATGAGTGTGTGTGAGTGAGAGAGTTTGTGGGAGAGAGTGTGAGAGAGAGAGTGTGAGTGAGAGTGTATGAGTGAGTGTGTGAGTGAGTGTGTATTTTTGAATTATTGTGTGTGTATGATTGAGTGTGAGTGCGTGTGAGTGAGTGTGTGTGTGTGTTTTTTGTCTGATGTGTTTGTGGTGTAGGAGTGAGTGGCAGCCATTTTGTTTTTTCAGTTACTTGGATAGTGGTGGGCGGGCTGGATAGTGGGGGCAGGCCAACTCCCTGCATGATTTGAATCACTCCCCCATTGAATCACCCAATGGGAGCAGTAGCTCCTCCTTACTTAACCTTTTGAGTGCCAGAGGGGTACGCAATGCTTTGCAGTGTGTTGCGTACCCCTCTGGCACTCAAAGGGTTAAGTTGAGGTAACATAGCAATATAACACACGGTGGCTCTTCAGTTGAGGCAACGTAGCAATATGCTGTGGGAACAAATATTAAGTGGTGTTTGAGGCTTGCCCTCTGTAACATACAGCAAAGCATCTCTCTCCCTTTATGGAGAAAGGGTGGGAATCGGGAAGTAAGAAGTGGAGGAGTGACAGTTGAAAACAGACAGTGAGGTTGACTGAAGAGATTAAAAGAGTTAAATAAAAGAGTTGCTATTAAGTTTATCTCTGAGTTTGTATTTTATGGAAACATTACACCCTCGTGCTCAAAGAGAGTGTATGGAGGGTTACAATTATCTGTGGGAGGTAAAACAGTGTGTCTGTTGGGTCATGATCCTGAGTGAGAGTGTGTGTGGACCAGGAGAAGTTACTGATATCCCCTACTTCAGGAGCGAGTGGCAGCTATATATTTTTTTGTCAGTTGGATAGTGGTGGGCGGGCTGGAGGGGGCGGCCAACTCCCTGTATGATAATCATGCCCCCATTGAATCACCCAATGGGAGCAGTAAAGTCCCCATTGAATCACCCAATAGGAGTTCTGTCTCCTAATGAGACATAAATTATGTAATGAGGCATTCTGTTCAATGTGCGTTTGTTTTCTGAGGAGACATAAATTATGTTCTGTGTGTGAGGTACTATAAATTTTGCAATGAGGCTTATTCTTTTATATATATATAGATGTTAATACAAAGAACTCTCTGTGGAATTATTTACTCAAAGAGCTGAGCAAAAAACAAGAGGTCATCCATTAAGACTAGAGGAAAGGCTTTTGACTAAAACAAAGGTGGGGATTTTTTAAAGTAAAAGCAGTAGAGTTATGGCATTCTTTGCCTCAGATTCTGTACTGTAGTTGCTTTCAAACAAGTAATGGATACTTTCTGGTTCTGAACAATATTGAAAATTATGGAAGTTTGTTTCACAGCAGATAGGCTGTAGATCCAGGGAAATATCTTATTGCTGTTTGGAGTCAGGAAGACATTTTCTTACCCACTTGCAGCTTAAATGGAAATTGCTTCAATGTTTTGTTTTTTTTATGACATGGACTGAACTTGATGGGTGCATGTCGTTGGCCTCATCAACTGTGGTACTATATTACCTCTCCAATGCCTGAAAGGAGACATTTTGGGCCTTGATTTTTACTAAGTCTTCTCTATTGAAGCAAATGTAGTTAAAAATTATAACTCTTTTAAGAGAAAGCTTTGGTGGTCTGTGTACAGTACAGTGTCCTGATCGCAGTGAGTCTTTGGTATATGGCCCACAGAGTGTTAGCCATAAATGGTTGTGAGATCTCTATTCCTTCCTCTCTTGTGCATTTAGGAATTTTTCCCTTTCTCTGCAACAGTTAAATATGACTTTTTTTTTAAGGTTGAAGGAGCAGCATATATTGGGTCTTTTGTGTGGAAGACACAGAAAATTGGTCTGTTTAGCAGACCTCGAGGACAGAACTTGCTGGATGGGGGATCCCCATTTTATTGTACATACAAGACCTCTGACGGGAAGTACATGGCAGTAGGTGCCCTCGAGCCTCAATTCTATGCAGAATTCTTAAAGGGTAAGTCTTAAATGAGTTTAGAGGAACACTCAAAATGTTAACTATTTAACCTTTGGTTACAGTATATAAATATATAATATATAATTCTATTGAATGTCACTCACAGTAATGCACAACTAGGCAACCTTTAGCACTCCATGGGGTTTATGCACTAAGGCATGATAAAATGGTGATAAAGTGGAGATAACTTCTCCAGTTATATCACTTCTCCAATTCCTATGCTATTCTATTGAGCCAATGCAGTAATATCTCCAAAAGTTGGAGAAATCTTTTCTATTCTGGAACAAATGCGGGTTTAAACCTGCCAGTGGTCTCCAGCACAATATGGGGAATGTACAAATAGGATTCCATTATAAACTAGACACCCAAAAATTCACCCAAAGGAAAAGATACGGTAGGTGTGTTTTGGGTGTTTCTTTCCTCCGCATCTTGTTTCACCTTATGTCTAAAACAAAGAACAAAAGGAAGTGGCGGAACTCTACTCTGTGTTCCTACACATGGTAATGGGAGGAGTTAAAGGTTTGCTGGGATTATCCTTGCAGCGGTTGCATGTCAGTAAAGCACTAGGGCAATCTCATACACTCTAGTGCACACCCTAGAGTGCAGCCACTGGATTTGGAAAGTAACTCTAGCAGAGTTGCGCTGGAAGATTAGCACTTTCACCCACGTGCATTGCAATGTGTTGGAAAGCACTCTGACAATCAAGGGGTTAGAAACACCATTTAAATTTATGCTCATTTATGCATCCCCTATGGTGCAATTGGTTTGTACCAAAATTGCTCCAGTTTCTTAGAATATTAGCCATATAGACTGCAACTGGATTATGCGGTATGAGGGGGCATGATGGTAAAGGGCAATGGGTGAAAGCTCCCCCAGGCCCAGTTTAATCCCATTTGAGGAATAATTTTCTTGATCTTAAAGGGTTAGTAATGCCCGAATTTAAGTTGATGGAATATGGTAGATTTTAAAAAAATAAAGTATCTGGAGAAAGCCCTATCTCTGAAACCTTTATGGTTTGAGACAGGGCTCAAAATTTCCACTCACCACTAGCCAATGGCGAGTGAAAATTTAGCCCTGGCGAGTAGAAATTCAGCCCTGGTTGGTATGTTATAGCTTGCAGTGGCGAGTAACTTTCCAGGTCTGGCTAGTAGCAAAGGACTTCAAATTATAAGCCCTGGTTTGAGAGATATTTGCTGCTGAAGTTCCTACCTCCCTCATGTCAGTGACAGAGCTGACAGCAGGAGATCTGTGTCGGCTGACTCGAGGAGGCTCTTCAGCAGAGCCGAAATAGCGAAATTTAAAAAGAACTACTTACTTGGAACGGTCTACAAAGTGTGCTTGCAAACGAGGCACACTTTGTAGACCGTTCCAATTAAGTAATTATTTTTAAATTGCTATATCGACTCTGCTGAAGAGCCGCCGGCTGGTCCCAGGACCGGGATCTCCTACTGTCAGAGCGCTGACGTCAGGAGAAGGGGAGGGAGGGGGGAACTTTAGCACCGAATATCTTTCAAACCATAAAGGTTTGAGAGAGGGGACTTTCTCCGGATCCTTTATTTTTATAAATTCTACCATATTGCATAAACTTAAATACGGATATTACTAACCCTTTAACCTATATCACTGATAACAGGACTTTTCTTGCTTTAAAGGGATAGTAATACTTCGTTTTATCTTTATTTTATTTTGTAGGCATTAAAAAACATGAAGAACGATATAAGTCTTATCTCTCAAACCTTTATGGCTTGAGAGATATTCACAAGCAAAGTATCCCCCCCCCCTGTTCAGCCAGATCAGAAGGGAGGTGCCCAGGTAGACTGCAGAGAAGGACAATCTTCAATTAAGATAAGGGAAAAAGCTGAAAAACTTGTCAAGGGGGGCAGGGCTTTCATTG
The DNA here is from genome assembly GCA_037306005.1 of Rhinophrynus dorsalis. NCBI lineage: Eukaryota > Metazoa > Chordata > Amphibia > Anura > Rhinophrynidae > Rhinophrynus > Rhinophrynus dorsalis. Next base: position 651,590,830 of record CM074718.1, read on the forward strand.
TTCTCATAGGAAGAAGACTGTCCCCTGCTGTTATCTGTCTGGTCTTACAACCAGACTCACATCTGAGAAGAGATGGCTTACACTAGGAAAAAGGGGTGGGAGGGGGAAACTTTGCTTGTGAATATCTCTTAAACCATAAAGGTTTGAGAGATAAAACTTATATCATTCTTCGTGTTTTTTTAATGCCTACAAAATAAAATAAAGTTAAAACGAAGTATTACTATCCCTTTAAGGCATGACCATTGCATGTGTTGGACACCACTCTGGCACTACAGAGCTTACTAAGTAGCCCTCAATAATATCTAGACCAGCACTAACAGCACCCAGGAGGTTAAAATCCTTTATTTGAGGTCAGAAAAGCAAACACAAGTGAAAGAGCAAAAGCACAAATGTCGCTGTGATACATTCAGATAATAATCTGGTTCAACCTAGCCTTAACTTGATTTGTTAGAAAAGAAACAACATTATTCTCCGCTGAGCGAAGAAGATAAGGAATTGTGTCAAACAGATATGTTTAAAATGTCAGCTTGGATAGAGCAAATGGTATTTGCTAACTTCTTTTTAGACAATGGCATTGATCAGTATGTAATGGAGACGCTTCCTTAGTTATGGAAGCTCCATGAACTTTGCAGCTTATTAACAAGAAGTCAAATAAAATGTTACATATGTTCAATTAGTTGCCTTTTCTCGCATTCACTGCACTCCATCTTCATTTAGTAAGTAAACAGTACATATTTCCTGTCATATCCTGTCCACCACAGAATTATGAACAAGGTATTGCATCAGTGTGTACTAATTGATTATAGAACACATTTTATAAGCTTTCATAGTATGATTTATAGGATACCATGATAAAACATACAACTATGCCAGCACAGCTCATTTTCTGTGTTGAGACAATGCCCTCCAAATCATGTGTTTTTAATGTGGGATATATACCAGAGCTCATGATCACTTTAGTGCATATTGGTGTGCACACTCTGCCACCATTAAGACTTAAACATGAGCAAAACCTGAACATGTCAATTATAATTATGTTAATTGTGTAGAGAAAATTAAGGCCCTGAAAATGTCAGTAAACAAAAGGAGACTGCACTCATCCAGGAATGCAAGATGAAATAAAAACAGCTTTATTTGGTTCAGCAGAAGCAAATGGCATACATAGTAACGGTCCTATGTGTTTCGCATGTGTAGTGCTTAATCATAGACCCACTTAAACAACCCATTTATCAGACTACTTTAAGGATCCACAAGCCACCTCCCACAATAATTAACCAATCAGAATGATTGCAGCATTCAAGAGCCAGATCCAAAATTACACATTTAGGAAAAGACAATTGAAATACAGAGTGATTCATATAAGAGTAGTACCATGCCTGTGTTTCCGAAATCATCAAAACATGGGTTAAAGAACAAAAACCCAAAATTGTTAAGACAAACATACTAACATTGTTTTAAAACATAATCAAGAATTAAGCAGTTCAGAGAGTACCTAGCCAAAAGAAATATCTAGAGAGGCAATATTCACTATTAAAACCACAAATATATGTATAATATATAGTATATAATATATAATATATAAAGTATATAATGCAATGATATTCTATACATAATGAGTAACATAAAATTCACTGTTCATCGGATTTTACAAAATTATACAGGTGGTAACATAAACACCATACTTTGTTTCACAATTGACATACTGTTTCATATCATATTGAATCCCAGTGGCCAAAGATTTTACCACTGAGAGTAATTACATCTATTATTGCCACATCTGTACGTACTTAATGTATTAAGCCAGGTTTTGGATTTTATTTGTCTGTCCCTTAGAAACATACTTGAGGCAAACAATTGCCAAAAGAACTGGTAGATGCAATTTGATAATTTTTGTGATTTGATAAAACTCACTGTTACATGGGTTGCTAAAAATAACTTGATCCACTGTGTTCTTATCCTTCTGGGATGTCACACTGAGAAGTTCAGACCTAGACTTATTCTTTACTATAGATTCTGCTCTATCATCCATAAGGGGTAACCATGTTCAAAAAATCTTTCTCATAATTCCACACATACCTCATCAAACATTGTGCCCTCATAAACTGACCAACTGGCACACACCTAATAGTTTATTTAGGATGACAACTCACTGCACATAGTATTGCATCACCTGGTACCAATTTTCAATGTATATTTGTCAAAATGGGACCAGATGGTAAAACAGACCAGTGTTTAAATCTAAAAAACTATCAGATAGGGTGGTGTACCATGGTAAAGGCAACATTACAATCATTATCATTAAGATATTCCAAAAACTCTCAACTTGACCATGGTCACCACGCCAAATGACCAGAATTTCATCACTATATCTCTTGAAATAGTGAATACTGTCCCTAAATGGATTGCTATCTCAAAAGACATGGACCTCCTCCCACAACCCATAAAAAAGGTTGGCGTAAGATGGTGCAAATCTGGCTACATCGAAGTTCCACCCTCTGGAGATAGTAAAAGCCATCAAACAAAAATTAGGGTGGTGTACCATGGTAAAGTCAAGGTTACAATCATTATCATTAAGATAATCCAAAAAACCCACAACTTGACCATGGTCACCACACCAAATGACGAGAGTGTCATTGATATAGCTCTTGATATTGTGAATCTCTAAATGGATTGCTCTCTCCAAAGACATGGAACTCCTCCCACCAACCCATAAAAAGGTTGGCATAAGATAGTGCAAACTTGGCACACCTCGGACGATAGAGAGCCATCAAACAAAAATTAGTTATGTGTCAGTAGGTAGTGGATGATTTCCAACAGATAATCACAGAAGTCAGTAGGATAGTGGCTATATTTCCAAAGGTGGAACTGAATAGCCCTAAGACCCAAGTCATGAGTCATAAAAGAATAAAGCAAAGAAATGTCACAATTAATCCCACTGTAATTCTGTTGCCAAGTAATGTGATATAAATCCTGTATTAAGTCTAAGAACTAATCGTTGAATACTATCAACTATCAACATTCTCATTTTTTATCATTGTGAGTCAATGCCAGCAACAATGGGCCTAATTGCTGGATTCTCCAGTGACCTAAGGACCTTAGGAAGGTGATGGAATATAGCAATGTGTCGGCCGACACAGATCTACTGAAACATCAAACTTTAACCCTTTGAGTGCCAGAGGGTTACGCAACGCATTGCTTTGGTTTGAGAGAGATTTTTTTTGCGCTGTGTTCAACTTTTTAAGGACTACAACAAGAAAAATATTTTTTTCTGGGACATTACTGTCCCTTTAACAACCATTTATAGCCCATATGTTTGTGCTTGATACCGGCTGGCTCATTTGCCAATTTGAATAATCCAATGAAAAAACACATTGTACGTTTCAGCTTGTCAGAATGCTACCATATAGTTTACAATGTTAATTTTGATAAAGTACACACATATCATACTAATGTGTATACTCATTGATATTGAATAGGGTATAAAACCGAAGCTGTATGGTTGTGAAATGTACTATATCCAGTTGTCAACATCAGAAAGGCGCTTATCATTCTACAGACATACTTTCACCTCAGACAGGATTTTTATTATAAGCCTGATAATCATAAGGTATACTAATATCGCCTTAGTGTTCTTATATATTATCTTCAATTCATGCATTTGATAAGAGAAAGAGCGACTATGTATGTTATTACCACACTTCTCAGAGATCAATTCACTGCATTCATTTTATCCAATATCAAATATATATGAATAATATGATAAATATAATTTAATAACCTTATTTTTATTGGATCATTGGCTCTTCAGCTAATGTTTAGTTTCGTTTATACTTCCCTTCATTTAGCCCATATGGATTTAGAGTGTGCAATTTATATATCCAAAAAGCTTCCCGTTTTAACCCCTTTATGACTAGAGGGCTTTGCAATTCGTTGCTCAATTCACTGGTCCTCAGTGGGTTAAAGGGATAGCAATACCTAGTTTAAAGTTTATACATTATTATAGGCATTAGAAAAATATTAAGAACTATGTAAGTCTTCTCTCTCAAACCTTTATGGTTTGAGAGATATTCGAAACTAAAGTTCCCCCTTCCGTTACGTCAGTGCTCTAGCTGACAGATTTGGATTCTGGTCCGTAGACCAGCAGGTGGCTCTTCAGCAGAGCCGAGATTGCGATCTTTAAAAAGAACTACTTCACTGGAACTGTCTACAAAGTGTGCCTGGTTTGCAAGCACACTTCGTAGACTGTTTCAATGAAGTAGTCCTTTGTAAAGATTGTGATCTCGGCTCTGCTGAAGAGCCGCCAGCTGGTCTGTGGACCAGAATCCAAGTCTGTCAGCTATATGGCAGACTTGACTTAAACATACAGGAAGAGGGAACTTTATGGCTTGAGAGATATTCAAAGCTATTTTTTTAGCGATAAGACTTACATACCTCTTGAAGGGATAGTAATACTTTATTATTACTATCCCCCATATTGTACATATTTGCAAAATAATTTAATAGCCCCCAGGTTCACCTCTCAAACCTTTATGGTTTGAGAGATAACCGAAGGCAAAGTCCCCCCCCCTTCCCCTTCCCTGAAGTCAGCGTTGTGCTGACTGAAGGGATATGCGGTCTCACTTTCATCATGCTGTTCTGCAGCAGAGCCGCGATCGCGTTTCAGTGAAATAATTATTTTTCACTAACGGGATCTCGGCTCAGCTGCAGAGCTGCAAGCCTGTCGTACAACAGACTTCCCCTGTAGTCAGTACAACACTGATTTCAGGGAAGGGGGAGGGAGGGGGGAACTTTGCCTTCGGTTATCTCTCAAACCATAAAGGTTTGAGAGATGAACCTGGGGGCTATTAAATTATTTTACAAATATCTACAATGTGGGGGATGGTAATAATAAAGTATTACTATCCCTTTAATATTTTATATGCCTATAATAATAAATAAATATTAAACTAGGTATTACTATCCCTTTAATAAAATATTTATTGAAATCTCCTTTCCTAGATGGATGGAGGACTTTTTCCTATACATTTCATAACAACAATGTTGTTCTCATGGAATTTATAAACATGTCTAGTTCCTTGAGTGTCGCATTTATTTCATACAAATCCAACATGTTTTAGAAATATCTTTCTAAATTCTTTTAGTTTTACCAATTAGCCCTTTGTTCCAGGTGCATTGTATCATATAAATCAAACCCAAAAGATACATTTATTTTTATTGAATTTATTCTTTCCTTCCTGATCAGAAAACACATCTGTTTTCAGAATATAGGTACTAGCCAAGGTAAACATTTATACATACCTTTCATATTAGATTGTAGTCAGGTGTTTTTTGTTGATTATGTACCTCACAGTCTTCTTCGGTATGTGGTTAGAGATTTTTAAAAAAATGTAGGATAGTATTTTTGAAGTATTGTGTGTATACTCTTATATTTCAAATTATATGTGCAGTAAATCAAAACACTTTTGTTAGTAGCTTGGTATGGTGGCTTATTCACTTTCGGCAGAAAACTATCTCTGACACAGAATAAAGCTTTCTTACATGCTCGCTTAAGGGAATTTTTTTGCTATATCCTCTTTGTAAGAATCTCCTTTGTAGTTTTTTAGCCTCAATTTTAAAGTCGTCAATTGAAGCACAAAGACGTCTGATCTGAAGATATTGCCTGACTGAATTCCTCTAATCATGGGTCTAGGATGGTTACTGTTGGCACCCAGAAAACTATTGTTATCAATTTTTTTGCAAAATACTATGGTTTTAATTTCATTATTCATGCCACGATAACTCTTAATATCCAGGAAAGCTAGTTCTTTTCTATTTATGTCACTAGTGACTCTTAAAAGGATAGTAATGTTTCACAATAATAGCAGCTTCAATTTATCTTCATAGTATTTGGGCCATGGAGAGTGTTATTTCAATATTGTCAGGGTTATAGTTCAAGAGTAGTTGAATGATGAGAACATTGTCAGAACACTGAAAACCCTGCCCCCCTTGACAGGTTTTTCCCTTATGCTAATTGAAGATTGTCCTTCTCTGTGATCTATCCGGACAGTCTTGCTACTCTGAGCTGATTAGTGTTACCTTAGTAAAAGGGGCGGGAGGGGGATATTTTATCATTCAATTACCCTTGAACTACAACTCTGACAGAACTGAAACACTCTCCATGGCTCAAATACTATGATGATTAATTAGAGCTCCTTTTATTATGAAACATTACTGTCCCTTTAAGGTCTGTAAATGGACCTCTTGTTTGTTCTCTAGTTATTTCATTATCTAAAAGTGACATTATATCTTGCAATGCTCTTTGATCTTGTCTTCTGGTGACATTTTTTTTTAAAGTGGATGTGTCACAACATCCCATAAATAGTTAGGTGACATATCCAATACCATATTTATTTTTTATTTTAAGCTTCGATTTAGTTTAAATTTAACTTACAAAAGTCTGTGATGCAGCCACTTCCACATAGACTGCAGCCCTCTGCCCTCCTCCTTCCTCCAATGATGGAGGCTTCTGTCTGGATGCTGGAGCGCTCTCATTGGCTAGATATCAGTCTCTGCCAATGAGACCACTCCAGCTTACAGACAGAAGCTTCTGTCATTGGACGAGGGAGGAGAGCAGAGGCAGAGCTCTGCAACAGCAGAGAACCCGGCAGTGGTTGCAGCACAGACTTTTGTAAGTTAAATTTAAATGAAATCCAAGCCTAAAATAAAAAATAAATAACTTTTTCATGGTATTGGCTATGTCACCTAACTATTTATTGGATGTTGTCCATAGGAGACACATCCACTTTAATGTTTATGGAGAAGTTTTCTACAGAATAAACTTAAATCTTTTACCCATTCAAAGCAATCAAAATTTGTGGTGGGACAAAAATTAAGGTATTTTTAAGGGCCATTGTTGGGAGTCTGTTAATGTAACTTTTGATAGATTATATATTTGCATTTTATCATCCTTTATTTCCAACCTTCCCTGTATCTCCATTTGTCCCTATCTGACTGTACTTTCTAAACTCACAATAGCTGTGTTGTTACATTGTGCTGTTGTACACATCTCAATTAATTCCACAACTGTATGACCAGAGGAGTAACTAGAAGCCTGGTGCAAGAAGTGCCACGGCCCCCCACCACCAAATTGGCCCCCCTTGACCACATTAACCCCCTCCACAATGCCCCCATCTCCCACCTCCTACCTGGAGCTCCAGCTCGGTCCTCTTAGTAATGCAGAGCACTGGGAGATGATGTCATCTCCCAGTGCTCTGCATTACTAGAGCGCCGGAGGCAGATTGCAGGTGCCAGGTGAAGGGGTCACAGGGGGCAGCTGGGCCCCTGGAGTGCACTGGCCCAGTTGCAGGTGCGACCCCTATAGTTACGCCACTGTGTATGACCTCAAGAAAACAGTAAAATGCAGCTTGATTTTACATCACTAAGCTCCTCACCAGAGACATTCATTTTATTCTACACCTTTAAGCCGATCTCACTGTCTGTGCTTTGCTTTTGTGATGCAGTGTATTTAACCATTTTCAGTGCCAGAGTGGTATCCAGTGCATTGCATACCCCTCTGGCATTCAAAGGATTAAGCCTAAATATGTCTCTCCCTTTAGCATGCAATTCAGTCTCTTCTATGCTACCACATGTATAGATAGGAGCTGCAATGAGTTGGAGTTTTTCTCTCTTAGCTGGTATCTGTATATTTATATTATTCTTGTGCCTTTTCTTGAATTTAATTTCACTGAATCTAATCTCACTGTTATTCACTTAAAATGTATCTATGCAGATCTATGTATATGAATGATATTATCCTCTGCAGTCTCTAACCTGATTGCATGCTGAAGACATCATCTGTGTTTAGGTGCCAGTGCATTGTTAGGTGGGTTACTGCTTTGCCTTGTTGGGGCCAAAATGTTGACCTAATAAATTTGCACTTTTCACTATCATTTAAGTCCCACTGGAGCTGCCATCTCTAAAGGACTATCTATGATTTGAAATTGCATTATCATTCCAAAATAGAGATGGGCACTCACGAATTCAGGAACTCATTCATAGAAACGTTCATTTAATATTAAGCAACAAGGGCTCGATTCTATTACCAGCTCTAAAAATAAAACAGGTGTTTTTTTAAGTCAGTTTTTGCTATCCTATTACCCGACTTGTGAAAGCAAAATCAGCGGTAATTATACTTACTGCCAGTCTGAAAAAATCCCATAGGAAACAAGTAAAAACAACGTGCAATTAGTATCCTATTACCCACGCTCAGTATTACCGCCTGTTTTGTGGTTACATTTAAGTCAGAAATTTGGCGCCTCAGAGGTTGAGGAGTAGAAGCCATAACGACAGTTTCAAAACCATCATTGTTCGAACAAAATCAGTGTATAAAACAGTAAACAGCATAGCAATCTGACATAAAGTGCCCCCCCCCGACATATTAAACCCCCATAGTCAACAATTGTAGATTATGTTAACGTAGTGTACTTATAATCTTAATTTTAGTAATGACAGGAGGCAAATATTTTGCATAACTTCCTTTACTAACTCTCCAATAGCAGCACAGGAGGTGCTCAGTCCCGGGATCTGACGGAAGCAACAAAGGATCTGTACAGGTTTTGCTTCAGTCGCAATATTTCTCTCAAGGAGGAATATCTGCCAGGGAAGTCCAACTTTACGGCAGATTGGTTTTCCCGTCATTGGCGAGACAGCAGCGATTGGAAACTCGATGTGTCTGTGTTCCAACAACTGCGTCTCCTCAGGGGTCCCCTGGTATTGGATCTGTTTGCTTCCAGGACCAATCATCAACTGAGGGACTACTTCAGCTGGCTTGCCCAAGAGGCAGATAGAGCGCTGAACCCATTTTCTGATGGCATGGGGGTCGAGAGAACTCCCTTGGGATAACGCCTGGTCAGAAAACAACAGGATCTTCTCTAGAGGCCCTAAGACATCCAACAGTTTGTCCTGTGCCAACTTCAGCCCCTTCTCAATACCCTTCCTAGGGTCTCGACCAGACCTAGACATGAATGTAAGGACTGTAGGATCAAAGTCTGGGGTAGCAGCAACCTTGTCCGGAAGGAGTGGTCTGGGGCATTCAGAACGTAGGCAACTCCTAACCTCTCTGTCAAGCGGGCGTCGAATCCAGAAGTGGACAAAACGGGCCAAGTGATCTGGGAGACTCCATTCAGAAGACCTGGGGTGCCGGATGGAGCGAGGGTCGAAGAGAGCAGAACCTCTGGAATCGTAGAAACATCCATCCTCCCCACACTCCGCAGACTGGCTCGAAGAGCCCAAACCAGGATCTTCCATCACCGTCTCCCTCACATACAGAGAAGGTGAACCCCGCTGGTCCTCCTCGATAGCGTCCATATCGGAAGCCGGATCCCCAGAACACCATTCATCCACAACTGCCAAAGGAGGAGGTGAGAAAGCCTCATCATCTGATGAATGAAGAGCAGGGCGTCTAGGGGGCTCCAACACCTCACCATGTTTAGCCTTCTTCAGAGGAGCTTTGCCTTTGGAAACGGGAATATCCAAGACTGCGTCCTTCCATGGGCGCTTGCACACAGAAACCTCAGGATCCGGAACATCCGTGGAAGCTGGAGTGCCCACCGGGCGAAGGTCAGAAGAAGTGTCCGAAGGAGGACGAGACAGGACCCTGGCCAAAGCCTTCTCAACTGAAGAGGCCACCGCGGCATCAATCAGAGCTTGGAAATCCTGAGGGTCACTCATCTTGGACAGAAAGAAAACCACCTGCAGATGAGTGAAAAAAAGCAGTGTGAGAAACCGCCTATACGCCAAGATAGCAGAACAAACAGAGAGGAACACCTGCAAAACATAAACTGGGGCTCACCCAGCTAGCCAAACCAATGCTCAATCGGCACTGTTGGAACAAGTACAAAAAGGGGGGCTCACCCCAACAGAAACCTTGAGAGGTTTTGTTTTTAAAAAAAAAAAAAAAAAATAAAAAAAAAATATATATATATATATATATATATATATATATATACACTAGTTGAACAGCCCGTTACACGGGCCACAGTGCCTCTGGCAGCCGGTCGCGGGGCAGTCACACGCAGTGGAGACTGCCCGCGCCTCGGCTGATACAGAGCCTCTGGCAGCCGGTCGCGGGGCAGTCACACGCAGTGGAGACTGCCCGTGCCTCGGCTGATACAGAGCTGTACGCTCCTTCGGAGCGCCCAGCTCTGTATCAGCCGCGGCGCGGGCAATCTCTACTGCGCATGACTGCCGCACGGGCAGCAGTGTCTACTGCGCATGTCGGGCGTTACACACAACTTGGCAAATTATTATATAGGATATATATATATATATATATATATATATATATATATATATATATATATATATAGTCTTTAGGTTGTTGGAATGCACTCACTGTGAATAAATCGAGGTGACCTGGGTGCTCATCGGGTGAAGAAAATAATACAGAAAATCCATATGGAATGACGGCACTCTCAGGGTCTTTTTCCAAAGTTCAAAATAAGTTACATTTATTTAGAATCGACGTTTCGGCTGTCACCGCAGCCTTTCTCTCTCTTGAGAAAGGCTGCGGTGACAGCCGAAACGTCGATTCTAAATAAATGTAACTTATTTTGAACTTTGGAAAAAGACCCTGAGAGTGCCGTCATTCCATATGGATTTTCTATATATATATATATATATATATATATATATGTAGGTCCAGACCCCAAATAGGGTACAATGGGGGCTCACCCCAGTAGCAATGCAGGACCACAAGAAAAGGGGGGCTCACCCCATATATAGACCTGCCCTAAGGCAGGGTAACAAGGGGCTCACCCTAAATGAATTGCAGGGGCTCACCCTAAAAGCCACAGAAAAACTGTATAGCAGATGAATCAGAAAACAATGGTGACAGGCTTCCTTAAAGAATAAAATGTCTGCAACTTAATGGGAGGCTCACCCCAGTTGTATCCCACATGAAATATAGGCCAAACAGTAATCTATGGGGGCTCACACCACTGATAAGAGTAAAAATAAACTCATGTGTAGCAAAACTGAAAACTTTAATGAGGGAAATGCATATCAAGGATTAGAAAAAACCCCTGTAGGAGGAAAACAAAAGTGGAGGAACTCTCCAGTCGCACTGGAGCCCAACCCCGAATGAAGGGTGCGCCTGCAGCCCGACCGAGAACAACGCAGGCCAAGAACAAAATCGCCGCCGAGATCTCCAGAGACACGAGATCCAAGATGACTGCCGAAGTCACGAGCGGTCCGCCGACCGCTGCGCAACTCCGATGGGGACACCAAGGACACCACAGGTCGCAGGCCACACGCGACCCGCTGGAAGGGAACTAAGTGGTGAAACACACACACAGCGCTGCCAAATAAAAGCACGGCGGCGCGGAGCAGGAAGAAAAGGAGGAGAAAACAGGGAGTCAAAGAAGTGGTGAAAACAAGAATATGTAAGAGGTACAGTTAAAATAAAAAACCTAAAATAAGGCAATTAAGAGAAACAGAACTAGAGCATATAAACCCTAGATAACATACTAATAAAAATTTTAAAACAATATTCACATATAAAACAATGGGAAAACATCTGAAGAGAAGCAGTACTCTGACCTGTGCAGCTTGTTGGAGCAGCAAAGAAAGAGGAGGGGTTTGGTGGAGACAAACCTTATATTGCCTGATTCTCTTTTTCCTGATTGACAGACCTTATATTGCCTGATTATTGAATTTGATTAAAATGCTCTTAGGCAAATATATGTGTCAATATATACCATTGGTGAATATGCACAAGAGGAGTAAAGTGAAACCAATGTGGCTTAATAATGAGGTTTGCAGGGAAATGAGAAATAATAAACAGGCTTTTAAAGTGTTTAAGTCAAATGGGTCAGATGTATCAGTTAAAAATATAAAGAATGTAATAAAATATGCAAATAGGCAATTAAGCTAGCTAAAATTGAAAATGAGAGAAATTTTGCAAACGAGAGCAAGAAAAATCCTAAAGAATTCTACAAGTATATTAATAACAAAAAGTTAAGGTTGATATTGGTTCTCTTAAGGCTGATACAGGTGAATTGATTAGTGAGGAAAAGGCTAAATACATTCTTTGATTCAATATATAAAAAAGCAACACTGACAGTCTGTGAGCAAATAGACAAAACCACAGAATTCCCTCCATCATGTACATGACTTGCTGAGGACAAAGTCAGGAAGAGATTGGAAAAGGTTATGGTGAATAAAGCACCTGGACCTGATGGTATACTATACACTCAAGGGTACCTAAGGAACTTAGTTCAGTAATAACAAGACCATTTTACTTAATATTTATTGCTTCTGTTTCATCATAGTGCCCTGTGATTAGAGGAAAGCTTATGTAGCTGATGTAGATGCAATTATAGCTTGATGTGTCGTTCATCTGCTGCCTTGGCCAACCACTGCCTCAACATTGCCCATTTTTTTGTGCTTCTTGGACAGCACTTTGGGAAACTCCTATCTGCCTTGAAATGTCTGCCTTGGAGAGACCTTGGTGATGCAGTATAACTACCCTGTGTCTTGCTCAGTCTTGACATGGTGTATTCCTCCTACACAGCTGTTTCTGTTCCAGTTAATGATTGTGGTTCAACCTGCATATTAAATTGATGATCATTAACACCTGTTTGGTATAATTAGTTAATCATACACCTGACTAGGCTCGATGGGCTGTAATCTGCACTGCTTTTGTTTGAACAACGTTGGTTGTGATCCCATCATTGTGGCTCCTATGCCTCAACTCTGAGGTGCAAAATTCCCAACAGAAAATGTAACCACAAAACACACGGTAATACTGACCTTAGGTAATAGTATGCTGCTTGCACGTTGATTTTAGTTGTTTCTTATGGGCTTTTTTTTTTTTTTACTGGTGGTGCATATAATTACCTCTGGTTTTGTTTTCATAACTCTGGTAATAGGATACTAAAACCTGGCTTAACCCCTTAACGACCCTTGACGGTCATAGTACGTCAAGGGTCGATTTGACTTAACGACCGATGACGTACTATGACCGTCATCGAGTTCCGGGCTCCCCCCGCGGCTGCACGCCGTTCGGGGAGTCCGGAACCCAACGGAGCAATAAAAAAAAATTGCTCCGTGGTCGTCAAGTCACTTCCGGTTCCGGATTCCCCGGTCGTTAAGGGGTTAAAAAACACAACTCTTGTTTTTGTTTTTGTTTTTTTAGCAGTGGTAATAGTGTCGAGGCATATATGTCTACAAAATCCCTGACTTGGTGCAAGTCTACCTAGAAGAATTGATGCTGTTTTGAAGGCAAAGGGTGGTCACACCAAATATTGATTTAGATTCATCTTCTGTTCACTCACAATGTTTTTTATTAATTGATGAAAATAAACTATTAACATGTCTATTTTTGAAATCATCCTTTTCAGCATTTTTTGCACCTGCCTAAAGATTTTGCACAGTGCTGTATGTATGTGTGTGTGTGTGTATATGTGTGTATATATATATATATATATATATATATATATATATATATAGTAGTCATGGAGTGGACTGCACACGCTGTAGTTCAAATGCAATTGTCTGGGTGCACATCAAGAAATGAAGATGATACATACAGTTCATGGAGAAAGATCGCACTCACAGGACTTCAATGCGGTGTAAAATGCTGTTACATTTTATTGAGATCTCAATAAAATGTAACAGCATTTTACACCGCATTGAAGTCCTGTGAGTGCGATCTTTCTCCATGAACTAATATATATATCCAAAAATGTAAGTAAGCACACACAGGTCTTCACAAAGTTGTGATAAATCAAGCAACGTTTCGTCTGTAAACCACACAGCCTTCGTTTTATATATATATATATATATATATATATATATATATATATATATATATATATATATATATATATATATATAATATACTAGTACTGAAGACCCGTTTGCACAGGCCAGGGTGCTGCCCAGCGGTCTCGGCTGCTGGCCTGGGGGCGGGGACGGGCAGTGGGCCGTTCAGGGAGCCCCACTCCGGATAGGCTGTGCCTCGGACTGGGGGCCAGCATGTTCACGCATGCTGCGCATGACTATAGTGCGTGACTGCGTCTTTCGGGCAGTCTGTACTGCACATGTGCATATTACGCACACAGGGAGCTTCTCATCCTAGAGAATTATGAGGAAAAAAAATATATATATATATATGTATTTTTTTTTTGTTATGATTCAGCACAAAGTTTTATTTCCGATCAACATTTCAATCCGCAACTGGGATCTTTATTAAGACCACAAAGACCCCAGTGAGGATCAAAACATTGACCTGCAATAAAACACCCAGAACTATCTACAAGTCCTGTGAGTGTTGATTCATTAACTTTTACGTGATGTCTTTTTGAGAACCCAGACCTGAACACGCTTTGTCTAGATTGCATCTTTCTCTCCCGTGTGTGTGTGTGTGTGTGTGTGTGTGTGTGTGTGTGTATATATATATATATATATATATATATATATATATATATATAATATGTGTGTATAATTTTATCTTTTTTCTAGTATTTAAAATATTAGCACGCAGTTGATAATGGAGGTTGGTAACCCATCTCTCATCCAAGGAGTTAAAAGTCCTTTTCTTCACTTTCCATATATTCTAAGCGTTTGGGTAATGGAGATCAAATTAAAAATGCTTTAGGTCAAATGTATTGTAGACCAAAAATTAAGATTCCAGAAAGCACTGGATTTCCAGCACAGGCCAATTACTTAGTATAATCTTTGGCTAATGCGCTGTCAGTGAAAATCTTCTGGTCCTATGGGGATTAGATAGTGAATTCTTGTCATGTCATCCTCGCAAGTAATGTTTTATGATGGTTAAATGAGATACCAGTAGGAATTTTTAGTAAAAATTTTAACCTCTTTTAATGGAGCAATAAACATTTTTTGTGACTATTAAAGGTATTTTCCAGCTATGTAAGTCAATACAGCTCATACTTTTTTCAAACTATTAGGAGCAGCTGTAACTGTTGACCAGAAGGCAAATTTTTATATATAAAAAAATTGGGATAGAATGAGTCATAGACTACGGCTTTACTTAGTAAGTGATGGGAATGGCACCACTGTATGGCCACAGTAGATATTTTTATTAAAGGGATAGTAATAGATGGAAAGAAACTGAGCTTATAATAATCTGTATATCTTTTGCAGCATGTAGAGCTCTATGACAATCCTATCTGAGTTGTAGTTCATGAGTTATAACATTATAAAGGTTCCCCCACACCCCCCTTTTACCTATGTTACTCCACCTCCACTCAGATGTGGGATCCGGTCACTTGTCCGAACAGCTCTCATCAAGGAACAATCTTCATGTAGTGAGCCTAAGGAAAACCCTGCCCCCCCTTGATGCTCATTGAAAATTGTCCCTTGCTGCGCTCCATGCGGACCACCATGAGAGGCAGTGTGACATAAGTATAGAGGCGGGGGGATCCTTTATAACATTAAAACTCAACTCAGATAGGATTGATATAGCTCTCTACATGCTGACAAAGATATACAGATGAAAATAAGCTCTGTTTATTTCTATCTATTACTGTCCCTTTAAAGTGGAACTCTCACCTCCTAGCATTTACTGGAGGTGATTCTGAAAGAGCTTTCAAAATCATCTATATTTATATTAACCATTTTTTATTTCAAACAATAGTTTGAGATATTTAGCTTTATTTATTTATGAAAATAAGCTAGTACTGGTTGGCAGGAAGTGACAGCTGGGAGGAATAACAGTATAAAATGTGGCAGTTGGGTGGGAGAGCATTGTGCAATTTTAGCATCTGGCTGATGTGGCAGTTAGTACTGTCTTATGTGCATAAACTGGCAAATACATTAAGCTAAATATATCAAACTATCATTTTAAATAAATACATGTCAAATAAGTGACTATCAAAATCACTCATTTGTTACAATGGGACATTTCCACTTTTAAACAAACAAGTTTAAGCTGTTATATCATTTGACTGAAAAATCTCACAGCAGGTTGAGTATCCTTGAAGCTTACTGTTCCTTTAACACAATGCATTGCACACGTCTGGCATTCAGAGGGTTAAACATTGTTGATCAACTGAAGATGTTAATAGTCTCCTGTTCCTATATATAATTTGTATTTCATCTGCCTTTCTGATCTTTTACAAGAAAGACACATCGCTTATTAGACTTGGACAGGTTCAGGTTTCACATGTTGTATAATCTGGATCCTGTCATCATGTGTCATTCATGAACTTGGATCCTTGTATGAAATATGGTGTGCCATTTACAGGCGAAGCATGAATGATTAATGGCTCAAATTAATAAAGTCACAAGAAATAAAAAACAAATAGAACACAATTTAAGCAGCTGACAGTGATGTTGGATTTTTGGCAGACTCTGACATGATGTTAATCACCAGTTTAACAGGTCTTCATGCTGTAAGTGTGTGTTACACATCTCTTATCCTTGGTAGCATCTGCTTTATTGTACTGTTAATAATATTGGGCTACTAATAGAGGAGTATCATAATGAGTTTGGAGGCAAAATATCAACTTCCATTTTTTGTTATTGCTGTGCATATTAACCCTTTGCGTATCAGTGGGGTGTGCTTCAATATGTGAAAATAGCGGGACCAGTGTATTATGGGAAACATATTTTTAATCACTTCAGGTTGGATTCTACTATGGTGATTAAATCTGTGTGGTGTCCTTTTATATTATAGTTATTTATATTTATTATCTAAAAACTGTGTGTGGGCTTTGGTGGAAATTTATCTTAGGCTCATAAATCAGCCAGTCATGACTCAAAGTAGTCGTAGACACGGATTTATTGAATAATTACACTGATCAATTTTTTAACCAATAAACAAAATTAGAGAAAATTCATATTACAAAAACTGACCGTGGCGGCCATGGTTGTGCAATAATGAAAATCCTCCTTCTAAGGAAGCTGTTTATAAAAGTGATAGGAAAAGTTCCATCTGTTGCTTCTGTAATAATATGTGAGAAGGAAAGAAGCAGGTTTACATCTGGGCACATCTGGATCCCACCACTACAACCACAGGTCTGATTGGTTGACACACAGCAGCAACACGTCAGTGGCGCAGTAACCAGCAATAGTAGAAAAAGTTCATGAAACTGAGGGGCACATAATAGTATTGTAGCTGTCTCAGAGAGTGGAACATTTTCCTCATTAACTTAGTGATAGTAATCTGAGTGCTCAAGGTCGGTGGTCTCCGAAGGAGTCTCTCCTTCCCATCAAAGTGTTGGAGCTTCGTGCGATATTTCATGCGCTATTTCATACCAGTAACCTGTATTGGACGAAGGAGAAAAGAGTATTTTATTCTTACCTGTTAAATCCTTTTCTCTTAGTCCATACAGGATACTGGTCTCCCACCCTGTCAAGGGACCATGCTTGACTCTCCTTTGGCAGACCATGGGGGTCCTTCGGGGTCATGCTTACAGGAGTCTTCTTTCCCTTCTACTATCTAGTCAATAGTTAGTGTCTCAAATCTTGCTGGAGCTGGTTGACTAGCTGCAGCCAAGGAGGGAAGGTAGGCTCCACCCCCTGCATTCACTTCTAGGATTGTTCCTGCCTACTTAACGGGGCGGATCTCCTACCCAAAGTTACCAGTAACCTGTATGGACTAAGAGAAAAGGATTTAACAGGTAAGACTAAAATCCTCATTTTAAGAATCTACAGTACTAAATCTATTGAATGTTAAGTATTACTATCACTTTAACAGTCCTCTCCTAGTCCTATTGGTGTTGAGCAAATGAAAAGCACAGAGCCAGATATCCCCAGCCACCATCTTCACCACTACCAATAGTAGTAGTAATGTTCTTAAAGCAATAAGTTACACATTTCTTATTCTATGTGCTGACAACCCACATTTACAAAATTCTTAAAAATATGTCAAAAACTTCAGAGAAATAATCCAAAAGGATGCCAGTAGAGTGGCAGAATTACAAAAGTGTTGGTGGTTGACATGCTGCCCTATTCTTTTGCAGGAAGCAGAGGTTTTAAAGAACTTATGTCATGTGTCACACCCAGCTTGCATATACCAAGCCACAGTTATTTTTCAAGGAGGACTGCCAGAGTTGTACAAGAAGGTGAATGATGATGTGACCAAAAGATTGGAAACATATTCATTCATTCATGTCAAGAAAGTTGACCTGACCACAGATATGCTAACAATTGGCCAGAGTACAATCTATATGACTGTCATTTCTCACTGAGTATCTTCGATCAGTAGGAAGCAGCAGAAGGTCCCCACTAATGTTGCCTCTGATACTAGTAGTAAAAGCTATCTACAAAGCAGTCCATACCATCTGCATGTCACTTTATACATGCATAACTTTTATAGGCAATCCCACAAGGCTGTATATGTGTTAAAGAAACATCATCATGTCGTCGACAAATGACTTGTACCCTGCTCCTTGAAATCTGGCTTTGTTTCAGCTAACATTGTATCCAATATAATATTACTCAGGTCATTTCAAAATATAAATCCCTCAAAACAATGATAAATATCACCTACAAAATCTGTGCAAATTTTAGCCAGTCCTAAAGTACACTGATTGCATTACATGCCTTGCAAAAGCAATGGGTGACTGACATTTCCCTAGGTGATTAGCAATATAAATAAAAAAATAATGTACCCTTCCCGATATGAGCCAAGCACATTCTTCAGGGTGAGCAGTCAGCAGAAGATCCCTTATCCCCTGCATTCTATTGGTCTCAACCATATTTCCATTTGTGGTCATTGCACCACAGTGTGCAATATGTGAAGACATATTGCCAGATCATTACATTAACAAAATCAATGTCTTCTGAAGGTGGTGTTGGAAAGTGAGTCCCTGGCAGTGCCAGGCAGAAAGACTCTGAGGGCAACAGAGTAACAAATGTGATATTTATATTCGCCCCAGCACCGGACCCTAGCACTAGATGATGAACCAAGTACCCCTGTCCGCATTGTGGGATGATGGATGGTTGCCTTACACCTTTTTCTGGTGGAGGACTTTTTGTGCCACATTGTTCTTGTCATTGCTGATGGACAGACGACACAGTGACAGTAGTGCTTGATTGCTTTTTTTTTTTTTTTTTTTTGCACTTCAGGGTAGTTATGCTGCAGGTGCATTATTAGGGTGGATGTGCCTGGATGTGTCCCCTCAGCTATCATGTCATAAATGTGCACATTGCAGTTGTGGGGGATTGCACACTGCCTGCCACACTTTCCCATGCCTATGACTTCAGGAAGGAGGTGGAAAAGGTTCTCCTTGACTGCTTAATTTCTTCCCAGATAGTCCTGAAATGGCTTCTGATGCTGCTGCTACTACTGCCTGAGCATCAGTTCTAAAAAAGATCCACTGCCATCAGTCCGATATCACTGCTGAACCACCACAGTCCGTGGCGGGGATGATGATCCCATTCCCACTACTACTACTACTGTCCAATATGGTGGACAAAGCCTGGGAGTCAGATAATTCATCAACAGCTGGAATTAAAACATCAGCAAACAGCATAATGTAATAACTGCAGGTAATACGCATTATCTTCTTCCCAACCTCTTTTGGTCTGAGCTTGGAAAGCTCTTGTTATAATTCCTGAATCATTATCACCAACAGTGCCACCCTCATCAACAGCACCACCACCACCACCAAATTCTTCCACCTGTCATGCTGGTTGGTGGTGGCGATGGTGAGCATGATATAAGTGTAGGTGGTGTACCTGGTGTCATGCTCACAGCAGCAGGTTCAGGGTCAGTCTGACCACAATCAAGATAAGAAGAAAGTAGCTGTTCTTTAATGTGTACTCAGCATTTTACAGACAGGGAAAAGCAAGTGGTCATTTGTGCCTCACAGCACTTTGTCTAAGCATCTACAAAGGAATTGAACCTTACACCTTCCAGTACTATAAAGTTCAAAGCCCCACTTCTCAAATTAAGAGTAGATTTAAAGGGGATTAGCTGAACAGTTACCATTGTTTATGTGATCCTGTTATCAACATACACGTGTAGGTAATCATAGGTGGAATGCGCAACCCCAGCTCGAGCCTGAAACAAAATAGAAATAATTATTCTCTAATACTCATTCCCGGCTGCAGAAAAACACCCCTCTGTACTATGAATAGAAAATATTAATAACATACCACATAACAATGGCAATAAGTATTAAAAATAAATTATTCTTAAAATTATAAACATTTTATCCACCTACAGCAAAAAACGAGACCGTCTGAGGCAGCTGCAACTCTGTGGTTTCAATGTTGCTTTCAATGTGTCCCCTCTTCAAATTCAAATCCCGGGGTCATGGGGATGTGGTGGGCTTGACAGCACAATCTGCTGGGTTCTCAGACCCCCTGCTGCTTGTGCTACTGAGAATTCCTCCTCATCAGCAGCATCAGCTGACAGAGCGCCTCAGTATACACAAACTGCCCAGTGCAGAAGGCAACTGTAGCTCCACTATTTTAAAATCTATATCCGTCCTTTTTCTCTATTTTTACTTACCACTCTCTGTCTCTAACTACTAAACTATACCTCACAAATTGACTGTAAATTACATGTTTTTATATCAGGGTGGGAATTTTCTCAACCGTAGACAACATAGGCAAAATTTGCAAAGTTCCTATGGGAATTTCATTGACAGTAGTGATGGAAATTGTTTGGCTTTTCAATGGGAATCCTCGCTGAAAAAGCAGCAAATTTTGTTATATACATATATACAAGGGTACTTCCAGTGATGGCAGATTCTTCATACAGAGGTAACTTGCATTTGATTACTTTAGTCTTGTTGCCAGGTGGCACTTTTGGCTTGTTTTGGAAGCTTACGTCTGCAGCACTCCACTCTTCAAACAATAATGGCAACATCTCAGACTGGCTTTAAGAATAATCTCGACTTCAAACTCTCAAAAGCTGTTTTGGGTTTATAGTAACTTTTGACTGAAGCATGTCCCAGCAGTGGAATAACCCCTGCTTTACTCTACAGAAAGCCTACAATGTAAATATTTTCATAGTAAGGGTTTACTGCCGTTTAAAAATGGCAATACCGTATTTACATGAACTGACTACATATTTCAGCATCATATTGTACTTTAAAATTCTCTTGTCTTACTCATTACTTGGTTACTAACTCCTGCAATATTTTACATTATGTCTCTGTAAGTGTGAGCCTAGCCCTGTAACTAATACAGGGATGTGGAATTTATATCGCCCGACGCCCGGGACATGTAGTTCCGCGTGCCGGGCAGGTACAGTTTTAATTACATGTAGCCCTTCTTCGGGCAAGCAGAGCCGGACCAACGGTGAAGCTGCAAATTTTTTTTTAATTTTCCTTTTTTTTTTTTAAAATAAATAACGTTGCGAGGGCCCCCCTGTGCTGGTGCCCTGCAGTCCGCTCTGAATCCCATCACTACAGCTCCCGTCATTGAGTCTGTTGCCTCAATGAAGGGAAGCTGTTGTGAACTGTGAAGTGATGTCGCATCTGGATGGGCCAACAAAAATACTTGGCGCGCAGTTGAACAGAGCGAGCCAAGCCAGTTGCTTTCTGCCACCAACATCCTCCTCAGCTACTGAGAGGGAGGCCTGCAGCAGCACTTCAGTGACCTGAGGTGGAGGAGGCTTTAGTGAAGGTAAGCATTGGTCTGAGTGCCAGTGTGGGCAGGGTGGATACAGGATAGACAGTGTGAAGGCAGACACAGTGTGGAGGTGGACACAGGATGGACAGTGTGAAGGTGGACACAGGATGGACAGTGTGAAGGCAGACAGAGTGTGTAGGTGGACACAGGATGGACAGTGTGAAGGTGGACACAAGATGGACAGTTTAAAGGCAGACACAGTGTGGAGGTGGACACAGGATGGAAAGTGTGAAGGTGGACACAGGATGGACAGTGTGGAGGTAGACACAGTGTGGAGGTGGACACAGGATGGACAGTGTGGAGGTGGACACAGGGTGTACAGTGTGGAGGTGGACACAGGATGGACAGTGTGGAGGCGGACACAGGATGGACAGTGTGGAGGCGGACACAGGATGGACAGTGTGGAGGCGGACACAGGATGGGCAGTGTGTAGAGGTGGACCCAGTGTGGAGGTGGATGTAGGATGGGCAGGGTGTGGAGTTGGACGCAGGATGGGTAGGGTGTGGAGTTGTACTTCGGATGGGTAGGGTGTGGAGGTGGACGCAGGATGGGTAGGGTGTGGAGTTGTACTTCGGATGGGTAGGGTGTGGAGGTGGACGCAGGATGGGTAGGGTGTGGAGGTGGACACAGAATGGGCAGGGTGTGGAAGTGGAGACAGTGTGGGCAGGGTGTGGAGGTGGACACAGTGTGGAGGTGGACACAGGGTGGGCAGGGTGTGGAGGTGGACACAGTGTGAAGGTGGACACTGGGTGGGCAGGGTGTGGAGGTGGATACAGTGTGAAGGTGGACACAAGGTGCACAGGGTGTGGAGGTGGACACAGTGTGGAGGTGGACGCAGTGTGGAGGTGGACACAGGGTGGGCAGGGTGTGGAGGTGGTATTTTGGTGGCTGCACTGAAATAATTATTGTGTATCAGGACAAGCAGATTGTCATGAGGGACAAGTACATTGGGCTCCCATTTTAGTCCCTCGGACAAGTAGGGTTTTTTTTTTTATTTCCACACCCCTGTAATAACATTGGTGTAATAATGCTGATGTGCTAAAAGTGTAAGCCCCCTCTGTAGGTAATAACATTGGTGTAATAATGATGGTGAGCTTTAAGTGTGACCTCAGCCCTTTAAGCAATAACACTGATCTAAGAAAGATGGTGGGCTGCAAGTTTGAGCCAATCCCTATAATAACATTAGTGTATTAAATGTGGTAATCAGTAAGTGTGAGCCAAGCCCTGTAAGTTATAGCACTGGTGTAATAATGGTGGCCTGCTGTACATGTGATCTCAGCCCTGTAAGTAATAACACTGATGTCATAACGGTGGCCTGTTTTACCCATAATCCCAGCCATGTACGTAACAACTCTGGTGGAATAATGGTGGCCTGTTTTACCTGTGATACAAGCGCTGTAATTAATAACTCTGGTGGAATAATGGTGACCTGCTTTACTTATGACCCCAACCCTGTAAGTAATAACACTGATGGAATAATGATGGCCTGCTGTACTTGTGACTACAGGCCTGTAAGTAATAACACTGGTGTAATAATGGGGGGCCTGCTGTACATGTGACCACAGCATTGTAAGTAATAACACTGATGTAATAATGGGGGCCTGCTGTACATGTGATCCATGCCCTGTAAGTAATAACACTGATGTAATAATGGGGGCCTGCTGTACATGTGACTACAGCCCTGTAAGTAATAACACTGATGTAATAATGGGGGCCTGCTGTACATGTGATCCAAGCCCTGTAAGTAATAACACTGTTGTAATAATGGGGGGCCTGCTGTAGATGTGACTACAGCCCTGTACGTAATAACACTGTTGTAATAATGGGGTGCCTGCTGTACATGTGACTACAGCCCTGTAAGTAATAACACTGATGTAATAATGGGTGCCTGCTGTACATGTGATCCAAGCCCTGTAAGTAATAACACTGTTGTAATAATGGGTGGGCCTGCTGTACATGTGACTACAGCCCTGTAAGTAATAACACTGATGTAATAATGGGGGCCTGCTGTACATGTGATCCATGCCCTGTAAGTAATAACACTGATGTAATAATGGGGGCCTTCTGTACATGTGACTACAGCCCTGTAAGTAAAACACAGGTGTAATAATGCTAGCATGCTGTATAGTATGAATGCTTGTAATTTGAGATGATGTAAGTTGAGGATTGTCTATATAGGACACAACCTAAAAAAAAAATGTTCTTGACATCTTGAGACTAATGTACAAAGAAGCAAAGTGTTGGAGAAGTCTAACATCCAAGCGGATAAAAGGCCCATTTAAATCATTGGCAATTGAAAGTATTTTTATTTGCCCCTATGGTGATGATGGTTTGCTCCAGAATTGCTCCAATCTTCTTAGTACATCACCCATCTTTGTTGTAATATACACATTGATTCTGGTAAAATAGTTTTCTAAGTATGCTTCCCATAATTCCCCTGCACAACACATTTGTATTTCTGTTGTTAAAGAAATAAATACACTTAAGACTTAATGATTGTAGCCTGAAGTGATTTTAGATGAATCATTTTTATTTTTATTTAATTTTTTTTAACAGTACAAATCCTTGTTTTATGTTTATGCTTACCCATTGGTACCAAAGATTTAAAGGGATAGTAATACTTCGTTTTAACTTTATTTTATTTTGTAGGCATTAAAAAAACATGAAGAATGATATAAGTCTTATCTCTCAAACCTTTATGGTTTAAGAGATATTCACAAGCAAAGCTTCCCCCTCCCGCCCCTTTTTCCTAGTGTAAGCCATCTCTTCTCAGATGTGAATCTGGTTGTAAGACCAGACAGATAACAGCAGGGGACACTCTTCTTTGTATGAAAACAATGAAAGCCCTTCCCCCCCTTGACAAGTTTTTCAGGTTTTTCCCTTCTCTTAATTGAAGATTGTCCCTCTCTGCAGTCTACCTGGGCACCTCCCTTCTGATCTGGCTGAACAGGGGGGGAATACTTTGCTTGTGAATATCTCTTAAACCATAAAGGTTTGAGAGATAAGACTTATATCGTTCTTCATGTTTTTTTAACGCCTACAAAATAAAATAAAGATAAAACGAAGTATTACTATCCCTTTAAGAAGAATTTATGCTGTATCATGCTTCATTTTCAAATTATGCATGCTTTAATTCATACATTTTAAATCTTAAAGCGTGACTTATTTCATTGTAAGTATACTTCAACTCAGACATTGTTTTTGTTTGGTAGAGAACATTGTGACCTGTGCAATTTAAAGTGGAAAAAATCAGATATAGTTACAAAACAAAGATACGAATAATTAAGTGATTGTTTCAATTTAGTCACATGTTCTGCTCTTTCATGAAGACACTGCTTGCATAAGGGCTAATTATTTTTTACTAGGACACTTCAAACCCATGCACAACATCCTCTATTGATATTGGAATAGATCACATCTTTTGGGACTTTTACAAATGATCTTGTTTATTTATTTTTTTTTTTTATGTTTAGCTATTGGCTTGAGTTTTAAAGAGGATAATAAAATAATAAACTAGCTAAGGCAGGGATATTTTTTTCTTTTGAGGTATAAAAATAAATAAGATGCAAGTAAATTTATGTGCAGTACTCATGTATATATCTTTATGGGTATCCTTTTAAAATTTTACACTGAAAAGTGCGTGATAAGAAACGGCGCATTCAACAGTTCGCAATGTTTAAAAGGGCAACATGAGAATCTTGTCCTGCATCAAAAGCATGAGATTCTCATGTCGCCGGCTTAAACCTCGCTTCAACCCGTATCTGAAATTGCAGTGGCTGCAACTTTTTTTTTTCCCCCTCCTCTCAGATAACAATAATATGTGCCATTGAATTGTCCAGTGAGATCACTTCTCTAGTTCCTATGTTAGTCTATAGAGCCCATGCAGATTTCTCCAATCTTGGTGCATAGGCTTTATAGAATAACATAGGAACTGGAGAAGTTATTGTCACTTTATCACGCCTTAGTACATCTCCTCTAAGGAGTTAAAGGGGATCTATCACCCCTTTACAACTTTGCCTATATCGTTTTCTTATATATGGTATATAATGAAAACCTTATAAATTAAAGGAAAAAACAAAAAACGCTTGTTTGGCAAAATTTATATAATAAATACAGCTCTTTACCTACTTCTGGGTAGACTGTGGTTACCTGATCTCTACCGCAGTGTGCCGTTCTGCCTCTCTATCCAGCCTCCTCCGATTCTCTCTGTAAGCTGGAGCGCTCTCATTGGCAGAGATCGACATCTAGCCAATGAGATCGCTCCAGCTTACAGACAGAAGCCTCCATCATTGGAGGAGGCTGGATAGAGAGAGGCAAAGCGGCAGCCTGTGGCAAAGATCAGCTCTCCGCAGTCTGCCCTGAAGTAGGTACAGAGCTGTATTTATTCTTTTAATTACTCCAAACAAGCGTTTTTTTTTTTTTTTAATATATACAATATATAACAAAACGATTTAGGCAAAGGGGTGATAGATCCCCTTTAAATCAATTGGAATGATTGTTTGTTTTGTGTTGGTGTAGCTGGTTTGGACCAGGATTGCACCACTATCCTTTAGATGTACATCAGCCTCCTTGAATGCTAGGTTAGGTCTCCAGTGCATAGCTAAGTAATGCATTTGAGACATCTTTAGCAATCAAGATGTTAACCCTTTGAATGCCAGTGGTGTGCACAATGCATTGCAAAGCAAAGCGTTGTACACCTCTCTGGCACTCATAGTTAAAAGTCCCATTTACATCAATGGAAATGTTTTTGTGACTTATGGTTAACCCTTTGAGTGCCAGAGGGGTACTCAACGCATTGCAAAGCAATGCGTTGCGTACCCCTCTGGCACTCAAAGGGTTAAGTTGGTTTGCCCACAGAATTTCCCCACTTTCTCGTTATACATAAATCCCATTTAATATGACCGTAGATAAGAATGAATCGGTCCATCTAGTTTGTCCATTTCCTCATCTATATAAAATGCTAAGCGTATATTTATTTTAAATTAATATTTTAATACTTTTTAAAAGTATAGATATAAAAAAAAAAATTGAAAGTAGAGCACGCAGTGGTATAGGAAAGCAGTGCAAAGCAATGCGTTGTGCACCCTCTGGCACTCAAAGGTTAAATAATATTAGTCGTGCATTTTGAGGCAATTGCAAGGAGGCTGACAGTGTGCAGCAACTTACATTTATTGTAAGAAACTTTTACTTCACTGAGAGGGTAGTAGGTAAGTGGAATAGCCAACCAGCAGGAGTGGTAGACGTTAATACAGTGAGAGAATTTAAGCATGCATGGGATAGGCACAAGGCTGTCATGAACATAAGACAAGACCAAGGACCAAATAAGGTTTGATGTTTTTACAGTAGGAAAATGTGCAGACTATATGGGCCGAATGGTTCTTATCTGCAGTCATATTTCTATGTAACTGCTAGAAAAACATTACTATCAGTGGTTAATTACAGATAAGCATAACGGGATGGGGAAAGAGAGGAAAAAAAAAGGAGGGATAGGAGAATGTGAATAGCCACAATAGCAACCCAATTTTAGCAATTTATGTTGCTAAACCCTTATTTATAATGACACCGTGAGAAAAGACATCTGCATAACACAGGAATCATTCATATCTAACAGTCTGTTTAAATCTCCAAGAAGTGTCTCTAAAACCCATAGTCTACTTCTCTTTCAGTTAGTCCCCTTGGTATAAAAGGTATGGAAGGCTCCCATATTTTCCAAAAACTAAGGCCCTCTGTGTCCTTTTCTTACAAAATTGCCACTCTTTCTGTGTCTACTATCTAATATGATTTGTTTTTATAGCCTTCAGGGGAGGGCCACAACTTGTAGTCTGGGGGGCCACATATAATCAAGTGGCCCATTTCTGTTATCATTCCAGCTCACTGTCCCAGTCTTATTTTAATTTTAACCCTTTAGTGATCAGCCGCGCGCGCACACGGCTGGCACTTGACACAGGTTTTTTTTTTTTGTGCCATTCTAGCGAACAGCTTCCGGGACATCCGGTGAGGACGTACATGTACGTCGGCGGGCGGGATGGGGTTAAAATTAGCATTAATATTATGAAATAAGTGATTCAATGTAGCTTACAACTGAAATGCGGCTACACTAGTGATATTACATGGCTTCCAGATGATACGGAGCTACATTAGTGATACCACAGAGCTTACAATTTAAGTAAAGCTACACAATAGTGCTTACAAGGTGAATGGGTTATGCTGCTACTGTAGCTCCATTTGGATTGTAGAACTGTGGTAGCTTCAATTACAGCAGCAAGTGGGAGATGGAGTGAGGCCCACCAGCCCAGATATATGACCAGCCCCGGTGGCAATTGCCCCCCCAGGCCAGCCCTCCCCGATAGCCATGATCATTAGAATATGTAATAAACATTTATGACATTTAGAAAAGGAACACTGGTCCTGGAATATGCCTAGTAAAAAGGTCAAAGGAGATTTAACTACTGTCATTTCAAAACTATTAGAGATATATTTAGCAATTGCAGTCCAAAAGCTTTGTATAAGATGGCAACTCCACAGGTTGTGGAATAAATCCGCATCTGGGATCTTACACCTAAGGCAGTAGAGATGAGCCCTGTTTTTTTTGCCTTTGAAGGTGAAATGTATGAAACAAGATACAATTTTTACTGGGTGTCATGAAAGTAAGCAGGCAAGGTGGCTTCAAGTCTGTGATAAAAAAAAAAATAGAAAACAGGGACATGATGCCAACGTGCTGCCTGGGAATAAATCCAACCTCTGAACACTTTATAGTGATCCATAGAATATTCTTATACATACCTGGGAAATGTCAGACTCAGGGCTCAGAGCCAAACCTCTGGGTAGAACTGCCAAATATTCATCTACTACGTGATCTGGTGTCACCCACTACATGACCTGCAACAATTAACTGCTTCTTTTAGTATCTAAATTTGTGCAATTTCTACCAGAAAGGCCGAGGGATAAATGTATGATAAAGCACTGATATCTCTAGGTTGCAGCATATTAAGAGTTCCTTGAGAACTGATTAGAGGAGGTCTTTATTAGAGAAAGCTGGGATGTGTTGCCTGGAATCTACATTCCAAGATATTTCAAAGATGTCAGGTCAGTTCTTTTTGAAAGTTCACATATATCTGTCTCAAGAGTACCAGTTCTTCTCTTCATTAACTGTCTCCTTGCCTACTACTTCAGCTGGTGGACTATATTACATCTCCATCGTGTTTATTCGTTATGCCATTTTTTTAATGCTATTCCAAAGTATTCTTCTATAGTTGTGTGTATATGTATATTATATACAGTATCTCACATAAGTGAGTACACCCCTCTCATTTTTGTAAATATTTTTATTTTATCTTTCATGTGACAACCCTGAAGAAATGACACTCTGCTACAATGTAAAGTAGTGAGTGTACAGCCTGTATAACAGTGTAAATTTGCTGTCCCCCTCAAAATAACTCAACACACAGCCATACCTTGGCAACAAAAGTGAGTACACCCCTAAGTGGAAATGTCCAAATTGGGCCCAAAGTGTCAATATTTTGTGTGGCCACCATTATTTTCCAGCACTGCCTTAACCCTTTTGGGCATGGAGTTCACCAGAGCTTCACAAGTTGCCACTGGGTCCTCTTCCACTCCTCCATGACGACATCATGTAGCTGGTGGATGTTTATCTCCCCCACCTTCCGTTTGAGAATGCCCAACAGATGCTCAATAAGGTTTAGGTCTGGAGACATGCTTGGCCAGTCCATCACCTTTACCCTCAGCTTCTTTAGCAAGGCAATGGTCATCTTGGAGGTGGGTTTGCCGTCATTATCATGTTGGAATACTGCCCTGCGGCCCTGTCTCTGAAGGGAGGGGATCATGCTCTGTTTCAGTATGTCAGAGTACATGAAAGATATAACGAAATATTTACAAAAAATGTGAGGGGTGTACTCACTTATGTGAGATACTGTATGTCCCTATGGAGTATTTACAAATCCACAAATACAAAACTCTGGGACAAACCAATAGCAGCACAGGGGACAAAAAATCTTTTCTGTCCCTTGAATGTGTTGTGCAGCAATGCATTAGAGTCTTCAAAGGGTTTAACCTTTTGAATTCCAGAGGGGTATGCAAAGCAATGCATTTCATACCCCTCTGGCACTCAAAGGCTTAAAGTCCCATTTAAATCAAACAGAAGTTGAAGGATGTTTATCCTCTATGGTGCAGATGTTTTGCTCCAGAATTGATTCTCTGTATCTTTCTGTATAGGGCCCTAAGTCTTAACAGAGTAGATTAAGTGTCTGTTTATCATTTAAAGGGAGAGTGGCATATCCAATATACTTTGAAAATGCATTGGAGACCTAACATTCAAGGGGTTAAATCCCTTTTTAAATAAATGGCAAACTGGGTGATTTTGTTTATTTGTACTTTATGGTGCCCTAGAATTGCTCTACTGTTGTCTTTGTGTATAAAGCCCCATAACACTGCAATAATTAACTTGTTTGCCATTACTTTCCATAGGACTTGACATTGACGCTTCAGCGCTTCCCAATCAGATGAGTTACTCCGAATGGCCTGAAATGAAGAAAATCTTTGCAGACAAATTCCTGGAGAAGACACAGGCGCAGTGGTGCCAGATTTTTGATGGCACGGATGCATGTGTAACCCCTGTCCTTTCCTTTAATGATGTTGCCTTGCACGAGCACAACAAAGAGAGGGGATCTTTTATCACTAATGATCAGGCAGAAATAACCCCCAGGCCTGCTCCTGTTCTGTCCAGGACACCTGCAGCCCCTACTACCAGCAGGGATCCATATGTAGGCGAACACACGCACGAGATACTCTCCGAATACGGCTTGAATAACACAGAAATATCTTCTCTCCAGGCTTGTGGAGCAATTGCAAGCAACAAACCCAAAGCACAGTTATAATATACAATAAAAGAAAAGGCAGTCATTTTATTGAAAGATTTAATTGTGAAGTGAAAGTTTAGTACACTTTGTTAATAATTAACACAAGTACAAATTTATTAATTATATACATTTTCCAATATTAAAGCTCAGTATTACATTAGTTCATGTTGGCTACTCTAGCTAGCAGCAATCTAACTTTATAGACCTAACTGCTAAGTCCTTACAGAGATTTTTGCTTCTTGTCCCACCTCCTTAAAGAGCTGAATAGGTGCCCAGTAGTAGCTTCATTCCTATTCACTATGCAGTTGGTATGATGTCAAAACCACCAATCAGAAGTATCAGATGCCTCACTGGAACTCACAATACCAGCTCCATAGAGAGGGAACCTTGGAACTCTTGTTCCATAAAACTGGGGCTACCAGTGAATAACTAGTAAAGTACTGAGCTTTATAGGACCACTAACACCTTCCCTAGACCCTCCAATCAATATACAGTGTTAAAGCACATGTAATGTGCTTGAATACTATGTATTTCCTGTCCCCATAAGTTACATACAATTCAAACTTGTTGGTGTGGCTTCTTCTGCAGCCATTAGTGGAAGCATTTTATGGTTTTGGAGGGCTTGAGAGGTTGAGGGACAGGCTGCAGTGCACACCATGTGTCTTCCCAAGTCACTCCACAACTAAGCTGCTGTGTGAGGCTTCCAGCTGACTGAATGTAGTATAAGGCTTGGGCAGCCTGCCTCCGCTTCACGCTGCATTCAGTTTGGGGTAGAAGATGTGCACCTTCACTCAGTATTAGAGCAGAGTTTGACATTGCGGGAGGACCCACCCTCACAGAGATACTAGTGAGTCAAAGGGAGGCTGTCCACTGTGTCACAGAAGAGGAAACTGAAACTCCCCATTTCCAGTAAGCTCTGATAGATCTAGTATTAAAGCACATTGCAGGTTTTGTGGTAGTGTGAGTGCCCTTTAAACAGGGACGAATAAAAATGTTAACTTAGAAGCCAAAGATAACTTTTTAGAGCCACAGTTTAATGAGCCTTTAAAGGGGTAGAATGTTGATTACCCTTTCTTAATTTATTTTGATCACTGGGAAGAAAATATGGGGCAAGTGTGATACAATTGCTTTTTAACCTTTTAAAGGGATAGTAATACTTAAAATGTAAAAAAAAATATATGTTGTAGGGCTTATCCCTCTGAGTAAAACAAGATTACTCCCACTGCTGAAAGGTGTTTCATTCAAAAGTTATTAATTTTCAAATTTGAATTTTTTAGGTGCAATATCACAGTGGCCTGAAATTGTACAGTGGAGCTGTTGCTACATGATCCTATGGACAGCTCTGGTCCAGGGACCATAAATCTCCATAGGATGGTGTAGCAACAGCGCCACTGTACAATTTCAGGCCACTGTGATATTGCACCTAAATAATTCAACTTTGAAAATTAAAAGTTTTGAATAAAACACCTTTCAGCAGTGGGAGTACTCTTGTTTTACTCAGGGGGATAAACTCTACAACATATATTTTTTTTTACATTTTAAGTATTACTATCCCTTTATGGACCAGATGAGAGTGCAAAGCATCGCTAAGCAATGCACTGCACACCCCTCTAATTGTTAAAATGTTAAAAGTGAAGCCAAAAATAAAAGTAATTATGATCTTGTATGATCTATTTCATAATAAAATAACATCATTTTGCATTAAGAAACTGGTGTAAATAAAAAAAATAATTTTGTAAAACTGTTCATTGCTAATAAAAATGGCATTGCTCAAAAAACTAGCAATTCTAAATAAGTATTTAAAGCTTCATTTATATCGGTGTGTGATTTTTTTTTTTTTTTTAAGGAGCAGTAAACTTTTTTTATGAAAAAATATATATTTAAGGACGTTTCCTGTTCAGTAAACTAAGTTTACTCCCACTGCTGATAGATGCATATTTCCAGAGTTATAACTGTGTAAACCTGTGTTTTTTACATTAGCAGTGCCCTCTAGTGGTCAAATTCTAGTTTGTTATTCTGTTACATTCTAATGGAGAAGAAAGTCAGGTTAAATTGGTATTGATTGTAATTTCTAGTTGGTACTAATTTAAAGGGGCCCTATCACCATACCTGGGAACTCTCCAGACCAGCCCTGAAGATGACAGTTATCAGCATTAACCCTTTGAGTGCCAGAGAGGTACATAACACATTGCAGAGCAATGTGTTATTTACCCCATGGCACTCAAAGAGTTAAATATGGATCTCTGGAGAGTTCCCAAGTAACACATACCAGCCCCCCCCCACACACACACACACTCCTCACACCATTTTGGCCCATTTTCAGGGCACCCCCTCTCTATTCCCTCCTTCCATTCCTGCTCAACCTGATAAAGCTCATAACACATTATGACATGAATCACTTAATTTGGACACTTCCACCCCCAGCCCTTTTGGTACTCCAGGGACTGGGGACAATACTTTTTCCATGTATGCCTAGAAACTAAATACAACTTTTCTGATTTTGAAAGAGTTTCTAGAATTAAAGTGGATCTATCACATATAGATATCTAGTGTTCATTATATAGAGCATTTAGCTAAAAAGTTTTTATGTTAGCCATTATTTTAAAAAACCCATTATCTGCGCAAAAATTCAAGTTTAAAAGGTGCCCAGCAGCCTACTTCTGCTTGCCGCTGCTCCCGTCCCACTACCCAGCATCCTCCGATGATGGAGGATGTCTGTCTCTAAGCAGGAGTGATCTCATTGGCTAGATATCGATCTCTGCCAATGAGATCGCTCCAGCTTAGAGAAAGAAAGGCTCCGTCATTGGAGGATGCTGGGTAGTGGGACTGGAGCAGAGGCAGTGCTGCAAGCAGGAAGTAGGCTGCTGGGCACCTTTTAAAGTTGAATTTTTACACAGATAACGTTTTTTTTTCAAAAATGACTAACATTGAACTTTTTCGCTAAATGCTCTATCTAATGAGCATTAGATATCTATATGTGATAGATCCACTTTAACTGTATGTTCTATTAGCCTTTGGGGGTTTTTTTCCAAGAATTTTTTTTTTTTTTTTTCAAGAACTGTTTTGCGAATTGTGTAGAATTATAGATTATACTATAGATTATACTCATTGACACTGCTCAGCAATGCAGTGTCCACCTCCCTAGAACTGTCTGTATGTGCGGGAGGTAATGCATTGTAGCATAATCTACAAATCCAAATAACTCAAAAACTAGTTTTCAAAATAGAAAATGGCAAAATACAAAATGCAGGTGATTTTGGGTGCTTTTTTCAAAATCACCAATGTTACTTTTTTAGGTGATAGTGTTACTTTAAGACTAAATTATCAGGCTAAGTTTATAGGGCAATTGTATTTGATTTTTTTTGGAGATGGTTAAATTACAAAAGTAGTCTATCGTATAAAATGTCACTGTATCAAATGTTAGCTTTTCATAAATCTACTGGTGGTTACAGTACTACACTGTTCCAAGGCTGATGTAGGAATAACAATTGGAGACATTTTGGAGTCAATCGACTGCACAATACAGGACAAATAAAAATGAATATTAGCATGCCGAGTGCCATGGATGTACTGAATATGTCCACAACTTGATGCCCCCCCCCCCCAGGACTTAGACCTATCCCATATGTCCTTGGATGTGTCTGTCTCGTTTGTTTCATGATCAGAACTTGTTTTTTGCATCAGAACATGACAGACTTGGGTGATCATTTGTGGAGGCCATGCTTGGATGCATGGCTGTCCTTCTTCACATAGATCAAATTTCTGGGTTGTGGATGGGGATGTGAGTTGATTCATCACTGACATGGCTCCCCAGACCCTGTTACCTAACCCAGAGGTTTCAGCTGTGAAAAGACAAACAGGAATACAGCCTGCAAATTCTTTTTCCCTAGTACTAGCAGATGAATGATCAGTAGCAGGTCTGGGCCATGTGCAGTGTCTATGAGACCCTGACCATAGCTTACGGGGATGATCATCTCTTTTTTGTGAGATGATTGTTGCTTTTCATAAAATATTTGATATATAACATGATATTAGCAAAATTAATATATTTTCTCTTGTTTATCGCATACAGTTCCTTGTTGCACAATGAAAAATTTACTGTATGAGGCACCATGAAAAAGCTGAATTCGTTCTGGAGAAAATCAGTATAGAAAGTTAACAAATGCTGAAAATGTGTCCAGCCTCCAGGGTATAAAACATTTCCCAAGCCTCTGGCACCGAAGGGATTTATTTAAGAGGAAAGTGATGTATTCAGGTTTCTTCTGCCCTAGCCTCAATCAAGTGCATGCACCTCCCCATTACATACTTTGCCACACCCTCACTTTATCTGACCCCTTTCTCAGGCCACACCCTTAAAGTCACAGAAGCAGGATATCAATGCAAATAACAAACATCCAGAGGGCTAGAGAGTGGAAATGTGATTTATAACGAAAGACTGTGAATATTCACTTTAAGAAAAGGTTAATATCAGCAAAGTACGAGACCTGAGCCCCAAAGTCAGAAATTTTTAAAATAGTGTATTTTATTTATAAAATTAATAGAGGTACAAAGCAGTTTGCAAATCAATTCTATGGACACCCTCTATAGCACTGAGTTTAAAAGTCCCACTTAACTCAATGGGGTTTTTTATTTGTCTCATATGATATATCTGTTTCTATAATTGCTCCTTAGTACATCAGCTTCATTGTTATCCTTATAATTGTCCTTTATAACCGCTCGTACTTCCTCACGTGTCCCAGGAAGAGTATTGGCTGGTTGTGGATGATGGGAGTTGTAGTCCCCAACATTTGGAGAACCAACAATTGCCTGCTTCTTTTATACTGAATCCTAGGGAATCAGCAGTGTTCTGTATTACAATGTTATATTGTAGAATTCACCAGTAAACGGACGTATTAACCCTTTGAATGCCAGAGAGGTACGCAACGCATTGCTCTGCAATGCGTTGCGTACCCCTCTGGCAGTCAAAGCGTTAAAGTATATGTTCATAATTTTATATTTTTTTAAAAAATAAAGAAATAATTTGTGCTAATTGTTTTGCTTTCATTTTTTGCGTACACACTGCGTTCATTATATTATTCT
Source organism: Rhinophrynus dorsalis (assembly GCA_037306005.1). NCBI lineage: Eukaryota > Metazoa > Chordata > Amphibia > Anura > Rhinophrynidae > Rhinophrynus > Rhinophrynus dorsalis. The sequence goes on from CM074718.1 coordinate 651,626,379, forward strand.
ATATCAAACATCAGACCACTTTAATGAAAAGCGTTTTTTACACCTTACTACTGTTTTATCCTGTGGACCATTGTAAATCAACAGGCATATTTATAAGGAAAAGACATAAATGCTAGAGATTTGTTTTTTGCGTGGAGTAAAACAAAGGCATTCCCACTGCTGAGAGATGACTCACTAGAAAGATAAAGAGCAAGTTTTCCTTTTGTGAAAGGCTGAGTGCAATGTTTTTCCATTACTTTTCAGTGAGGAGCTGTTGCTGCCTATGGATAGCTCTGGTCCCCAAACAAATGCATATGATCTACATTCAAAGTGAAATGTATGAAGTCTGTGACTAAAAGTGTAGAAGATGCATGGAATATGCCCAATTTTTTTCCCCAGTTTAAATCTTTATTGAGCTAAGTAGGTCAATACAAGTTATGACAAACAGAACACGGCTTAAAATAAGCATAACATTGCATGTTGCAACAGAATAACATCAGATGAGATATCCAAAGAATTATTATAGATAGTAATCATTTAGTCAAAGGAGGGTACAGAACAGTCACACACCCTGGGGAAAAAAAGGAAGATGGGGGGGGGAAGGGGTTCTCAGACCTCTGTGGTCAATATTAAGTATCGGGCAGTCTCTACTGCGCATAACAGTTTCTGACAAACATCCTAGAGAATTATTATATAGGATTTTTGGAAATGTAATCTCCAGAACTGTACGCAATATTCCAAATGAGGCTTTACTAGCAAATGTCTCTTTTAACCCTTTGGGTGCCAGAGGGGTAGCAATGAGTTGAATACCTGGCACTGAAGGGGTTAAGCCCACTAGCATCCGAAAGGTTAGTTACATAGCATAGTTATACTTAATGCTTGCCCATAGAAAGTATCCTGCATTTAGAGGCTTGTTGGTTTGAGTAATAAACAGAGATCCTTCACCCATTCGACAAGGAAAGTCAACCCCCACTGTTCTACATAAAGTATCACAGCTTCAAGGGCAGCAACCCTTTTGGAGGGAAAATAGGACTGTGCCTTTGAAAAACAAAGAGCATCTTTCTTTGTCTCGTTCTCTTATAAATGGCTTTGAGAATGCCTGATGCAGTTCACAGTTCTGAAGTAACTCTTAGTACTGGAGTTGCAATAAAATGAAAGTAATCTACTATGTGACATATTATCCCTTTAACTTTCAAGTGCTGCTTCACACTTTAGGATATTTTTCACATTTATGAAATAGGCTTGTAAGCCAAAATGTGTGAATTTCTATTCCACGTCCCTGCTTTTCTAAAGTCAAGAAAGTTTCAACTTTTACTTTATCAGTCAAGAATTACTTTATAGAAAAACAGAGTGAAGCTGGTGTATTAAAAGGAATTGGATTAATTCTGGGGCAAATCAGCTATATACCATAGTGCAGTCGTTTTGAAACCTGCCCTTATGGGACCGCTGACAGGGCATATATTGAGGATTTCCCACCTTGAGAGCAAGTGAATCAGTCATAGGTTCAGTCATTTTAAAAGTGATAGTAACACTAAATTAAAAAAATTTCTTCCTCTGCTTCTTGTTTAACCCTTTGAATGCCAGAGGGGTATGCAATGCATTTGCACTCAAAGTGTTAATACATAGGAAAGGAAAACACCACAAGTTTCAGACACCGACCAATTGCCCTCTCTTTAGCTAAGTGGTGTTAAGTGAAGAATTGTAGGTGTAAGCAGCTTAGCAAATTGGTGTTAGTCAGGCAATAGGGCTAGGAGATCGATTCCAGCTCCTGTTTTTATATAGAACACCGTTTGTACATGCACCCCATGACATGTCAGTGGTCCATGAGTACAGGTTGGAAAATCACTGTCATAGGGAACACATGAAAATGCCCATTGATTTAAACAAAGCTTGGATGCTAGAGCGGTCTCTGCTCATTGCATCAGAATGTGTTAGAAATGTCTATTGCATACAAGGGGTTAAAATCCCCATTAAATGAATGAGCCTTTTTATTTGTCCCCCATGGTTTTCTTGAGAATTTATCCAGTTCTTCTTAGCATATCAGCCTCATTGTTTAACCCCTTTGCTGCTTTGCAGTACATTGGAAAAGTCTCTAGTAGCCAAGAGCTTAAAGTGAAACTGTCAAGTTTAGTTTGTTTAAAACAATTACAGTCCACCTATATGCTGTACTTACTATTTGTCTTGCATATATTGAGGGTTACAGAGACTATGGTGTATGGAGTCCTCCACAGGGAGGCAGGGCACTCAAAACTGAAACTTCTCACTCCTCCCCACCCTATATCCGCCTCCACCAACAGAGCAACCATAGTTTTTTGAGATATCTCAAGAAGTATATGGTCATTTCACTGAATGGAAATGCTTTTTATTTTCCTTTTTCCACTGGATTTTTTCCATTGGAAGAGGTAAATCCCCAGCTTGGTTGGTGGTAGTTTCTAGGAAGTCCTGTCTTCATGCTTCCTGAGTTCCATGGGGACTGAGGGGAGGAGGACAAAGAAGAACAGAATGACACCCTCTTTCCTTTGAGGTCTTCTGGGTTGAGGCCTGGAGCCAGATGATTACCCCCCCCCCCTTCTCCCCGGGACTTGAGAGGTTCCATATTGCTCTTATCCACCACTTGTGCATTTACTGGTGACTCCACTTGGTGAAGCATTCCCTTTCCTTAATGGATTCTCTTAGAGGAACATGTATTTTTCTCTCTTCAAAAGAAAAAAAAAAAAAAAAGCAAAACAATGATGGCATCTAAGAGATCAAGTTCTACTTTTGCCTCATTGTGTGTCTGAGTGTGTATAGGAATTTGCATCAACCTGTTTGGTAATTGTTTTACCTCAGATTTCCCCAGGTGCCAACTACTCTGGATCTCATCTGGACAGGGAGAGAAAGAATGTGTCACTCTGGACGTTATCCTACTCCACCATTGGTAAAGGAAAGATTTGTAAAATATGCTTTTGTCCTGGTGTGCTCAGTGTTGCCAGGCAGAGGTGGTCAGATTTTTTTATGGTACCTTCTCTTTGGTCCTGACCAAGTGGGGGGCATAAGGAGGCCATCCTGGCTCAATACATTTCTGGTTTGCTTGACCCGACGGAAAAGTTTCTAACAGGAATATTTTTCTTGTTACAAATAGAGGGTGGAAATTTCTCCACGTCTTGTTTGTGCCTCAAAAGAGTGCACTTCCTGGGCTCTAACATCAGAGGGGGGAGGAGTGACACACCAGGCAAGTCTCTCTCTCTCTTTGTTTCTCTTTTGCTATGGCATAATACCTATTGCATTTTTCACAGGGCTTACTACAATCTGCAATACATATACTACACACCATACATACAGAGAGGGCTTGTTAGTACTTAGGGACCATCTTTTCTATCGCACCTGAAGGTACAGACACTATGTGAGAGCCCATGGTTGGCAGCGCATAGACCAAGAGGCACCAAAATGTGGTGGGAAACTATATGAGGACCAGTCTTCACCCTGCTCTGTGTGGGTCTCAGCTTCTGCCAGCATTCCCACACCTTCTTTACCAGTTAATGATGATGAATCTCCAGTGTTGGAACCTGAGTGGGCTAAACTATTCCTGGCTTATTTGCTAACACTCTGGAAAAGGAGGATATCCTGAACTAGGTTCATGAATTATGTACCTTATCAGATCAAAGGTGCAGAGGGTGAAGTTGTGAGCGAAGGCAGTTATCCTTCATTCTCTATTTCTCATATGTCTTCTGGAGATGATGAACAGGGTGATACTGTGGAGCTTTTAATTAAAGAAATATTGGAGATATCCTGTAGATTGATCCCTCACAAACCCAATTTAAATTCAAGAAGAAGACATTGGTCTCTTTTTCAGCCTATGAACAACTGAACCAGTTTATTCTAGAGGAGTAGCACATCACTGATAACATTGTATCTAGTCATAAGAATGTACATTTGTACCCATTTCCTATGGATAGGGTGGAACTGTGGTCTGCTCATCCAGCTGTACATCCAACAGTGTTTCATCTATCCAAATATACCACCAACCCTGTGCAAAGTGTGGCTTTGCTTAAGGATATAGCAGAGCTAGGTAGGACTGCAAAGATCAGTTGCTGAGGATCATGAAGGAGGATGCCTCTAAAGAGGATTTCATTGCCTTATTAGGACTGTTAAAGGATGCTACTGTTTATAATGGAGAAACAGCATTAGAAATCACCAAGATGATAGAGAAATGCTCTGTGGAGATAGAAAGGTTTTTTTGACCGGGGACCTTAGTTTTTATTGAAAAAAATGAAGATTTTTAAAAATCCCGCCTCTTTTACTGATGTAACACTGCTCACCTCAGAGCAGCAAAACTGTGCAGATGGATCTCAGAGAGGGAGAATATTCAAGGAACATAAGGAGAAACCTGAAAAACCTGTCAAGGGGGTAAGGTTTTCCTTATGATCACAGTAAGAAGATTGTCCCTTGCTGTGAGCTGTCCGGTCAAGAGACCATATTCCACATTTGAGGGGAGGTGGCTTACATTAGGTAAAAGGTGTGGGAGGGGGATACTTTATCATTCAGTTACTCTTGAACTACAACTCTGACAGTACTGAAATAACACTCTCCATGGTCCAAATACTATGAAGATTAATTGGAGCTGCTTTTATTGTGAAACTTTACAATCCCTTTAGAAGAGCACACATATGAAAAATGCCTGCTTCATTGATACATCGGAACCACTGTAATCAAATAATTAACCACTGGAGCCCTGCAGGCATTTTTCATATCTGTCCTCATTTAAAGCAGTGATCTGGCAACCATAGGGTAGAAACATCTTATTTGTTGCATGACTTAAAGTAATTTGGGAAAAACTGTATTGTCCAGAATCCTGTTTCTCTGGCTTGTTTCTGATTGGTTCGACACCTTTTTTGGCTGCTAACTTACTCCTCCATTACTTATACTATGCAGGAGCTGGCTCTCCTGCTCTCTTTCCCCAGTTTAACCCTTTGCGTGCCAGATAGGTACTGTCTAGGGCTCTGTATTAGACTGGTGGTACTTTTAACTAATTTTTATCTAGTTTTTACTACTTTCTCTGGCCATGTCTAACCTAAAGTTTTGTTCTCCATCAAACTTTCAGGCTCAGGCTGGGCTTCTCTGTTCTTATTCCTCTTCGATTTCTGTCTTGATTCTTGGTGCCCTTGGGGAGAGACAGAGGGTACAGAAACAGGAGCTCCCAATTTCTTTTGTGAGGGTTTGGCTTTAACATGCTTCACATAAATGTCATGATGTCTGTATTTCATGTATGTTATCATACATACTTTTCACTGATTTATCACATATAGTGCACAGTGCCATTGGTGATGACTGCACTGTGCCTGCCCCAAGAGAAAAATAGTCCCACGTCCATGACATCAGGGGGTAGAGCAAAGTTGGTGAAGAGTGGCCTCTTTCTTCTTCTTCTTCACAATCCCCTTCACTGCGGGGCAGAGTATGATGCTGCTGCTGTGGTCTCAGAATCAGCACTAGAACTAAGAGCAGGATTATTGGTGACAAATGGAACCTGTGATAGTTCTGCACTGATTCAAGACCGATTGCCGCGGTGGTGGTGGCTCAGCTGTAATAAGTTGTGCAGAGGGAAGGGGGGTTGAGAGGCACTGTCAGTGTCTTGATGACTGGCCACGGTGGGCAGTAGTGCTAAGTTAAATTGCAGCAGAGTGGGACACAATGAGCACACTTATCATGCCTGCCGTGTAACTTGGAGGAGGCCAGGCAAGAAAGGCACTGACTGAGTGAGGCAGCATGATGAGCACAGCAGCAGTGACTAATTGCTGCTGTGCTCATCATGCTGCCTTGCTCAGTCACTTACACGGAGACACGATCAGGCCGCCAGGAGAATAGCTTAGCCCGGCTGTGGTGTTCATGACAGTGTGAGATCAGAGGTGTGCCTGACGAGTCATGCAGCATACCACTACCAGCATCCTCAGCAGCGCATCATCCATTTCCTCACAAAGCGTGAGCGCTACTTTCTAAAAGCACCAGGACAACCCCGGACAGACTACAACTTGCCGTGAGGTTCACATTCTGATTAGTGTGAAACAGGACAAAAAAGAGTGAGCTTTGTGATATGCTTATGGTCATGAAGGAGATCGAGGCATTCTTGCTTATATGCATTCGGTTTGTCTCTGAATGATTATAGTGACATGGGCAAGTCTGGGGCAAACCAACTACTTTTCAGGAAACAAATCCCCCCAAATGCCCCTTGATTTAAATGGGACTTTTTCTTGGTCAGCCATTGTGCTTTTGGTCTGCCCCAGTTTTCTTTGCTATGTCTGGCCCAATGTTCAGAAGAAAAGTGAAGCAATTATGGGGCCAACCGACTGCACCAGAGCAGAAGGGGTAAATACAAATATTTCCATTACTTTAAAAGCATTTTTAAACCCTTATGGAGAATGTTCTAGGAGTCTAGCATTTATGGAGTTAAATGGCCAGTTATAGGAATGGGAATTTGTATTTGTTTATTATGGTATTAAATCATAACTCTCAAATACCTCTTTCCCTCCCTGGTATCCCTGCGTTTAGGTGATCAGACTATGTGATGTGTATAGAAGTGTATCACCGTGGTGTCCCTGTGTTTAGGAGATCAGACTGTGTGGTGGGTATATACATGTATCACCGTGGTGTCCCTGTGTTTAGGAGATCAGACTGTGTGGTGTGTATATAAGTGTATCACCCTGGTGTCCCTGTGTTTAGGAGATCAGACTGTGTGGTGTGTATATAAGTGTATCACCCTGGTGTCTCTGTGTTTAGGAGATCAGACTGTGTGGTGTGTATATAAGTGTATCACCCTGGTGTCCCTGTGTTTAGGAGATCAGACTGTGTGGTGTGTATACAAGTGTATCACCCTGGTGTCCCTGTGTTTAAGAGATCAGACTGTGTGGTGTGTATATAAGTGTATCACCCTGGTGTCCCTGTGTTTAGGAGATCAGACTATGCGGTGTGTATAGAAGTGTATCACCCTGGTGTCCCTGTGTTTAGGAGATCAGACTGTGTGGTGTGCGTATAAGTGTATCACCCTGGTGTCCCTGTGTTTAGGAGATCAGACTATGCGGTGTGTATAGAAGTGTATCACCCTGGTGTCCCTGTGTTTAGGAGATCAGACTGTGTGGTGTGCGTATAAGTGTATCACCCTGGTGTCCCTGTGTTTAGGAGATCAGACTATGCGGTGTGTATAGAAGTGTATCACCCTGGTGTCCCTGTGTTTAGGAGATCAGACTGTGTGGTGTGCGTATAAGTGTATCACCCTGATGTCCCTGTGTTTAGGAGATCAGACTGTGTGGTGTGTATAGAAGTGTATCACCCTGGTGTCCCTGTGTTTAGGAGATCAGACTGTGTGGTGTGTATAGAAGTGTATCACCCTGGTGTCCCTGTGTTTAGGAGATCAGACTGTGTGGTGTGTATAGAAGTGTATCACCCTGGTGTCACTGTGTTTAGGAGATCAGACTGTGTGGTGTATATAGAAGTGTATCACCCTGGTGTCCCTGTGTTTAGGAGATCAGACTGTGTGGTGTATATATAAGTGTATCACCCTGGTGTCCCTGTGTTTAGGAGATCAGACTGTGTGGTGTGTGTATATATAAGTGTATCACCCTGGTGTCCCTCTGTTTAGGAGATCAGACAGTGTGGTGTGTATATAAGTGTATCACCCTGGTGTCCCTGTGTTTAGGAGATCAGACTGTGTGGTGTGTATAGAAGTGTATCACCCTGGTGTCCCTGTGTTTAGGGGATCAGACTGTGTGATGTGTATATGTGTATCACACTGCTCCACAGCAATAAAACTCACATTATTTCAGTATTTGTTTACAAATTAGTCTGTGCACATAAAAATACTATGGTCTTGCTCTAAATAATTTATTTGCACAAAGAGATGTCAATAGGTCAAGTAAATAACCTTAAAAAAAACTCGGTAATGCTCTGCCCACAAGACAGGCCCCCAGCAATACCCCCTAAAACACGTGTCCTGTTTGGCCATTTGAAATGTTGGTAGGTATGAACTCGGAAGTACAGGGACTCACAGCCCTTGAAGTCATAAACTGGCAGAGGCAGCAGATTCAAGGCTGCTGCAGAAACACTCGGGGCTTCAGCCCCCTTAGCCCCCCCAGTGACGCCCCTGGTCTGTGACACACTACCTTGCTCATCATCAGCTTGCTGCCCTTGCAACTCAGCAACAGCAGAAATTACAGCAGCAGCAGCAAACTCCGCAATGTTGCAGCTGGTAGTGGAGGTGATGCCTATACCCATTTTCATATCGGTCTTCTATTCCTTCTCGCTTTTTCCTAAAAAGGCCATTAATGTCTCTTCTACCTCAACTGCTCCACCATTACCCTCATCACCACCACTAGTTCCTCCTTGCTGCTGCTGCTCTATGAGAGTCGCACAGGTTGGCAATGATGAAAAATGTTTCAGAGGGTCCCCTACTGTCACACTTGCCATCTCTTGAGTCGAAGAAGGTAGACTGGCAGCACTAGCAGCAGGAACAGGCAGCTGATCTGTGCTGATGCTAATAATGCTAGCCAGTTATGCCTTCATTAGCATTATATCCCAGAGGCACAATGCCAGGGAAAGGGGAATCACAGGGTCAGGGGGATGTTGTATGCTCCCTTAACCAGTAGTCTGGCTGCTCAGCATCATAACTTTCACTTCCCCTTCCACCTCAACAGGAGGATCTACAACGGTCACACTAGTACCACCAACAACTACTTCATCACAATTATCATGATCATCACCACCCCCTCCCTCACCCCCCAATACTCTCTAGCTGCTGTGTGGTAGTATCAGAAGGCACATTAGCAACAGTAGCAGCAGGCACAGGCAGCTGACCTGTCCTGCTCACACTGCTACCCAATTCTTCATGTGGCTTTGCTGACGATGACACAAATTTTCCCCAAATCCCAAGGGACTATGTAGGGGGACTGGGCATCATTGGCTCTGGGGAATGAGGGCTCCCAGACCCTTCTGTGCTGGTGGTGGTCACTTCCTCCTCCTGTGACTCACTGGAAGCATCACTGTTCTTCCAGCTCCCCCTTTTTTTTCTAGATGGTTGCTCGTAGTGTTAGCCAACAGTCTGAGCCTCTGCTGCCTTTATTTCGCTATATATGTATTACTGCAAAATTGCCTAGCACCCTCTCTAGCTTAGTGCTTAGTTTTGTATTTGACTTCCTGGAAACATCACAAGACTGTTCAGATGGATCGCAAAGAGGGACAATCTTCAGTGAGCATAAGGGAAATCCTGTCAAGGGGGTGGGGTCAGAGTTTTCCTTATGCTTACTGTAAGAAGATTGTCCCTTGCTGCGCGCTGTCCGGTCAAACAACTAGATTCCACATTTGAGGGGAGGCGGCTTACACTAGGTAAAAGGGGCAGGAGGGGGATACTTTATCATTCAATTACTCTTGAATTACAATTCTGACAGTATTGAAATAACACTCTCCATGGCCCAAATACTATGAAGATTAATTGGTGCTGCTTTTATTGTGAATCATTACTATCCCTTGAAAGAGTATGGGATGACACAATCAGTCAGGAGTATAATATGTTATTTCTTTTGTTAGAATGGTGACTGAATACCAGTGAGGAGAAAAAAACAAACAGGCAAACTGTAATAGACTGGAAATTGGAGCTGCTGTTTTTGTGAAACATTACTATCCCTACTACTTATTCCAACTAGGGTATAATACCATAATAATCAAAAGGGGAAATATCTTTGTACTCTTTATTTTCATTAATTATTTTGCTACAGTAGTACCTGATGCATTGAAGACATTGCTAGTATCCAAGGGGTTAAAGTAACGCTAAAATGAAAGACGTTTTTATGAAAGAGTATGTTGTTATATTATGTGTGGTGTGGGCGACCATAGCCATACATTGATATGAAATTACATGTGCTATTTTTCAGTGAACTGGGGGAATTATTTCTCTGTGCACTCGGTACTTCCTGCTCTGAAGGTCTTGCTGGTATAGCAGGAAGTGAGATCTGTAAGCACTATTCTGTTTACTCTGCTTTCTGGAAAACAGCACATGCAAGATCATGTTGTATGAAGGTATGGAAACATTTGTGTTTTACTGTACTTTTTTTTCTTATGTACTTTAAATATTGTGACCTTCTAACACTTTAAATGCCAGAGGTGAATCCAACTCATTACTAAGGGAAGCCCCTGGCACTGACCACATATATATATTAGGCTGACCAGACCTCACCTTTAACCGGGGACACATAGGAAATAGGCATGTTTCAGGAGTGTATTAAAGTCAAAGCAGCCCTGCAGTATGTATTTTTCATATGCGTTCCCTGTTAAAGGTGAGGTCTGGTCACCGTAATATATACACATTAGTATAAAAGCCAGTGTTTCACAGGCCAAAGTGCCACCCAGCAGTCTCGGCTGCTGCCGCCTAGCAGAGACAGGAGGTGGGCCGTTCGGAGCCATGCCACCATCTTGTTTCTTGTCTCACACTCGGACTGGAGGTCGGCGCGTTCAGCCAGTCGCTACTGCGCATGTGTGTATTACACACACAGGGAGCAATGCATCCTAGCAAATTATATTATAGGAGATATATATATATATCAAAGGGTTGAAGGGATATGTGATCACTTTACCTGGCATTCAGAAGACAGAAATACAACCCTTGCTATTTAAACTAAATCTGTCTTGTTTTAAAAGTCTACTTGATGCATTTAGTTTCTACGGATGTTGATTCAATTCTATAACTTTCTGCCCATCAATTTATCAGAAGATTTGGGTGCAACATTTGCAATTATACCATGTAATGATGCATTTTATTTTTGAGTTTTAACAAATTAACCCCTTAAGGACCCTTGACGGTCCTGGCACATCATGGGTGGATTTGAGTTAAGAACCGATGATGTACCAGGACCATCATGGAATTCCGGTCTCCCCATGCGGCTGTATACTGTTCGGGGAGTCCAGAATCGATTGCTTAAAAAAAAAAAATGGTCCTTAAGTGACGGCTGTGTGCGTGTGAGGCGGTTCTTAAGGGGTTAAGAAGTCTAACCCTGCAATGGCATTTTAAAATGTATACGTTTAAATCATGGAGATGCGAAAAAAGACAAAAAAAAATGGTATTTGAAAGGTCCCAGTGATTTAAAAGATGCATTAGTTAATTTAACACCTTAAGGACCAGATAGACGAGGCAATGCATTGCTCACTCCTCTGGTCCTTAAGGAGTTAAAAGAAAATTCTAACTTGCATCACACAGCATTAAAAAATGTAAAGAAACAGAACCTTATCAATGACTTAGAAATACTCTAACGATCTCCTGTGAATGGCTTCTAGATAGTCATCATTGATTTGGGAGAGGTTTGGGGATCTGAGATAATTAGTGGTAATTATTTAATTGATAAATACTAAACATTAACTACTGATTCATGTTAACTCTGCTGTTGCCGGAGATTACAAAGCACCACATTATAGGCCATAGCCATAAAAGAAAAACTGAAGAAATTCTAGAGCTAACCAATTACAATTAAATACCTGATCTAAATCTGCTCAATCCAAAGGACATTTTGCCTTGAGTAGACTATATTGGTTTTAACCCTTTGTGTGCCAGAGAGGTACGCAATGCATTGCTTTGCAATGCATTGAGTACCCCTCTGCCACTCAAAGGGTTAAGCTTTAAAATAAAAGGTCTGAGAGATGGGACATTCATTAGTTAGTTTATTTTTGTAATAGCTACAATATTATATTTTAGTGCACACAGACATTACTATCCCTTTATGCCTCTAATGAACAGAGTTGTGAGAAATGCATTGATTCACACTGCATTGCACAGCCCTTTGTTCCTTAAAGCGGAACTTTCATCTACAATAAAAATGGTCCCAAGGGCTTTAACCCTTAAAACAACATTAGCGCTGTGTGTTTTTTTTTTTTTCTTTTTTCAAATCACCTAGTAGTGGAGATATTTACCCTTCAAAATTGTGCACTTCCGCGTTCTGCTGGACCCCGTATGTCCCACATGACGTCTCAGGACTTCCCAGCTGCCCCAGGGAGCGGGTTCACCCTCCCCTTCGTTAGGCTGACCAGACCTCACTTTTAACCGGGGACACACAGGAAAAATGCATACTGCAGGACTGCTTTGAAATATGCCTATTTCCTGCCTGTCCTCGATTAAAGGTGAGATCTGGTCAGCCTACTTCGTAGCTGTATTTCTGTAAGCTAACATTACAGTAACCTACGTTTACCATGCTACTGAGCATGAACGCGCTCCCTGGGGCAGCTGGGGAGTCCTGAGACAGTACAGGGTCCCGTGAAATGCAGAAGTGCCCAGTTTTGAAGGGTAAATATCTCTGCTACTAGGTAAATTGAAAAAAATAAATACACACAGCTCTAATGTTGTTTTAAGGGTTAAAACCCATGGGAAAATGTTTATTTTAGGTGAAAGTTCTGCTTTAAAGGGATAGTAAGTCTTAATATGTAAAAAAAATATATATTGCAGGGTTTATCCTCCTGAGTAAACAAGGGTACCCCCATTTCTGAGAGGTATTTTAATGAAAAGCTATTACAGCTCAAACTTATATTTTTTAGGTGCAATATTATGTTATGGTGGCACTGTTGATATACCATCCTATGGAGGTTTATAGTCAACTGACCAGACCTGTCAATAGTGTAGCAACAGTGCCACTGTAAATTTTCTGGTCATTGATATACTGCACTTAAAAAAAAAATGCAGCATTTTAGCTGCAATAACTCTTGAATAAAATACCCCTCAGCAGTGGGAGTAGCCTTGTTTTTTTCAGGAGAATAAATCCTACTATATATATATATATATTTTTTTTTTACATATTCAGTGTTACTATCCCTTTAAAGAGTTAACGCTAGTGACTTTAGCTCTGTGCTTAACCTGTCTATGTGTAAACAGTTGTCCCCAATGTTGCTGTTAAAGGGATAGTAATATTTCACAAAAAAACAGCTCCAATTAATCTTCATAGTATTTGGGCCATGGAGAGTGTCATTTCAATACTGTCAGAGTTGTAGTTCAAGAGTAATTGAATGATAAATTATCCCTCTCCCACCCCTTTTACCTAGTGTAAGCCACCTCCCCGCAGATGTGCAATCTGGTCTCTTGACCAGACAGCTTACAACAAGGGACAATCTTCTTGCTGTGAGCATAAGGAGAACACTGCTCCCCTTGACAGATTTTTCAGGTTTTTCCTCATGCTCACTGAAGGTTTTCCCTTTCTGTGATCCATCCGGACAGTCTTGGTGCTCTGTGGTGAGCAGTGCTACATCAGTAAAAGGTGAGGGAGGGGGATAATTTATCATTCAATTACTCTTGAATTACAACTCTGACAGTATTGAAATAACACTCTCCATGGCCCAAATCCTATGACGATTAATTGGAGCTGCTTTTATTATGAAACATTGCTATCCCTTTAACACTAGCAATTGAGTTGTCAGATCATGCCTTCAAAACTGGACACCTGTGAATAATGCCTTCTGCACGGACGCACTGGTTATTACTGATCTGCAATGGTTCCTATATATCCGTGATTCTCAACCAGGGTGCCACGGCACTTGGTGTGCCACAAGCATCTACTGAGTGCGTCCAATCTTTTCTATAAAGACTATGATCAAATGTAATTACTGCCTTTCAGATGTATATTTCTGGAACATTTTCTGCACAACATGTTTGTTTCTGTTATTCTGATTGTGAAACATGAAAAGAAGCGTATATTTATACATTTGTATACTCCATTACTTGAAAAATTACCTATAAAATGTTAGGTGTGTCCAGAATCTTCTAGACTGCATGTTAGGGGTGCCTTGAAAACATGAAGGTTGAGAATCACTGCTGTATATTCATGCAGCAGATCATTTTCATAGGTGTCCAACTTTAAAGGGATGATTTGTAACACTACTGGTAATTGTTGCCTCACAGAACATACCTAGATGGGGTATGCTGCAACTTGGATGCATTCTGTAATAGGGTGACCACATGTCCTGGAATGCCCGGGACTGTCCCTTATTGGGGGTCTTTGTCCCGCATCCTGGATCATCTCCCACCGGGACAACAAAGAGTCCCGGAATGGAGCAACACGCCCCAGTCCAGCCAGCCAATGAAATGTATTTGTTATATGGTCCTCATTGGCTGGCTCAGCCAGCCAGTGAGGACCATATAGCAAATACATTTCATTGGCTGGCTGGACTGGTGCATGTGAGACAGCTGGGATGGAGCAGGTATGCTGGTGCTGTGAGTGAGACCCGCGGCTGAGGCTCCCGCCAGCGCTGACCATCTTTCTGAGGCTGACACAGAGTTAGAGTTCCCACTGGCATATACTTCACTTTAACAATATTGGAATTGCACCCTCCGTTAATCTGCTGACCCTCAGTGTGTCAGCTACTCATATATAGCTGATTCACTTGTGAGCTGGTGATACATCCCCCTCCCATGCAAGAGGATTGTCAGGGGAATGCAGGACACTAGAGGTATGTAAGCACTGGGGGCCTACCATGCAAAAACAGTGCACAGCCAAACTGCCAGTGTGAACATAGCCCAGCAGTGTCTGATCAAGGACTATCTTCCTCCATGCTAAAACTTATACTACTACTGCTGTTGAGCATGCAGGCAGATTTATAGTTGTAAGCAGAGAGGAAGATTATCCCTGCTCAGATTCTGTTTCCAGTTACCAGTCAAGATGGAAGAGAAGAGAGAGGCGTCACGCAAACCTTCAGAAATCTGCAAGGTATTGAGTGAGATCTTTGGTACATACTTTATTTTAGACCTAAAAATAATATAGGTCTAATAAGGGCAACATGTCGGTTTGATTAGGTATTTTTCTTCCATAGGGTTTACTTCTCTTTAAAATTAGTTTTCTAACCTCCTTGAATGTTAGAGACATCCACTGCATTGCAAAGCAGTACATTGGAAACCTCTAACATTCAAAGGTCAAAATCCATATTTAAATCAGTTAAAATCTGGGGCTTTTTCTTAATTATGTTCCCTGTTGTAAGAGAAACTAAGAACATAAAGCACAAACAATCCAGAGAACTGTTCAAAATGTAATATTGATATACATATAAAAATAAGTGAATCTTCATTGTATACACTCACATTAGCCCCGTCTTGGGCTTAATTAATACATCTTAGTGGGTCCTTTCTCCTAGAGATACCAATACTGTGCCCTCCCTCTGTGTCCTCGCTCAGTGGTCCTGAAGTAGCTCTGATCCTGAGTTCTTAGCTCTGTGATGTTCTGAGTTGGACAGGCAGTAGTTGTTTCTAGGGCTGGATTTACATCTCAGGAGCCTGGAGGCACAGAAATCTGAAGCTCCCCCCCCCTCCACTGGCCATTTCCACAATGTTCCAAATCTCCACAATGCCCCCCATCAGCTCCACATTGCCCCACATCAGCTCCACATTGCCCTCATATTGCCCCATCAGCTCCACATTGCCCCCATCAGCTCCACATAGCTTGCCCCCCATCATCCCCATATTGCCCTCACATTTCCCCCATCATCTCCACATTAAGCCTCACATTTCCTACCTCTCTGGAGGTCCAGCAGCAGGAGAGATCTGTGCTTCTGCAAAGACCTGTAGCTGCTGGAGCTCAGCAGCTACAAAGAAGGCCAAAGAAGTCACAGACCTTACATGTGGCGGGCGGCACAGAGCGGCACGCCACTTAAAAAAAAAAAAATTGATTTCTATGGCAGGCGCCCCTCTGTAGAGTGCTCCTGTAGGCAGATGCCTACTCTGCCTTATGGAAAATCCGGCCCTGGTTGTTTCCTTTGATGTAACTCAGGCCAGTGATCAGTCCCAGAATTCTTTGTTCCTACTGTCTTTGGCCAAAGATGGAAACAGCAATGAAACATTATGAGGCTGCCATAAAGTTGGTTTTTGCCCCCCTAGCAACTCACATGGGGAGTGGAAGGTACCAGGCACATCCTGAGTGATGTGGAGTATTAAACTTGATATGTGTTTGAGTGAACACTTCTCTTCCTCAGTGGTAGATTCAACCATAAAAGGTTTATTTGTATTACAGTCTTTCTCTATATGATCTTTGTGGTGCAGTTCCTTTGCAGGAAAATCGTTCCACTCTATTTAGAGACATGGCTCTACCAATCACTTTGGAAAAACAGATGCTAAAATCTTGAGGATCAGAGGGTTGTGCAGTTCAAATGTGATGTGAACCGCACCGGTCTTCTAGGGGTTACCAAAAAAGTGAATCCATGCAGTGTATGTTAGCTTTGATATCAATCAGAACTCTTCTTAAAGGGATAGTAATACTTAGTTTTATCTTTATTTTATTTTGTAGGCATTAAAAAAAACATGAAGAACGATATAAGTCTTATCTCTCAAACCTTTATGGGTTGAGAGATATTCACAAGCAAAGTTTCCCCTCCCGCCCCTTTTACCTAGTGTAAGCCATCTCTTCTCAGATGTGGAATCCAGTCCATAGACCAGACAGATAACAGCAGGGGACAATCTTCTTCCTATGAGAACAATTTCAGGTTTTTTCCCTTATCTTAATTGAAGATTGTCCCCCTCTGCAGTCTACCTGGGCACCTCCCTTCTGATCTGGCTGAGCAGTGTTAAATCAGTAAAAGGGGCAGGAGGGGGACACTTTTTCATTAAATTACTGTGGAACTACAACTCTGACAGAATTGAAATAACACTCTCCAAAGTCCAAATACTAGAGCTGCTTTTATTATGAAACATTACTATCCCTTTAACTTTGCATTATAGTGTGTGTGCTAGTAGAGAGCTTATTCATTAACTCACAACACATTGCTTTGTAATGCGTTGTATACCCCTCTGGCACACAGAGTCAAAAGCTAGAACTAAAACGTTTTGCATAGTCTACCTCTATGGTCCTCAAAGGGTTAAACTGGCACTACTTCTTAGCATCCTGTTTTGTAACTTGTATAATCTGCTATGTCATAAGGCATTTGTCTGAGATCAGAAAGGTCATTTACTAGTATAACTTGTGACCCACTTTTGATGCTATGGAATGTAATGAAAAGTCTGCTGAGAAGTGCTGACGCTGAATGATTCATTCCTTTGGGATGGATTTTTAGATGCCTTTAATGTACTTGTCTCTAGTCACCGTTATAGTGTGTAATAGCTTATTTATCAATGTCTACAAAACTGCAAAAGCAAGGAAAAAAAAATAATAAAATTTACAATCAAACTCTGGCATCCACTCCAAAAGTAAACTCATACAGTGGCTGGCAGCTCACAGGATCAGCTTCTGCAAACTTGCTACATTTATATAGAGACTTACTAAGGGTGAGATGTTCAAAATGTTGTGGTAACTGTAATTGTATGTAATCAGTCTGAAAAAATCTGTGAATTTTCAGAAATGTTAGCATCATTTTTTGCATCCAGTTCCTGCATCTCTGTCAATGGGAAACAACAACAAAGAAGCAACGGCACTGCTGTGTTGTGACAGTCCAACAATAGATAATGTGGATAATAAGCCAATGCAATAGACACTCACCGCTTTGATGTATATCCACGGTGCCGGTCCAAGAGATTCCAACCTCTAAATATGTAGAAAAAAACAAAACGAAAGGATCACACTGGACGTGAAATATACAAAAGTAAAAACAGCTTTATTTCACAAGAACCCTCTGGGATGCCACACCACAAGAATAGACTCACGCGTTTCACATGGCTAGTGCTCACTCATGGACATAGTTTGTTAGAGACAAGGAAGTATTATTTATAAGGAGAGAAGGGCTGTATATTCTTCAATCAATCAACCAATAAGGTCATTCCAAATTTGAAAAGCTGGAAGCACAAGGCTCCAAGGGAAAAGTGACTAAGTCGCCGTGCATTCATTAAACGTATCCTTGCCGTTTGGGGACTGACATGGAGGTTAGTGCGGTCTGCGCGCCTGAGCTGTCAGGCCCTTCCGGTAACCTTATGGTGCACTGCAGTCTACTCAGTGGAGACTGGGACTGACAGAGCAGGCGGGCAGACAAGATGGGTTCCGGTCTCCAAACGGCAAGGATTTCTTTACAATCTGCTATTTTTTAACCCTTTCAGTGCCGGAGGCTCGGGCCATTTCCTGTACCCTGCAGGCCAGACACATTTTCAGCATTTTTGCTATCCTTCTGTTTACGCTTGATTTCCTCTTGGGATTTTTAGTTAAATATGGAAAACTATATATTGTTTTTTTCAGAACGAATTGAGCTTTCTCATGGTACCTTACATGAACAGAATTTTGCATCGTGCAAAAATCTATGATGTCATAATGACAAAAAAAAGTGAAAATTTACTAATTTTGCTAAAATCACATACTATGTATCAAAAACATTTACCTTGATTGAAAAAGTTTCAATTATTTGAAAAAGCCCTGAGTCCCCCGAGTAAAAAAATACCAAATTTGTATAGTTTTACCTACGTCCATGGCTAGCGTAGAGCCCTAATCACCAGCAGCGCAAAATGACATTTTCAACTTTATAAACTAAAATGCGCATTCTAGGGTTTTTGTGGTAAAACTGCCCTAAAACAGTGGAATAACTATATAAAACTATATATTTCTGAAAAGTAGACAACCTGCCGCATCTAATGAGGGGTAACTTACCTTCTTGCCACAAGCCTGTTGTGCACAAATGCTTCCAGAAGGTGGCACTATAGGAAAAAAATGGCATTTTCTTACGTTTCTGCCCCTTCATCTGTATGGAAATCTGTGAAAACCATGGAATTTCCAACTGTATTCATTAGCTAGTGCTCTTAGGAGAAAAATGACACCTCATTGGTATGAGTTCCCCTACCTTAGTGGGCGCTACAAGTACCAAACTACACCTATTGCAACCACTAATTTTTCTAACATTTTCTCAAACATTACTTGTCTGTACAAAAATGGTTATAACAACTAGAGAAGTGAAGAAAGGTTACACAAACCATACCATTTTGGAAAGAAGACAACCTGCCGCATCTAATGAGGGGTGAATTGCCTTCTTACCCCAAGCCTGTTGTGCCCAAATGCTTCCAGAAGGTGGCACTTTAGGAAAAAAATGGCATTTTCTTACATTTCTGCCCCTTCAAATGTACTGAAATCTGTAAAAACCATGGAATTTCCAGCAGTATCCATTAGCTAGTGCTCTTAGGAAAAAAATGACACCCCATTGGCATGAGTTGACCTACCTCAGGGGGCGCTAGAAGTGCAAAATGACATCTACTACAACTTCTAAGTTTTCTAACATTTTCTCAAACATTACTTGTCTATACAAAAATGGTTATAACAACTACAGAAGTGAAGAAAGGGTACACAAATCATACCATTTTGGAAAGAAGACAACCTACCGCATCTAATGAGGGGTGACTTGCCTTCTTACCCCAAGTCTGGTGTGCACAAATGCCTCCAGAAGGTGGCGCTAATGAAAAAAAAAGGCATTTTCTTACATTTCTGCCCCTTCAAATGTACTGAAATCTGTAAAAACCATGGAATTTCCAGCAGTATCCATTAGCTAGTGCTCTTAGGAGAAAAATGACACCTCATTGGTATGAGTTCCCCTACCTTAGTGGGCGCTACAAGTACCAAACTACACCTATTGCAACCACTAATTTTTCTAACATTTTCTCAAACATTACTTGTCTGTACAAAAATGGTTATAACAACTAGAGAAGTGAAGAAAGGTTACACAAACCATACCATTTTGGAAAGAAGACAACCTGCCGCATCTAATGAGGGGTGAATTGCCTTCTTACCCCAAGCCTGTTGTGCCCAAATGCTTCCAGAAGGTGGCACTTTAGGAAAAAAATGGCATTTTCTTACATTTCTGCCCCTTCAAATGTACTGAAATCTGTAAAAACCATGGAATTTCCAGCAGTATCCATTAGCTAGTGCTCTTAGGAGAAAAATGACACCCCATTGGCATGAGTTGACCTACCTCAGGGGGTGCTATAAGTGCAAAACGACACCTACTACAACTTCTAATTTTTCTAACATTTTCTCAAACATTACTTGTCTATACAAAAATGGTTATAACAACTACAGAAGTGAAGAAAAGGTACACAAACCATACCATTTTGGAAAGAAGACAACCTACCGCATCTAATGAGGGGTGACTTGCCTTCTTACCCCAAGTCTGGTGTGCACAAATGCCTCCAGAAGGGGGCACTAATGAAAAAAAAAGGCATTTTCTTACATTTTTGCCCCTTCAAATGTACTGAAATCTGTGAAAACCATTGATTTTTCAAATGTATTCTTTAGCTATGGCTCTTAGGAGAAAAGTGACACCTCATTCGTATGAGTACACATACCTTAGGGGGCGCTACAAGTACAAAACTACACCAACCTCTAATTTTTCTAACATTTTCTCAAACATTACTTCTCTATACAAAAATGGTTATAAGAACTAGAGAAGTGAAGAAAGGGTACACAAACGATACCATTTTGGAAAGAAGACAACCTGCCGCATCTAGTGAGGGGTGACTTGCCTTCTTACCCCAAGCCTGGAGTGCACAAATGCCTCCAGAAGGTGGTGCTAATGAAAAAAAAGGCATTTTCTTACATTTCTGCCCCTTCAAATGTATTGAAATCTGTAAAAACCATGGAATTTACAACTGTATCCATTAGCTATTGCTCTTAGGAGAAAAATGACACCCCATTGGTATGAACTGACCTACCTTAGGGGGCGCTACAAGTACAAAACTACTACTGCTACAACCTCCTTATTTCTCTAACATTTTCTCAAACATTCTTGCGTGTATGAAAATGGTTATAACAGCTATAGAAGTGAAGAAAATGTAGCGAAACCATACCATTTTGGAAAGAAGATAACCTGCCGCATCTAATGAGGGGTCACTTGCCTTTCTACCCCTAAGTTAGTGTGCACAACTATTTCCAGAATGTGGTGCTACAGAAAAAAAAAAAAAAACTTTTTTTTTTTTTTTTTTTTTACAAATCAGTCACTTCAAAGATACAAAAATGGTTCAACACCATGGGATTTCCTAGGAGGACCTCCTGCCAGCCTACGATAAATGGTACCCCACTGCTGTGCGATGACATACCATATTGGGTGCCAGGAGTGTAGCTACCAGTTGAACAAGGATGGGGAAGCAAACAGCGTATGTATGATTCTATGGCTATCAGTGGTCAGTCAGTGTACGTGAGGACCTGTGACTGCCAGTGAAACCAGGTGGGGGGAGGGACGAGGGGTCAGGCAGTGTATGTGGGTATATCTACCACTGGGCAGAGCGCAAGTATGGCAGTGGTGGTGGGGGAGGTAAGGTAGTACATATGGGGGATCTGTGACTACCACTGTGCACTGTAAGTCCCCCACATACACTGTTTGATTTCCAGCCTGAATCCAGTTCGTATTGGCACTTGGGTCTACCAGTAGGCAGTGGAACCAGGCTGGGGGGGTCAAACTGTGGGAATGGGACTGCCAGTAGGCTGTGTAACTGGGCTGGTGGGTAGGGTACGGGGGGGGATTGAGTCATTTTGTGTGCATGCCACAGGGATGTCCGATGCATTGCAATGCAATGCAATTGACCCCCTGTCGCACACAGAGGGTTCTTTTAAAAAAAAAAAAAAAAATTCTTCTTTATTCATAGCTTGTTGGTTGGCCTTAGGGCCCCCCAACAAGCTTTGAATGTAAAGCAATAGTAAAAAAAAAAAAGTCCTGTGTGTGCCACAGGAGGGGGTCTAAAATGAACCCCCTCCCCTGTGGCACACAGAGGGTTAATTTTTTTTGTCTGTTTTTTATAGACCTCATTGGGGGGCTTCAGGACCCTTCCTTATGTCCCCCAATGAGGTCTTAGTAAAAAGAAATATGGGCTAAAAGAATTGACCCTGTGAGTGTCACAGGGTTCTCCAGCACATTGCAAAGCAATGTTCTGGGGACCACTGCGGCACTCACAGAGTTAATTTTTTTTAATTTTTTTTTAAATTATTATCAGACCTTGTGGGGGGACATCAGGAATTCTCCTGATGTCCCCCCAACAATCTCTGATTATAAAATACTAAAAAATATTCCTATGTCTGCCACAGGAGGGGGGCTCTGCAATGAACCCCCTCCCCTGTGGCACACACAGGGTTAATTTTTTTTTTTTCTATTTTTTATAGACCTCATTGGGGGGCTTCAGGACCCTTCCTTATGTCCCCCAATGAGGTCTTAGTAAAAAAAAATATGGGCTAAGAGAATTGACCCTGTGAGTGTCACAGGGTTCTCCAGCACATTGCAAAGCAATGTGCTGGGGACCACTGTGGCACTCACAGAGTTAATTTTTTTTAATTTTTTTTTAATTATTATCAGACATTGTGGGGGGACATCAGAAATTCTCCTGATGTCCCCCCAACAATCTCTGATTATAAAATACTAAAAAATATTCCTATGTCTGCCACAGGAGGGGGGCTCTGCAATGAACCCCCTCCCCTGTGGCACACACAGGGTTAATTTTTTTTTTTTTTCTATTTTTTATAGACCTCATTGGGGGGCTTCAGGACCCTTCCTTATGTCCCCCAATGAGGTCTTAGTAAAAAAAAATATGGGCTAAGAGAATTGACCCTGTGAGTGTCACAGGGTTCTCCAGCACATTGCAAAGCAATGTGCTGGGGACCACTGTGGCACTCACAGAGTTAATTTTTTTTAATTTTTTTTTAATTATTATCAGACATTGTGGGGGGACATCAGGAATTCTCCTGATGTCCCCCCAACAATCTCTGATTATAAAATACTAAAAAATATTCCTATGTCTGCCACAGGAGGGGGGCTCTGCAATGAACCCCCTCCCCTGTGGCACACACAGGGTTAATTTTTTTTTTTTTTTCTGTTTTTTATAGACCTCATTGGGGGGCTTCAGGACCCTTCCTGAAGCCCCCCAATGAGGTCTCTGCAAAAAAAATACGGGCTGCAACAATTGACCCTGTGAGTGCCACAGGGATCCCCAGTGCATTGCAAAGCAATGCACTTGGGAACCCTGCAGCACTCACAGGGTTAATTTTTTTATTTGTTTTTTATTTGTTTTTTATTTTTATTTTCAGACCTCGCTGGGGCACATCAGGACCCCTCCTGATGTGCACCCAGTTATTGATCTCCCAGCCGATTGGGCTGGGAGCTCAATATGGCGACAGAAGGAGAGCAAAGGCTCTCCTTCTGTTCACTCCTACCTCCGGTAGGAGTGATCTCCATCGGGGAAAGCCTTGTAACGTCATCGGTGACTATGTCACCGATGACGTTGGGAGGCTTCCCCCGGTCCCGCCCACTCCTACCCGGAAGTTCGGGTAGGAGAGGAGGGATAGGAGAAGCTCCGCTTCTCCTTAGTAAATATTGATCTCCCAGCGCGATCGGCTGGGAGATCAATAGCTGGGGGGACATGAGGAGTAATCCTCGTGTCCCCCCACGAGTGCCAGGCAATTTTTTTTTTTTAAATGCGGCCACTGCATGCCGGTTATACCGGCCTATGCAGTGACCGCATTTAAGATGTACAACGTACGAGCTTGGCACAGCAGGTACAGCTGTCCTCACTCGTACGTTGTACCCACTTGGCACTCTAGGGGTTAAAGGTAATGCATCGATTTCCAAGCTTGTCGCCATGCGTTTAATGAATGCATGGCAACTTAATAAGATCTGAAACTTCCACTTTAAAGGCATATTAATACCATGAAACAAATGCAGCTTCAATTGATCCTCCTATAAAGATGATCATGTAAAGCTGTATTTCAATTTGCTCCATGTTGTAGTTCAAAAGAAATTCACTGCTAAAAGATCCCCCCCCCCTTTTACACCTTGTAAACCGCCTCCACAAAGATGTGGAATCCAGTCCTAGGACAGGACAGCTCATAGCAAGGGACAATCTTCATTCACTGAGTATAAAGAAAACCCTTTCCCCTTGACAAAGGAGGGCAGGATTTTCCTTATCCTCAGTGAAGATTGTCCCTGCCCTCCATCCGTCCGGCTGAAAGAGGCAGTGTGACGTGTTAACAGGGGAAAGAGGAGAAATCCTTAAGCAATGAATTCGTTTTGAACTACAATTCAACAATTTTTTGATTATGATGACGTTATGAACATTTGTGTCTTAGGGTAGGTTGATGTGGGCAATCTTGAATCACTGTTTATTAGAAAAAGGAGTTCTACATCAGGTTGTCCAATCTGTCTATTTCAGGGGTGTCCAATAGGTAGCTCATCCTTATCAATGAGTAGCTCTCTCCACTACATTCAGGTATCTAGCTATCTGTCTAGCCAGAGACAGGTCCAGTGGTTGAAACCTGGTAGCAGTAGAGTGCCTCACAGTTTTTTCATGGTTTTCCTGTTCCACACAGCTGTATTAGTCCTTGATTGCCACTTGCTTATAGACTAATCTGCATGCTTTGTCAAGACCACTTATACCCAGAGGCATAACAACAGGGGCCAATATAATTTAGTTAAGTCTCTGTTAAAGCGGAACTACCACCCAACACAATCTTTACCTTCACTAAGTCCCCATCTGGCGACTAGCTGCTTAGTAGCGCTAGTCACCAGAATAATTATCTTATTTAATAGATTTCTGCTCTCTTTCATGGGTGACAGGCAGGACGGACCAAGGACATTGTGACGTCTGCACACCTGCGCTGTCAGTCCCAGCCAGGTCCAGGAGGCGTTGCTAGGAGCCATTTGGCTCCAGCTGGGACTGACAGCGCAGAGTCATAATGGCAAGATATTCCGCGCTCCGTCCTGCCTGTCATCCATGGAAGAGAGCAGAAATCTATTAAATAAGGTAATTATTCTGGTGACTAGCGCTACTAAGGAGCTAGTCACCAGACGGGGAATTAGTGAAGCTAAAGATTGTGTCGGGTGGTAGTTCCACTTTAAAATATGTTTTGTGTTTATGGGGCCTAAAATATCTTTGCACCAGAGGCTCTCCAATCACTGGTTACATTGCTGGTTATATATTGTTGTGGGCAGTAGGTGCGATCAAACTGGGTGAGAAAATATGGGGCCATAATGTGACTCTATATGTACTTAACCCTTTGAGTACCAGAGAGGTATTCAGTGCATTATCTTGCAATGCGTTGGACATCTCTCTGCTACTCAAAGCAAAGCAAATTAAATAAGTTAAAAAAAAAAAGGTGCAGACTTTGTTATATTCATTAAACGTTTTGCTAAACCAGTCTAATAAAGTTAAACATGCATAGTAGTACCAGACAGTGTCCTGAAGGATGGGAAAGCATTGTCAATCACAAAATCTGTGACTCATTTTATAGCCACTGACGACTTCTGCTAAAAAGTATGTCTTGTACAGAATATTATCACCTTGAAAACATGGATGTCAATGGTCATGGTTATCTGAGGTTTTCGCCTAATAATTTAGTTTTAAGTTGATTATATCCATTTATTTTGAGTGCATAATATGTAAAGCCAAACTGCCTGTACTTTTTATTTTATTTTTTCATCTCTACTTTTTTTTTTCTTACACTTTTTTCTGCTCATTCGACCATCTCAGCAGGTCAGTGGCGCATTGTAACATCACCCTGCTGCTATATCTTCATACCTCCCAACATTTCAAATTGCCAAAGAGGGACACTGGTGTTTTAGGGGGTGTTGCTGGGGGAGCGGCTGGTGGGCTGGGCTTTACCGAGAATTTTTAGGCTATTTCATGACCTCTTGACACCTCCTTGTGTAACCTAATAAATGACTTATAACAAGACCAAAGTATTTTATTTACACAGACTAATTTATAAATACATATACTGACATTTAAACAAACAGTAATGTGAGTTTTATTGCTGCAGAGAAATGTGATACACTTATATACACACCACACAGTCTGATCTCCTAAAAAGAGGGACATCAGGGTGAGAAAGAGGCACAGAGGGATTTAGGTATAAAAGAGGGACTGTCCCTCCTAAAGAGGGACACTTGGGGGTAATGTATCTTTTTCTTGGTATAGTTATTTTATTTATTTAGGTTATCCATCTATCCTATCTATTATCTATTAATATATTACATACACATAAATATGCATGCTAAAAATGTATATAAAGTTATATATTTTTTAGATATAGAGAAGCAGTTGTACCATCTTTCACAGTCCCTAACAGAAAGCTCTCTAGAGACAGATCCAGGTAGCTCAATGCCCAGGACATAAAAGTGTAAACACTGAAGAAATAAATAAAATGTATAAGCAACTTGACAATATTTATGGTATACAGTTCAGAATACATAAAGTCAAAATAAATGGTTACTATCTCTTTAAATGAACAGTACAAAGCAACATTCTGATACATTTTATATTGATACCGTTTACCCCTTGGATGCTTTGCAATGCATTGGAGACCTCTCTACCATCCAATGGGTAAAGGCTTTGATTCATAGATTTGTTCAGAGATTTTTTGTTCCCCATTGGAAAACATTTAAGAATCGCTGATCTGCATAAATATAACACTGTTTAAAATATCAGTGTGATTCTCTGTTAACATTGATGCATTCTATTATTGATAGTTACGTTTTTTGGTATTCTTGGAATTAAAGTTTTTTTTTTCTGAATATAACAAAGCGGTTGTTTGAGTGTTAATTCATCTTAATCTGCCTCTCACATGATTATTTTTTTTGTTTTTCTCCCTAGCTTGTGATCTTTCAGCTGTGAAAGGATTGGTGTCATGCCTCCTTCAAAACTGAGTGTGTAAGTCAGAATTTCCTCCACAACCAGGCAAGACCATCACCAAGTAACTTCAGAGGATTCCACCAGTGCATTCAGCCAAAATGACATTATCCAAAGAAGTGGAGTATCACACTCCACCAACCCAGCTTGCTAGCACCAGAATATACCCAAATCCAAAAGATATGGACTTTAGTAATAGTCTGGAGCAGATGAATGGGGATGTTTTCAAGTCGGTGGAACCCCCAAGAAGGTCCACTGGCCGACTGATCATGCACAGCCTGGCCATGTTCGGGAGAGAGTTTTGTTATGCAGTGGAGGCTGCATACGTGACCCCTGTTTTGCTCAGTGTGGGATTACCCAAGAGTTTGTACAGTCTTGTATGGCTCATCAGTCCGATCTTGGGTTTCATTCTCCAGCCAGTTGTAGGGTCTGCCAGTGATCATTGTCGGTCACGCTGGGGGAGAAGGAGACCATATATTCTTTCCTTGGGAATCATAATGGTGCTTGGCATGACACTCTACCTCAATGGAGACACAGCAATATCTGGTAAGCAAACAGTTATATTCTTAAGGCAACTGTACCCTTTTTGAATGGCAAAATATGATTTATTTTAATGAGCTTTATGGGAGAGCTTGCATCAGTGACTATGACTATCAATAGTAAATTATAGGAACTACAGAATCAAATCTGCCTTCTAGAATTTATAGGGTTGAAATCCTATGGTTTGCACCATATTTACTCATCATTGTGTAATAAACTACTACTCCTAGGGATGAGATTTGAGAGACGGGAGGAGCAGCATTTGTAAAAGATGTTTCTGCAGCTGTTTGCAGTGATTGCTTATAATAAATAAGGAATTCATGAATGGTGGGGTGTATTTTCCTGTCTTGCATATGCGGGGCAGAGGAATTTACTAGAAATACACGCAATGTAGACTGTTTACATGGAAAGTCCTACATTAACCTTTTAGAATCCAAGTTGCCAAGCAATTGCTGCCTGCATATGTCCATATAACCAAGCTCAGGATTAATGCTGTTTGTATGGTTAATATTCTGTGGTTTGTGTTGAATTTAAATGTGTAAATGTGTTTTGTGTGTGTGTGTGTTTTTTTTCTTTATTTACATATTTAACATGTACACCCTTTTTAATTCTAGGGTGTGCCCTAAGTCCCGTGGCAGGGGTGTCCAAGATTTTTTAGGTTTGGGCCACATGATCAGAAAGTCATAAGTGTGTGATGAATTATAGCCTGTCAGCTATTCAGAAATACGGTTTTATTTATTTATTGATCAAGTCAGTGACAATACAGATATTTCACAGACCTCTATTCTTGTGTAATTAGGCATAAAAATATATATTTTTTTAAATCTCAGGTGGGTTGCACTCTGAGGTCAGGTTTGCTGCATTTGGATGCCCATGTGCTATTCCCATAGCGCTAATATCCTCTGTTGCCATCTGGTAAACCTTGGATGATGTAAGCATTGAGAGAGGTGCATATGAGAGCAATACAAATGCTGTGTCAGTGATTCTGCCATCAATGGGCTGCTATACAGAGGAAAACACCATCCCATGAGCATCTCACTTGGTGCTGATGTCCCCCAGCCTTTCAAATCACTCCATTTCTATAGGTCTTGATGCATAGCCTAGCACTTCTTATATGGACCCTGTACTGCCCTTTTTAGGTGTATTACACGTGTCTCTCTTTTTAGGGTTTGCTATCTCTTTGATGGTGTTCCTTTCCATAAAGGCACTAGTATTCCACAAAATGCACCAAACACTTTGGACATTTTATGTTGCTCTGTATCTGTAGATGATGCATTAATGCATGAGGTAGTGATTCTTTGGACCTAGAACTGCTGAGGTCCACATCATTTGTTTGCTCTAGCCTGCATTCCCTTTCTATATTCGATTCCTTATTCACTGCTGCATTATGGGATGTACATCGGAGACTAACTTTGGACCTCCCTCATATATTCCCTTGTCCTAAGAAAATAGTCTCTCCTTGGAGGTTGACCTCCTCCTCGTCCTTTCTTCTGTACACTATTCTTTCCTGTCAGCTGTCAATGAAAGCTTCTCTGTATCAGGTATGAAACATTCAAATGTTTGCTTGTACAATGTATGCAGCTGAAACACGCCTTTGCTTCTATTTTTGTATGTTTTATTACTCTAATAAAGAAATTTAAACAAGAAAAAAAAATAAAACTGCTGAGGTCTACAATTCCCATAATTCCCCAGAGATCCAAAAATGAACTACTTAGTTATTTACCGTCTAAGAATGAGACAGGTGTGTCACACATTGCATTATGCTTCACAATGCTTTGTACACCTATCTGATCCATAAAGGGTTAAGCTGACAGAAACCATCCAGTTTTATTCTCTGGCACAGACCAAAAGAGGCTAAATACTTGTGGAAATATTACAATCTGTCCCCACAGCGATGACAAATGAGATGGTATTTTGACTACACAATATAGATGGAACTATAGTATACTATACAGGGAGAAATATCACCTATCTGTGTCTTACGCAAATTGTCTGTTATTTTAATGATATATAATAATTCGCTAAATGTGTGTTTGTCAGAAGCCATCATGCGCAGTAAAGACGGCTGCGAGCGCTGCAGTCATGCGCAGTACAGACTTTCCGTGCCTTGGCTGAAAATGGAGCGGGGAGCTCCGAATTCAGACCGTAGTCAGTGTGCAGAGAGGACTACGGTCTGAATTTGGATGCCCCACTCCGTATCGGCCGCGGCGCGGTCAGTCTCTACTGTGCATGACTGCACTGCGGTCATTGCTGGGTGGCACTGTGGCCCCTGTACACGGGCTCTTCAACTAAGTGATATATACAGGGGCATTTGTGGCTAAAACCAGTGGAAAGTGATCTCTTATTATGTAATCCAGACCTATGTCACAGGACACAGATGGAAACAGTAACACAGCATTTTCTGTTGAGGCACAATGTGTGTTTCAACTGTAAACCCTGAAAGTGTCTAGCTTACCTGGTGCTAGATTTAGTTTTGTCAATAGGCCCATTTAACCCTTTGAGTGCTTTGCAATGCATTGCATACCCCTCTCACACTCAAAGGGTTAATGCATTTTTCATTGTGGAGCAAATCAGCTGCTCTGTAGGGAACAAATAATCTTCCTATGGCTATGTGCTTTTAACCTATCGATTTCCAGAGCGGTCTTAACACATTTGCACATCTCTGTAAATCAATGAGAATTTGGGGAATGTTGCATCTGGATTGTTCCGGAATTGCACAACGTTTACAAAATCCATCCGCCACAGTGATGGAGAAGCACATACCAGAGGCAATAACACTGCCCTTGGTGTATATTCATTTCTATCACTGAGGGTTATAGAACCCTTTGAGTGCCAGTGGGATAGCCAATGCATTGCTTTGCATACCCTTCTGGTACTCAAAGGGTTGATAAGAACTAGCATAAAGAAGTAACAACTCCCAGCAATTTAACCCTTTGAGTGCCAGAGGGCTACACAATGCATTGCAAAGCAATGAGTTGTGCACCCCTCTGGCACTCAAAGGGTTATACTGGTTTTATAACCCCTTGAATTCCAGCTTTGTCTCCAACACAATGTGAAGCAATGCGCTGGAGAACTCATGAGCATTCAAAGGGCTAAAAACATTAAAGGATCAGTATGTGTTCTCTGAAAAAATTTTTTACAGTGCTTTCCCTGCTGAGTAAAACTCCCTAACTGGTGCAAGATTCGTCATTCAAAATGTATTCCAGCTCAGATTTTAAACTGCAATTTTCGACTTCAGCCACAAGATGGGGATGTTCTGATCACTTATTATGGAGCCCTATTTTCTATAACACAAGCTCTCACAATGAGAGTATGTAAATCTTGTCTCTAGAATGAATAGTTTAGTTGGTCAAAGTCAGCCTTATAATCTGAACTGCTTCTCCTCTTGGATGCCAGACAGATCTTCAATGCATTACTTCTCTGTGTATTGGAGAACTGCCTTGTAGCCAAGGGTTGAAGTGTTAAAAACAGACTTTCCTAAATATCTATGATTTCTTTCTACTGGCTTTCAGAATCTTTTGTAACCATTTGGTACATAAGAACATGTTGGTTACGTTCCATGGAGGAGTAAGTTTACAAAGACTGAATAATACCTAACTGGGATCCAAGTAATTTCACAGCAGTGAATTTTAAAGCATGGCCTAAATAATCAAACCACCCTCAGACATCCAAATATAAATCCATAGCTCAAGCTATTCATCATTTGTAAAGCAGTTTGTCAGCTTCTTCCTGTCATACTTCTGCATGGAATGTCTCATTAGCTAATAATCAGGCCCGTGAATATGGCCAACAGCAATACTCCGGTGTCCTTCCTGTTTATGAGCTACTATTCAGTGGAGTTCAATTACTATCTATCTATCTATCTGATCATCACCAGTCAGGAGATAAAACAAATATTAGTCCAACCAATGTTAAACATAGAGAACAGCATAATTTCTTACTGTAATATATAGTGGCCCTTTTTCAACCAAAATGTTGATGCAGTACCACAATATATCCTTCTATTCTGTCAGTAACCACATCTGTTTTCATGTAATATCAATCGTTATGTGCCCCTTCAGCCTACCTGGCTTTTGAAAATTATCTTTGACACCCAAGTTTTCAGTGGTTAACTCAGGGAGAACAAACATTTGATGCTGCAGGTATTGGAGACTATAACGCCCATTATCACCTACTAGCCAGCAGATGGTTGGGGATGATGTGGATTATGCACTAAATTGTGATAAAGAGGTGATAAAGTGGAGATGACTTCTCCATTAATATCACTTCTCCAGTTCCTGTGTTATTCTATGGAGCCAATGCACTAAAATTTCTCAGACTTTGGTGATCTTAGTGCATAGATTTGATAGAATAATATAGGAACTGGAGAAGTGATATCACTGGAAAAGTTATCTCCGCATTATCACCCCTTTTTGCATAACCCCCATAGTTTCCAATAGCTGGAAGTCTGAAGATTGCCTATCCTTGGGGTAACTGAAAAGACACAAAATAATATGGCAATAGTATAATGTTACAAAAAGAAAAAGCTCTCATTACTGAGACACCATAAAGAGACCTTTTTCTCGACATTTAAGTCGAGGGAGGGCATGACTGCTGGCGCGAACATTCTTTGGCAATATTTTGCCTTTGAATGTTTGTTAGTGGCTAGCAGGGCCGGTGGGCTGGGTAGGAGTTTTTTGTTTATAAATATTACCCGTGCGGCTGTCTACGCAGTTGAATTTTTCCAGCGAGACAGCCGCACGGGTGTTTTGCTGTGTTTCACTCCGTCCCTCCCCTTTTTTCCTTTTATTGTCACAGCGATTTGTCAGGGGTGGGTCCTCGCCAGGTATTTATTTGAGCTGTTATTTACCCTAATGGGGTTTTTTGGGGAGATTAGCCCCCCCGCTCGCAGGCTAATGGCGCGAGTGGGGGCAGAGACTCTTGTTTGTTGATTGTGTTAATCGTGCCACTCGGCATCTGCTGAAATGTTTAATAAAGCTGTGGCCTTTTCCTTCCCAGATGGTTGTCCGTGTTTTACTGGGGGGGAATGGGCTTTTATCATGTATGTTCGTGCACGTAGGCAGTCATGTATATGTGCAGAAAAGTGACAGTGAAGCAATGAATGTGCAGATTCTCTGCAAATCCCTGAATAGAAAACACGAATAGAAGAGACAAGTGTTCTACTTCATTGTGTATAAAATATTACCACTGGTCATTGTGTATAAAATATTACCACTGGTCATTGTGTATAAAATATTACCACTGGTCATTGTGTATACAATATTACTACTGGGCTTGGCGGCTCAGCCCTTTAAAGGAAAAGTATCACCTACTTGCTTACCTTTTTATAGCCATCAAATTCTAATGAATTTTGTCTTGGATGCCCAGAGAGGCAGATATGACAGTTGCTTCCATTTTATCTTTTCCAACTGAATCAGGAAGAAAGCACAAGCCTATTTAACCCCTTTAGGACCAGAGCGGTACACAAAAGCAATGAGTTGCATGTTCTCTGGTCCTTAAAGGGACAATTTTATCATACAGAGTGGGTGGAATTTATGTCCTGTGTTCCTGCTAACAAATATCCCGTTTGCCTCCATGGTCAAATATCCAGGAATGATTGAAGATATCATCTCTTGAACAAAAGCACAAAGTAAAAATTCAAAAGGACCATTATTTTGAATTATTGTGGGGGGGACTTTATATAGGGTGATAGTTCCGCTTTAACCATTTAAATACCGGAGGGGTGTGTAGCACAGTGCTTCACTCAAAAGTAGATTGGAAGCAGTGTGGGACAGAGGCATAACTGCACATGTGATGCAATTCCTGCTCAAATACTGGATTACATATACACCGAGAGGAGGAGAGTTTCTGGTTCTATATACATTATATATATATATATATATATATATATATATATATATATATATATATAATATGCATGTTGCATCCAACACCCCATAGAGCTTATTCTGACAATGGTACATCCTGGTCAAAGTCATAACTCGGAACTTCCTAAATGTGCTGACCCTGAGATCTTAGAAATATTAACCATAAAGTATATAACTGGTGATATCCCTTTGCTTAGCCTAACCCCGAGGAGCTCCCACTAGTTCCCAAGGAAACCTTAACCTGCTACAACTTAGATATGGACTAAATTGCACCCGTTTAGAGACTAGAGTTATTCGGTATGAAATATTTAGTAGGTGACTCTTGACTCTGTCACTCTGTGAATTTGGCCTTTTACACTATGACTGTGAGGTTTGGCTCAAACCCTTAGAGGTCCCAGGTATGGTCAAAGCGCCACATAAATTAACATTTCTAGTTCTATCCACTGAGGCTGATTTAATAAACCTACAGCATCAGTGGGGACAAATACACATTCTCCAAGTTCACTTTGATTTAAATGGGACTTTTAAAGAGAGTGCTAATGCCTTGTAAACATCCTATATAATAATTCGCTAAGTTGTGTGTAACGCCCGACATGCGCAGTAGACACTACTGCGCTTGCGGCAGTCATTCGCAGTACAGACTGCCCACGCCGCGGCTGATACAGAGCTGGGCGCTCCGAAGGAGCGTCCAGCTCTGTATCAGCAGTGGCGCGGGCAGTCTCTGCTGTGCGTGACTGCCCCGCGACCGACTGCCAGAGGCACTGTGGCCCGTGTAACGGGCTGTTCAACTTGTTTCTAATATTTAGTGGGTTAGGAGTCCCATTTAAATCAAAGGTATATATTTTTCCTGTGAAGCACTTGGATTGCTCCAGAATTGTTCCAGGTCATCTTGTTAAATCTGTGTATAAATCTTGGTTTTCTGAATACCAGGGACTGATACACATCTGTTTAATTATCCGGTATATTTTGTGTGTAGCACTTCCATAGAGTGTTAATTTTACTGTGGCACTGCTGGTATTGTAGTCTGTGGAGAGCTATTGTCAGCGACCAAGAAAATCAATAGACTGCAACATCACTCCATCAGATGGACAAGCCATGGAAGTACTACACAGATCAATGTAGGTTTTCTTTTGAATTACTTTTTGAATGAGGTATCTCGTAATAGCAGAGGTAGCCATGTTGTATTAAGCAAGACTCACTCATACACACACACTCATACACAAACACACACTCACTCATACACACACTTATACACACTCATATACACACACACACATTCTCATATACACAAACTCTCATATACACATACACTCATACGCACACACTAATATACATACATGCTCACTCACACACACACACACACACACATTCATACTCACACAGTCATACACACTCATACATACCGATTCACGCACACACCCACTCATGCACACACAAACTAATATACACACACACACACATATAGACACACTCAAACATACACACTCATATATATATATATACATGCACACACACACACTCATATATACACACTAATACACACACTCATATAGACACACACACACTTATACACACACTCATATATACACGCACACACACACGCACACACACACATATTCATACTCACACAGTCATACACACTCATGCAAACACACAAAAATTGTATTTCTGGGTAAAGTAAAACAGGTGGCAATCTTTAGCACTCAAGAGAGTTAGTTACTACAGCTCTCATCATCCCCAGCCTGCTAATGCCTACTATAGACTAAATGAAAGCATCCTTAGTTTTTGTTTGGCTTTGATTGGAAATGGTGGACCAATCACTGTTGGTCATGTTGCACAGCAGAGTGTGTGTTCTGTTTCCATTGTCGGCAATCTAAATAAATTGGTGCACTTATAAGCTGGTTTAAGATAAATAAATAACCATTTGAGTGCCAGAAGGTTGTGCAAAACAAATGTCTACCTCACCAAGAAAAGGGTGAAACAGTTAATCACTGCTTCCACTGTTTGGGAGGTGCAGATTCTGCAGTGCTCCCCCCCCATTCAGGGACAAATGGCAGAGATCACTGTATGTATCTGAGACAAATCCCATGGGCACTGTCATTGATGTGAATGGTATTTCCCATGTGATCTCCATGAGATAGATGGAATGTGGTTTAGTGTCCTGGGGTGACTGCTCTTTTATGCTGAGAATATTAAAGCTTTCTTAAGATTAAAGAGAGGTATGGGTAAACAGTGGAGTTCATTATGACTGACCTTCCTCAAATGGAGGCAGAATATTCTGGGATATTCTTAAATGAACATAAACACATTAAAATTAAAGTTTGTATGAAACGGGGCTACAGTACTAAGGGATAGGATAGTTGGAGGGGACTTTAAACAAGGAAAGTGGTGAAAGTGAAGGAGCAGTATGATATTATAGATATTACCGAAACCTGGCTAGAGAATGCACATTACTGGGTAGTTAATCTAGAGTGATATTTTATTTTTAGGAGGTGAAAGATAAATAAGATGTGGAGGGATAGGTCTGTAGGTAAAGCAAGCCTTGATATATAGCAAAAAGGGACAATTTAATAAAGGGTCAAGTGAGACTGTAGAAGCCCCCCGTGGGTTGACATACACATTGGAGGCTTACATAATAAAAAGATCTGATTGGACATTTATTTATTTATTTAGAAAATGTTTTACCAGGAAGAATACATTGAGATTTCTCTCGTTTTCAAGTATGTCCTGCTACAAGTCACCTAATATTGGGGAGTTCGAAGAACCCCAACTGTTACTGCAAATAGAAAAAGTTTCTCGGTTAGCAAATACAATCAAAAAAGGATATTTTAACTACCCTGAAATTTGCTGGAGAAATGAGACTTTACATTTTTTGGGCCAAATTATGGAACAGAATGCTCATATTTATTAACACAGTGGTATTGTATATGAGTAATACAGGGCACAAAATTGTACATTTTGTATGGAAGAGCGCAGGTTTGTTTTTGTTTTGAGAATCACAGAATACCCTCTATTATGTACATGGCTTACTGAGGACAAAGTTTCAAAGATACGGGAAAAGGTTATGGTGAATAGAGCACCTGGACCTGATGACATACACTCAGTTACTTATGTAGCTTAGTTCAGTAATAGCAAGGCCATTATACT
Organism: Rhinophrynus dorsalis; assembly: GCA_037306005.1. Taxonomy (NCBI): domain Eukaryota; kingdom Metazoa; phylum Chordata; class Amphibia; order Anura; family Rhinophrynidae; genus Rhinophrynus; species Rhinophrynus dorsalis. The sequence goes on from CM074718.1 coordinate 651,662,454, forward strand.
TAATATTTATTGACTCTCAGAAGTCATAGTGCCTTGTGATTAGAGGAAAGCAAATATAGCACCATTATTCAAAAACGTGTTAAGATCTAAACCTGAAAATTATAGACCTGTGAATCTGACTTCTGCAGTGCATAATGTATTAGGAGGATTATTCACTGTATTCAGGAAGATATGGTGACACCATTATTAGTAAGAGTCCACATGGTTTTATGAAGAATAGATCAGGTCATACTAATTTAATTTAATTCTGCATGCAGAGCACAATGTTTTTCTCTGCAGAAAGATTTGGATAAATTGAGTGATAGATAAATGTAGGGTTATGTATGGACTGTAAGTCGTAGAAACAAGCATGCTCCATGTACACCAAATAGGAACCTACTTGGAGAATCATTGTTTGAGGAATATTTAGGAGTACTGATAGACAATGGATGTCACAGCAGTGTACAGAGTCACTCAGACACTGCAAAAGCCAGTCGGGTATTGTCATGTATAAAAATATATGCATTATATGCACAAAATGGGGATATAATTATACCTCTTTTTAAATCCCTTGGTACTGGATAGATTTAAAATCTAGACTTAACTGTGTACAAAATGCCAATTCCCAAGGCTAGATTTACATGTAAGGGCATACTAGGTACCCTTAGCATTGCTTGTGGCCACATCCCAATTACTATGACGCACACTCCATTAACTCAAAAACTGTGTCCTGGCACAGTGAATACCCTTACACTTAACCTATAAGATACAAGTACAACAAACATTATTAACCTCTTGTATGTCCCGCTCTCTGGCATCCATTGCAAAGTTGTTTGTTGGAGACTTCTGTAGCAGCCAAAGTGTTAAACAATGGCCATTAATGAGATATGTAAATTGGCAAAAAAAAAAACTGGACACATAAATTAGTAGTGGATATCGGCTGCAGTAACATTTAACCCTTTGAGTGCCAGAGGAGTATGCAACAGGTTGCTTTGCAGTGTTTTGCATACCGCATTGGGACTCAAAGGGAGTAAGATGTACCAGCCACATTTTAGAATATGGGCATGGACAGCTAAGGCAGCTCTCAAAATGAGAAATTGTAGGCAGTTGTCTACTCTGCCATTGCTCTTGTTTATTTCTTCATGCTGGATAGATTTGTCACAAATGATAGTGCAGTTATGCCTGGAAACTGTCAGCGATAAGATAACAGGATATTTAGTACCAATATATTAATTGGATTGGAGACTGGGTCGTGTGTACCAAAGCAAAGGTTGAGTACATTTTTCCACAAAACCACTTCATTATTCTCAAAGAAAAATCCCCAGTGGTTTTAATGGAATACCAATACTAACATATATAACCCTCTATGTTCTGCTCTTTTAAAAAAAGTACCCAGGCCCTTTTTAAAGGCATCGAATGTATTCAATCTATTCTTCATAAAGCAATGCTTGCCCCTACTAATTTTGCTGCTTTATTTCCAGTCTATTACAGTTTGCCTGTTTGTTTGTTTTTTCTCCTCACTGGTATTCAGTCCCCATTCTAACAAAAGAATTAACATACTATACTCCTTACTGACTATGTCGTCCCATACTCTTTCAAGGGATAGTAATGATTCACAATAAAAGCAGCACCAATTAATGTTCATAGTATTTGGGCCATGGAAAGTGTTATTTCAATACTGTCAGAGTTGTAGTTGAAGAGTATTTGAATGATAAAGTATCCACCTCCTGCCCCTTTTATGTAGTGTAAGCCGCCTCCCCTTAGATGTGGAATCTGGTCCTGGTACCAGACAGCTCCCAGCAAGGGACAATCTTCTTACTGTGAGAACAATGAAAACCCTGCCCCCCTTGACAGGTTTTTCAGTTTTTTCCGTATGCTCATTGAAGATTGTCTCTCTCTGCGATCCATCCAGACAGTCTTACTGCTCTGAGGTGAGCAGTGTTACATTAGAAAAAGGGGAGGGAGGAGGATACTTTATCATTCAATTACTCTTGAACTACAGCTCTTACAGTATTGACATAACACTCTCAATGGCCAAAATATTAAGAAGATTGTTAGTTGGAGCTGATTTTAATGTGAAATATTACTATCCCTTTAAGTTTTGTACTTTATGGAAATTAGTGATGTATTCAAGAAGCTAAAGATGTACAATTCTGGAAAAATCCATATTTACCACAAAGAAGAAATGAAAATAATTTTCATTAATTTAAATAGAGACATTACATGCACATAAACATCTGATTGATGAAGGATCAAAATGGGGGTTTTGCTGCTCAATGGGAACGATATACTGGCCACCTGGTTCCCCACTGACATCACAAAATGCACAGCTTTGTGTTGCAGACCTCTTTAGCATTCACTGGGATAAAATCCTCATTTACATCAAAGAGAATGGTGTTGGTTTTTTGGGGATGATGGACTTTGTAGTCTCCAACAGCTGTAAAGTCGAGTGTTGCTTAGAATAATGGTATTGTTTGTTCCTGGAAACATTAGAAGAAGCTAGGTGTGGGTCATATGGTAAATGGGGTGTGACCAGGAGCAGGGCTGTGAACACCCTGAGATATAAATCCAGCCCTTCCTGTTAGTGGTATTTGAGGACAATTCTGTGAACCACTTTGCTAAACTACGATTCTGCTGGCCTTTTGGCTTACAAGATGCATGGGTAGTTTTTAAAGGGATAGTAATACTTTGTTTTAACTTTATTTTATTTTGTAGGCATTAAAAAAACACGAAGAATGATATAAGTCTTATCTCTCAAACCATTATGGTTTATGAGATATTCACAAGCAAAGTTTCCCCTCCCGCCCCTTTTACCTACTGTAAACAATCTCTTCTCAGATGTGGAATACAGTCCATAGACTGGACAGATAACAGAAGGGGACACTCTTATTCCTATGAAAACAATGAAATCCCTGCCCCCCTTGATAAGCTTTTCAGGTTTTTCCCTTATCTTAATTGAAGATTGTCCCTCTCTGCAGTCTACCTGGGCACCTCCCTTCTGCCCTGGCTGAGCAGTGTTACATCAGTAAAAGGGGCGGGAGGGGAAACTTTGCTTGTGAATATCTCTTAAACCATAAAGGTTTGGGAGATAAGACTTATATCATTATTCATGTTTTTTTAATGCCTACAAAATAAAATAAAGTTAAAATGAAGTATTACTATCCCTTTAATGAAGTAGATCTTCGTTCCAAGTGAAAATTCCACTTTAAAGTAACATATCTATAGATTAACTTTATCTTTCTTCTTTTACAGCAATTTTTACAAACAAAGAAGAGAAAAAGACATGGGCTATTGTAATTACTATGTTGGGTGTCGTAGCTTTTGATTTTGCTGCAGATTTCATTGATGGACCAATCAAAGCCTATTTATTTGATGTTTGCTCCCACCAGGACAAGGAGAGGGGTCTTCATTATCATGCTCTCTTCACTGGTAAGTTGTTTTCTGTTCTGACTCCCTCATTTCTCTCACTCCATTAAATCCCTACCTCTGTATGATGTGTCATTTTCCTAATAGTTTCGTCTTGAAAGAAATGAGTCCAGATCATGTGCTTAGTCTCAAGAGCTTTCACTGCACAGAAATTCTATGTCTCATAGCATCAATATTCTAGCAAAAGAAATAACCTGAGACATTGAAGTAGATGGGCTGCATAGTCTTGAATTTTTACATTGCTTTGATGTCCATTTTTAATATGATACTGCTCATTTCTGCCTCACACATGTATCAGATTAATTCTTCTGATGTTTAATCTTCATTAATTCTTTAACCCCTGTATGTTAAATAGGTCTCCCTGACATTATGTGTTGAAGACCTCTTTAGCATGGTCAAACTGAGAGTTTACCACTGGTCAGGAGGCAAAAATAATCAATATACCATAACATGCCTGAGGAAGAGGCCTAAGAGGTCTTAAAAGTTTGTATCCGAAATCTGCTTAGTTAGCCAATAAATGTATCAACGTGACTGTTTTTGCCTCCTGTATTTCTACGGCTAACTCGGTACCAACTCTCATCTGTTACCACTGCACGAAACCTGAATAGGATGAGTTCCCTCAACAATTTCTATTTAAATTTTTCAATGATTTTCCATTCAGAGAGCAGGTTCTGCAGATACATTAACAATAACATACATTTGTCGAAATCCCCATGACAACAAAACACAAGTGTTTACCCATCTCTACACATGTTAGTAACAGGGCTCAAAATTTCAAGTCCTGAGCTACTAGCCAGGCCTGTAAAGTTACTCGCCACCAGTTTCCACTCCTAGCCCCACCTTTAACTCCACCCATGTCCCCGCCTTTAACTCCACCCATATCAGGTTCTTCTTTCTCCCCTTTGCGCCTCTCTTTCTCCCCCATGTGCCTCTTTCTCCCCCATGTACTTCTCCTTTCTCCCCCATGTACTTCTTCTTTCTCCCCCCCATGTACTTCTTTCTCCCCCATATGTACTTTCTCCCCTTTGCGCCTCTCTTTCTCCCCTTTGCGCCTCTCTTTCTCCCCCATGTGCCTCTTTCTCCCCCATGTACTTCTCCTTTCTCCCCCATGTACTTCCTCTTTCTCCCCCTTGTGCCTCTCTTTCTCCCCCATGTACTTCTTCTTTCTACCCCATGTACTTCTTCTTTCTCCCCCTTGCCCCTCTCTTTCTCCCCCTTGTACTTCTGTCTCCCCTTTGTGCCTCTTTTTCTCCCCCATGTACTTCTTTCTGCCCCATGTGCCTCTTCTTTCTCCCCCATGTACCTTTTCTTTCTCCCCCATGTACTTTCTCCCCCTTGTATCTCCCTTTCTCCCCATGTACTTTCTCCCCCATGTGTCTCTTTCTCCTCCCTTGTACTTTCTCCCCCATGTGTCTCTTTCACCTCCCTTGTACTTCTTTCTCCCCCATGTGTCTCTTTCTCCTCCCTTGTACTTCTTTCTCCCCCATGTGTCTCTTTCTCCTCCCTTGTACTTCTTTCTCCCCCCTTGTGTCTCTTTCTCCTCCCTTGTACTTCTTTCTCCCCCTTGTGTCTCTTTCTCCTACCTTGTACTTCTTTCTCCCCCCTTGTGTCTCTTTCTCCTCCCTTGTACTTCTTTCTCCCCCATGTGTCTCTTTCTCCTCCCTTGTACTTCTTTCTCCCCCTTGTGTCTCTTTCTCCTACCTTGTACTTCTTTCTCCCCCCTTGTGTCTCTTTCTCCTCCCTTGTACTTCTTTCTCCCCCTTGTGTCTCTTTCTCCTACCTTGTACTTCTTTCTCCCCCTTGTGTCTCTTTCTCCTCCCTTGTACTTCTTTCTCCCCCATGTGTCTCTTTCTCCTACCTTGTACTTCTTTCTCCCCCCTTGTGTCTCTTTCTCCTCCCTTGTACTTCTTTCTCCCCCATGTGTCTCTTTCTCCTACCTTGTACTTCTTTCTCCCCCATGTGTCTCTTTCTCCTCCCTTGTACTTCTTTCTCCCCCTTGTGTCTCTTTCTCCTACCTTGTACTTCTTTCTCCCCCATGTGTCTCTTTCTCCTACCTTGTACTTCTTTCTCCCCCATGTGTCTCTTTCTCCTCCCTTGTACTTCTTTCTCCCCCCTTGTGTCTCTTTCTCCTACCTTGTACTTCTTTCTCCCCCATGTGTCTCTTTCTCCTCCCTTGTACTTCTTTCTCCCCCATGTGTCTCTTTCTCCTCCCTTGTACTTCTTTCTCCCCCATGTGTCTCTTTCCCCTACCTTGTACTTCTTTCTCCCCCATGTGTCTCTTTCTCCTACCTTGTACTTCTTTCTCCCCCATGTGTCTCTTTCTCCTCCCTTGTACTTCTTTCTCCCCCCTTGTGTCTCTTTCTCCTACCTTGTACTTCTTTCTCCCCCCTTGTGTCTCTTTCTCCTCCCTTGTACTTCTTTCTCCCCCATGTGTCTCTTTCTCCTCCCTTGTACTTCTTTCTCCCCCCTTGTGTCTCTTTCCCCTACCTTGTACTTCTTTCTCCCCCTTGTGTCTCTTTCTCCTACCTTGTACTTCTTTCTCCCCCATGTGTCTCTTTCTCCTACCTTGTACTTCTTTCTCCCCCATGTCTCTCTTTCTCCTACCTTGTACTTCTTTCTCCCCCTTGTGTCTCTTTCTCCTACCTTGTACTTCTTTCTCCCCCTTGTGTCTCTTTCTCCTACCTTGTACTTCTTTCTCCCCCATGTGTCTCTTTCTCCTACCTTGTACTTCTTTCTCCCCCATGTGTCTCTTTCTCCTCCCTTGTACTTCTTTCTCCCCCATGTGTCTCTTTCTCCTCCCTTGTACTTCTTTCTCCCCCTTGTGTCTCTTTCTCCTACCTTGTACTTCTTTCTCCCCCATGTGTCTCTTTCTCCTACCTTGTACTTCTTTCTCCCCCTTGTGTCTCTTTCTCCTACCTTGTACTTCTTTCTCCCCCATGTGTCTCTTTCTCCTACCTTGTACTTCTTTCTCCCCCATGTGTCTCTTTCTCCTCCCTTGTACTTCTTTCTCCCCCTTGTGTCTCTTTCTCCTACCTTGTACTTCTTTCTCCCCCATGTGTCTCTTTCTCCTACCTTGTACTTCTTTCTCCCCCTTGTGCCTCTTTCTCCTACCTTGTACTTCTTTCTCCCCCATGTGTCTCTTTCTCCTACCTTGTACTTCTTTCTCCCCCATGTGTCTCTTTCTCCTACCTTGTACTTCTTTCTCCCCCTTGTGTCTCTTTCTCCTCCCTTGTACTTCTTTCTCCCCCTTGTGTCTCTTTCTCCTCCCTTGTACTTCTTTCTCCCCCATGTGTCTCTTTCTCCTACCTTGTACTTCTTTCTCCCCCATGTCTCTCTTTCTCCTACCTTGTACTTCTTTCTCCCCCTTGTGTCTCTTTCTCCTACCTTGTACTTCTTTCTCCCCCTTGTGTCTCTTTCTCCTACCTTGTACTTCTTTCTCCCCCATGTGTCTCTTTCTCCTACCTTGTACTTCTTTCTCCCCCATGTGTCTCTTTCTCCTCCCTTGTACTTCTTTCTCCCCCTTGTGTCTCTTTCTCCTACCTTGTACTTCTTTCTCCCCCATGTGTCTCTTTCTCCTACCTTGTACTTCTTTCTCCCCCTTGTGTCTCTTTCTCCTACCTTGTACTTCTTTCTCCCCCATGTGTCTCTTTCTCCTACCTTGTACTTCTTTCTCCCCCATGTGTCTCTTTCTCCTCCCTTGTACTTCTTTCTCCCCCTTGTGTCTCTTTCTCCTACCTTGTACTTCTTTCTCCCCCATGTGTCTCTTTCTCCTACCTTGTACTTCTTTCTCCCCCTTGTGCCTCTTTCTCCTACCTTGTACTTCTTTCTCCCCCATGTGTCTCTTTCTCCTACCTTGTACTTCTTTCTCCCCCATGTGTCTCTTTCTCCTACCTTGTACTTCTTTCTCCCCCTTGTGTCTCTTTCTCCTCCCTTGTACTTCTTTCTCCCCCTTGTGTCTCTTTCTCCTCCCTTGTACTTCTTTCTCCCCCTTGTGCCTCTTTCTCCTACCTTGTACTTCTTTCTCCCCCTTGTGTCTCTTTCTCCTACCTTGTACTTCTTTCTCCCCCATGTGTCTCTTTCTCCTACCTTGTACTTCTTTCTCCCCCATGTGTCTCTTTCTCCTCCCTTGTACTTCTTTCTCCCCCTTGTGCCTCTTTCTCCTACCTTGTACTTCTTTCTCCCCCCTTGTGTCTCTTTCTTCTCCCTTGTACTTCTTTCTCCCCCCTTGTGTCTCTTTCTCCTCCCTTGTACTTCTTTCTCCCCCATGTGTCTCTTTCTCCTCCCTTGTACTTCTTTCTCCCCCATGTGTCTCTTTCTCCTACCTTGTACTTCTTTCTCCCCCATGTGCCTCTTTCTCCTACCTTGTACTTCTTTCTCCCCCATGTGTCTCTTTCTCCTACCTTGTACTTCTTTCTCCCCCATGTGTCTCTTTCCCCTACCTTGTACTTCTTTCTCCCCCTTGTGTCTCTTTCTCCTACCTTGTACTTCTTTCTCCCCCATGTGTCTCTTTCTCCTCCCTTGTACTTCTTTCTCCCCCATGTGTCTCTTTCCCCTACCTTGTACTTCTTTCTCCCCCTTGTGTCTCTTTCTCCTCCCTTGTACTTCTTTCTCCCCCATGTGTCTCTTTCTCCTACCTTGTACTTCTTTCTCCCCCATGTGTCTCTTTCTCCTCCCTTGTACTTCTTTCTCCCCCATGTGTCTCTTTCCCCTCCCTTGTACTTCTTTCTCCCCCATGTGTCTCTTTCTCCTCCCTTGTACTTCTTTCTCCCCCATGTGTCTCTTTCTCCTACCTTGTACTTCTTTCTCCCCCTTGTGTCTCTTTCTCCTCCCTTGTACTTCTTTCTCCCCATGTGTCTCTTTCTCCTACCTTGTACTTCTTTCTCCCCCCTTGTGTCTCTTTCTCCTACCTTGTACTTCTTTCTTCCCCATGTGTCTCTTTCTCCTCCCTTGTACTTCTTTCTCCCCCATGTGTCTCTTTCTCCTCCCTTGTACTTCTTTCTCCCCCCATGTGTCTCTTTCTCCTCCCTTGTACTTCTTTCTCCCCCTTGTGTCTCTTTCTCCTCCCTTGTACTTCTTTCTCCCCCATGTGTCTCTTTCTCCTACGTTGTACTTCTTTCTCCCCCTTGTGTCTCTTTCTCCTCCCTTGTACTTCTTTCTCCCCCTTGTGTCTCTTTCTCCTCCCTTGTACTTCTTTCTCCCCCTTGTGTCTCTTTCTCCTCCCTTGTACTTCTTTCTCCCCCATGTGTCTCTTTCTCCTCCCTTGTACTTCTTTCTCCCCCCTTGTGTCTCTTTCTCCTACCTTGTACTTCTTTCTCCCCCTTGTGTCTCTTTCTCCTCCCTTGTACTTCTTTCTCCCCCATGTGTCTCTTTCTCCTACCTTGTACTTCTTTCTCCCCCCTTGTGTCTCTTTCTCCTACCTTGTACTTCTTTCTTCCCCATGTGTCTCTTTCTCCTCCCTTGTACTTCTTTCTCCCCCATGTGTCTCTTTCTCCTCCCTTGTACTTCTTTCTCCCCCCATGTGTCTCTTTCTCCTCCCTTGTACTTCTTTCTCCCCCATGTGTCTCTTTCTCCTCCCTTGTACTTCTTTCTCCCCCATGTGTCTCTTTCTCCTACCTTGTACTTCTTTCTCCCCCTTGTGTCTCTTTCTCCTACCTTGTACTTCTTTCTTCCCCATGTGTCTCTTTCTCCTCCCTTGTACTTCTTTCTCCCCCATGTGTCTCTTTCTCCTACCTTGTACTTCTTTCTCCCCCCTTGTGTCTCTTTCTCCTCCCTTGTACTTCTTTCTCCCCCATGTGTCTCTTTCTCCTACCTTGTACTTCTTTCTCCCCCATGTGTCTCTTTCTCCTACCTTGTACTTCTTTCTCCCCCATGTGTCTCTTTCTCCTCCCTTGTACTTCTTTCTACCCCATCTGTCTCTTTCTCCTCCCTTGTACTTCTTTCTCCCCCATGTGTCTCTTTCTCCTCCCTTGTACTTCTTTCTCCCCCTTGTGTCTCTTTCTCCTACCTTGAACTTCTTTCTCCCCCATGTGTCTCTTTCCCCTCCCTTGTACTTCTTTCTCCCCCCTTGTGTCTCTTTCTCCTACCTTGTACTTCTTTCTCCCCCTTGTGTCTCTTTCTCCTACCTTGTACTTCTTTCTCCCCCTTGTGTCTCTTTCTCCTACCTTGTACTTCTTTCTCCCCCTTGTGTCTCTTTCTCCTACCTTGTACTTCTTTCTCCCCCATGTGTCTCTTTCCCCTCCCTTGTACTTCTTTCTCCCCCATGTGTCTCTTTCTCCTACCTTGTACTTCTTTCTCCCCCATGTGTCTCTTTCTCCTCCCTTGTACTTCTTTCTCCCCCATGTGTCTCTTTCTCCTCCCTTGTACTTCTTTCTCCCCCTTGTGTCTCTTTCTCCTACCTTGTACTTCTTTCTCCCCCCTTGCACCTCTCTTTATCCCTCCTGCCCGCCCGCATCATCACGCGCCCCTGCGGGCCGTGATGACATACAGACAGAGAAGAGGAAGAGGGCAGAGGCACCGGAAGAGAAGCGCTTGCTTACAGACAGTAACGATCAGTCTGCTGGCAGCAAGCGCTTCTCTTCCGGTGCCTCTGCCCTCTTCCTCTTCTCTGTCGTTATGTCATCACGGCCCGCAGGGGCCCGTGATGATGCGGGAGGATGGAACTTGTCATATTGGCGCTGCCCCCTTGCGAGATGTCGCCAAACTGCAGAGTGGAGGAGGTGGGACACTAGCACCCTAGCACCGCGAGATTACAGGGAAAGCTTATATTCAAACTGAATACAGGGCTTCAGTTTCCACTCGCCCTCACTAAATATCTACTCGCAAAATGCGAGTAGGCGAGTGGAAATTTTGAGCCCTGTTAGTAACATGCTATTATAGGACTTCAGTTCCCATGACCTGAGCCAGCCATTGGGTGTCTGAGGATAATTGGAGTTGTAGTCAAGGTTGCTTACCTCACATAAATATTTTCTAAAATTGGGACAAATAAATAAATTGTGGTGTCTATAAGATAAGACAGGTCAAAGAACAATGTAAGCAAAAAATGTGCCCATGATTGTTTCTATCAATGACATAATAAAACATTTCCTGCTGTTGGAGAGAGCAACGTTTCCCACGCCTGGTCTATGGAAAGGAAACTGCAATGAGGTTCAGAATATAAATTCTAGGTATTGTTATGCCGTTATTTGTGGAAACCACTCTCTCGGGTCTGCCTCTGTATAGCATTCAGTGGTATAATATTTTGGCTCAGGCGCACAAAACAACAATGTAACAATTATGGGGTAGAAACAGAAATGCACTATAAGGAACAAATAAACATTTCTAAATCTCTATAAATTTAAATAGATCTTCTAAGTCTTTTAATGCTAGAGAGGTCTCTACCACATTCTTAATAGCACTCAAAGTGTTAAAAGGCCCCATTTAAATCAAAGGACATTTGTCTGTTAAACTGCAGTTTGCTCCAGAGTTATTCCACCTTCCTGTTTACATATGGCCATGTATGAGCAAACCCTAAGATTCCAAAGTGCTTCTCGTGCAGTATATTTCTGTCATATACTTTACAATGAGACCGCTGCTGCACATTACTGAAGGATGCAGGAAAACAGGCTGAATAGTTCTAGGATGTATCATAACTACATCATCAGTCAGGCTCCTATATTGCGCATTTGAATAGAGAACAATTCCTTGCTTAACCCCTAATGTATCTGGAACATACTGTTCTGTCTGATAAGGTCAGGCTTTGTCAATAATAATAATGTTTCTTCTACTTCAATAGAGAGCTCTTCATTAATAACATATCCTCTTTTATAGAAAGCAACAAAAACACTTCGCTGTAACTGCTAATGAGTGGAAAGTGAGAGATATATTGGATCTATAGATGTAGCAGGCATTGTTACACTTTTGTTTTTTCTTTTCTCATTCACATGGGTGCAACTGACTGCAATGACTGCATTACATAGATTCCATTTCAAGATAAGCCAAGAGCACACTCTGATCCTCAATAGGAACACAACAAACACATGAAGAGGCAGGGAAGAGCTAGCAACCTTTGACATTGGGGGTAAGACTAATCAAGAGGCCCATGTTTATTAGTACTTCAGTCTATCCCGTTTTATTGGTTTTATAACTGGCATTAATATTGTGAAATAAGGCAAGAGATACCACAGCTTACAGTTGAAATGCTGCTACACCGGTGATACCACAGAGCTTACAATTGAATTGAGCTACAATAGTGATACCACTGAGCTTACAACTGAATTTAGCTACAGTAGTGTTACCACTGAACATACAACTGAAATGATGCTACATTACTGACACCACGGGTCATACATTTGAAATGGTGCTATACTAATTATACCACACAGCTTACAATTGAAATTGAGCTACACTGGTGATAGTACAGAGCTTACTATTGAAATTTAGCTAACTTAGTGATATCTCAGAGCTTGAGCTGAAATGTAGCTTATAACGGAAATTAGCTACACTAGTGATACCGCAGAGATTACAGCTGAGTTGGTATTACACTAGTATAATCATAAATCTTTAAATCGAAACAGATCTACATAAGTAACACTGCAGAACTTTTCATTTGTAATGGAGCTAGAATACTGGGGTAGTTCCATTTCAGTTGTAAGCTCTGTGGTATCACTGGTGGAGCTCCATTTCAATTGTACACGTTGTGGTATGATTACTGTAGCACCATTTAAATTGTACGCTCTGTGGAATAACTAGTGTAATGCTAGTCATACCACAGAGCTTAAATATGAAATTGTGATACACAAAGGGTTCATATTTTAAAAATATCCGGGTCAGCTGGTTTTGAAAGTTCCCAGGTATGCTTCTGCCCTTCCCCTATTCCTCCTTCCCTCTCCCTATGGGTCTGGCAGGTAGTGTGTTTGAATTTACTACCTGCTTAATTACTTGTTGCTCCTGTCATGGAGAATTCCCATTGTACAACCAGATGTCTGGATTTGATTAGCAAGAATTGAAAGGCCAGGAGAGACCTGCAATGAAGCAAGTTGCAAATTCAAACATGCCACTCTTCAGATGGATAGCCTGTCTGAGTGACTGCCAGCCAGAAGGACAGCCTGATAAAGTGCTGGACCAGCCTCACGCATGCTCATTGCCCACTACTCCATCTACCACTGCAAGTGGGAGATGGGGTGATCCCCATGGGAACTGGCCTGCCCCCAGCCAGTCTACACTGTGGACAAATAATATAATATAATGGCACTCAAATAGGGTGAGACGTAAAACCTTTAAAGGAGCAGTAAACTTTTATTTATGAAAACACATATTTTATAGAGCATTTCTTGCTGACTAAAACAAGGTCACTCCCACTGCTGTCAGATGTTTTATTCCAAATTTATATCAGTTTAAATAATCAGGAAGTGAATTTACTGTGTTTACTTCCTGTTAGTTCTAACTGACAGGAAGTGACAGGCAGTTTCTATCACATTCTATGGAGAACTGTATATCTCTGACTTTTCTGACTTTCCTCTCCATTAGAATCTAACAGGAAATCTAATTAGAATTTGACCACTAGGGGGCACTGCTAATGTAAAAAAATGAGTTTAAACTGTAATAACTCTGGAAATATAAATCTCTTGGCAGTGGGAGTACCCCTATCTTACTCAATAGGAAAATCCCTACAATATATATTTTTTCATAAGAAAAGTTTACTGCTCCTTCAAGGACCATAAAGGTGTGCAACACATTGCAAAGGAATGCCTTTCAGACTTCTGTAGTCCTTAAGGCTGCTCTGGTCCTTAAACTTTATTTTCCGGTACATACAAAGGTAATAGCAATATCAGTCTTTGGGCACACTAAGAGAATCACAACATTTCCTCCATTATGTACATGACTTACTGAGGACAAAATTCCAAAGAGACTGTAAAATGATAATGTGACTAAAGCACCTGGACTGATTGTTATACATCCAAGGGTACTTCATCAGGTGGAGTAATGCCCTGTGACTGGAGGAATGTAGATGTAGTGCCATTTATTTAAAAGGGGTGCGAGATTGAAGCCTAGAAATTATAGTCCTGTAAGTTTGACTTCCACAGTGGGTAAGATATTACAATGGATTCTAACAGATAGTATTCAATAATAGAAACTGGCAAGGGTCACACATAGTATCTAATCTTTTCTTAAATGTATTCATTGTATCTGTAATTACCACACCGCCTAGGCAAATAATTCTACAATTTATCAGACCTTGCTGTAAAGGATCCTTTTGTCTGCTGAAGTTGAAACCTCCTTTCCTCTAATTTTATGAGGTGGTCCCTAGTTGTTATCATTGCAGTTACCTTGCATATACTTGTACAGTGAAACAGGGTCTCCTTGTAGGTATCATTTCTGTAGAATAAACAATTAATTAAACCATACCTTTAATTCATTTTGTTGCTGTTCTCTTTGAACAATCTCTAAATAGGTGCCGAAAACTTCACTGAATATTCCATGTAAGGTCTTACCTTCAAGTTTTACAGTGGCAAAATGATGCTGTCCACCCTTCCATCAATACCCCATTTTATGCAGGATAGTATTGTGGTTGCTTTGCTCTTGTTACTTCAGTTGAACACTGAATGGCTGATTGAATCCATTTTGGGGCTGCCCAGTGCAACCATTGACTTTCTACTATATTCCCTCTCATAAGCAGACTTGGCAAAATAGAATTGCTCTTAGAAAAATTATACTATTTTATTTTATATATATTTTTTTAACAATTAAACCCTCCATTGCTGGTGTGGATAAGAAAAACCAGTCCAGCAAAGGAGGAGTTACTAGAGTTATGATAGAGGGGGGGGATTGTTTGTTTAATATTTTAATACTAGTATTGAAGGCTCGTGTGCATGGGCCAAACTGCCACCCAGAGGGCTCGGCTGCTGCCCCAGATCTGGGAGCAGAGACAGGTGGTGGTCTGTTCGCAGCGCCCTGCTCTGGATCAGCTGTGCTGTCACTTAGAGGGGTTAACTCCGGTAGAGTAATTTTAAAAGAGGGTCAGTGTATGGACAGACAGGCTTTTGCCCTTCCTGTTATACCCTGCTTGATACAGGCTTAAAGGAGCAGGTATGGTATGGTCTGCTTGCTTCCTTTGTACCCATTCACCTTTGTCTGGGAAATGTAGATGGGGGAGAAGTATACTAGGAACAAGTGGATCAATGCTCCTAAAATCAATCTGCCTGATTTTGGTACAAGAGCCACAATATGTGATAATCCTTACTGAGCAAGACTCCAAAGACTGCAATAGACTGCCATATTGACAACTCTATCCCAGCATGGTTAGACATGCAAAACTAACTGGGGCTCCATTGTACAACCTTGAGGATCACTTAAACTGTGAGATTTGGGGTAGAAAATTAACTCCCATAGTTCTGTACTGTACCTACTGGCAAATGGACTCCAAAAGCTGGAAGTGTCAGACTTCAACTGCAGAGACTATGAGGTTGATCTATGAAGAAGAACCAGAGTAATTATGGAGTAAACAAAGTGCTCCATTGGGGACAAATACACATTTCCCAAATTACATTTAATTCAAGTTGGGGTTTTACCCTTCTTGAGTGTTATGGCTGTCAAATGCATTGTTTCTCCAGTATTCAAGGAAATGGGGTGTTTAGTTTTTTACTACATCAACCTCTCTCTGTGCAGCCTCCAATGATCATCAATGTGACCAATCAAGTTGTTACTGCTGCTGTCTATGGAAGGAGCTATGTTGCAAGTGCAGTCTGAGACTTCAATCTCTAATGTTTCCAGGTGGTTTAATTTCCTGAAAACACAAAACAACTGATAGTAGTCATGCTGGGGCCACATGGGAAATAAGCAGGAATGGATTTAAGGAAATGTAATATATGCTCTTTAACCATTTGTGAGCCAGATAGTTATTCAGCACGTGGTGGAATGTTTTGGACACCCCCGTGGCACTCAAAGGTTTTATATCTACAGACAGAAAACACTTAATAAGGTACAAGAGGAAAACATTTTTTTTAGAAACAGAAGAATGCTATAAAAAGAAGACATGATCTGACGTATGCAGTAAAAGGCATATATTATTATATATATTATTTTTCATATATTAATACTACTTAAGAAAAGGTGATAGATTCAAGACCTGAATACCAAAGGGGCTGAGTGAGCTTCTGCTCCACGCCCCATTGAAAACCACAGGTCATTCTCTTCAATGAGTGAGTCACAGTGGATCCCTGCATAGCCAGCAAGGAGAATGAAGTTCTATGAGCACTGTACTTTACAATATTCTGCACTTTCATTTCCAGGCCGAAAAGGCCCTTAATACAGACCTGCATAGATTAAAGAAAGCTCAAGTTGTAGGGGCTAACACAGTAAGGGAATTTTAAGAATGCCTGGCACTGATACAGTTCTGTGCTGAGGATTATTTTACGACTGAGCAGACAGAAGAACGGGCAGACTAGAATGGACAGTTGCCTCAAATCTGCTGGCAAAAATCTGGTAGTTTAATGTAAGTTCTCCACCACTGTACTGTTCTCTTATAGCCCCACCAGGACTAGAGGCCAAGATAGATTTTTAGACCAATACATACCAAAACCTAATGACTGGCTCTTTAGGCCTTATGGCAAAAGCAATAGTTGAGTAATACTGGGCAAACCAGCTGCACCATAAAGGACAAATGCAATTTCCCCATTGATTTAAATTATGTCCTTAACACAGTGATTGTGACCAGGGTGCCCTGGCACATTGGTGTGCAGTGTACATCCATTTAGGGTGCCCCTTGTTTTCTATAAAGCCTTTTATATAAAATAATGTCCTTGACAAATGACATATAATGTGTTAGGGTGCCATGAAAACTCTACATTGCGTGTTAGGAGTGACCTGGAAAAAATAAAAAAAGGATTGTGAGCCACTGTTTTAACCCTTTGAATGATACAGAGGTCTATTGCAAGGCAATATAAATACATAATATAATTTACATAACCCATGAGTTTAAATACGGTCCATATGTTTCACCCATAAAAAGTCCAGCTTAAATTAGCAAAGCAATATAGCACAAAAATAGAGAAAGAAAATCAGATAATTAGAATAAAGAGTATGCCAAGGAGCAATAGCAGAATCTAATGACAACTAAGCACATTATTCCTGGAGAGGCATGTTTAAATAATGTGCATAGCTTCAACAGTGACCAATAAAAACACAATGGGAAAGTGTTAATGCAAATGACTGAGACTAAGGCACAAGAGTGGTTGAGCTCACGGGCCTGAGGAGGAAAAGATGGAGGAGGAATGTGAGAAACTGGTAGACCCCATGGGAGAATGGCTAGGCAGGCCAGGATGCTGATGAAACATTTCCCTGCCTCCAACAGGAGCAGGCTGATTCAGGTGAGACTGATGAATATCTCAACTGAGACAGAGAGTGTGACTGCTAGTAAACAGTCCCCAGTAATGTTCTTCTGGGCTGTAGCCTTTCCAGTGGATCAAGTACTGCAGCATACAAGACTTAAAATGAGACTCAAGAATCTCCTCTACCTCATACTTTTCAGCATTGTCCTCTCTAACCATTTCAGGAGGAACAAAGAATGACTAGCTACTGAGCTAGGGATGTATTTAAGTAGAAATGCGTGGATATATCCTGTAGAATAGAGGTGGAAGTAGGCAATAGGACATATGATTCACTTGGTTAGTAATAGGAAAAGGGCCAACATACTTGGGACCCGATTTCTAAGTTGGGCAGTAAAACTTCAAATTAAGGGTGGCACACATCAAACTTCTGATCTAGGCATGCTGATTACCACAAAAAGGATACTGAAAAGAATTCCTGAAAGAGGACCAGCTAATGGCTGGGTCATGCTTCCTGAGCCAAGAAAGACCCAACAGAAGAGGAAACAATAGAGAGGAAGCCACGTCAAAGCTGAGGAATTCATAATGTGTGCTGAACATAGGAAGGCACGGGGTAGGATGTCCTCGGTGACCGGACTTGTTTTGATGAGTGTGTCATCAATTACTTGGATGGGTAAAGCTGTCGACTTTAGGTGGCAGGAAATCTGGTGAGTAGCGACCAGGAGAAGATCTATGAAACACTCATATAATGTAAGTCTTCCAAATTGGCTAGTTTATTAAACACATGCACATTTGCGAAACCATATTAAACCTTTGCTCTTGAGCTGTGAAATGTAGCTTTTTTCTATAACATCAAGCTTTTGAAGCTGAATAGAAGCTTGTTTGATGTTGGAAATCTAGACTGGCTACAATATAATCATAAATTACCATTTCCAGGGGAGTTCTCTGGGTTGTTTTATCTGTATAGAAGTGAGCTCCTGAAGTCATTGAACTACAGTAATGTGATGACTCAGATTGGATGAAAGCTCTTGAAGAGTGTTTATTCAGGATTTATATTCCCAATGTCTGATTTGGCTGGAGTGTAATCAAGGCATTATGAATCTAAATCCATTCTTTGTGATAAAATAATCAATTTTGTGGCACAAGAAATCTATTTTGTGCAGCAAATCTATCCTATGCCATGACAAGCACATTTTATACAACAGTAAATTTTGTGAGATATATATCCATTCTCTGTGACAAAATTAACAAAGTCATATTCTTTAATAAATTATGTAGGAAAATGATAAGACTGATAAATTATATACTGAGGTTGTGGGATGTGCAGTTATACAAAAGGGAGTAAGTTCTGTCAGTATATACCATAAAGGGTAAGGATGGGTGAATATGTTCACTGCAGAAGAAATCAGCAGAAAATCGCATGTTAGTAGTTTGTATTTTTCAATTAACAATGCATAGTGAGTAAACAGAAGAAAAATCTAAATCAAATCAATATTTGGTGTGACCAACCTTTGCCTTCAAAACAGCATGAATTCTTCTAGGTACACTTGCACACAGTTTTTAAGGAACTTGGCAGGGAGGTTGTACCAAACATCTTGAAGAACTAACCACAGTTCTTCTGTGGCTTTAGGCAGCCTCAGTTGCTTCTCTCTCTCTCTTTTCATGTACTCCCAGACAGACTCGATGATGTTGAGATCAGCACTCTGTGGGGCCATACTATCACTTCCAGGACTCCTTGTTCTTCTTTATACAGAAGATAGTTCTTAATGACTTTGGCTGTATGTTTGGGGGTCATTGTCGTGCTGCAGAATAAATTTGAGACCAGTCATATGCCTCTCTGATGGTACTGCATGATGGATAGGTTTCTGCATTTATTTCTCAGTATTGAGGAGACCATTCATTCTGAAATCCCCAACTCCATTTGCAGAAATGCAGCCCCAAACTTGCAAAGAATCTCCACCATGCTTCACTTTTGCCTGCAGACACTCATTCTTGTACTGCTCTCCAGCCCTTCGGTGAACAAACTGCTTTCTTCTACAGCCAAATATTAAAACATTTTGACCCATCAGTCCAGAAAATGTGCTGCCATCTTTCTGCAACCCAGTTCCTGTGTTTTCATGCATAGTTGTGTCCCTTGGCCTTGTTTCCACATCGGAAGTATGGCTTTTTGGCTGTAAGTCTTCTATGAAGACCACTTCTGACCAGACTTCTCCAGACAGTAAATGGGTGTACCAGGGCTCCACTATTTTCCTCCAGTTCTGAGCTAATAGCAGTGCTGGACATCTTCCTATTGCAAAGTGAAGTACGCATAATGTGTCTTTTATCTGCTGCACTAAGTTTCCTTGCCTGACCACTGTGTCTACAGTCCTCATCCTTGCCTGTTTCTTTGTGCTTCTTCAAAAGAGCTTGGACAGCACATCTGGACCCCCCTGTCTGCCTTGAAATTTCAAGTGTACCAACAAGAACTGATGCTGTTTTGAAGCAAAGGGTGGTCACACCAAATATCGATTTAGATTTTTCTTCTGTTCACTCACTATCATTTTGTTAATTGATAAATATAAACTATTAACATGCTCAGGACCATAGACAAGTGGTCAACCAAGGAAACTTAGTGCTGCAGATGAAAGACACATTATGCACCCATCTACTGTCTGCAGAAGTCTGGTCAGGAGTGGTCTTCATGGAAGACTTACAGCCAAAAAGCCATACCTCCGATGTGGAAACAACAAAATAACAATTATTAAGCTAGTCGCTAACTGCCTAAGTATTGCAGGGTGACTTTAGTTGATATGGTAGTTACGCTTTAAA
This sequence comes from Rhinophrynus dorsalis, assembly GCA_037306005.1. Classification (NCBI taxonomy): domain Eukaryota; kingdom Metazoa; phylum Chordata; class Amphibia; order Anura; family Rhinophrynidae; genus Rhinophrynus; species Rhinophrynus dorsalis. Next base: position 651,681,968 of record CM074718.1, read on the forward strand.
ATACATTAATTGAAATTGACATAATTGTGAAGTAAAATGATAGCGTTATCTATTAATTAAGGAAATAAAGAATATAGGACTTATGAATATACATTTATGTCCCAGGCCAGTTTGGTGATTATTTTGATTTATTGTTAATCTACTGTGTTGGCTGAAAGAACTATAAGAAGATAGGTGTTATTTTTACATATCCTGGATGCTTAATATAACATAGTAACAAAGTTGACGAGGCTGAAAAAAAACATACGTCCATTAAGTCCAGCCCATGCCAAAACACACCTGTTGATCCAGAGGAAGGCAAAAAACAAACAAACCCTGGAACCATTTCCAATTTAGCCCCAAGTGCGTAAAAAATCCCTTCCTGACTCCAAATGGCAGACAGTTCCCTGGGTCACCAATCTATCTGAATTGAAGCCATTTGTCATCATTCTCAATACTGTTCTGTGCTAGATAGGCATCCATTGCTTTTTTGAAAGCAGTTACAGCAACTGCAAGTATAACATCCCAAGGCAAAGAAATCCATAACTTTACCGCCCTTACTATGAAAAAAATCCCAGGCAGTAAGGTTCTTAAATATATATATAATATTTTTTATTAAAAAATGTGATTATTTTAGTATAAGCACATTAAAAGTTAAGTCTTCTGACCTTTTAGTGGGAGCAAAATAATGCACTGAATTTGTCTCTGATTGGTTAACATTATTTCACAGTCATATTCTTAGTGAAGATATTCAACTAGTGAATATATGTTCTCCCATTTCACTTTTCCTTTCTAATGATGTGCAGGAGTTTTCATTAATGGCTAGATACCTTTAGCTAAAAATATAAATAGCAGCATGCCCATTTTCAATATACTTTCCTTAAACCCAGAAATAAACTGAGTAATTTACTTCTGTACTTTTTCCTGGCAGTATCCTATATAATAAAATGCTAGCGATGTTTGTCAGAAGTCGTCATGCGCAGTAGAGACTGCCTGCGTTCGGGCAGTCTCTACTGCGCTTGACTGCATCGCGTGGAGCAGTGAGGCAGCGTCAGTACTCAAAGCAGGACCAGAGCAGTGAGGTAGTGGCAGTACGCAGAGCAGGACTGGAGCAGTGAGGTAGCGGCAGTACACAGAGCAGGACCGGAGCAGTGAGGTAGGGGCAGTACACAGAGAAGGACCGGAGCAGAGAGGTAGCGGCAGTACGCAGTGCAGGACCGGAGCAGTGAGGTAGCGGCAATATGCAGAGCAGGAACAGAGCAGTGAGGTAGCGGCAGTACGCAGAGCAGGACCAGAGTAGTGAGGTAGCGGCAGTCCGTAGAGCAGGACCAGAGCAGTGAGGTGGCATCAGTACACAGAGCAGGACCTGAACAGTGAGGTAGTGGCAATACACAGAGCAGGACCTGAACAGTGAGGTGGCATCAGTACACAGAGCAGGACCTGAAAAGTGAGGTGACATCAGTACACAGAGCAGGACCTGAACAGTGAGGTAGCGGCAGCACGCAGAGCAGAACCAGAGCAGTGAGGTAGCGGCAGTACGCAGAGCAGGACCTGAACAGTGAGGTAGCGGCAGTACACAGAGCAGGACCAGAGAAGTGAGGTAGCATCAGTACACAGAGCAGGACCTGAACAGTGAGGTAGTGGCAGTATGCAGAGCAGGACCAGAGCAGTGAGGTAGCAGCAGTACGCAGAGGAGGACTGGAGCAGTTAGGTAGCGGCAGTACACAGAGCAGAACCGGAACAATGAGGTAGGGGCAGTGCACAGAGCAGGACCGGAGCAGAGAGGTAGCGGCAGTACGCAGAGCAGGACCGGAGCAGTGAGGTAGCAGCAGTACACAGAGCAGTTTGAGGTAGTAGCAGTACGCAGAGCAGGACCTGAACAGTGAGGCAGCGGCAGTACGCAGAGCAGGACCAGAGAAGTGAGGTAGCATCAGTACACAGAGCAGGACTTGAACAGTGAGGTAGTGGCAGTATGCAGAGCAGGACCAGAGCAGTGAGGTAGCAGCAGTACGCAGAGGAGGACCTGAGCAGTTAGGTAGCGGCAGTACACAGAGCAGAACCGGAGCAATGAGGTAGGGGCAGTGCACAGAGCAGGACCGGAGCAGAGAGGTAGCGGCAGTACGCAGAGCAGGACCGGAGCAGTGAGGTAGGGGCAGTACACAGAGCAGTGAGGTAGCGGCAGTACGCAGAGCAGGACCAGAGTAGTGAGGTAGCGGCAGTCCGTAGAGCAGGACCAGAGCAGTGAGGTGGCATCAGTACACAGAGCAGGACCTGAACAGTGAGGTAGTGGCAATACACAGAGCAGGACCTGAACAGTGAGGTGGCATCAGTACACAGAGCAGGACCTGAAAAGTGAGGTGACATCAGTACACAGTGCAGGACCTGAACAGTGAGGTAGCGGCAGCACGCAGAGCAGAACCAGAGCAGTGAGGTAGCGGCAGTACGCAGAGCAGGACCTGAACAGTGAGGTAGCGGCAGTACACAGAGCAGGACCAGAGAAGTGAGGTAGCATCAGTACACAGAGCAGGACCTGAACAGTGAGGTAGTGGCAGTATGCAGAGCAGGACCAGAGCAGTGAGGTAGCAGCAGTACGCAGAGGAGGACTGGAGCAGTTAGGTAGCGGCAGTACACAGAGCAGAACCGGAACAATGAGGATGGGGCAGTGCACAGAGCAGGACCGGAGCAGAGAGGTAGCGGCAGTACGCAGAGCAGGACCGGAGCAGTGAGGTAGCAGCAGTACACAGAGCAGTTTGAGGTAGTAGCAGTACGCAGAGCAGGACCTGAACAGTGAGGCAGCGGCAGTACGCAGAGGAGGACTGGAGCGGTGAGATATCACCTGGACCTTGGCCCATGTACATGGGCTTTTACACTAGTCTTACATATTCTGTTAATGACTGAGAAGCATCAATATCCTATATAATAATTTGCTAAATAGTTTGTAACAACGCAGTCATGAGCAGTAGAGACTGCCCGTGATGAGGCTGATACAGAGCGGGGTGCTCCTTGGTGCTCCGACTTCATAGCGTCCAGCAATGTTTCAGCCACGGCACGGGCAGTCTCTACTGGGCATGACTGCACCGCTACCGGCCGGCACTGTTGCCCATGTACACGGGCTCTTCAACTAGTTATTTATATAAGTGGTTTCTTCTAAAACAATAATACATGAGAGAGCTGTATGCACTCACATTCACAGAAAATAAAACTTCCTAGAAGAATATATATCTTCTTTTTTAGTACATCTTATTTTATGTTTTCAGGCTCCTTTCACATAGGCTAGCCCTTTTCTTTTCTTTGCTTATTCCCTACAGATCTGCAGTTTGCTTGCATGGGGTGTACAGTGCAGGGATATATGAAATTTGAATATGGTGGCAGAGCCACTGTCTTTTGAACACTTAAAGGGATAGTAATGTTTCACAAAAACAGCCACTCCAATTACACTTCATAGTATTTGGGCCATGGAGAGCGTTATTTCAATACAGTTGTTGTTCAAGAGTAATTGAATGATAAAGTTTCCCCCTCCCGGACGTTTTACCTAATGTAAACCATCTCTCCACAGATGTGGACTCTGGTCACTTGACCAGACAGATCACAGCAAGGGACAATCTTCTTACTGTGAGGAAAAACCTGTCAAGGCAGGGCAGGGTTTTCCTCACAGTAAGAAGATTGTCCTTTGCTCACTGGAGATTGTCCCTCTCTGTGATCCATCCAGACAGTCTTGCTACTCTGAGGTGAGCAGTGTTACACTAGGTAAAAGGGACGGGAGGGGGATACTTTATCATTCAATTACTCTTGTACTACAACTCTGACAGTAATGAAATAATACTCTCCATGGCCCAAATAGTTTAAAGATTAATTAGGGCTGCTTTTATTGTGAAACGTTACTATCCCTTTAAGTAAACTTTATCTTATTGCTACTGTTTATACCTGTTCCTGTTAGCCTTGTAGAAGTATATGAAGCCCAAAAATGTGGCACCTATCAATAGATGCTTGAGCACACTTGCAGGAAATGTTTACGTGTTGTATGTACAATGAAAATGTTATTTGCTTGTGTTGGTGCAGTGTTTTCGCTCCAGTTCTTAGTACAGCCTCAGCCACATGTACTTATGGTTCCTAATACATTTTACAGGCCAATTCATACCTTCCATAATGTGTGGCTGATTTGTTTTATTCTTGTTAATTGAAGTACTCTCAGAACTCATCCTTTTATGTATATTAACCAACACCAGATTTTATTCTTTAGGCATAAATCCTCTGAGAGCCAGAGCTGTATTCAGTGTATAACATTGCAATGTGTTGGATACCCCTCAGGCACTGAGGCTTTTCTTCACACTATAAGAATTCCTCTGTGTATCTGTACATGGATGAGTTTGAGTTTTATATTATGTTGTTTGATTGAAATGTGATTTTCAGTGAGTAAGAACAACATAAACCTAGTTCAAAATCTGATCATGATGATTTGAACCATATGTATGTTATAGGGGTGTCTGTCCATCTCAATTCTCTATGTAAAGTGCTATGTACCAAGTGGTGTTAAATCAATAAACATAGAGGTACATCCATACATACAGATAAACTCAAATTAAAAGCCAGAATGTTTGTCCGATGCAGTCATGCGCAGTAGAGACTGACCGAATGCACAGAATGCTGGGAGGTGTTGGAGTGCTGGGAGGTGTAGGCGTGCCGGGAGGTGCAGGCGTGCCGGGAGGTGCAGGCGTGCCGGGGGGTGTAGGAGTGCCGGGAGGTGTAGGAATGCCGGGAGGTGTAGGAATGCCGGGAGGTGTAGGAATGCCGGGAGGTGTAGGAATGCTGGGAGCATTCTGTGCGTTCAGGCAGACTCTACTATGCATGACTGCATTGTGTGCATCGCCACAATGGGGTACGCAAAAGCATTATAAAGCAATGTGTTTTGTATCCCTATGGCACACAAAGGGATTTTGAGGAATGGCTTTGCCTCAATCCTTCTTAATACATTAACCTCATAAAGTATAATGGTATTGCACAATGCAAATTTATTTTGTTTTGAACACTTTCTGTGCCAGAGAGGTGTCCAGAGCATACCTCTGTGGCACTGAAAGGGTTAAAGAAGATTATCCTCCTCCCCCCCCCACCCCACAATGCACAGGATACCTCAACTGCATTCGGGGGGTTTAAAACTTTATTTAAATGAATGGGTACGCCTTATTGTCCCCCATCGTGCAATTGGCTTACCCGTAAATGTATTTTTCTTTTTTTCACATGGACCAGTGAGCTGCTCACGTTTATCTAATACCCAATAAACATTTTGACAGACGCAACAGTTCAGAATATGAGCCCCTACTGATAAGCAGTTTGAAAAGTAAAGGCAATTAAAATATATAACTCTTTGAGTAATGGGGTGGTGCCTACTCAAAGGGTTAATAAATATATATTTTTTTTTTAATAAACTTTTTTATTGAATTTTCAAAATACAAATATAAACATAGTCGCAACGAAAAAACACATGGGACATTATGAAGTGCAAGTAAAATGAAAGAGAGCCCAACACCAGCGTGTTGGGTAAACAGTACAGAGATTTCCCCCCATAATTGAAAAGTGTTTCATACATTGACTGACTATAACGGACCCTCGGCCGTTACATGGAACTTGGTAGAGTTGTAGAGGATCAACTATTTCCAAAAGACTGAAATACACAAACTATAAAGGGCCGCAGGCTGGCTGCCGTGTGGGGCAACATATTCAAAAAAGCTCCATAGACTTTACATGGGAGAGTAGGCAGCTTCTTGATTGGCCAAAGCCCTGGGTGACGAGTTTAAAGTCCCCCATAGAGTTAACATGGGGGAAAGTAGGCTGCCCAGGGATTGGTCAGTTAGCTGCCCGCCTACTGGTCCTGATTGGCTGAGATGGCCATGATGATCTTGGCCAGGATTGGCCATCGGATTCCAGGCTCCTGATTGGCCAGGGGTTGAAGCGGAATATTCAAAGATGCTTCAACCCCCTGGTCATTGTGTGAACTGTGTTTTCGAGTCCCTCAGCCTTTTGTCCCAGTGTTTACCCTTACTCACTCCCTTTGTATAGATGATGTAATCATGTCTGGCCCTTTGTATTATGTTTACACCATATGTCACTGTCCTTTGTCTGTTATTATATCCTGATGTGGCTCGCTATGTATAAAAGAGCTGAGTACAGTGAAATAAAGGGTGTTACTTTGGAACCTGAACTGCGTCCTGTGTCTCTGTCACTGGGTGGTATTAAGGGTCTCCTTTTGGCCCCCATCCTAGGAAGGAATGCTGCAGGAATGACCGGCAAGGCTACCTGCTCGTAGCCCCTTCAGGAGAGAGAAAACCCAGCACAACGGCCTAAGTCCATCCACGGACTTAGGTATTTGTTACATTGACCCAGTGGGTTAAGAAAGTACTTAGGATAATAAACAGATAATAAACAATGGATGTGAAATGCTGCAACCCCAAAGGGAACTAACACAGCAGCTATATGACCAATGTCCTAGTATAAAATTACAAAGAACAGAAAACAATATAAAACATAAAACTAAAGACAAACGCACGCCTCCAGAGGGGCCCAAACACCCTCCTCCGTTCTCGCAATGAAGAAAGGAAGTCTAGGACTGCAGAGAAATGTCCGATACTCCCGGATCCTAAATAATTATTTTTAACCCCTTGGATGTTAGAGACAACACAATGTGTGGGATATCCCTAACATCCAAAGCATTAACCCTTTCAATGCCAGAGTATACGCAATGCATTGCTTTGCATTGCGTTGGTATCCCTCTGGCACTCAAAGGGTTAACCCCATCTATGATCTAATCTGAAGCGACATCATTTTTTTAAACCTTTAAGCATCAGAGTGGTGCGCAATGCATTAAAGGGTTAAGGCAAGCTACCAAAAACACATATTTAATGCTGTTTTATCAATATCTTTGGGGCAAGCAGTGAGCACATTTAATTTTGAGTATAGCTCTACAGCTGGGTGCATGTTGTGAAAGTTATGTAGAGCATTAGGAGAAGACATAATTAAATGCCAAAGATCAAATGCTTGGCATTGCCTATAAAATATTCAACAAGAACTATGGTAATTACCTGACTTGGATCATTTTAAGAGACCAAGGAAATAAAATGAATAGATGAAAGACTAAAGTGCAAATAGGGCACCCTTCTGAGTGATCGTACACAGAGAGAGTATCTTTACAACGCAGGCTAACAATATAAATAATCTAATAACTATAATCTAATAGTTTAATTGGAAAGACAAACACTGCTGAGAAGAGCCTGCAGAGCACGGCATGTCATTAAATCAATTGATTTCAGTTAGGTTTTATACAATGTACACTTATTGATACTTACATTGTGCTGTATTTCACATTAGGCAGAATAGGCCAACTATCAGTGGCTCCTCATCCGTGCAATCCCCGTGCTCATGTGCCAGACACCAGCTTCCAGGCTTATGTTTACCAGTTCATATATTGTTCTAATGTCTAAGTTACATACTTTACTAGTTTAAATGTTATAATAATTTTGACATTTTATTTCCAGTTTACCTTGCTCTGTACTGGCCGACTTATTTATCCCATAGATCAGGGCTGTCCAAGTTCAGTTCACAAGGGCCACCAACAGGCCAGGATTTAAGGATTTCTGTGCTTAACCCCTTAACGACCCATGATGTACATGTACGTCACGAGGTGGATGTCCCTAAAGGACCAAGGACGTACATGTATGTCATGAAATTCAGGGCTCCCCGCACACCTTTCGGGGAGTCTGGAATCGGATCAGCTAAAAAAAATGTAAAAAAAAAAATGCTTCATGGTCCTCAAATGACGGCCGCGTGCACCCGCGGCCGGTCCTTAAGGGGTTAAGCACAGGCTTGTCTGTCAAAATGGGTGAGCCACTGATTTACTCACCTGTGCTTAATCAGGGAAATCCTTACATCCTAGCCTGTTGGTGGCTCTTGAGGACTCAATCTGGACAGTCCTGGCTTAGATTATTGGCTCAGTCCTATCCTCAGGGACCTCTAACAGGCCATGTCTTCAGAACTTCTCTGCTGTTCGAGGTCTCTGATTCATTCATCTGTGAATATATGCACATTTACATTGGCTTACATTATTTTAATTTCTTGACTGCTTTTGAAGTAAATTGGAGACCTCCATAGCATTCAAGTGTATAAAGGTCCCATTTCCCATTTTAACGAATGGTTATACTTATTTATTCCCTATAGTATATGTGATTTTGCCTCAGATCAATGCAAGGGCCTTTAAAAGTGATGGACAGAAAATGGAGTGAGAGGCTGTCAGATGATAATAGATGAAGAGTCTGTTCTGTTACAAGACGGATCACAAAACCAGAAAACGTACAGATGTCCAATAAACTAGCACAATAAGAAAACTGACAGATTTACAAATGCGGAACCTAAGAGGAATGGAACAGAAAGAAACACCATAAATACTGGACATTGCTTCTAAATGACACAAAGAAGCATACAGGCTTAGATTTGTGAGATGTTACCAGGACTGCTTGTACTGCAGAGCGCAAGACGTAAGATAAGAACCAGAAGGAAAAAGTTAGGAGTATGATGTAAAATTAGAGGTCGGAAAAAGTAGTAATGATTATAATTCAAGAGAAGAAGGCAGGAGGAAGAATTAGTGAATATTACATATACTTATTACATAGTAAATTAGAAATAAATTTTTGCTATAGAATACATTTGAAAACATAATTACAGCTTTCACCTACAGCAGGGATAGCCAACCCTGGTCCTCAAGAGTTACCAACAGTGCATGTTTTCAAGATATTCCTGAATGAGCATAGGTAGTTAAAATAAAGGGACTGAGCCACTAGTCAGTCTACCTGTGCTTCAGCTGGGATGTCCTTTAAAATGTGCACTGTTGGGGTTTACCATTGAAATGTCACCCTTTATTTGGCGACCATCAAAAAGGCGTTATCATAATGTTGCCTGCATTAAAACAGAGCACTATGGGACTTATGGGATGGGCGTGCTCAGCTCAGATGGACTGAGATTTCATTCTCGCTCTCTTTCTTTATACATGTGATGTTTTCTCGTTGACACATTGGCCCCAGGAGGATTTAAATTCTTGCAGTAATTACATGACCGTTACTCCCATGACGAAGCCAATATGGCGATACGCATTGGGAGGGCCATGTTGCAGATGCAATACCTCAGTGTTTGATGTCCTCTACAGATTACTCTCAGTTAGCTCCTATATTTGTGATAATTATATTTTCACTTCTTTTTCTCATGATACTGCCCTTAGATTGATTTAGAGTGCAATGTTCTTTTTCCACTTCTTGCACTTATTTGATAGCACTGTGTCACTTTATATACATGTTTCTGTGGGATTATACTGCTTATATTGAGCTTTTTTTACTTGATATGGATATGGATGAGAAATCTGTAATTACGTATTACTAATACTATAATATTAGCAACAATACCTGAGGAATTGTTCATTTCTGTTGTGTTTTTAATTGATTTTAAACGTGATGTGTGACTTAGCTTCCCAATAAACAATTGTTATATTTTTTGTATTTTCTCTGGTCAGTGCTTCTGTGTGTGCCTCCATTTTATGAGCCTCTTGTAGCAGTTCCAGAAAGGGGGGATATCTTTTTTTCTTTTTCTATCCTACTGGTTTCTGTTAGTGTTTTGGTGTTGTGCATTAAAACAGCGACATCAGAATGTTGCCCGCATCAAAAGGGTGACAATCTTATGTCACACGCTTAAGGGCCACCAAATAGAGGGCGACATTTCAATAAGATACCCTCTCACTCCCCCTCCCACACTGCATGCGTCTGAGCAGCATAAATATGAAAAATTAGTACTGTTTTTTTTTTTTATCTTTCACTGTCGATGAGTAGACAAAAATAATAATAAAAATGTTGAAGTTCCATGGTTTTTCTATTTTAGGTTTTGATTCTGGCGGCTGATGTTTTCTTGTGTCCCCTTCCTTCCCTTCCCATCTTCCTTACTCCATCTCTCCATCTGTCTCTCAGTCTCCTCTCAAGTCCACCTCTCAGCATTCTCTCTGGTCTGCTTGTCTTGTGCTGAGAGGAGGCTGAGACCTGAGAGGAGACTGAGAGCCAGACAAAGTAAGGAAGAGGGGAAGGGAAGGAAGAGAGCACAAGAAAACAGCTGCCAGAGTACCAAAATCGAAAAAAAATGAAAGAAACGTCAACATTTCTATTATTTTTATTATATTATTTTTTTTCTACTCGGCGACAATGAAAGATCACAAAAACAGCACTAATTTGTAATACTGATGCTTCTCAGACGCATGCAGTGTGGGATGGGGGAGTGAGAGGGTATCATATTGAAATGTCACCCTCTATTTGGTGACCCTTAAGCGTGCAACATCAGAGTGTTGGTCTTTTCATATGCCAGGAGGCATGATCTCGCCTTTTTGATAGCTACCAGTTAGAGGGCGACATGTCAGTAGGATACCCACTGCTGGTAACTCTTGAGGACCAGGGTTGACTACCCTTAATCTAAAGAGAAATTAATCCTAAAAAAATCCATGTTTGTAAAAATCTCAGATTTTTCTGTTAAATAGTTCTACCTATGGGATTATCAGCATTATAACCTTATGGTAAGGCAGTCAATTGTTGTACCTCCAGATGTTGAGTGGTTAAGGATGATGGGATTTGGGGGCCTAACAAATGACTACCCCTACCTTACAGTCTTCTGTATTCAGATATGCCCTAGATTTCACCCTAATCCTGCCGTCCAGAGCTCCAGAAGAGGTAGCTGATGATTAGACATTTTGATGTCACTCCCACCACAGCCAACTGGAATGAGACTGCCTTTAGCAGTTTCAGCTCTTATGGTTGTAGGTCAAGAAACATGGGGCAGATACTTACAAGAAAGACTGTACCTTTTCAGTGCTGCTGTTTCAAGAAGTTGAAGGAACACTCATTATTTAGAAAAGGACTAAACTTTAACAAATATGTTTACTGTTGTTGCTTGCTAGTTTACCTTTATTAACTCATATGTGAAATACAAATGGATGTTTTGTTTACTGCAGGTCTTGGAGGAGCTCTGGGATATCTCACAGGTGCTATGGATTGGGGATCAACTTTCCTTGGAAGACTGATGGGATCCGAATTCCAGGTCATGTTTTTCTTTGCAACGTCAGTCTTCCTCATTCTTCTTGTTGTACATCTGTGCAGTATTCCTGAAATCCCCCTTGATGATGACAAACTGGAAACACAGATCTTGCTGAAACATGAAGTACAGAGTGCCTATGGATCCATAGACAAAGCACAAAATGGCTTTTTAACAACAAAAGAAAGAGTGAGATCATTATCTCAAATGGAAGAAAATGATACCAAGGACACAGAGGAGCAGGTAAATATATGTAGCATTTTAAAAATCCTTCGACCATATTCAGAATGTAAATCTCAGTAAACCATATGTACCACAGGAATCCAATGAAAATCCCCATTGACTTGAATGCAAGAGAGGACTTCAGCATAGTGTTACCACTCTAGCATTCAAGGGGTTAGAAGCCCCACTTAAATCAGTGACAATTTTGGTAATTTGTATTTGCCCCTTATGGTACATTTGGTTTTCCTCAGAATTTCTCCACTTTCTGTATGCATATGGCGCCTCGTTAAATATTAAGAGTACAGGGATTAAACAGGAAGTATGTGCTAGGAATAAGCTCCTCTTATTTTAACCCATTGAATTTCCTAGGTTGGTGCCCTTTATTGAAGTAAGTGGCCTTTATACCAGTCCATATATGTTTTGCATTAGATTTCTGTGATGTCCATTGAAGTCTTCATTTGGGTCAGTGGTGAGCGACATGATGATGTTTTCTAGCTGCTGCCATTACTCATTGCCAGCCAACAGGAGTTATACCTGGCATATATCTCCCATCCCTGCTCTAGCTCCCACCTCCTCACAAAGTGGCCTGCAGTAGGCGTAAATAGCTCATAAAGGCCTTGTTTTTTAGTAAGATTGAAACAGACTGCAACTAAAAGAACTTGCAGTAGACAAAAACAGCAAGCACAGTAACTAGAAATAACTGATGGCTGTTTGAAGGACACCTAGGTAAGTCCTTCCAATAAACAGACTAAGAATCCTTTATTCTTAGGACTTAATTTTTATTTAGAAAATGTTTGACCAGGAAGAATGCATTGAGATTTGTCTCGTTTTCAGTTATGTTTACAAAAACTGAATTTTAAAACTGGAGCAAATAATTTAAACAATTGCACCACAGTAATATAGGGTTTTAAAGGGATAGTAATGTTTCATAATAAAAGCAGCTCTAATTAATCATCATAGTATTTGGACTTCGGAGAGTGTTATTTCAATTCTGTCAGAGTTGTAGTTCAAGAGTGATTGAATGATAAAGTATCCCCCTCCCGCCCCTTTTACTGATGTAACACTGCTCAGCCAGATCAGAAGGGAGGTGCCCAGGTAGACTGCAGAGAGGGACAATCTTTAATTAAGATAAGGGAAAAACCTGAAAAACTTGTCGAGGGGGGCAGGGCTTTCATTGTTTTCATAGGAAGAAGATTGTCCCCTTCTGTTATCTGTCTGGTCTATGGACTGGATTCCACATCTGAGAAGAGATGGCTTACACTAGGTAAAAGGGGCGGGAGGGGAAACTTTGCTTGTGAATATCTCTCAAACCATGAAGGTTTGAGAGATAAGACTTATATCGTTCTTCATGTTTTTTTTTATGCCTACAAAATAAAACAAAGATAAAACAAAGTATTACTATCCCTTTAAAGCAGATAATAACCTTTTGCCACATCAAGTCTGCACACTCTCATACTTTTTGTATTCATTGCAAATCAACATCTTCTACAAATAGATACTTTTCCACTCATCTGTTATTTCACTGAAGAACAGGACAAAGAATGATTTTTAAGGCTGTGGTAGGTATATGCTACAAACTACCAAACACTGTTGGAAGTGTTGTGGCCCAACTGTTATTGCAAATGAAAAAAGCTGCACATCTTGGGAATTTTATAATTATGGGAGATTTTAACTATATCTACAGATATAAACAGGAGAAATGAGACCTGTCAGCGTGCTAAGGGAAGCAGGTGTGTGAGCATACTTAGGGACAGTTACATGTCATAAATGGTGGGTGCTGACATGAAACAACAATATACTGGTCATCGTGATAACAAATAAGAGACATGATGTTGACTAGTAAAGTAGGTGAACGTTTGGGAAACAGTGATCACAATACTGTTTCAGTTTGAAGAAGAAAAACTCTATAGGTTGAATCAAAACTCTTAAAGGGATAGTAATGTTTCATAATAAAAGCATTTCTAATTAATTATCATAGTATTTGGACCTTGGAGAGAGTTATTTCAATTCTGTCAGAGTTCTAGTTCAAGAGTAATTCAATGATAAAGTATCCCCCTCCTGCCCCTTTTACTGATGTAACACTGCTCAGCCAGAGCAGAAGGGAGGTGCCCAGGTAGACTGCAGAGAGGGACAATCTTCAATTAAGATAAGGGAAAAACCTGTTAATGGGGGCAGGACTTTCATTGTTCTCATAGGAAGAAGACTGTTCCCTTCTGTTATCTGTCTGGTCTATGGACTGGATTCCACATCTGAGAAGAGATGGCTTACACTAGGTAAAAGGGGCGGGAGGGGAAACTTTGCTTGTGAATATCTCTCAAACCATAAAGGTTTGAGAGATAAGACTTCTATCATTCTTCATGTTTTTTTATGCCTACAAAATAAAATAAAGATAAAATGAAGTATTACTATCCCTTTAAATCAGATAATAACCTTTTGCCACATCAAGTCTGCACACTCCCATATTTTTTGTACTCACTGCAAATCAATATCTTCTACAAATAGATACTTTTCCACTCATCTGTTATTTCACTGAAGAACAGGACAAAGAATGATTTTTAAGGCTGTGGTAGGTATATGCTACAAACTACCAAACACTGTTGGAAGTGTTGTGGCCCAACTGTTATTGCAAATGAAAAAAGCTGCACATCTTGGGAATTTTATAATTATGGGAGATTTTAACTATATCTACAGATATAAACAGGAGAAATGAGACCTGTCAGCGTGCTAAGGGAAGCAGGTGTGTGAGCATACTTAGGGACAGTTACATGTCATAAATGGTGGGTGCTGACATGAAACAACAATATACTGGTCATCGTGATCACAAATAGCAGACATGATGTTGACTAGTAAAGTAGATGAACGTTTGGGAAACAGTGATCACAATACTGTTTCAGTTTGAAGAAGAAAAACTCTAAAGGTTGAATCAAAACTCTTAAAGGGATAGTAATGTTTCATAATAAAAGCAGCTCTAATTACTCATCATAGTATTTGGACTTTGGAGAGTTATAGTTCAAGAGAAATTCAGTGACAAAGTTTCCCCCCTCCCGCCCCTTTTACTGATTTAACACTGCTCAGCCAGAGCAGAAGGGAGGTGCCCAGGTAGATTGCAGAGAGGGACAATCTTCAATTAAGATAAGGGAAAAAACAGTTAATGGGGGTAGGGCTTTCATTGTTCTCATAGGAAGAAGATTGTCCCCTTCTGTTATCTGTCTGGTCTATGGACTGCATTCCACATCTGAGAAGAGATGGCTTACACTAGGTAAAAGGGGCGGGAGGGGATGACTGCGGTGTTACACACGTTTTAGCGAATTATATAGGAAACTAGTTGAACAGCCCGTTACACGGGCCACAGTGCCCCAGGCAGCCGGTCGCGGGGCAGTCACACACAGTGGAGACTGCCCGCGCCTCGGCTGATACAGAGCCTCTGGCAGCCGGTCGCGGGGCAGTCACACGCAGCGGAGACTGGCCGCGCCTCGGCTGATACAGAGCTGGACGCTCCTTCGGAGCGCCCAGCTCTGTATCAGCCGCGACGCGGGCAGTCTGTACTGTGCATGACTGCCGCACGCGCAGCAGTGTCTACTGCGCATGTCGGGCGTTACACACAACTTGGCGAATTATTATATAGGATGTGGGTACATTAAATGAGTAAGAGGAACATTACAGCTAAACACAAACACAGTAAAAATGTTAAAACAGCCATTGTTGTCCTGTTTTAACACTTCTACTATGTTTGTGTTTAGCTGTAATTTTCCTCATACTCATTTAAGTACCCACATATATTATATACTGTTTTTCTTGCCATAAGATGGTCTTTCTAATGATACCATTATTTTCATCAAATTTCCTGTAAAACAATTAATAATATATGATGAAACAAATGTTACAAATGCACTTTTTTTTTTTTTAACTTTGGTGCTAAAAATCTTTTACACATCTACTAATGCTAAAAAAAACCCTACTAAATCTCTATATATAAAAGAATAAGCCTGATTGCATAATTTATGGTACCTCACACACAGAACATAATTTATGTCTCCTCAGAAAACAAACATATTGAACAGAATGCCTCATTACATAATTTATGTCTCATTAGGAGACACAACTCCTATTGGGTGATTCAATGGAGACTTTACTGCTCCCATTGGGTGATTCAATGGGGGCATGTTTATCATACAGGGAGTTGGCCCGCCCACCACTATCCAACTGACAAAAAAATATATAGCTGCCACTCATTCCTGAAGTAGGGGATATCAATAACTTCTCCTGGTCCACTCACACTCTCACTCAGGATCATGACCCCACAAACACACTGTTTCTCCTCCCACAGATAATTGTAACCCTCCATACACTCTGTTTCAGTACAAGGGTGTAATGTTTCCATAAAATACAAACTCAGGGATAGACTTAATAGCAACTCTTTCATTTAACTCTTTTCATCTCTTCAGTCAACCTCACTAACTGTCTTTTCAACTGTCACTCCTCCAATTCCTGATTCCCAACCTTTCTCCTTAAAGGGAGAGAGATGCTTTGCTGTATGTTACAGAGGGCAAGCCTCAAACACCACTATCTATTTGTTCCCTCAGCATATTGCTACACCGCCTCAACTGAAGATCCACCATGTGTTATATTGCTATGTTACCATAACTTAACCCTTTGAGTGCCAGATGGGTACACAATGCATTGCAAAGCAATGCGTTGCATACCCATCTGGCACTCAAAGGGTTAAGTAAGGAGGAGTTACTGTTCCCATTGGGTGATTTAATGGGGGAGTGATTTAAATCATGCAGGGAGTAGGCCTGCCCCCACTATCCAGCCTACCCACCACTATCCAAGTAACTGAAAAAACAAAATGGCTGCCACTCGCTCCTACACCACAGACACAAACACATCAGACAAAAAACACACACACACACTCAATCACATACACTCTCACTCTCACTCACACTCAATCATATACACTCACAATAATTCACACACTCACACTCTAACTCACACTCAATCACACAGACTCAATAACACACACTCAAACACACTCTCACTCACACTCTTACATACTTACACACTCTCACTCAATCACACACACTCACTCACACTCTCACTCACACACTCAATCACACACTCACACTCTCTCACACACCTCTCACTCACACACTCTCACTCAATCACACACTCACTCAGTCACACACAATCACTCACATGCAATCACTCACACGCAATAACTCACTCTCGCACTCACACGCACTCACTCACACCCCGGGAGCCAGCACGATCCACCTTCTACCATAGTATGTGCAATTACCACATGCATTTCAACTACATGAATGAATGCCACTCACACACACACACTCACTCACACCCCGGGAGCCAGCACGATCCACCTTCCACCATAGTATGTGCAATTACCACATGCATTTCAACTATATGAATGAATGCTACAGTGGAGGCATAAGTACAAACACAAACTCATTACAATGACACATGTCACCCCCTTATGACTCACTTCTGTGTGTGTCTCTGTGTTTGCCTGTGTGTTCCTCACTGTGTGTCTTGCATGTCTGTATCACAATCTATGTGTCTGCATGTTGTGCATTGCATGTATGTGTGTATGACTGTGTCGCTCTTTATGCATCTCAGTGCATGCGTGTGCATTTGCGCCTGTGTCTCTGTGTGTGTTTGTCTTGCATCCATGTGTGTGCATTAATTCCCTATATATCCTGACGGGCAGCGCCGTCCCACATTGCTAGTAGATTATAATATTTGTCTTGATTTTAGAAATATCCAATGTTGACATGTTTTTCTAATGTTTTTGTCAAGTTATATGACAATAACTAAAACTAGCAGAAATTGAGGGGTTCCAAAACTTTTGGCCAAGTATGTATATTCAACAGTATATATACTCTTGGGGAACAAATTTTAAAATAAAAAATGCAAAACCTATTGGGTCTGGTGCTCGAGTTAATTGCTGAGATCACACTGCACTTAAAAAACAGAGACAACAGGGAACACATATAGGGCTCGATTCAAATGTTGGCGTCGCCAGAAAAAACTGGAGACGCTGCTTTTAACGTCAACTGAGCAATGCAAATGTTCTACTAGAAACAAGCGACGCCAGTTCTGAAACAGACGTCGCCCGTCGCCAGAACAGCAAGATCTCACCCATAGAGGATAATGTACAAGCGACGGCAAAAGCGATTCAAATGTTGGAGTTAGGGCTAACGCTCGTTAAATTGCAACATTTCACTCCAGAAATCTAACGCCTATTTTTTTTGGAGAATAGCACAGGAGGCAGTGTAAAAAAACCCACGTCTCCAGTTCTGAACAGCATTCTCTGTGCTTTTCCCTACCCAGCCACTAGGGGAACACAGAGAAGGCTTTCAGCACCATGGACAGCTTTGAATGCCATAGGGATGTGCACTGCTCACCCCTGTGACATTCAAAGGGTTAAAATCAATAAAACTAGTACACCAAGCACTACACAATGCCCCCTTCCACATGCCCCCCCTTAGTATGTCACATATATTGCATATATGTGACATACAAACCCCATCCACATCCACCTCATGGACTTCCATGTAGTGGACAAATCTGTCTTTTATTCCACAATTAACCCTTTGAGTACCAGAGAGGTAGGAAAGCATTGCTTAGCATGTTTCCTACCCCTCTGGTACCCAAAGGGTTAATAGGCAACGTATGGACTACATACATTGCCTATATATATGTGTGTGTGTTTTAAACTTTTTTTTTATTAAAATACTGTGATTAGACAGTTTAACTTAGATCTCATTCATTGTTAACCCCCTACCTCCTGTGTCCCATTGCTGTTAGTACTTTTGCTCCACTCTTCTTCAAACTGAGAGTGGAGCAAAAGTACTAAAAGCAAAGGGACACAGTAAGTAGGGCATCATGAATGGTTGAGATCTAACTTAACCCTTTGAGTGCCAGAGTGGTACGCAACGCATTGCAAAGCAATGCGTTGAGTACCACTCTGGCACTCAAAGGGTTAACATACAACTGAGGGAGCAGGCTGCACTGTGAGTGCAGCGCTTCCCTCATCTTTATTTATGAATGATTACTTTATGATTAATTCCCTTGCTGCGGGCGGCTGTGAAGCCCGCAGCATAATAAAACCCCTAGGCATTGGAGAAAGCGGGAGGAGGGGACAGAGACATTGGAGGAAGCGGGTGGTAGGCTTGTATTTGCTGCCCGCTTCCTCCAATACCTCTCCTCTCGCGGTGGCATTGTGCCCAGCTGCCTGGCGTCGCCTTGTGCAAATCGTCCCTTTGCACAAGGCGTTGTACAACGCGACGCCAGGCAGCTGGGCACAATGCCACCATGAGAGGAGAGGTATTGGAGGAAGCGGGCAGCAAATACAAGCCTACCACCCGCTTCCTCCAATGTCTCTGTCCCCTCCTCCCGCTTTCTCCAATGCCTCTCTATGCACCAGGGTTTTATTATGCTGCGGGCTTCACAGCCGCCCGCAGCAAGGGAAAAAATAAGAAATAAATAAATAATAACAAAAAATAAAGAATAATAATAAATAACTAATAAAAAAATAAAGAATGTATACATAAAGCTGAGGGAAGCGCTGCAAGCACAGGGCAGCCTGCTCCCTCAGTTGTATTTAACCCTTTGAGTGCCAGAGTGGTACTCAACGCATTGCTTTGCAATGCGTTGCGTACCACTCTGGCACTCAAAGGGTTAACTTAGATCTCATCTATTTATAATGCCCTACTTACTGTGTCCCTTTGCTTTTAGTACTTTTGCTCCACTCTCAGTTTGAAGAAGAGTGGAGCAAAAGTACTAATAGCAATGGGACACAGGAGGTAGGGGGTTAACAATGAATGAGATCTAAGTTAAACTGTCTAATCACAGTATTTTAATTTAAAAAAAAGTTTAAAACACACACACATATATATAGGCAATGTATGTAGTCCATACGTTGCCTATTAACCCTTTGGGTACCAGAGGGGTAGGAAACATGCTAAGCAATGCTTTCCTACCTCTCTGGTACTCAAAGGGTTAATTGTGGAATAAAAGACAGATTTATCCACTACGTGGAAGTCCATGAGGTGGATGTGGATGGGGTTAGTATGTCACATATATGCAATATATGTGACATACTAAGGGGGGGGGGATGTGGAAGGGGGCATTGTGTAGTGCTTGGTGTACTAGTTTTATTGATTTTAACCCTTTGAATGCCACAGGGGTGAGCAGTGCACATCCCTATGGCATTCAAAGCTGTCCATGGTGCTGAAAGCCTTCTCTGTGTTCCCCTAGTGGCTGGGTAGGGAAGCACAGAGAAAGCTGTTCAGAACTGGAGACGTGGGTTTTGGATTTTCTGACTGAACTTGATGCTTTGCAGTGCTGTGATTGGCTGTGGTGCTAGGTAACATTTTTATCGTGTGTTTTTAGGTAAGATTTTCTATGCGACGCAGGTTTAAGATTAACGTGTATTTTGTTGGTTATCGCTCGTTAGGCTTTCTAGGTAAGGAAGATTTGAATCTCACGTTACCTGGTCTTGCTTAACGAGCGAAGGCAGTTTTTTTCTTCACGTTGGTTTTAACGCCAACATTTGAATCAAGCCCATATTTCTTTAGTAATAAAAACACTTTAATATAAGATCAGGACATGCGTCCATGTCCCCAATGTTTTAATGGGTAAACAGTACAGAAGATAAAGATGCTCTCTACACTTGAACTTATGGAGTAAGAGTTCAGGTTGGGTAGCTGACAATTGTTTTATCTCCTCCTTCTTCTGTGCAGCGCCACCTAAGTTGTTTATAACTTTATACATTTTAAAATAAATAGATTGCAACTAGTATGGTTAAATGTAAATGTAAGGAAGAAAATTGCAAGAAATAGGGGCATGTAGACTATTTAAGTATGAAGGAACATATAATTCCTGAATACAAGGAATGCAATAAAGATTTCAAAAATGCAATGTGGTTAGAAAAACTTGAAACTGAAACTGAAATAGCAAGATTAATCTAAAAAAAAATGTCAAATACACAAATAGCAAAAAACTTAAGCAGGAGTGCACTGTACCTTTCAAAGAATGAGATGGGCAAGTTGATTTGGGAGGATAAGGAAAAGGCTGATGTTCAGAGTAAATTATTTTCATTGGAATACACCAGGGGCAAGAAAGTGTAGAAGAGTCTCAACAAATAAAAATTACAACCATACTGGGTTAACAAAAGAATGGGTCAAGGGAAGACTGGACAAATTTAAGACAAGCACCTAGTCCTGATGTATACATCCTAGGTTTCTTCAGGAACTCCATGCAAGACTACAATCTTTAAAGGCTCAGTGGCACAAGACCACATAAAGCCATTGGTGTGCCTTTATTTAAAGGAATAGTAATACTTCGTTTTAACTTTATTTTATTTTTACCTAGTGTAAGCCATCTCTTCTCAGATGTGAATCTGGTTGTAAGACCAGACAGATAACAGCAGGGGACAATCTTCTTTATATGAAAACAATGAAAGCCCTGCCCCCCTTGACAAGCTTTTCAGGTTTTTCCCTTATCTTAACTGAAGATTGTCCCTCTTTGCAATCTACCTGGGCACCTCCCTTCTGCTTTGGCTGAACAGTGTTACATCAGTAAAAGGGGCGGGAGGGGGATACTTTATCATTTAATTACTCCTGAACTACAACTCTGACAGAACTGAAATAACACTCTCCAAAGTCCAAATACTATGATGATTAATTAGAGCTGCTTTTATTATGAAACATTACTATCCCTTTAAGAAGGGAACTAAAACAGAACCTGGGAATTATAGACCTCGTAGTGTGACCTTGGTTTTTGGAATACTGATATAAGGGATAATAAGGGATTATATTCAGGATTACCTGGCAGAAAATAAGATTAGACAAAATCAACATGGTTTTATGAGGAAGAGATCTTTCTAAACAATTTTTTGAGCTTCTATGAGGAAGTATGTTGCAACCTAGATCATTGTAAAGCAGTTAATGTAGTATATCTAGATTTTGCAAAGGCATTTGACTTTTAACTACTTGAATGCTAATGAGATCTCCAGTGCTTTGCTATGACTTGGAGACCTCTCTTGTATCAGTCGATTATCAGGGTTTTATAAGCAATGCAACTTTCCAAAAAGAACTACTTATTAAATCCGTGTTAAGAAAGTGGTGGTAATTGAAACTGTCTGTAATCTTCTTACGACCTGGTCCGTCAATTCTCAGACATGTTTCCATCATTTTTTTGCATCCAATTCCTCCATCTCCGTCAAAGGGAAAAAGTCGTTGTAAAAGTGGGTGTGGTTTAGTCTACCGTCATATTGTAAGGTATTTTCAGAAAAAAAATATTTGTTTCAATGCCACTTGTTTGTCTGATTAATGTAATTTTTTCACGACAAAATAAAAATGGTCTAAACAGAAGAAGACAAATGAAAGTACTGTTAGTAGGATTGAGAAGCGATTTGTTTTTTCAAAGACAAAAAAGACTGTTTTTGAAAATTTTCATTTTGAAAGACACAATCAAAGACATTTTTAACATCAGAATTTTTAAGGGTGACATTTATCAAGATCTTCTTACCGCCATTTTTAATTCTTTAGACATTTTCAGACGTGACGGAGATACTTCTGAACATATTGTCCTTCTTTTACCGCCAACTCATGATCCAATTTTTTCCTTATGATGACTTTTTGAAAATCTCGCCTTTAGTCCTTTTCCTGTTGAATAAAATTGATGACTCTCAGTGTTGGGAGATTTTACATTCAAATGTCAACATAGCTCTAACTTCTATTTAATTATTTACTTATTTAGTTTAAAGAGGAACTATCATGCCAATAACATTGCCCCCCAATATATTTCTAACCTAGCGATATGCAGAGCCTTCTTGTCCTTAAGCTCAATAAGTCCACATTATTGCGGAAACAACACTTCATTTGCAGGCATCGGTCTGCACAGAGCTTACAAGCGAAACTCTGTGCGCCTGTGCAGTCAGGAACTTCTGTTACCTTAAGGTAACCAACTGACGTCACAATCAGTGCTGGCAGTGAACAGGATAGACAGCACAGACCCAGAGGTACATTTCCTCTAAGATATCTGCGCTGTCTGTCCTCTGGTTCCTGTCGAAGATGTGTGTTTTTTCAGCAATATCACGGAACTTTTGAGCTTAAGAACAAGAAGACTGTGCATATCGCTAGGTTAGAAATATATCGGGGGACAATGTTATTAGCTTGATAGTTCCGCTTTAAGCAACCATATGAAAAAGTAAAAAAAAAAAGTGAATTTTGTACAAGTTTTGTCTCTGTGGGGCAGCTTGAGTCATGGACTATCATTTCTCATAGTATATGATAGGAACAGCTCAACCTAGTGACTACAATATAAAATCACAGCTTATTAAAGGGATAGTAATACTTAAAATGTAAAAAAATATATGTTGTATGTTTATCCTCCTGTTGCTACACCATCCTATGGACTTCTCTGGTCCATAGACCATAAATCTCCATAGGATGGTGTAGCAACAGCGCCACTGTAAATTTTCAGACCACTGTGATATTGCACCTAAAAAATTCAAGTTTGAGCTGTTATACTTTTTTTAATACAATATCTCTCTGCAGTGGGACTACCCTTGTTTTACTCAGGGGGATAAACCCTACAAAATATAATTTTTACATCTTATGTATTACTATCCCTTTAACATCTTAACAACATATGACATGTCAGGACCATCATTCTAGTCTGAACGTTAAGGAACTGTGATGGTCCTGGCATGTCATGGAATTCTGGGATGGCAGCATGGCTGCACTCCACTCTGAGAATGCATTTGGAAAAAAAAGCTCTGTGGTCCTTAACTGCCGCCCACTGCTGGATTGCGTGGTCATTAATAGGTTGATTTTAAAAAGACAATTTTGATCAATGAAGCATCTTCCATCGGTAGGACTAGAATTGCTTTACTCATCAGAAAAATTTGTACCAAAAGTTTTATTTCATAACAAAAAAGCTTACTTCTCCTTTAACGACTTCCAAATCATTGTAATCAAGAGACTGTTCTGTATTTGTATTGGACATAGCTGTTAGCATATGGTGGTCCGTTTCCATCAGTTTTCTGTATAGTCCTCCTGGATTTACTATACACTAGAGAACGGCTGGTCCTCATGAACTATGTATTGTTTCTGTGTGATCTGGGAAAATTTGGATCTTTTTCATCTTTATGATCCAATAATTAGAGATTCTTCCAAAAGCCAATTCATCATTCTAATTTGGTTTAATTGAAACACATCTAAAGATGTATTACTTTTGCAGTAATTGGGTAATTAGAATTCCCTCTCTGACTCATGAGCATAATTATCAGCTTTATGTGTCCTCTTTCCATTGGGGATGGAAGTTTATACATAACATAGTATTGGTGCACAGAAACTTGTTTAACCCTTTGAGTGTCAGAGGGGTATGCAACGCATTGCTGTGCAATGTGTTGCATACACCTCTGGCACTCAAAGGGTTAACTCTTTAAAGAGATAGTAAAACTTCGTTTTATCTTTATTTTATTTTGTAGGCATTAAAAAAAACATGAAGAACGATATAAGTCTTATCTCTCAGACCTTTATGGTTTGAGAGATATTCACAAGCAAAGTTTCCCCTCACTGACCAAAAAGGTCAAGTCTGCCATCTAGCTGTCAGATTTGGAATTCGGTTCGCAGATCAACGGTGGCTCTTCAGCAGAGCTGACATCGCAAGATATAAAAATAACTATTTCATTGGAATGTCTAAAAAGTGTGCTTGCAAACCAGGCACACTTTGTAGACTATTCGAATTAAGTAGTTCTTATATCTCGCAATCTCGGCTCTGCTGTAGAGCCACGGCCAGTCCGCAGACCGGATTCCAAATCTGACAGCTAGATGGCAGACTTGACTGTTTTGGTCAGTGAGGGGAAACATTGCTTGTGAATATCTCTCAGACCATAAAGGTTTGAGAGATAAGACTTATATCGTTCTTCATGTTTTTTTAATGCCTACAAAATAAAATAAAGATAAAACGAAGTATTACTATCCCTTTAAAGACAAGTGTGCAACACATAGTGAAGCAGTGAGTTGCACATCTCTCTGGTCCTGTAACCCATTAAGTGCCAGAGGGGTGGGAAACACACCCTCTGGCACTCAGTGGGTTAAGGGATTATGCAGATTATGCGGATGATTCAATATGAACCTCTTCATTTCTCAAGTCGTATACCAATTTGTTAAATCTTAAATATGATAACTTTTACTGGACATTACTTTTCTTAGAATATTTTAGGCTGTTTATATATATATATATATATATATATATATATAGATAGATAGATAGATATAAGTCTGGAGTTCCAATCCACAGAGAATTGATTCATAATGGTCATTAGTTTTGCCCAGATTAAGACATGTGGGAATTTATTATTAGGATGTGTTAGTGTTGTTTCAATATTACTTGGATGACAAATGAAGCTAAACGGTAGTAGTGTCTGAAAAGCATGAGAGATTATAGATGTTATTTATATTGTTGACTAAACTAGTGGCACAAGTCTTTTTAAACCTTTAAAGGGCAACCATACCTGGGAGAAGACCTACAGATGCATTCTGAGCCCCAGTGGACTGATGTGGGTGGCAAAATTGAGGACTGATAAAAGGGCCCTGATGCACTGCTGGTTCAGTTTTCTGTTCATTGTTATGCTGGTTTCCACGGACCATCTGTATCAGGCTTGAAATCCTTGCATAGCTGTTTTATGGGGACTGTGCACCCATCCAAGGTCTATGTTCCTGAGAGATGCAGACTTCTGGATTGTGCTTCAGCCAAGGGGGTATGTTTTCTACCCCTCCCCAAATGGTTAATAGTAGGTTTTTTGGGGCTACACAGTACAGCCACAGGCTTTTTACAAAGTGATAATTTCCCTTTAAAAACCCAAAGGGTGTGAAACTCTTTGCTTCTCAATGAGTTGCAGCTCTTCGGTCCATAAAAGGTTAAACATTTACATTGAAGGGCCTCTCAGACTATATAGAAGAGAGTTAAAACTGATTCAGCATGGCACTAAATCATCCTACCCCCTTGACTTGTACGTGTTTTGTGTAAGTAAATATGTGCATGTGCACAAGTAATATGGCCACTCTGGACCCCCGCACAAATTTTAAATGTGGCCCTTAGACAGATTGTTTTGCCTGTTCTAGACCATGTTGTCTTACAATTGCTAGCTGGCAGCATTTACAGTGCAAATAATATGGGCAATAGTGCAGGTTGCTACAATCCTGTAGAAACCTTGTTTGGAACAACTTCAACCAGATAAGGACCTCTCCATCCAGTACACACAATTTTTACATTCAGTTAATTAAAATAACCAGGTCCACTGTGTCATATCCCTAGAGGATAAGCAGTGATCAATTACCCCTGTCTTGTGCCATTAGCAAGTGATTCAGTACACTCATCAGTGCTGTCTCTGTAATTTGCTGTCTTCTAAATCCTTACTGGAATGTATTACAAGTTATTTGCTAACAAGCAGCTTTCCATTTGGATTGAGACAACTTTTTCAATGGCATTCCCTAGAAAACTGGGGCAGAAAGACTGCTGGAGAAGGGGGCCCATTTAACAGATATCTATTAAATGCCTTGGTTGCTAGATTAGTCTGCATCTCATTAAAACTGATACACTGGAGACATCTGTGGCATACAAGAGGTTAATGCAAACACAGTCCCTCCCTATTTTATAAAGCTAGTCTCTGCTAATCTGTCTCTGTGTGGTGCTTCCATCAGGCACCTACCGGTCAGTTTCTCTCACGTCTCACAGTGAACAGAGTCATTTTTTGCCCACTGGCATGCATAAACCCACTCCCTGTGTTATAAGGCAGAATTGGGTAGCAGCACCCGTGCAGCAGGAAGTATGAGCATTAGTTCTTTGCCAGGGTGCTATGGTACTTTGGGGCACTGTGGATGTCCTTCTAGGGTGCCCTTTCCTTTACAAGTGGACTGATAAAAATGTGAATATTGAGTTACCAATGTAAATTTTTATATACTCTTTATCCTCATTCTGTTTGTGGAACCTAAGAATAGTATGTTTTTCTCCTTCAGTATGTCCGTGACAAATAAACTGCACGATTTCAGGGGTGTTAAGGATACCATGATCAAAATAATCAGAATCACTGGCACAGAGTGTGTCTGATCCTCCCTTCTCCTCAGACTGACCATATTGAGAAAAGAGGACCAGCAGTGCACACTACATGCTTTGCTTGGCATGTACCTCTGTCTGTTCTAGTGTTACATGAACAAGAATTGAGTGCTGATGAGGATGCCTGGCATCCAAAACCCATAATAATATCCGTCTGCACTGAGGCACTTTTAGATACAGTGTCTGGTATTATAAGAAATAACGTATTCATCACGTTGAGATGGAAAATGTTTCAAAGTGGAGAAAGTTATTAATAGGTGTCATATGCCACAACAACAGTCAGGAGTTCTCCATTATTCCTTGTGTTATGACTGCAGTAAGGTGGGAAATGTAAAATGGTTTAATTTAGTTTTTGTACTTTATAACATGCATTTCTCACCCATCTGGTGATTAGATGGTTAAAGCAGAGAGTGACTCCAATAGATATTTTAACAGCTGCCAGGTACTTTTAAAGAACAAAAAGCAACTTCAAACTTAGGCAAGCAGTACATTATTTGAGCATGATGGTGAAAGAGAGAGGCCTGACCATTTCATTGATGAGCAACATGTGTAGTCTTTTTCTGGACAACCTTTCCCATCATTCTCAGCTTGCATCGCATGGGTGAGGATGATGGGAATTAAATAAACATCTCTTACCTGTCAGCCAAGATGTTGCCATATTATATCTGCCTTCTTCCACTGTCTGATATCCTGTATTTGCCCAGACCCATAAATGGCTATTGAGCCTGTATCCAGATTAGCAGAGGTCTTATGATTGCTTCCTGTAGTGGTGCTGAAAATGTACCTCTCTGCAGAGAGCCATTTTGACTTATAGACATACCTGGGAACTCTCCGGTTTTGCCCCGGAGACTCCGGGTTTGACAATGAATTACCGGGTCTCTGGGGCAAAGTCAGATTCTCCAGATGTGGGGAAACTCTGCCCACTTGTGCTCAATCCCACCCTGTTCCTCCTACTCCGTGCCCTCTCTACCCCTTCCCTAGTGCATTCTATATGTTTTTTTATGTTTAGTAGTCCCGCCCCTCCTCACGATTAAGCCCCACCCCTTTTAAATGACGCAAATCACGTCATTTCTCTACCCTCATCGGCACTAGAGGGCTGTCCTCCGGCCAGCCCCAAGTAAGAAGTTCCCAGGTATGCCTGTAGACCCTTAGGCTGATGTGGTGTAATTCTGGAGCAAATGAACTGCACCGTAAGAGAACAAATCCAAAATCTAATTGATTTAAATGGGGCATTTAACCCGTTGAATGCTAGAGAGGTCTCCAATGCATCTTTTTAAATCATGCCTAACATAAATACAGTTTGCTTTTGAAAGCTCTTTCAAAGTCGCCTAATTGTTACAAAGTGACAGTTCCATATTAAATGCCCTATACATCATACTATGAAAAAAATTTACTGAGACCAAATCTAGTCTTACATAAGCTCCATGGGTTAGGCATTCCTGCCATTTGCAAGGCATCCTGACTCCCAGTACCAAAGCCATCTTGACAGTATGTCTCAGAAGTTATAGGGCTGCATTGTCTGTACATGGGCTGAAATAAAATGACCTTCTACTAATAATCTATTGCATAAACCTTTATACACATTTGTATTTAAAAATAGTGACAGACTCTTCAACAGATTGCTGAGATTAAAATTAATGCAATTTAATATCAGATCAGTACATCAAATTCACAAGAACTAGTTCTACATAAAATACACATAACAATACAAAACATTCAATTTAACAATACAATATAATGCATAACATTTGCTCAATTTTACTAAACATGCATGATGCTGAAGGTACCTAATGAATGAGGGGCTTACCCAAGCTTGGCAGAGAGTCTTTTCTGGGCCCTCTCTGTCCTGTTCTCCTCTCTGTCAACCTTGGTGGTATCCCTAGTCTTATAGCAAATGCTCCCTATCTACAACATGGTCTCAATCTGATTGGCCGAACACATTGTTATTGGGGAAAAATTCCTGTTCTCCCACTTTGATGGGAGGCCATTAAGTAATTCTTTTGATATGGGTACTATTAATGCTCCTTTGATCTTTACATTGGTTTTTGGGATCCTAGTGTTATGCCCCAGGAGGTGAGATAAAACCCAAGGACGGGGGAAAGGCCATTGTGTGCTCAACATGTGTTATTGGTATTCTGTATCACTATTCTGTTTGGTATCAAAGGAATGAAATAGGTTTGCTTCATCCTTTAATATCAACCCCTATACACAACGCATATACATATTACATACATGCACACACATAGACATATGCATATATCAGGGCTTAAAATGTGAAGTCCTTTGCTACTAGCCACACCTGAAAAGTTACTCGCCACTGCAAGCCATAACATACCCACCAGGGCTTAATTTCTTCTCGCCAGGGCTACATTTTCACTCGCCATTGGCTAGTGGCAAGTGGAAATTTTGAGCCCTGCATATATATATATATATATATATATATATGTACACACACATACCTGGACAGACAAGCAATTCCCTCTGTAACAAGTAGAAATATCCAATAAAAATATTTCAAAACACAAGTTAAATTTTAAAAAAGTGTGAAGCATTCTTGATCCAGGGACATTTCTAAATGTGCATTTGTAACAGGGCCTGCTACTCAAGTTTTGCAGTCAGCCCTAGGGCCCAATAGACTCGACTTATGCCTATAGGAGAATGTGTTAGAGGGCCCAAAAAATGTTTTCACCTGGGCCTTTATTGTTGAAAATTTGAAACCCTTAAAAAATTAATTAATTAAAGGGATAGTAATGTTTCATAATAAAAGCAGCTGTAATTAATCTTCATAGTATTTGGGCCTTGGAGAGTGTTATTTCAATTCTGTCAGAGTTGTAGTTCAAGAGTAATTGAATGATAAAGTATCCCTCTCCCGCCCCTTTTACTGATGTAACACTGCTCAGCTTAGAACAGCAGGGAGTGTCCAGATAGATTACAGAGAGGGACAATCTTCAATTAAGATAAGGGAAAAAGCTGAAAAACCTGTCAAGGGGGACAGGGTTTTCATTGTTCTCACAGTAAGAATATTGACCCTTGATGTGAGCTGTCTGGTCTATGGACTGGATTCCACATCTAAGGAGTGGGGGGCTTAAACTAGGTAAAAGGAGCAGGAGGTGATACTTTATCATTCAATTACTCTTGAACTACAACTCTGACAGTATTAAAATAACACTCTCTATGGCTCAAATACTATGAAGATTAATTAGAGCTGCTGTTTTTGTGAAACATTACTATCACTTTAAGGACCAAGATCCTGGGAAGTAACCTTCCCTTAAAGGGATAGTAATGTTTCATAATAAAAGTGGCTCTAATTAATCATCATAGTATTTGGACTTTGGAGAGTGTTATATCAAGTATCCCCCTCCCGCCCCTTCTACTGATGTAACACTGTTCAGCCAGATCAGAAGGGAGGTGCCCAGGTAGACTGCAGAGAGGGACAATCTTCAATTGAAAACCTGAAAAACTTGTCAAGGGGGGCAGGGCTTTCATTGTTCTCATAGGAAGAAGATTGTCCCCTGCTGTTATCTGTCTGGTCTATGGACTGGATTCCACATCTGAGAAGAGATGGCTTAGACTAGGTAAAAGGGGCGAGAGGGGAAACTTTGCTTGTGAATATCACTCAAACCATAAAGGTTTGAGAGATAAGACTTATATCATTCTTCATGTTTTTTTATTGCCTACAAAATAAACAAAGTATTACTATCCCTTTAAGGACCACTTTGATCTTTTACATGTACCGGCGTGCTGCATTGGCGTCTGAGAGAGACAGCTGCAGTCTTCAAGTGGTCAATTTCAGACCCTTTTTTACTTACATCTCTTCCCCCGAGGAGCGCTGTAGGTAAAAGGTATGTGATGTACTATGGCCATAATACGTCACGTGGTCGTTAAAGAGTTAAATCTTACATTACATTTCTCATACAAGAATAGAAAAACATGGAATTCAACTGTTACAGACTGTAATACTTTAACTCTGCACCTGCCTGTGTTTTGGTTTAATTATAGTAATTATAATGTTATGTTTTAACTCATCTGTTTTTAATTGAGAGGCAGGATGACTTATACCTTAAAATAGATTTGAAATTGATTAACATATGTTGTGGTATAGATAATAACCCAATATTGCTATAGCGTGCTGAATATAACAGGCACTAGTTGTAACATGTTTTAAAGTTTACCATTTCATAAAAACCCATGACGACAAAGTATAGGGCTATTTCTAGAAAAACATGTTATTGAGCTGCTCTGTGAAATAACCCCCAGGTGATAATTATTTTTATATTTCTGTCACTATTTGATAGCACCTAAAACAAGACCTTCTCACGTTAATAATCAAAAAGACTAGCAGAACAGAATAGAGCCCTGAAGTAGTCAAGGTTGCTGGATAAACCATAGACAGACTGATTTAATAAGAATCACTGGGCCAAACTTAGGACACAAATAAAAAGTCCTATTGATTTAACCCCTTAAGGGCCAGCTGTCCAGGGAAGTAACCTTCCCTTAAGGACTGCTTTGATCCCTCCCAAAGTGCCCGTACACGTGACTTGTTATGCGTAGCAGCGCGATGCGTTGGGGACTGAGACAGATCAATCTAGTTTCCGAGTTATCAGTTTCAGAGAGCTGTAAGTATAATGTACATGAAATGATACGATCATCACTGGTCCTTAAGAGTATAAATTGCGTGACGGTCATAGCACGTCACGTGGTCCTTAAAGGGTTAAACGAGGATCTTAAGCACTTGAAAGTTGCATTGGAGACCTCTCTAGCATTGAAGGGGTTAAAATCTCTGTTTAAATCACTAAGAAGAAGAGACCATAACGGGAGTGCTTAGATCAGTAAACTGTATGCGCATTAATATTTACTCACTTGCAGTATTAGCCAGTAGAGTGTTCCATGCTTCCATAATCACAACAGAGAGGCAGTCAAAGGGTTTTAAATAGAGGTGAATTAAGGGTAATAAGTTAATTAGCTATCCTTACACAACTATAAAACAGAGAAGAGCACTAGATGAAAAAATTAGGTCTTAAAGAACTGATTTCAGGTGTTGAACGCCGCTGGCATATCCAAAGCCACAGTTGCTGTTCAAGAAATGCTGTGCCAGATTTGTACAAGCTGGTGCTTAATGTTGTGGGCAAAGTGATGGAAACATCATATGACAAGATTTGTTGACAAGATGAAGCTATCCCCCCCAAAACAGACATCAGATGCTGTTGCTTTCACTGTGCCCCTTATCTATCTTCAGCCTGCTAACAGTGTTTCAAGTCTTATGTTGCCATTGGCCTAAGACTACTGAAAATGTTTTCAAAGCTAAGAATGCTGTAGAACTTATTCTTCCAACAGTTACATTGCATTCCTTGCAAGAGCATAACCATCTGCCCAATCACTTACACCAGCTTAAAATAGAGACCTTTACAAGCTTGCTAAACATTTTTTCAAGGCTTATGTTGATGTAAGCCTCGGGCTGCTAAGGGGCCAATCTCCAGAGGTCCAATGGTACAGCAGCACTGCTTACATTTTAATCAGTCTCCAGGTGTGATTACCACTCTAAGCCATACCATTATGGTCATTGCACAGGAATGGTGCTGGGTGTAATTCTAGTGATGGCAGGAATGGAGGTCCTTGCTCTTCAATTATGAGCCACAGTTCTGTCTAGGACATACCAAGAGCTACCAGGGATAACCTCAGTGACTTAGAGATAATTGTCTGTAATCGAACATGTGTAGGACCATATGGGTTTCACATCTTCTGAACTGTTCTGTGTACATCCTGCAAGAGTTGTGTACTTAAAGGAGCAGTAAACTTTTTTTATGAAAAAATATATATTGTAGGGATTTTCCTATTGAGTAAAATAAGGGTACTCCTACTGCCGAGAGATTAATATTTCCAGAGTTATTACAGTTTAAACCCATGTTTTTTTACATTAGCAGTGCCCTCTAGTGGTCAAATTCTAATTAGATTTCCTGGTAGATTCTAATGGAGAGGAAAGTCAGAAAAGTCAGAGACTTACAGTTCTCCATAGGATGTGATAGAAACTGCCTGTCACTTCCTGTCAGTTAGAACTAACAGGAAGTAAACACAGTAAATTCACTTCCTGGTTATTTAAACTGCTATAATTTTTGAATAAAACATCTGACAACGATGGGAGTGACCTCGTTTTATTCAGCTGGAAATGCTCTATAAAATATGTGTTTTCATAAAAAAAAGTTTACTGCTCCTTTAAGTTGATTCTATATGGATTAACACAATCTTATTGATGGTATCCCTTATCATATAATCACTGCTCAATAAAATATTGAATTCTGCAAATAGTTGTTTAAAATGTTAAGCACTTGTGCTCATATTCTCTCTCATACATATGTGATTTCCCATGAATCCCATATCCAATTCCTGTTGTTGCAGTTTGTGTTTGGAAGTAAAAAATGCTAATTATTTGCTCTCTCGTGTTTTTGTCTTTTGTATATACGGTTTGTTGGGATATGCCTCTGTTGAAGATTGAGGATAAAATAATAATTAGTGAGCCTTGGATTAAACTGTGCAGCTCCAAAACATCTCCTGTCAGTCATTTGGGTGGGGGGTCTCCTAAGCTGGAATGCAACTTGAAAGTATGTGTCTCAGCCACAAACTCCTGGGTTGCCTGCACAGTCTCCAAACTGCGTTGCGCTTTCAAATATAAAACACACAGTCTATAGGGGCTTGCATTACTCGGGACGAGAAACTGAACTGTGAGCCCTTCAGTTTCTCAGTTGAAATATTAATATAAAAATATAAAACTCACCCTTGTGTTCATACAACTGCTGTGTGCACAAAATATCTACTCTATATTATGTATTATTCAAAATCAATATCGAAAACTCAATGTTTTATTTAATATACACTGCAATCCATACGTATTTGGTCCGTGATGCAAGTTTTGTTGTTTTTGCTCTGTACTCCAGCACACTGGATTTGAAATGAAAAAAAAAAAAGACTAAGTATAAAATACAGAATGTCAACTTTAACTGTGAACTGTGTTGGAATTATAGCCCTTTTTGTACATCGTTGGGAAAATAACCTAATACCACAACAATAAGTAATTGTATATAGTTTTTCATTATGTATGTTTGTGTGTGCATATATAGTTTCTCCATTAATGTAAATATTTAACCCTTTTCTATAACCTCTCCAGGACATACTTGAAAACGAGAGAAATCTCAATCTATTATTCCTGGTAAAAAATTTCTTAAAATCTTCATATTTAGTACATTGTTGCAAATCCTTTACATCTGATGACTGAGGTCTGTGACCCTTAGACATCAAAAGTGGCTTGGTATCTTTCCTGGTCATGCTCTGTCAGGCCATTGAAACCCATACACAGCTGGATTCAGGTGGTTTGGTAGTTGACTTGGCCAGTCAAGAACATTCCAATTTTCAGCACTGAAAAACTCAATAGATCTTTTAACAGTATGTTAAGGGTCATTGTCCTGCTGCAAGTGCCTTCCGATGCATTTTGGGGCCTTTGGTTGGATCTTAAAGGAGCAGTAAAAAATTTTTATGGAAAAATATATATAATAGGGATTTTCCTGAGTAAGATAAGGGTACTCCCACTGCTGAGAGATTTATATTTCCAGAGTTGTTTAAACCCATGATTTTTTACATTAGCAGTGCCTCTAGTGGTCAAATTCTAATTTAGTTTTCCTGTTAGATTCTAATGGAGAGGAAAGTCAGAAAAGTCAGTGACATACAGTTCTGGATAGAATGTGATAGAAACTGCCTGTCACTTCTTGTCAGTTAGAACTTCCTGATTATTTGAACTGATATAAATTTTGAATAAAACATCTGACAGCGATGGGTGTGACCTTGTTTTATTCAGCAGGAAAAGTTCTATAAAATATGTGTTTTCATAGATAAAAGTTTACTGCTTCTTTAACAGATGTTTTTGTACACTTCAGAATTCATCCTGCTGCTACTGCTGTCAGCAGCCACACGATTAATAAAGACAAGTGATCCAGTTCCAATGGTATTCATACATGCCCAAGCCATTGCACTACTTTCACCAAGTTTCACAGATAAGGTAGTACTTGTTGGATCATGTGCAGTTTTTTCCTCTCCTCACTTTCACTCTGGTACAGATTAATCTTCTTCTCATCTACCCATGAGCCTTTGTTCCAGAAGTCTACAGTGTTTTTATATAGTTTTTAACAAAACGGTAAACTGGCCTTTCTGTTCTTGAGGGTTACCAGTGGTTAGCATCTTGTGGTAAACCCTCTGTAGTTATGTTTGTGTTGTCTTCTCTTTATGGTCCTCTTTGACACTTCTCTGCCTATATCCTGGAGAGTGTTCTCAGCAATTGAAGGAGATATTTCTTCATAGTTGAATCCTCTACTACAATAGTCTTCCGTGGTCTACCAGGTTGTTTGCTATTTCTAAGCTCATCTGTGCATTCTTGTTTCTTAAGACTGTACCACACGGTTGTATTTGACACACATAATGTTTTGGCTATATCTGTACCAACTTCCATCTGATTTATTCTGAGTTTTCAGCATGTCACTCTTTATGGCATTGACACTTGCTGTTGTGTCTCAACATGAGGAGTCGATTCCAATTTCAAATTCCTCACCTAGAATCACATGTAGACCTTTATTCAGGTCTCTTGTGCATAATGATGCAATGACACACACCTGGCCCAAGAAACAGCTGAGCAGTCAATTGTCCAATTACCTTTGGTCCCCTAAAATGAAGGGACTATATGCATACCTGGGAACTTCCAGTTGAGGGCTACCTGGAGGGGAGTCATCTGTTCAACAGGGGTTGACAATAATGACGCTAATCGCATCAAAAAGGGGCGGGGCTTGATGCGAGTTGGGGGGGCAGGGCTTAAAAGTGTCACACAGAAGGCTGGGGAAGGAGGAACACAGGGGAAAATGGGCAGAATTTCAATGTAAACTCCCCACATCCGGAGGAATCAGCCTCTGCCCTGGAGACCTGGTAAAACTCTGTCAGAACCGGAGTCTCCGGGGAAAATCCGGTGAGTTTCCAGGTATGACTATATGTAAAAATAGCTATAATTCCTATGTGTTGCACAGCTTATGGATATAAATACTCTCAATCTAAAGCTTTTAGTCTGCAAGGTATCCCCTTGGCCAGTGTTTCATTTCCAATCCAATGTGCTGGACTACAGAGACGAAATAACAAAACTTGTGTCCTGTCCACATATTTATGGTCTACACTGTGTATGTGTGGGTGCTGCTTACTTTACCACTTACTTGCCAAAATGTAAACAAATCTATACTCAAACTTCTTTTATTCACCTTCACACAATGGGAATTATGCATTAAGGTGTGATAAAGAAGATATACCATCTTCATTGATATCACTTCTTCAGTTCCTATGATCTTCTATGGTACCTATGCATTAATGGAGCAGTAAACTTTTTTTATGAAAAAAATACATTGTAGGGATTTTCCTATTGAGTAAAATAAGGATACTCCCACTGCGGAGATATTTATATTTCCAGAGTTATTACAGTTTAAACCCATGTTTTTTTTACATTAGCAGTGCCCTCTAGTGGTCAAATTCTAATTAGATTTCCTGTTAGATTCTAATGGAGAGGAAAGTCAGAAAAGTCAGAGACATACAGTTCTCCATAGAATGTGATAGAAACTGCCTGTCACTTCCTGTCAGTTAGAACTATCAGGAAGTAAACACAGTAAATTCACTTCCTGATTATTTAAACTGCTGTAAATTTTGAATAAAACATCTGACAGCGATGGGTGTGACCTTGTTTTATTCAGCAGGAAAAGCTCTATAAAATATGTTTTCATAAAAAAAAGTTTACTGCTCCTTTAAGATTCCTCAGGTGGTAGAGATCTTAGTACATAGGCTCCATAGAATAACATAGGAACTGGAGGAGTGAGCTCACTGCAGAGATTATCTCCTCTTTATCACACCTATGTGCATCTCCCTCAGTGATTTATAAAGTGAAAAACAATATATCCTAATGTACTCTAAAATGTGTTTAAACAGAATTTGCAAATAAAGTGCTTATAACAGTATAAAATACATAAAAATAATTTTGTGCAAAACACGAAGGGACACATTGCTTATAATCTAAAATTCATCAAGTAGCATATGAGTTGTGCCTCTATATTTTACCATCTCATGTGTGCTTTCTAAAGAAAAAAAAAATAATAAAATGCTTAAAGCGGAACTACCATGTCAAACAATCTTTAGCTTAACTAAGTCCCCCCCTGGCGACTAGCTGCTTAGTCACTGTACTAAGATGTCACAATACTTCTATTAAGAACATTACTGTATTATTAGTACAGTGCTGTGCTAGCAGCAATACTAATAATAAAGTGCTTACTAGAAGTACTGTGACACCTTAGTACAGTGCTGTGCCGCCAGCAATACTAATAATAATGATCTTACTAGGAGTACCGTGACACCTTAGTACAGTGCTGTGCCGCCAGCAATACTAATAATAATGTGCTTACTAGAAGTACCGTGACATCTTAGTACAGTGCTGTGCTGCCAGCAATACTAATAATAATGTTCTTACTAGAAGTACCGTGACACCTTAGTACAGTGCTGTGCCGCCAGCAATACTAATAATAATGATCTTACTAGGAGTACCGTGACACCTTAGTACAGTGCTGTGCCGCCAGCAATACTAATAATAATGTTCTTACTAGAAGTAATGTGACACCTTAGTACAGTGCTGTGCCGCCAGCAATACTAATAATAATGTTCTTACTAGAAGTACCGTGACATCTTAGTACAGTGCTGTGCCGCCAGCAATACTAATAATAATGATCTTACTAGAAGTACTGTGACACCTTAGTACAGTGCTGTGCCGCCAGCAATACTAATAATAATGTGCTTACTAGAAGTAATGTGACACCTTAGTACAGTGCTGTGCCGCCAGCAATACTAATAATAATGTTCTTACTAGAAGTACTCTGACACCTTAGTACAGTGCTGTGCCGCCAGCAATACTAATAATAATGATCTTACTAGAAGTACTGAGACATCTTAGTACAGTGCTGTGCCGCCAGCAATACTAATAATAATGTTCTTACTAGAAGTACTGTGACACCTTAGTACAGTGCTGTGCCGCCAGCAATACTAATAATAATGTTCTTACTAGAAGTACTGTGACACCTTAGTACAGTGCTGTGCCGCCAGCAATACTAATAATAATGTGCTTACTAGAAGTACTGTGACACCTTAGTACAGTGCTGTGCCGCCAGCAATACTAATAATAATGTGCTTACTAGAAGTATTGTGACACCTTAGTACAGTGCTGTGCCGCCAGCAATACTAATAATAATGTGCTTACTAGAAGTACTGTGACACCTTAGTACAGTGCTGTGCCGCCAGCAATACTAATAATAATGTGCTTACTAGAAGTACTCTGACACCTTAGTACAGTGCTGTGCCGCCAGCAATACTAATAATAATGTTCTTACTAGAAGTACCGTGACATCTTAGTACAGTGCTGTGCCGCCAGCAATACTAATAATAATGTGCTTACTAGAAGTACTCTGACACCTTAGTACAGTGCTGTGCCGCCAGCAATACTAATAATAATGTTCTTACTAGAAGTACCGTGACATCTTAGTACAGTGCTGTGCCGCCAGCAATACTAATAATAATGTTCTTACTAGAAGTACCGTGACATCTTAGTGCAGTGCTGTGCCGCCAGCAATACTAATAATAATGTTCTTACTAGAAGTACTGTGACATCTTAGTGCAGTGCTGTGCCGCCAGCAATACTAATAATAATGTTCTTACTAGTAGTACTGTGACATCTTAGTACAGTGCTGTGCCGCCAGCAATACTAATAATAATGTGCTTACTAGAAGTACCATGACATCTTAGTACAGTGCTGTGCTGCCAGCAATACTAATAATAATGTTCTTACTAGAAGTACCGTGACATCTTAGTACAGTGCTGTGCCGCCAGCAATACTAATAATAATGTTCTTACTAGAAGTACTGTGACATCTTAGTACAGTGCTGTGCCGCCAGCAATACTAATAATAATGTTCTTACTAGAAGTACCGTGACATCTTAGTACAGTGCTGTGCCGCCAGCAATACTAATAATAATGTTCTTACTAGAAGTACTGTGACATCTTAGTACAGTGCTGTGCCGCCAGCAATACTAATAATAATGTTCTTACTAGAAGTACTGTGACACCTTAGTACAGTGCTGTGCCGCCAGCAATACTAATAATAATGATCTTACTAGGAGTACCGTGACACCTTAGTACAGTGCTGTGCCGCCAGCAATACTAATAATAATGTGCTTACTAGAAGTACTGTGACACCTTAGTACAGTGCTGTGCCGCCAGCAATACTAATAATAATGATCTTACTAGGAGTACCGTGACACCTTAGTACAGTGCTGTGCCGCCAGCAATACTAATAATAATGTTCTTACTAGAAGTACTGTGACATCTTAGTACAGTGCTGTGCCGCCAGCAATACTAATAATAATGTGCTTACTAGAAGTACTATGACATCTTAGTACAGTGCTGTGCCGCCAGCAATACTAATAATAATGTTCTTACTAGAAGTACCGTGACATCTTAGTACAGTGCTGTGCTGCCAGCAATACTAATAATAATGTTCTTACTAGAAGTACCGTGACACCTTAGTACAGTGCTGTGCCGCCAGCAATACTAATAATAATGTGCTTACTAGAAGTAATGTGACACCTTAGTACAGTGCTGTGCCGCCAGCAATACTAATAATAATGTTCTTACTAGAGGTACTGTGACACCTTAGTACAGTGCTGTGCCGCCAGCAATACTAATAATAATGTTCTTACTAGAAGTACCGTGACATCTTAGTGCAGTGCTGTGCCGCCAGCAATACTAATAATAATGTTCTTACTAGAAGTACCGTGACACCTTAGTACAGTGCTGTGCCGCCAGCAATACTGATAATAATGTGCTTACTAGAAGTACCGTGACATCTTAGTACAGTGCTGTGCCGCCAGCAATACTAATAATAATGTTCTTACTAGAAGTACCGTGACATCTTAGTACAGTGCTGTGCCGCCAGCAATACTAATAATAATGTTCTTACTAGAAGTACCGTGACATCTTAGTACAGTGCTGTGCCGCCAGCAATACTAATAATAATGTTCTTACTAGAAGTACCGTGACATCTTAGTACAGTGCTGTGCCGCCAGCAATACTAATAATAATGTGCTTACTAGAAGTATTGTGACACCTTAGTACAGTGCTGTGCCGCCAGCAATACTAATAATAATGTGCTTACTAGAAGTACTGTGACACCTTAGTACAGTGCTGTGCCGCCAGCAATACTAATAATAATGTGCTTACTAGAAGTACTCTGACACCTTAGTACAGTGCTGTGCCGCCAGCAATACTAATAATAATGTTCTTACTAGAAGTACCGTGACACCTTAGTACAGTGCTGTGCCGCCAGCAATACTAATAATAATGTGCTTACTAGAAGTACTGTGACACCTTAGTACAGTGCTGTGCCGCCAGCAATACTAATAATAATGTGCTTACTAGAAGTACCGTGACACCTTAGTACAGTGCTGTGCCGCCAGCAATACTAATAATAATGTGCTTACTAGAAGTACCGTGACACCTTAGTACAGTGCTGTGCTGCCAGCAATACTAATAATAATGTTCTTACTAGAAGTTCCGTGACATCTTAGTGCAGTGCTGTGCCGCCAGCAATACTGATAATAATGTGCTTACTAGAAGTACTCTGACACCTTAGTACAGTGCTGTGCCGCCAGCAATACTAATAATAATGTTCTTACTAGAAGTACCGTGACATCTTAGTGCAGTGCTGTGCCGCCAGCAATACTAATAATAATGTTCTTACTAGAAGTACTCTGACACCTTAGTACAGTGCTGTGCCGCCAGCAATACTAATAATAATGTGCTTACTAGAAGTACTATGACATCTTAGTACAGTGCTGTGCCGCCAGCAATACTAATAATAATGTGCTTACTAGAAGTACTATGACATCTTAGTACAGTGCTGTGCTACCAGCAGCACTAATAATAATGTTCTTACTAGAAGTACTATGACATCTTAGTACAGTGCTGTGCTACCAGCAGCACTAATAATAATGTTCTTACTAGAAGTACCGTGACATCTTAGTACAGTGCTGTGCCGCCAGCAATACTAATAATAATGTTCTTACTAGAAGTACCGTGACATCTTAGTACAGTGCTGTGCCGCCAGCAATACTAATAATAATGTGCTTACTAGAAGTACTGTGACACCTTAGTACAGTGCTGTGCCGCCAGCAATACTAATAATAATGATCTTACTAGAAGTATTGTGACACCTTAGTACAGTGCTGTGCCGCCAGCAATACTAATAATAATGTGCTTACTAGAAGTACTCTGACACCTTAGTACAGTGCTGTGCCGCCAGCAATACTAATAATAATGTTCTTACTAGAAGTACCGTGACATCTTAGTGCAGTGCTGTGCCGCCAGCAATACTAATAATAATGTTCTTACTAGAAGTACCGTGACACCTTAGTACAGTGCTGTGCCGCCAGCAATACTGATAATAATGTGCTTACTAGAAGTACTGTGACACCTTAGTACAGTGCTGTGCCGCCAGCAATACTAATAATAATGTGCTTACTAGAAGTACCGTGACACCTTAGTACAGTGCTGTGCCGCCAGCAATACTAATAATAATGTTCTTACTAGAAGTACCGTGACATCTTAGTACAGTGCTGTGCCGCCAGCAATACTAATAATAATGTGCTTACTAGAAGTACCGTGACATCTTAGTACAGTGCTGTGCCGCCAGCAATACTAATAATAATGTTCTTACTAGAAGTACTGTGACACCTTAGTACAGTGCTGTGCCGCCAGCAATACTAATAATAATGTTCTTACTAGAAGTACTGTGACATCTTAGTACAGTGCTGTGCCGCCAGCAATACTAATAATAATGATCTTACTAGAAGTACTGTGACACCTTAGTACAGTGCTGTGCCGCCAGCAATACTAATAATAATGTTCTTACTAGAAGTACTGTGACACCTTAGTACAGTGCTGTGCCGCCAGCAATACTAATAATAATGTTCTTACTAGAAGTACTGTGACATCTTAGTACAGTGCTGTGCTGCCAGCAATACTAATAATAATGATCTTACTAGAAGTACCGTGACACCTTAGTACAGTGCTGTGCCGCCAGCAATACTAATAATAATGTTCTTACTAGAAGTACTGTGACACCTTAGTACAGTGCTGTGCCGCCAGCAATACTAATAATAATGTTCTTACTAGAAGTACTGTGACATCTTAGTACAGTGCTGTGCCGCCAGCAATACTAATAATAATGATCTTACTAGAAGTACCGTGACACCTTAGTACAGTGCTGTGCCGCCAGCAATACTAATAATAATGTTCTTACTAGAAGTACCGTGACATCTTAGTACAGTGCTGTGCCGCCAGCAATACTAATAATAATGTTCTTACTAGAAGTACCGTGACACCTTAGTACAGTGCTGTGCCGCCAGCAATACTAATAATAATGATCTTACTAGAAGTAATGTGACACCTTAGTACAGTGCTGTGCTGCCAGCAATACTAATAATAATGTTCTTACTAGTAGTACCGTGACATCTTAGTACAGTGCTGTGCCGCCAGCAATACTAATAATAATGTTCTTACTAGAAGTACCGTGACATCTTAGTACAGTGCTGTGCCGCCAGCAATACTAATAATAATGTTCTTACTAGAAGTACCGTGACACCTTAGTACAGTGCTGTGCCGCCAGCAATACTAATAATAATGATCTTACTAGAAGTAATGTGACACCTTAGTACAGTGCTGTGCTGCCAGCAATACTAATAATAATGTGCTTACTAGAAGTACTCTGACATCTTAGTACAGTGCTGTGCCGCCAGCAATACTAATAATAATGATCTTACTAGAAGTACCGTGACACCTTAGTACAGTGCTGTGCCGCCAGCAATACTAATAATAATGTTCTTACTAGAAGTACCGTGACACCTTAGTACAGTGCTGTGCCGCCAGCAATACTAATAATAATGTGCTTACTAGAAGTACTGTGACATCTTAGTACAGTGCTGTGCTGCCAGCAATACTAATAATAATGTTCTTACTAGAAGTACTATGACATCTTAGTACAGTGCTGTGCCGCCAGCAATACTAATA
Organism: Rhinophrynus dorsalis; assembly: GCA_037306005.1. Lineage (NCBI taxonomy): Eukaryota > Metazoa > Chordata > Amphibia > Anura > Rhinophrynidae > Rhinophrynus > Rhinophrynus dorsalis. The sequence goes on from CM074718.1 coordinate 651,724,592, forward strand.
ATAATGTTCTTACTAGAAGTACTGTGACATCTTAGTACAGTGCTGTGCCGCCAGCAATACTAATAATAATGTTTTTACTAGAAGTACTGTGACATCTTAGTACAGTGCTGTGCCGCCAGCAATACTAATAATAATGTTCTTACTAGAAGTACTGTGACATCTTAGTACAGTGCTGTGCCGCCAGCAATACTAATAATAATAAAGTGCTTACTAGGAGTACCGTGACACCTTAGTACAGTGCTGTGCCGCCAGCAATACTAATAATAATGTGCTTACTAGAAGTACTGTGATATCTTAGTACAGTGCTGTGCCGCCAGCAATACTAATAATAATGTGCTTACTAGAAGTACTGTGACACCTTAGTACAGTGCTGTGCTACCAGCAATACTAATAATAATGTGCTTACTAGAAGTACTATGACATCTTAGTACAGTGCTGTGCCACCAGCAATACTAATAATAATGTGCTTACTAGAAGTACTATGACATCTTAGTACAGTGCTGTGCCGCCAGCAATACTAATAATAATGTTCTTACTAGAAGTACTGTGACATCTTAGTACAGTGCTGTGCCGCCAGCAATACTAATAATAATGTGCTTACTAGAAGTACTATGACATCTTAGTACAGTGCTGTGCTACCAGCAGCACTAATAATAATGTTCTTACTAGAAGTACTATGACATCTTAGTACAGTGCTGTGCTACCAGCAGCACTAATAATAATGTTCTTACTAGAAGTACCGTGACATCTTAGTACAGTGCTGTGCCGCCAGCAATACTAATAATAATGTTCTTACTAGAAGTACCGTGACATCTTAGTACAGTGCTGTGCCGCCAGCAATACTAATAATAATGTGCTTACTAGAAGTACTGTGACACCTTAGTACAGTGCTGTGCCGCCAGCAATACTAATAATAATGATCTTACTAGAAGTATTGTGACACCTTAGTACAGTGCTGTGCCGCCAGCAATACTAATAATAATGTGCTTACTAGAAGTACTCTGACACCTTAGTACAGTGCTGTGCCGCCAGCAATACTAATAATAATGTTCTTACTAGAAGTACCGTGACATCTTAGTGCAGTGCTGTGCCGCCAGCAATACTAATAATAATGTTCTTACTAGAAGTACCGTGACACCTTAGTACAGTGCTGTGCCGCCAGCAATACTGATAATAATGTGCTTACTAGAAGTACTGTGACACCTTAGTACAGTGCTGTGCCGCCAGCAATACTAATAATAATGTGCTTACTAGAAGTACCGTGACACCTTAGTACAGTGCTGTGCCGCCAGCAATACTAATAAAAATGTTCTTACTAGAAGTACCGTGACATCTTAGTACAGTGCTGTGCCGCCAGCAATACTAATAATAATGTGCTTACTAGAAGTACCGTGACATCTTAGTACAGTGCTGTGCCGCCAGCAATACTAATAATAATGTTCTTACTAGAAGTACTGTGACACCTTAGTACAGTGCTGTGCCGCCTGCAATACTAATAATAATGTTCTTACTAGAAGTACTGTGACATCTTAGTACAGTGCTGTGCCGCCAGCAATACTAATAATAATGATCTTACTAGAAGTACTGTGACACCTTAGTACAGTGCTGTGCCGCCAGCAATACTAATAATAATGTTCTTACTAGAAGTACTGTGACACCTTAGTACAGTGCTGTGCCGCCAGCAATACTAATAATAATGTTCTTACTAGAAGTACTGTGACATCTTAGTACAGTGCTGTGCCGCCAGCAATACTAATAATAATGATCTTACTAGAAGTACCGTGACACCTTAGTACAGTGCTGTGCCGCCAGCAATACTAATAATAATGTTCTTACTAGAAGTACTGTGACACCTTAGTACAGTGCTGTGCCGCCAGCAATACTAATAATAATGTTCTTACTAGAAGTACTGTGACATCTTAGTACAGTGCTGTGCCGCCAGCAATACTAATAATAATGATCTTACTAGAAGTACCGTGACACCTTAGTACAGTGCTGTGCCGCCAGCAATACTAATAATAATGTTCTTACTAGAAGTACCGTGACATCTTAGTACAGTGCTGTGCCGCCAGCAATACTAATAATAATGTTCTTACTAGAAGTACCGTGACACCTTAGTACAGTGCTGTGCCGCCAGCAATACTAATAATAATGATCTTACTAGAAGTAATGTGACACCTTAGTACAGTGCTGTGCTGTCAGCAATACTAATAATAATGTTCTTACTAGTAGTACCGTGACATCTTAGTACAGTGCTGTGCCGCCAGCAATACTAATAATAATGTTCTTACTAGAAGTACCGTGACATCTTAGTACAGTGCTGTGCCGCCAGCAATACTAATAATAATGTTCTTACTAGAAGTACCGTGACACCTTAGTACAGTGCTGTGCCGCCAGCAATACTAATAATAATGATCTTACTAGAAGTAATGTGACACCTTAGTACAGTGCTGTGCTGCCAGCAATACTAATAATAATGTGCTTACTAGAAGTACTCTGACATCTTAGTACAGTGCTGTGCCGCCAGCAATACTAATAATAATGATCTTACTAGAAGTACCGTGACACCTTAGTACAGTGCTGTGCCGCCAGCAATACTGATAATAATGTGCTTACTAGAAGTACTGTGACACCTTAGTACAGTGCTGTGCCGCCAGCAATACTAATAATAATGATCTTACTAGGAGTACCGTGACACCTTAGTACAGTGCTGTGCCGCCAGCAATACTAATAATAATGTTCTTACTAGAAGTACTGTGACATCTTAGTGCAGTGCTGTGCCGCCAGCAATACTAATAATAATGTTCTTACTAGTAGTACTGTGACATCTTAGTACAGTGCTGTGCCGCCAGCAATACTAATAATAATGATCTTACTAGAAGTACCATGACATCTTAGTACAGTGCTGTGCTGCCAGCAATACTAATAATAATGTTCTTACTAGAAGTACCGTGACATCTTAGTACAGTGCTGTGCCGCCAGCAATACTAATAATAATGTTCTTACTAGAAGTACTGTGACATCTTAGTACAGTGCTGTGCCGCCAGCAATACTGATAATAATGTGCTTACTAGAAGTACTGTGACACCTTAGTACAGTGCTGTGCCGCCAGCAATACTAATAATAATGTTCTTACTAGAAGTACCGTGACACCTTAGTACAGTGCTGTGCCGCCAGCAATACTAATAATAATGTTCTTACTAGAAGTACCGTGACACCTTAGTACAGTGCTGTGCCGCCAGCAATACTAATAATAATGATCTTACTAGAAGTACTGTGACATCTTAGTACAGTGCTGTGCCGCCAGCAATACTAATAATAATGTTCTTACTAGAAGTACCGTGACACCTTAGTACAGTGCTGTGCCGCCAGCAATACTAATAATAATGTGCTTACTAGAAGTACTGTGACATCTTAGTGCAGTGCTGTGCCGCCAGCAATACTAATAATAATGTTCTTACTAGAAGTACTCTGACACCTTAGTACAGTGCTGTGCCGCCAGCAATACTAATAATAATGATCTTACTAGAAGTACCGTGACATCTTAGTACAGTGCTGTGCCGCCAGCAATACTAATAATAATGTTCTTACTAGAAGTACCGTGACATCTTAGTACAGTGCTGTGCCGCCAGCAATACTAATAATAATGTTCTTACTAGAAGTACCGTGACATCTTAGTACAGTGCTGTGCCGCCAGCAATACTAATAATAATGTTCTTACTAGAAGTACCGTGACATCTTAGTACAGTGCTGTGCCGCCAGCAATACTAATAATAATGTTCTTACTAGAAGTACTCTGACACCTTAGTACAGTGCTGTGCCGCCAGCAATACTAATAATAATGTGCTTACTAGAAGTACCGTGACATCTTAGTACAGTGCTGTGCCGCCAGCAATACTAATAATAATGTTCTTACTAGAAGTACCGTGACATCTTAGTACAGTGCTGTGCCGCCAGCAATACTAATAATAATGTTCTTACTAGAAGTACTCTGACACCTTAGTACAGTGCTGTGCCGCCAGCAATACTAATAATAATGTGCTTACTAGAAGTACCGTGACATCTTAGTACAGTGCTGTGCCGCCAGCAATACTAATAATAATGTTCTTACTAGAAGTACCGTGACACCTTAGTACAGTGCTGTGCCGCCAGCAATACTAATAATAATGTTCTTACTAGAAGTACCGTGACATCTTAGTACAGTGCTGTGCCGCCAGCAGTACTAATAATAATGTGCTTACTAGAAGTACCGTGACATCTTAGTACAGTGCTGTGCCGCCAGCAATACTAATAATAATGTTCTTACTAGTAGTACTGTGACATCTTAGTACAGTGCTGTGCCGCCAGCAGTACTAATAATAATGTGCTTACTAGAAGTATTGTGACATCTTAGTACAGTGCTGTGTTGCCAGCAATACTAATAATAATGTGCTTACTAGAAGTAATGTGACACCTTAGTACAGTGCTGTGCCGCCAGCAGTACTAATAATAATGTGCTTACTAGAAGTAATGTGACACCTTAGTACAGTGCTGTGCCGCCAGCAGTACTAATAATAATGTGCTTACTAGAAGTATTGTGACATCTTAGTACAGTGCTGTGCCGCCAGCAATACTAATAATAATGTTCTTACTAGAAGTACCGTGACATCTTAGTACAGTGCTGTGCCGCCAGCAATACTAATAATAATGTTCTTACTAGAAGTACTCTGACACCTTAGTACAGTGCTGTGCCGCCAGCAATACTAATAATAATGTGCTTACTAGAAGTACCGTGACATCTTAGTACAGTGCTGTGCCGCCAGCAATACTAATAATAATGTTCTTACTAGAAGTACTCTGACACCTTAGTACAGTGCTGTGCCGCCAGCAATACTAATAATAATGTGCTTACTAGAAGTACCGTGACATCTTAGTACAGTGCTGTGCCGCCAGCAATACTAATAATAATGTTCTTACTAGAAGTACCGTGACACCTTAGTACAGTGCTGTGCCGCCAGCAGTACTAATAATAATGTTCTTACTAGAAGTACCGTGACATCTTAGTACAGTGCTGTGCCGCCAGCAATACTAATAATAATGTTCTTACTAGAAGTACTCTGACACCTTAGTACAGTGCTGTGCCGCCAGCAATACTAATAATAATGATCTTACTAGAAGTACCGTGACATCTTAGTACAGTGCTGTGCCGCCAGCAATACTAATAATAATGTTCTTACTAGAAGTACCGTGACATCTTAGTACAGTGCTGTGCCGCCAGCAATACTAATAATAATGTTCTTACTAGAAGTACCGTGACATCTTAGTGCAGTGCTGTGCCGCCAGCAATACTAATAATAATGTTCTTACTAGAAGTACCGTGACACCTTAGTACAGTGCTGTGCCGCCAGCAATACTAATAATAATGATCTTACTAGAAGTACCGTGACATCTTAGTACAGTGCTGTGCCGCCAGCAGTACTAATAATAATGTGCTTACTAGAAGTACCGTGACATCTTAGTACAGTGCTGTGCCGCCAGCAATACTAATAATAATGTGCTTACTAGTAGTACTGTGACATCTTAGTACAGTGCTGTGCCGCCAGCAGTACTAATAATAATGTGCTTACTAGAAGTAATGTGACACCTTAGTACAGTGCTGTGTTGCCAGCAATACTAATAATAATGTTCTTACTAGAAGTACTGTGACACCTTAGTACAGTGCTGTGCCGCCAGCAGTACTAATAATAATGTGCTTACTAGAAGTATTGTGACATCTTAGTACAGTGCTGTGTTGCCATAGGGGATAAATTAAAAATTGCCCTTGATTTAAACTGGACTTTTAACTTCTTGAATGGCAGAGGAGTTGCCAACACATTGCAAACAATGTTTTGGAAATCTTTGTAGTATCCAATGGGTTAATCCTCTCAGCTCCAGAAGGATATGCAATGCATTACTTATCCCTCCAGCACAGAAAGGGTTACGGTACAGTCGGTTTGTTCCAGAATTACTCCAATTCTTAAAGGGAGGTGGATACTTTATCATTCAATTGCTCTTGAACTACAACTCTGACAGTACTGAAATAATACTCTCCATGGCCCAAATACTATGATGATTAATTGGAGCTGCTGTTTTTGTGAAACATTACTATCCCTTTAATTTGTCAGTCTCTGTAAGGAAACTTTTTTATGCCTTTAGGATCTTATGTTCAGATGAAAAATGAAGCAATTCTGGAGCAAACCAACTGGTGCAACATAGGCAGAAAATGGAAATTCATCATGTTCACATTGATATAAATGGAGAATTTAACTCCTTCCATGATAAAGAGTTCTCCAACTCCTAAAGAGCAGTACATTTTTATGAGCACCCAAGAAAATTCACCCTCTAGTCCAGGAGCACTAAAAAAAAACATAGACCACCTAAATGTGCAGGAGCTCCTCACATGGACACGGGTGAATCAGCCATTCTGAAGGATCTACTTGAATGCATGCAGTGTTGGATGGGATTTGAGCTCCCCTGCTGTAGTCCACCCAAGAGATGCATATTCTGGTTAAAGCAGAACTATCCCCTTTATAATATTGACCCCCAATCCTTTCCTAATGTAGCGATAAGTAAAGCCATACTGTTATTATGATGAAAAAGTCCTCTTTATTAAAGAAAGTAAACCTCGTCTGTAGGCATCCAGGGCACAGAGCTTACAAGAGAAACTCTGTGCACACGGAGCAACTTCTGTTACCTTAAGGTAAACAACGAACGTCACCACCAATGCTGGCCGTGCACAGGACACACAGCACAGCCTCAGAGGTACCTTACCTCTAAGATGTCTGCACTGTTGTCCACTGGATGCTTGCAGAAGAGGTTTTACTTAATAACGCTGACTTTTTCAGCATAATAACAGTATGGGAAAGGATTGGGGAGCAATATAAAGAATGTGATAGTTCCTCTTTAAATATTCTGAATGGGGTTTGAAAAATAAAAAAGAAGTCTTCAATGCATTGCAGAGTAATGCACTGAACACCTCTGTGGCACCCAAGAAGTTAAGTAGTAAGAGTGTAAATTTAAAGGGAGGCATGTTTGCAGGCAAAAGGCAACGGGGAGATTTATAAACCTGAAGTTATGAAAAATGTGGAGTAAAAGTGGCATAAAAATTAAGGTCGGCATTTAAAAAGATGATGCCAGTTTTGGAAGCCTTAACGCCACATAGTTGTGTTTTGGGAAAGTGACGGTACAACTGGTGAAAATTCCAGCAAAAACTCTGGTACAGCAACTTTATAAATTAGTGTAAAAGCCCGTGTATATGGGCAAAGTTCCTGGTAATGTTAACCCTATGAGTGCCAGAGGGGTACGCAACTCATTGCCCTCTGGCACGCCATGGCCTGAAGTGATGGTCATAGCACATCATGTACATTTTACTTGCAGCACTCCTCCGGGAGCACTGTAAGCAAAAACAGGGTCTGAAATTGACTGCTCCAAGACTGGATCGGTCTGTCTCAGACCCCAACGCCAGGTACATGTAACAGGTCATGTGTACTGATGTGTTGGAATGGATCAATGCAGTCCTTAAGGGAAGGTAACCGCTGGTCCTTTTGCTCTAGGAATAATTCCCTCTTCATTTTTTTATCACATTAATTTATTTAGGTAGGTGTGCTTTTACAGCAGTCAGGTGTATTTATCTGTTCATATTTTGCGTTATTTCTGCAGATTCCTGGCCTCTATTCAGACTGAACTTGGGTTCATACCTTATCAGACTGTAAACCGAGACATCTAGCAATGCAACACAAAAAGAGCTCAAATGGTCAGAAATAAACTAGATTTTCCTGACAGCTGTTGAAGAACCTGTTCCTAGGTGGAATGCTCCATTATCTCTTTGCGTGTGCAAAGAAAAAATATTGTATCATTAGTCAATGTTTCAGCTCCAACTAAAAGCATATCCTATATAATAATTAGCTAAAACGTGTGTAACGATGCAGTCATGCGCAGTAGAGACTGCTGCAAGTGCTGCAGTTATGCACAGTAGAGACTGTCCACGTCGCGGGCAGTCTCTACTGAGTATGACTGCCCCACGACCGGCGGGCAGTGGCACTGTGGCCTGTGTTACGGGTTCTTCAACTAGTATATGAATGTCAGAAAATGTTGATGTAACTAGTATGCAATTACATTAATTTTGTAGTTTTGTGAACACACTGAGTGCAATTTTATATATATATATAATTTATTTATTTATTTTTCAATGAAAAGATTTTACCAGGAAGGTTACGTTGAGATCCTCTCTCATTGTAGGTAGGATGAAAGACTGAGTTGACCTTGCTGTGACAAGAACCTGTGACCCTGATGTCTGAATAGATTATACAGCTGGTGCATTAACCAACTGAGCTATCTCTTGCTATTTTGTACTATCCTCTATATATCTGCACACAGGCAATAAACACAATCACACACAAAATCACACTAACACACAATCATACACTTACGCACATACACAGACATCACACACACATGCAGACACTCGCATACACAGACACTCAACCTATGTCTCTCTAGATGATAGAGACCACATAAATCACTGTCCTGACAGAAAAAAACAGCAGTGTTTGGCATTTTAGAGTTGTTTAACTCTATTCCAAATGAATCCGTGCATTGCATATTCTCCTTTATTAATAATGTATAGCCAGTTTGTACTCCTACACCTGTAGGCTGCATGATATTACACGATGGTGCACAGAGGTGTAATGGGAATTGATTCAATAAAATGAGAACAAGCCACTGATGCCTATTCATCATGCCTGTCATTTGCAGAACCACTGTGGTCATAATAGGACGTACACTGATGTATATTTATCGTAGAAAAAGGCCAAACAATATGTTTGATAGCAGCGATATTGCTGGGACATGATGAATAAGTAAAATGGCACTAGTTGAAGGTCTGTATATGTAAAATATGAGTTATTAAATTGGTTTACCATATATAAAGTAGTCAAATATTTGTATACAAGCCTGTGTATTAACCCATTTAGTGATAGAAGGGGATACAACACTGCACATCCCTGAGGCTGATCTGCCAACAAGTTAAAGGACAAACCGGCTGCATCAGGAGAAAGATACAAATGACCATCATTTTGAATTTGGCTTTTAACTCATTGAATGCTAGAGATGTCTACAATGCATTGTGCTTAAAAGGGTAATTTAACTGTATTGGAGCATGCTGGCAGTTTATACACAATGGGGGGAGAATGTAACAGCTACCAACTGGTTTCTGTACAAACATAAATGCAAATAATTTGTATGTGCTGAATAGTCTTGCACTTAACATAGCTCTTTTGAGATTTTAACCCTTTGAGTGCCAGAGGGGGTGTTGCAATGCATTGGTCACCCCTCTGGCACTCAAATAATTAAGTGTCCATTTAGTGTGTCAGTCATAGTCTATGTACAAAATGAGTGCACAGGAGATAAGCTGAACATTTCTAATCTTGTTATGAATGCTACAGTTCCGGCTCTAAGTGGTAATGCTTGCGTAGTTGTGTGCTGACAGGTACAAGTTTAAAGGTTAGTAATGTTTCCAGGGCCGGCCCAAGACATTGTACTGCCTGGGTCCAAAGATGAAATGCTGCCTCCCCCACACCAAAACCACACCCACTAAATATCAGTTATGCATGCTCTTACACTTGGTAGGTGTCTACCGGCATATTGTATATTTGCAACCCTGGTGACTTGAGCGCTGTCTATGGACACAAGACCCCACCATCATATTTACTGGCTGAAATAATTTCACAAATAAAATAGGAAGAGAAGGGATAAAATGCATAATCAATAGTCATAGACATAGAGTGTCCTACCCTGGTTGGGTCCATTCACTCACAGTCTCAGAACTCAAGTGTCACATGTGTGCAATGAAGCGCCGATGTCCCTGCTATCTCACACCACACGCACCCCAACCAGCCAATAAGGACTGACTAAATTGAGCAAATATGCTCCTGTTTAATTGGCTGGTGGTGGTGTGTGTAAGGAGGCTGTGACTGAGCAGCACGGAGTGGAATCAGTGGCACAGTCTGGACTGAATGACACTGACGCTGCCAGCACCATTGAGTGATCTTGAGGCTGAGCCATACTAACACTTTATACAGCACTGAGCCACATCGCAGGAGCAGATGGGAGTCAAGACTGTATTATCCCTGTTGGTGGGGGAGGATGCGGGCAGGGCTGGTGCTAGACTATTTTTGCCCGAGGAAAGACCAGCTACTCGTACCCCCCAAAACATAAAATGCCAACCAGCCCCTTTGTGTATCTATTTTTCCCATTCCCCTCTGTATGTCTCTTCCCCCCCAGCACCTTTGTGGGTCTCTTTCTACCCCCCACGCCCTCTGCGTGTGTGTCTCCCCCAGCCCCTTTTTGTGTCTCCTTCTCCCCCAGCCTCATTGTGTGTCTTTCTCCCTTTTAGCCCCTTTGCGTGTCTCTGCCTCCCCCTTAGCCCCTTTTTGTGTCTCTCCCCCAGCCCCTTTGTGTGTTTCCCCCCATCCCCTTTGTGTGTCTCTCCCCCCAGCCCCTTTACGTGTCTCTCCCCACCCAGCCCATTTGCATGTCTTTTTCCCCTTCCCCTCTGTGTTTGTCATTGTCCCCTTCTCCAGCCCCTCTGTGTGCATAATTGTCTACTTCCCCATCCCCTTTGTGTCACTGTTCTCCACTGAGTGTCTGTGTCCCCTTCCCTAGCCCCTCTGTGTGTGTCATTGTCCCCTTCCCTTCTGTGTGTGTGTCACTGTTCCCTTCCCCAGCCCCTCTGTGTGTGCCTCTGTCCCCTTCCCCTTCCCCCAGCCCCTTTGAGTGTCTGTGTCCCCTTCCCCAGCTCCTCTGAGATTGTCATTTTCCCCGTCTCCAGGCCCTTTCGTGTGTCTCTTCCCCCCTTACTCTCCGGCTCACCTCCCTTCTTGTAGCTTGGCCGAGCGAACCGCGGTAGAGGATCTTCTGTATCCTATACCCGGTCTGACAGGAAGCTGTTCATTGCTCCTAGTGAGCACTTCCTGTCAGACTGGGTAGAGGACACAGAAGATCCTCAACCCGCAGTATGCGTGGCCATGCTACAAGAAGTGATTGGCAGGAGGGGGAGCGCTGTGTTGTGTGCTCCCCTCCTACGAGTTACCTGGAGCCCGGACATTGTGCGCCCTAGGCCAGTGCACCCTAGGCGGCTGCCTAGATCTCTTAGTGGTAGCGCCAACTCTGGACGCGGGGCACAGACTTGTAGGCTGGTGCCTGAAATAGCAAGCCTTGGGGCGGCAAATTGCCGCCCCTGTCAAAGTGCCGCCTGGGTCCCAAGGACCCATGTAAGGGCCGGCTCTGAATGTTTCATAAAAACTGAAGCTATAATTGCTCTTTATAGGTTATACTATTGCTGCCCATTCGTGGCACTGCTCATAACTCTCTAGTTGCAATGTAATTATATTATAAAGTTTACCTCTCCAACCCCATTTACTGATGTCAGTGTTTTGCCTACAGAGTTGAAAGAGGATCAGGATGTGGGACAATCTTATATCAGTACAAGGAAAAACCTGCCCTGCTTCGACAAGGAGGACCTGGTTTTCCTTATATTGACAGATGGAAGATTGTGCCTCGCTGCGATCTGTCCTGTCCGATGACAGATGGGATGAGGCTTTCGTTATGTAAAAGGAGCAGGGGGGTAAACTTTATAATATAAAGCAGTGCCATCATCGGACAGCAATAGTATAAACTAGAAAGAACAATTGTAGCTTCTGTTTTTATGAAACATTACTAACCCTTTAAGGGTAATATATGATGGACTCAACTGATGAGCTGCACCCACATTTAATACATTATCCTCATTCTCTCAAGGTTGAGAACATAACTTTTTCTCTAAGATGCCAGTGCTTCACTTCATTCTTTTAATTCATGTGACATGCCACAGGAAAAAGCACACAACAACCATAAACAAAACTTCAGCAATAACTCACCTGTTTATTTAATCCTTTGAGTAAAAAGAGATGTAGTGCAGGAAAAACACAGAGTTGGCACATAGAGAGTTCACATCATTACTTGATTTGGGTTTGACCTTTTTACCCAAATTAGGCCCTGCACCGCCCCCCAGATGCTGAACTCCTAGCCAAACAACCTGACCTTACGCAGTGGTGTACCCAAGTCCAGCTGCCTACTACCAAAGGATGGGGGAGAGGGGTTCAGACAATTAAATTGCCTTCCACATGCTCAGAGCATCAGCAGGGCAATTTGCACAACCCAGGTAGATGGCAAGTGGATTTAGGCATGCTCCAGCACTTGACAAATCATCTCCTTATCTTGGTTCTTGATTAGAAATTGCCCATCCTAATGGATAGGGACCTACCACATAGCCTGTGCCTCCACACTCCAATCTCATGCTGAAGTGGCCATGGCATTACCGGACCCTAAGATGCCCTGTAGTTTTTCCTCAAGTGTGACATCTTCTGTCAGTTGTGCTTTGATGATGCTGATCTGATGTAGCAGAAGCAGTGTTGATTGGGTGGACATAAAAAGAAGGTTAGTGCTGTTAAATCCTCTATTTCAGTAATTCAAACCCTACAGCCCTCTCCTCCCTGTCTCCCACCCTTCCAGGTGTTGATTGCTCCCTTTTTGTTCAGTACAGTAGAAGAGTGGTCACCATCTGGCATGGCTGGGGGAAGAAGAAGGCAGGGCTGCCTGACATCCATATGTGCCTTCAATGTTATTTTCTACTTTAGGCCAAATTCAGGCTCAGTTCACACAGGTTATTTGACTGTTTTACATTGTAGCGCTCATCAAGCCTATCATTGTTACTTACTTCCAGTGATCCCTCAGCAGTACTGATGCTCTGTGGACATTTGAGAGGAGTGAAAATGGATGGGCGATGTCTGTTGCCTAGCATTCACTTGGGCCACCATTGATTGGACCATTGCAGTGCATGTGCCATGCAAGCTGATAGTCACCCATGTGAACAGCACCATAGAAATCCAGCTGATCTAATTTTGTGTGTGTAATTCAACATTAGAAATGCTGATTAACCTATAAATTAATATGTAGTCTCTATAACCTATAAATTAGGATAGTGCTGCATATTAGATATTCATAATAACAACCATCACTTGTGCATTGAAATGCTCAAAGATCAAAATGTCCCTTTTATCCCCATGAATTGTTTCACAGTGTGTTGGAGACCTCTCCAGCATCTAATTTATTTGAACTGAATATGGTGTGTCTGGCTTTCTTTCTCTAGACAAACAATAGAGATTAAACAATAGATCCCATTGCTATCAGGCTATTGAGCCAGGGTAAATGTGGATACATTTGATTTTTCACATTTGACAGCCTGCAGTGCTATTCTTTAAAAGGAACAAGACATTCCCTCAGTAGACTGAGGTAAAAGAGAATCCTGGGAAGAAGGTATTGTTCACAATTACATTGAATTGCTATCAGAGAACACTTAACACAAATCCAAAATGGTGTGTGCTTTAGGCACAATGCAAACTGAGCACACCCTTGCTGTTTCAGTACATGAGAACATATGTTGACCGGCTTAGTGGTACTGATTGCAGAAAGGACTCAAGTGGTGAAAATGTAATTTTTATAGTATTAATAAGCAATGACGGGAATGTAAAACACTTTATTGAAAGTAGATACATTGCTTTTATACATAAAGCCCAAACTGAAGCAATTCTGAAACAAGCCAATGTCACCATAGGGAATAAATAGACATTCTCATTGATTTAACCTGTAGACTGCCAATCCCATATCATGAACAAGCATCAAATTATGGGCGGTTTGCCTTTTTACCCCTAGGCTGGCATGCACAATTATTTCCATAAGGTGGTGCTTTGGAAAGATAGGATTTTTTTTTCTTTTTTACATTTTTACCACTTCAAACATACTAAAATATTTGAAAACTAAGGAATTTCCTACTGTATTCAGTACTTTCTACCAGCTCAGAAAAATGGTACCCTGTTGTTATGGTTTGATATTCTGTCTACTTTAGAAAATGGTATAATGTGCATACCTTTCCTTTATATCTCTAACAGTTAGGTCAGTTTTAGTGCAGGCAGCCTAAATATGAGAAGGAAAAAAGGTAGGTGTCATTTTGTGCTTCTGACACAAACCATGCCAGTGGGTTACCATTTTTTAGAGAAGCAGTAACTAATGAAAGTAGTATGAAGTAGGATGAATTTAAAAAAAAAAAAAAAATTTCCTGTAGCGCCAACTTCTGAAAACATTTATGCACACCAGGTTTGGGGTAGAAGGGCGAGTGATTCCTCATTTGATGCACTTGGCTGTCTTCATTCCATAATGGTGTGCTCTGTCTGCTTCTTCATTTTTATATTTGGTATAACCATTTAAGTACAGCCAAGTCAAGTTTGAAAAAAATGTAAGAAAAATGAGAGCTTGTAGTTGGTGTAGTTGTGTGCTTCTGGTACTCCCTACAGGAAGTGAACTTGTATCAATGGGGCAACATTTTTTCTCATAAGAGCAGCATCTAATGATTACAGTAGGAAATTCCATAGTTTTAAAAGATTTCTGTACATTTGAAGTGATGAAAAAGTAAACAAATGCCTATGTTTCCTTTAGCACCACCTTCTGGAAACGTTTGTGCAAAGCAGGCTAGGGGTAGAAAGGCAAGAGACCCATCCTTTGATGCAGTGGGATATTTACTTTCAGGAAGCATGCTTGTATATATTTATTGAGCTGTTTTAGGCCAGTTTTACCATGTAACCAATGGACTGTGCATTTTACTTCATAAGGCTGAAAATATAATTTTGCACTTCAGTTAATAGGAGTCTGTGCAGGCCATACATGTAGGTAAAATTATACATATTTGGTATTTTTATACTGAGGGGGAATCAGGGCTTTTCAAAATAACTGAAAAATTCTCTATCAACAAATATTTGTTGTGGCAAAATATGTCATTTCTAAAACTATTTTTTGTATTTCTATAGCTTTGACACAATGCAAAATTTTGTTCCGGTGAGCAGCCTGGTAAAGCTGAATTTGTTCTAAAAAAAATCATGTGTAGTTTTCCATAAATAACTAGAAAGTTATTAGCAAAAACAACGTCTAAACAGATAGATAATAAAAATGCTGACTGTGCCTGGCTAGAAGGGTACAAAAAATTCCCCAGGCTTCTGGAACTGAAAGGGTTAAATGCAGCTTTTATCCCCTGCTTTGCTAGAGGGGTCTTAATGCAATGCAAAACAATGCTCTGGAGATCTCTCTTGCATTGAAGGGGTTAATTTCTCAAAAATATCTATATTACAAACAAATTGATAGCACAACACATAGGGAGTTTTTAATAGTGCAGCATGTCAACTGTAAACCCCTTGAACGCTAGAGACATCACCATTGTATTGGAAAGCAATGTGTCAGAGAAAATACCACATTTAAATCAGTGGGAACTTTTGTGTTAACTTTGATGCAGTTGGCGTTCCCATAATTCCCCATGTTGTCTTTCTATATATGCCTCATTATTGCATTCAGATCGACTAAATAATGTGGCTTTTTTCTGCAATTAATTTAATTCATACAGTTACCTGCTGATCCTCCAAATCTCCTCTCAGGCAGCAGAATGGTTTAGGGTACGGGTGTCCAAATTTGATCCTCAAGGGACACCAACAGGCCAGGATGTGAGGATTTCCCTGTTTAAGCACAGGTGAGGTAATCAGTGGATCATTCACTCTGAGTAGCCCACCTGTGATCAAAACAGAGAAATCATTAACCCCTTAACGACCCGTGACGGTCCTGGTACATCATGGGTAAAAGTGACTGAACGACCCATAACGTACCAGGGCCGTCATGGATTTCAGGGCTACCCACGCAGCTGCATGCCGTTCGGGGAGCTCTGAGTCGGATCGGCAAATAAAAAAAAAATGCTCCGTGGTCCTTTAGTGACCGCAACATGCCTGCGCAACCGATTGTTAAGGGGTTACATCCTGGACTGTTGGTAGCACTTGAGGAGGGAACTTGGACACTGTATTTTTAGGACACGCAAGGACAAAGAAGGTATAGAGCTTTAAGAAACACAATTTTGGGATTCAAGTAACCCTTATTTGAATGTATGCCCCACTTATTCACTTTAGATTGTAAAATAACATGGACCCCACTCCCATTATTTCACTCTGTAAAGCACTTGTATAAAACTGTTTCATTTAAACCTTTAAATTGTATATCTCGGGATGCAGGCACATTTGTACACTTTATTTGGGGTTGCAAACTAATTAAAAATTTCTGGGTCAGGGTGATCAGGAATATAGCTGGGGCCGTAGAGAATCCCCTCCCTGTGGATCCGAAGATGTGTTTGTTGTCCATGTTTCCTGAGGGGCTGGAGGGGAGACATCTGCAATCATTGCTTGAGAATTACTTGTGATGTACACTTGGTGGCACTGGCCTGGATGGCAGACTGCCCTCTGCAACTCGATACCTGTCTCAGCTTGGTCAGCCATACCACCCCCTTCGTCCTGACCACATATATGTGACCACCTGGCGTGAGAACTGGCTGTTCGCCGTGGTGTAGTGGGCCATTCAGTATGGCGCCATGTTGATTATACAAGCTGCTTTCTGGGGTGGGTGGGGGGGGGGGGTCAGGGCATCCCGCCTGTAGCAGTGGGGGAAAGGAGTTTGGGGTTTTGATTGTTTCTGGGACTTCAGGCTGTTAGTTTAGTGTAGACAGGTTCCTATGTGTGTTTTTTAAATGGTTAAAATAAAATGAAAATGGTGAGACAGGCTGACTCATACCTGTTATCAGTACTTGTTTATCTGCTATTCATGTCACATTATTTTTTTTTGTACCAGTTGTACACAAATGGTCATTGTTCTGTATAGTGAAATCTGTCTCTATCAATAAAAATATTTATGAAGGAAAAGAAAAAAAATTGTATATCTCTGTAAACTTGCGGTGCTATGTCCATAAACATACTCGCCCATTCATACAGTCGCACATGAATTCTACTTTTGCTCCTTTAGAAAGTTATTCATGGGCCCCAGACATTTGTCCAATGTCTTCCATGTCATAGAATTAAATGAAACAATGTAACCACATCCTACCACCTATGTTAGGACTGGCATTTCATCCCCAGGAAATATGGATCTTTCATTTTGGATTGCATGTATACTCTGGGATTCCAGACTCCTGGTAGTATTTTATTCAAAGGATTTTATGGGGATAATTAAGTAAAATTGTATTTTATATTAGCAATGCAAGACAAACTATAATTATGATTGTATTACAAGGGACCTGATGATTAGGGAAGGGCAAACTTGTCTCCTCAAAAGATAATAGATATAGAAAGTAAAATATCAATATTTGCAGTTACACTAAATTATACAGGGTAATTAATTCAGAACAGGATATTTGCTCTCTACAGAGGGATTTACATAAAATGGCAGTTTGGCAAACAAATGGAATATTCATTTTAATGTAGAAAAGTGTAATGTCATGCATTTGGGAGGAAAAAATCCCAAGGCTACTTATGAACTTAAGGAAATCTTTTTAGGGGACTTGTTTCTATAGAAAGACCTGGGTGTGACGGCCCCCTGCGGTAGGCACCCGCCCCTGTAGCGTTAGGAGGGCGCCTACCAGGTCATTTACACCAGACTGGCCTCAGAGGACCACCGGACAGACCTGGCCGTTTGCCACTGGATCTAGCTATACCACCTAGAGGAGGAGTGGTCAACCAGATTGGAAGACCTCCAGGTGCAGCCAGCCCAATGGAGAGCAGTGACCTGGGTAGGGACTTGCACTTCTACCCACTGGAACAGGTCACTGCAGAGCAGGTATCATCCCCTCTGCTAGGCAGGTACTAACCCCTCTCCCTTGTTCTAGGGAACAGGTTCAGTCCTCTCTGTGATGACAACACCTCCTCCTGGCAGGAACTCACCCCTTCTCAAGGAAAGGTATGCCTTTTTGCAGATGATACAAAGATCTGCAATAGGGTAGACATTCCAGGGGGAATAAGCCAAATGGCTAATGATTTCGGTAGGTTGGAGGAATGGACGAAAGTGTGGCAGATGCAGTTTAACACTGATAAATGTAAAATAATGCACTTGGGACATAAAAATCCCAAGGAAAAATATACTATTAAGGGTAATGTGCTGTCAGACACAACAGAGGAAAAGGATTTGGGAGTAATTATTTCTAATGACTTAAAGGTAAGCAGGCAATATAATAAAGTGATGGGGAATGCAAGCAGGCTGCAGGGTTGTATAACTAGGGGCATTAGTAGCAGAAAAAGGGAAGTAGTCATGCCACTCTACAGATCTCTAGTTAGACCTCACCTAGAGTATTATGTACAGTACTGGAGACCCCATCTCCTGAAGGATATTGATACTCTAGAGAAAATTTAAAGAAGGGCTACTAAAATGGTGACTGGTCTACAGGAAAAGAAATATCAGGATAGAGTAAATGATCTGAACATGTATAGCTTGGAGGAGAGAAGAGAGGGGATATGATAGAAACCTTCAAATACATGAAGGGATTCAACAAAGTACAGGATGGAAGTATATTTCAAAGAAGTAAAAATGTTAGGACATGAGGCCATAGTCTAAAACTAGAGGGACACAGGTTTAGAGGTAATGTAAGAAAATTTTACTTCACTGAGAGGGTAGTAGATAAGTGGAATAGCCTACCAGCAGAAAAGGTAGAAGTTAATACAGTGACAGAATTTAAGCATGCATGGGATAGGCATAAGGTGGTCCTGAACTGTAAGAAAAGACTAAGGACCAAAAAAGTTTGAGGGTTTTTTTTTTTTTTTTGTAGGAAAATGGGCAGACTAGATGGACCAAATGTGCCATCAAATTCTCTGTTTCTATGACCTGGTAAAACAAGACCACCTTTAACAATGTGCTTTTCACTTCTGGGGTCTGGTGTTATCAATCCCCACCCCCAACAACAGAACCTAAACATCTACTTCTGTGATAGAAAAAACATACCTAAGTTTATTGAAATGGAATACCAGGCCTTTCACAGCCTTCATTTAACTTGTGGTGACATTAATATAACAAAATATAATACACAGAAGACAAGACATACAACAAACATAACAGGGTATAACAATTTTGGGGTGTAGAATGGGGGAGTAAATGATAACATTGGAGAGAAATGGAAGGTCCCAGAATGCAACAGTGACATATTTGCATACTTGCACTGGACACAGCAATGCTGCAATGTAGGTCACCAACCAATAGATGGCAGTGCGCCAACAATGCTGCTATGCTTGTCACCAACCAATAGATGGCAGTGCATAGCACAATGCTGCTATGCTTGTCACCAACCAATAGATGGCAGTGCATAGCACAATGCTGCAATGCAAGGTTCAACCAATAGATGGCGAGGTTGAGTTCAAAGGACTTGAGATAGGGAAAGTCCATAGAAGATGTATTGCTGTAATGTCCATGTAATCCCACAGTCCTCATATATCACAGGGGCATGAAAGTCTAACCTCCTGTTTCTTCACACTGGGTATCCTTGAAAACAGTGACCAGTTTCAAATAGCAGTAGGAAAAGCAAACAAAATCCTGTCTTGAATAAAAAGGGGTGGATATATATATATATATAGTGGATAACATAATTTTGCCATTATACAAATCATTGGTAAGACCTCGCCTTGAATATACAGTACAGTTTTGGGCACCAGTTCTGAAAAAGGATATACTAGAAATGGTGAAGGTACAGCGAAGAGTAACAAAATTAATGAAGGGAATGAAGGACTTGATGTATGAGGAAAGACAAACTTGGTTTATTTACTCTAGAGAAAATATGACTAAGAGGAGATCTTATCACATTGTACAAGTATATGAGAGGTCAATACAAGGATCTCTGTGGTGAGCTATTCATTCCAAGGCGTGACCAAATAACCAGGAGACTCCCGTTGAGATCAGAGGAAAGGAGGTTTAGACTTGTAGTATTATGAGGTGTTAGGAATGATGCCTTCAAAAGGGATTTGTATAATAAGTACACCGGGCTGGAAAACCATGCTTAATTCTTTAACTCTGCTTTGTCATTCTGTATATATTTTTTAACAGTGTTTAGATTGTGCTGTGCATTACATAGGGAAGAGTTGGTTATTGTGAATAAGAAGAGAACACAATGTAGCCTAGGAGAGGGGCTGGCAAGCAGTGTCTTTGAGTTTTCAGGACTACAATTCCCATCATCCTCAGCTGGGCAGTGGCAGGCTGAGAATTATGCTAGCTGTAGTCTAACAACAACCAATGTAGACTGATAGCATACTCACTTATGCTCTTAGAACTGTAATCCTATGCAGCTGGTTCACATATTACATGTCTTAATGGACTAAATGGCCAGCAAGCATCCCTTCTACCAGCTTTCTCAATTTATCCTAGGTATAATTTATCAAAGTGCTACTGACCTGCAAATGTCCTCAGAAAACCTCTACTTTTTTCCTTTCAGAAACTGCCATTTCTTATCATTGAAAAAGAAAATGTCATATAGTTATTAGGGTTGGGCGAAAAGTGTGAAAAATTTCCCACGTGACTTTGCAAAAACTTGCCGATTTTTCACTTTTCACAAGAAGAAATTTTGCCTTTCCGCCTATGCAAAAATGTCCTCCTTTTTGCTTATTTTAACATATTTTGCCTATTTTAACACATTTTTTAGCTATATTTCCTATAGGTACTATATTTTCCACTGTAATATTACTTCTTCTGAGGTCTGAAGTTTATAAATAAGTGGCTGAAAATCAAAGTTGTGAGTCCTACAGCAACATATGGCTTGAAAAATGTGTTCAAGCCGAGCTCCCTTTAATAAAACAATATTCCTTTATTGATTCACTTAAAACAGATTAAAACAGCATACTGCCGGATTCGTCCGACGTTTCAGTCCACTCTGGGACTTTCGTCAGGGATCATTGCTTTACAGAACTCAGCGTATGCTATTGTTTAAATATCCAGTCATAGCGTTTGGCCCGAAAAGGCGCACCACCGTTGTCAAGGCAACCATGGACGCATTCCCCAGCCACAGCCGCGTCGACCGGATACAGAGTTACATTGCATCTTTCATTAATAACATAGTAAAACATAGTGACCAGATTGTATCAACCACTCTTGATCAAATGTAATCTATCAGACTAAACTGATCATTGAGACCACCGGGTGCCAGAGTTTTTAGCGTGTATATCCAGAACATCTCTCTCTTAGACAACCTGGATCCTCTGTCTCCACCCCGTGGTCCCAACGATACATGTTCAAACGGAAAACACTTGAGATCCCTTATTTTATGTTTCATTTGCACGAAATGTCTTGCTACTGGTGATCTTGCCATCTGTTGATCGGTCAATGTGTTATTGAGTCCTCTCATGAGAGAACGATGCTCCCGTAACCTCTCTTTAAAAGGTCTGCTAGTTTTGCCAACATAGTATTTAACACACGGGCAGAACAACAAATACACTACATATGATGTTGTACACGTTATATGTCCCTTCACCTCAATCTCATAATGGGCACTCGGGATGCTGAGCCTCAATCCAGTTACCATATGAGTACAAGTAGCACAACCCGTGCACCTAAATACTCCCCTATTGCCAATTATATTTAAAGCGGAATACTTGTTAATTGGATCAGAGCTCACTATCTCATCCCGAATACTCCTTGCTCGCTTATATCCAAATCTTGGGGGTTGCTGAAACAAGTGACCTATCTCCGGATCACTCGACAGCAACTCCCAATTTCTCAAAGCGATATCTCTAAATTCAGTGGAGACGTCTGTGTAAGTAGTAGTGATCGTCATTCTCTCCTCCTCTGTCATACTTTCTTTCTGTGAAGACAACAACACATGCCTGTCTAATGCTGCAGCCTCATTAATACATCTGTCCACATCTTTTCTCTTATACCCCCTCTCTCTAAACTTGGCGCCCATCACTGTCAACTGCTCATCTGATGTCAATGGCTCTGATACTATTCGCTTGACCCGTATCATTTGTGACTTTGGCAACCCTTGTTTCAGTGCGATTGGATGTTGACTCCTAGCATCCAGCAGAGTGTTGCGATCAGTCGGTTTCACATATATATCCGTTTGAAAACCTTTAGCCTCTCTTTTAACCAAAACATCCAAATAATTAATCTCACTGGCGCTATAATTCAAAGTCATCCTAATCGGCAAGCTCAACCCATTAAGCTGTCGCACAAAGTCATGTAGGAGCGGCTCCCCACCGGTCCAAATCATGAACAGGTCGTCAATAAAGCGCACATAGAACTTGATGTACTGCCAGTATTCCGATTGAACAATATTCATTTGCTCATACTTCCACATATAAGCATTGGCGTATGAGGGCGCCATAGGGGACCCCATCGCTGTCCCAGCTGTTTGTATAAACAAGTCATCTTCAAACTTAAAGTAGTTGTGGGTTAATATTAAATCTACCATTCCCACCAGATAATCCAATTCTACAGGGGTATACTCCTTGCTATCCTCCAGCAGTTGCCACACTGCTGTCTTACCCCCTTCATGGGGTATACATGTATACAAACTCGTGACATCTAATGTCACTAATAAAACATCAATCATCTCACATTGAACACTCCCTAATCGATTCAGGAAGTCAGTGGTATCCTTAATAAAAGTGGGGGTTCGCTGTATATGCGGTTGCAAAATAAAATCCACATACTGTGCCATTGGATACATTAAAGACCCCCTTGCGGATACTATGGGCCTACCGGGGGGATTCTGTAACGTCTTATGGACTTTAGGGAGGCAATACAAAACTGGGACGATGGGATGTCCAACTCTCATGAGTTCACCCACCTTCAAAGGCAATACTAACCCACAACTACTTTAAGTTTGAAGATGACTTGTTTATACAAACAGCTGGGACAGCGATGGGGTCCCCTATGGCGCCCTCATACGCCAATGCTTATATGTGGAAGTATGAGCAAATGAATATTGTTCAATCGGAATACTGGCAGTACATCAAGTTCTATGTGCGCTTTATTGATGACCTGTTCATGATTTGGACCGGTGGGGAGCCGCTCCTACATGACTTTGTGCGATAGCTTAATGGGTTGAGCTTGCCGATTAGGATGACTTTGAATTATAGCGCCAGGGAGATTAATTATTTGGATGTTTTGGTTAAAAGAGAGGCTAAAGGTTTTCAAACGGATATATATGTGAAACCGACTGATCGCAACACTCTGCTGGACGCTAGGAGTCAACATCCAATCGCACTGAAACAAGGGTTGCCAAAGTCACAAATGATACGGGTCAAGCGCATAGTATCAGAGCCATTGACATCAGATGAGCAGTTGACAGTGATGGGCGCCAAGTTTAGAGAGAGGGGGTATAAGAGAAAAGATGTGGACAGATGTATTAATGAGGCTGCAGCATTAGACAGGCATGTGTTGTTGTCTTCACAGAAAGAAAGTATGACAGAGGAGGAGAGAATGACGATCACTACTACTTACACAGACGTCTCCACTGAATTTAGAGATATCGCTTTGAGAAATTGGGAGTTGCTGTTGAGTGATCCGGAGATAGGTCACTTGTTTCAGCAACCCCCAAGATTTGGATATAAGCAAGCAAGGAGCATTCGGGATGAGATAGTGAGCTCTGATCCAATTAACAAGTATTCCGCTTTAAATATAATTGGCAATAGGGGAGTATTTAGGTGCACGGGTTGTGTTACTTGTACTCATACGGTAACTGGATTGAGGCTCAGCATCCCGAGTGCCCATTATGAGACTGAGGTGAAGGGACATATATAACGTGTACAACATCATATGTAGTGTATTTGTTGTTCTGCCCATGTGTTAAATACTATGTTGGCAAAACTAGCAGACCTTTTAAAGAGAGGTTACGGGAGCATCGTTCTCTCATGAGAGGACTCAATAACACATTGACCGATCAACAGATGGCAAGATCACCAGTAGCAAGACATTTCGTGCAAATGAAACATAAAATAAGGGATCTCAAGTGTTTTCCGTTTGAACATGTATCGTTGGGACCACGGGGTGGAGACAGAGGATCCAGGTTGTCTAAGAGAGAGATGTTCTGGATATACACGCTAAAAACTCTGGCACCCGGTGGTCTCAATGATCAGTTTAGTCTGACAGATTACATTTGATCAAGAGTGGTTGATACAATCTGGTCACTATGTTTTACTATGTTATTAATGAAAGATGCAATGTAACTCTGTATCCGGTCGACGCGGCTGTGGCTGGGGAATGCATCCATGGTTGCCTTGACAACGGTGGTGCGCCTTTTCGGCGCCAAACGCTATGACTGGATATTTAAACAATAGCATACGCTGAGTTCTGTAAAGCAATGGTCCCTGACGAAAGTCCCAGAGTGGACTGAAACGTCGGACGAATCTGGCAGTATGCTGTTTTAATCTGTTTTAAGTGAATCAATAAAGGAATATTGTTTTATTAAAGGGAGCTCGGCTTGCACATGTTTGTGGATGTTCAACAATTTTGCAAGCCTAGAGGTACCCGATTAAGAGGAAGCGTGTGCAACGGTAGCTTTATACAATTGAAAAATGTGTTAGCATGCAGAGTGCATTTGTCCTTTGCCAACAACACTAACTTCCGGCTTAAGTGACACTGGCACATATTCATGATGATGTCAAGTAAGGAAAAAAATAAAATACAACCTACAATGTGGCAGATGTGTATTGTAGTGGTGGTGGTGGTAGACTGGCATGGTGTGATCTGTGTATGTATTTTTACCTTTGTCATACACTATCCTCCTTCTCAGATTATTGGCACACATTACTTATCGGTCATATCAGTGGTCCCAAGTGGGGTAGGTGGTAGCAACCCTTCTTCACATCCGTCCTCCACCTCCTCATCTGTGCTGCTGTTAATATATTTGTCCTGGCTTTGTCCGTCATGTGTAGTTTCTGCTACTTGATACTCAGATGGTATGAGATGTTGGTTCATTTTTAAGAATGCTAGTCTTCCAACATTGCTGCTTGATGACTGACAGGGTAACTGTGTGCTTTTGACATATGTGCCTGTCCAGGGTCAGAATTTCCAATGGCTTTCTCAAACCGTTTATAGACAGGCATATTGCACTTTAAAAGTGGTAGAAGATTCAGCCTTTGACTTTCTGCTAACCTTATAGCTATGTCACCATCCTCACTCTCAACTTCATCTGTTTCTGAACAAGACAAGGATGCTGGAGAGATATAGTCTAGATCTGCATCATCATCAGTCATCATTAGGTCATCCTCAGCAACATCCGCATCACCTGACAATTCTTGCCCACTACCCTTATATTCCTCTAAGCTTTTGGAGGTCTCAAACAATTTCTTTTTACTTTCACTGTAACAAAGTTCCCTACTACGGGTGTTTGTTTGTCTCACTATCTGATGCAGAAGGCAGTTCAGCTGCTACACCTTCCTCTATTATGCTATTGCCAGCATCATCAACACTTGAATGTGACTTTTTGTCATCTTCAGTGTTCTTCTTATATGGTTCTTTATTTCTGCTGGCACTGGTGGTGGTGGTGGAACTAGTTTTTCTAGGACCTTGACAAACTGCATCCTCCCTTGGAGTAGAGGGATCATCATCATTGATTTCACACATTGCAGCAACCAGTGCTACAGTCAGTTTTTGAACTACTACTTTACTGTCACGTCCCTGCACTGTTCCACCCCTCCCCTTCCCCTTGTGCGTTTGCTGGACATTACACAACTACACTGTGTTTTTTTACTGTACAGTACACAACACAACTGCTGGAGCTGTATGATGCCTTGCCTAAGCCCAATCAAACCGAAAAACAAAATCAACAACTTTTGCCCAGACTCCCCCAACCAGCACAGAGACAATAACAAGATCAGCAAGCAAATAGGTCCCTAGTTGCATGTGTTTTGCCAGTCAGACACATGGAATTTTGGAGTATTTGGGGTCAACTTCCTTCCTCCGTTTTTTCTTCCCAGAGTGCCACACCGACTCTCCTAATAAACAAAACAAATGTCTTACCTAAAGGATTCCCTAAACTAAACTTCTCCTATCTTCTCTAGCTCACAAGCACAAAATGGCATTCTGTGAGAGCTTGACAGCCTTTTATATGGATGTAGAAAACGTTTGTGTGGTGGAGAAATATTTTTCTTCCCATTGATTTCAATGGGCAAAAAAGGTGGGTAAAAGTGGTAAAACGGCACTTTTTGTGGGAAATTATTCACCAAACGGAAAGTGCCATTATTCCCCAATTTCAGTTGGAGGCGAAAATGTTTGCCCATCCCTAATAGTGATTAATTTTCTGCCAAAATTATGCTGCCATATGAAAACAAGACAAGTCCTCATCAGAACTTGTATTTTCTTTTAGTCAGGGGAGCTGTAGAAGCTACTTTGCCAGGGGCCTCCATTTTGTTCTTGTAAGATTTACTAAGCATTCATGGTTACATTCACTTACAGACACTGGAGTGGGAATTATGTAATTTGCCATTGTTACTTCCTGCTTAGGCTTGTGCATTATTAAAAAAATAAATATTAAGAATATCATTGTTTTCACAGGCATGTGAAAATGAATAATATAATTATAGGCGAGTTTATTTTCTTTTTAAAATATCTGGAATCCAAAGTTATAGATATCTTTAAATCATTGGTATTCTAGATGGCAGGAAAATGTAGTCAAAGAAAACGATGATTCCTTTTGAGGTTACTAGCATAAGACGTATGAATTAAAGGCAGATGGGTTCAAAGACTTCTGAGTCAGCATTATGCTTCTTCAGATGAGAGAACAAGATAATTTTACTATGTTAAAATGTAAAGTAATAAGCCATTCCCAATAAGTACTAACCATTATCCGTCCTGGCCAGAGATGATTTTTAAAATACAGAGTCTTGGAATTATGGATATGAAGTATATTTAAAATTAGAAATAATTGATACATCACATTTCACCTAATTTAGATTAGAAAGTACAATGGGTATTGCCGTTTGTTTTTTTAACCATTCTTTGGTTTCATGTTCAGGCATATATTTGAGATGGGAATGAAATGAGAATTCTCGGTTATTTCTTCCTTATGCCAGAGATAGCTTTAAAGTGGAGTCCAGTTATAAACTTTGACTTCACTGTATATTTTCCCAGGACCCCTGTACTGCTTTAAGTTTCATGAGCTGCAAGGAAATATTGGAAGTTACTTGTAAAGAAATATATATGTTGTTAAATTATTTATTTCTAAAACCAGTTGAGTGTACATTGCTGTGCAGATCATTCTGTAAAAAAAAAAAAAAAGAAAGAAAAAAAAGGCAATTAGAGTATAGTGAGGTATATACACAAATACTGTTCAGCACTAAATCTGTTTCTGAAATTGTTTTTCTATCGCAATGCTTGCCTAATGCAAATTTACTAAGCTACATACATAAAAAGTCTCCTATTAACATCACTTGCCCAATGTGGAGAGCAATGGGTCAGTCTGTGGGTTTTTCAGGGTGTTCCTTTCCTTTGTGCCTTTTTAAAGAGATAGTAATGTTTCACAATAAAAGCAACTCCAATTAATATTCATAGTATTTGGGCCATGGAGAGTGTTAATTCAATACTGTCAGAGTTGTAATTCAAGAGTAATTGAATGATAAAGTTTCCCCCTCCTGCCCCTTTTACTGATGTAACACTGCTCACCTCAGAGCAGCAAGACAGTCTGGATGGATCACAGAGAGGGACAATCTTCAGTGAGCATAAGGAAAAACCTGAAAAACCTGTCAAGGGGGGCAGGGTTTTCCTTATGCGGACAGTAAGAAGACTGTCCCTTGCTGTGAGCTGCCTGGTCTCAGGACCAGATTCCATATCTGAGGGGAAGTGGTTTACATTGGGTAAAAGGGGCAAGAGGGGGATACTTTATCATTCAATTACTCATGAACTACAACTCTGACAGTACTGAAATAACACTGTCTCTGAAATACTATGAAGATCAATTGGAGCTGCTGTTTTTGTGAAACATTACTATCCCTTTAACATTATGTACTAAACAAACAAAGCTGCTTATACTGAAGGCTAATGCCATTCAACCTGCACTAGTTTATTTGTTCATTCACCCCAGAGTTTCTAGTGGCTAAGAAGGTTTCAGCAGAAGAGTAATTTGAATGTTTTGTGACATCCATTAGGAGGTTAAGATTTTAATATAATAAGAGATAAGAGGCCTTTATTCCTAGTAGAAGTTAGTGAATGATGGTCCTCATTGACATTTTGCATATTTATTTCAAATAAAAACATGAAGACAACAAAGCCAGAAAATCTGCAACATTTTGTCCACATGCTCTGAAAAGGGTTTGTGGCCTACTTTGTTGCTTTCATGTTTCTATTTGAAATAAATCTAAATGCGGTCCTTTACCATATTGTTTACGTTTGGCTGGATGTGATATGCTTACCATTTACAAAAATATTCAAGATCAATAAAACAATTTACTAAAAGAGTTGAGCGAAACCAAGTAGTCATCCATTAACACAGAGGAAAGGCTCTTTTGACAAAGACTGTTTTTTTTTTTTACTGCGTTACTAAAATAGACCAAGAGGGAGCAGTAGATATAGCTTATCTAGATTTCAGTAAAGCATTTGATACTGTACATCATAGAAGACTCATTAATAAATTGCAGCGTTTGGGTCTGGATGTAAAAATAGTTAAATGGATAAGGCAATGGCTGAGCGACAAGAGACAGAGAGTGGTAGTCAATGGAGAATATTCAGACAAAAGGAGTGTTTCTAGTGAGGTACCTCAGGGATCTGTACTGGGGCCCATTCTTTTCTATATTTTTATCAGTGATATTGCAAAAGGTCTTCAAGGTAAAGTATACCTTTTTGCAGATGATACAAAGATCTGCAATAGGGTAGACATTCCAGGGGGAATAATGACAGATTAATTAAGGTAAATTAGGAGAATGGACAAGAGTGCGACAGCTGCAGTTTAATGTTGATAAATATAAAATAATGCACTTGGGATGTAAAAATCCAAAGGAAAAATATACTATTAAGGGTACTGTGTTGTCAGAGACAACAGAGGAAAGGGATTTGGGAGTAATTATTTCTAATGAATTAAAGGTGGGCAGGCAATGTAATAAAGCAGTGGGGAATGCAAGCAGGGTGCTGGGTGCTGGGTTGTATAGGTAGGAGCATTAGTAGCAGAAAAAGGGAAGTGGTCATTCCACTCTATAGTTCTCTAGTTAGACCTCACCTAGAGTACTGTGTATAGTACTGGAGAGCCCATCTCATTTAGATACTCTAGAGAAAATTCAGAGAAGGGCTACTAACATGGTGATTGGTTTACAGGAAAAGAAATATCAGGATAGACTAAAGGATTTGAACATGTATAGCTTGGAGGAGAGAAGAGAGAGAGGGGATATGATAGAAACATTCAAATACATAAAGTGCAGAAGGAAAGTAAATTTCAAAGGAGTACAAATGTTAGGACAAGAGGCCATAGTCTAAAACTAGAGGGACACAGGTTTAGATGTAATGTAAGAAAGTTTTACTTCACTGAGAGGGTAGTAGATAAGTGGAATAGTCTACCAACAGAAGTGGTAGAAGTTAATACAGTGACAGAATTTAAGCATGCATGGGATAGGCATAAGGCTGTCTTTAACATAAGAAAAGACCAAGGACCAAATAGGGTTTCAGGTTTTTACAGTAGGAAAATGTGCAGACTAGATGGGCCGAATGGTTCTTATTTGCCGTCATATTCTATGTTTCTAAAGGCAAAAAGCTGTTTTTGGTAGACACTGTAGACGTTTTCAAAAATGTTATTGATACCTTTATAAGTCAGAACAATTCTGAGAATTATGATTGTTGGTTTCAAAGCAGATAGGGTGTTAGGGAGATATCCAACAGCCTTTTTGAGTCAGGAAGCCAATTGGAAATGGCTTCAAGAGGATTTTTCTGCCTTCCTTCTTGATCAACAAGGATGATATGGCAAGGGCTGGACTTAATGGACGCATGTCTTTTATCATCGTCATCAACTGTTACTATGTTCTAAATCCCCCTTTTCCCCACCCTCTTATTTTGTATGTGGGGGTGTCAAATGTTTTGAGTATCTTTTAAATGTCCTTATTTTATGGAGGATTTAGTACTCCTTTCCACTCTGATAAATATATTTTAATTGTAAAAAAAATGTCCCTAGTTGTCATCATATAGATATTTTTTTCTCTTACATCCCTGGGGTGCAGAATGTATCTGTGTCTTATAGTACACCTGGCAAAATTCCCCCCAAGGCTTCTCACCATGCATGAGTGCAAATGGAAAAACGTCACACCTCAGTCTGGATGTGTCTTCACTATCTGTAAGAAGCACAAACTGATTCTTATTAAGTCTCTGATATGCTTTCTTTAGAGTTTCTTCAACCTCTTGGATGTTATAATTAGAATAAGCTGCTTTGGGGGATAACAAGGATTGTAAGACATATCCAGTCCCTGAAGTGTGATAAAAATAGAATTTCACAATTTTTTGGTTTTTAGAAACAAGACAATGATTGGTACCTTTCCACAGGGAGCAATAACACAAACAGGCCTAAAACAAACGTATCACTAAAAATGTACTGTGGAATGAAAACAAAATAAATGCATCCAATACAGAATACCGTTTAATTTTAAGATGATTACCTTCCTTTTAGGTGCCATTTTACATGTTTTTAACATGGCCATGTATCACAACCAGTGGAGCCATACACAACAGTCTACTCCCAGACAGGTATATACATATTGTCCTACACCGCTAGATGCAGACACACACATTGTGGAAAGTAATTTTCAGTGCAGAGCAGTGATTCTCAATGTTAGCTCTTGGTACACACCAGAATGGCATGTTTTTAATATATCTCTGCTTGTTGACAGGTATTTAAAATTGAGACTGGTTCAGTTTGGTACATTGTTTACATTTAATCTTGACTTGCAAATATGCATAGTTGGTTATTTTTATTGCACTACCAGAAATTAGAGCGGAACTTTCATCAAATTAATATTGACCCCCAAATCATAATTGCATTAGTGATATACATAGACATAGTTGTATTTTCAAGAATAATTGCTGCATTAAAGAAAAATAGAACTTTTTAGGCAGACAGCAGTAGATGCACAGACATCTTGCAGAGAAGGCATCTCTGAGTCTGCGTTGTCCGTCCACTTCATCTCCATGATTGGTGAGTTGAATGCCTGGTTCCCTTAAAGCACCGGAAGGGACTGACCGCACTGGCACAGAGAGCGCCAACTGCAAGATCCCTGCCAGTGCCTGTCTGCCTAAAAAGGTCTATTTTTCTTTAATGCAGCAATTATTCTTGAAAATACAACTATGTCTATGCATATTACTAATGTAAATATGATCTGGGGCTCAATATTAATGTGATGAAAGTTCCACTTTGATAAGGAATATCCTTAAAATCCTGAATATTTAACCCTTTGAGCACCAGAGGGGTACGGAACACATTGCGTTGTTTTTCACATATACAAGGATAGGCCAGGTCTCATATTGTACAGTACAATAAATTACAATATATGCATACACATCACAGAACCCCCCCCAACACACACACACACACACACACACACACACACACACACACACACTTACCATAGCAGGTGCATCAGGGTTTATTGGTAGTTGTCCTAGGTGGTTCTTGGCTGTCTCCAAGTTCTCCCAGAAGATGCAACTGCCAACCAGTAGCAATGCTTCTCATCCAGCTGTTCTAAAACATTTGCATCTAAATGTGCATGTTGCATTCTGTATACAGCCACTTGCTAAGCAGGTGTTTTTTTTTTGTGTGTGCCTGCACCTTGTTATATAAGCATTACATTGAAGATATATCTAGATTTCAAGGGTTAATAGCCCAATTTAAATCCATCATTTTTTTTCGTGCTCTAATGATTGTATACCCCTCGAGTGCTCAAAGAAAATAGAATATACTGAATATAGTGGACTCAGCCCTAGAAATAATTGCATAATCTTTTACAAAAATTTGTAGAGAAGTAATGAACTCTTTTAATTATAATGTTGTATGCACAAGTTAATATGTATTTACTATAAAAATAAACTACATTGGGCCTTATATATAAAAGCAAAATTGAGAAATTCTCTGCACCATAGTGAACAAGTGGAAATTTCCATTTATTTAAATGGACCCTGTAGCCCACTGAATTCTAAGGAATGTCTCCAAAAGCAATATGAAGAACTGTGTTAATGTGCCCTTGACAGTTAAGTTGGTGCAGAGGCGTAACTAGAAGCCGCGGGGCCCTGGTGCAAGATTTGCCATGGGCCCCCTGACCACATTGCCCCCCATCTGCACATTGCCCCTCAATCTCCACATTACCCCTTCCACAATGCCCCTCAATCTCCACATTACCCCTTCCACAATGCCTCTAAATCTCCACATCGCCCCTTACACAATGCCCCACAATCTCCACAATGCCCCCATCTCCACATTGCCCCTTCCCCAATGCCCCCATCTCTACATTTCCCCTTCCACAATGCCCCCATCTCCACATTGCCCCCATCTCTACATTGCCCCCATCTCCACATTGCCCCTTCCACATTGCCCCTAAATCTCCTACCTTCCTGGTGGTCCAGTGGCAGAGGACAGGTCTGTGCCTCTTTCTGCACAGACTTCTTCTCCCACGCGGTCCTCTTCAGTAATGCAGAGCGCTGGGAGATGATGTCATCTCCCAGTGCTCTGCATTACGAGAGTTCCGGTCTGCTGGAGGGAATACTGATCTCCCTCTGGCAGACCGGCACTCTCGTAATGCAGAGCCCCAGCGCTCTGCATTACTTAATTGCGGGCGTCAGGCGAGGGGGTCGCAGGGGGAGGCCGGGCACCTGGAGTTACGGCACTGAGTTGGTGCCAAAATTGCACTACTTTGCCTCACATAACACCCAAGGTTATTTATAACACAGAAGCAAAAGAATTGTAAAATAAATAGTAGGAATAAAATATAATAAATGCTGTACAAATACATTTGGAGGTGTGCTGGTAGCAGTACTAAATTATATTACATTCATCTAATGAAAATATCCTATATAATAATTCGCTAAAACATGTGTACCGATGCAGTCATGCGCAGGAGAGACTGCTGCGCGTGCTGCAGTCATGCGCAGTAGATACTGCCTGCGCCGTGGCTGATACAGAGCTGGACTCTCCGAAGGAGCATCCAGCTCTGTATCGGCTACGGCGCGGGCAGTCTCTACTGCGCATGACTGCCCTGTGACCGGTGGGCAGTGGCACTGTGGTCCGTGTAACGGGCACTTCAACTAGTGTAAACATAAAAATACAGCAATGAAAGAGCTAGGTACTTTGATCATGCCACAGACGCTCGGACTTAGATGGTTGAAATGAGTAAAATGATTCACTTTTCTTGTTATCCATAACAGTTGATTTTTCTAGGGCTGAAATTTTTTAAGAAACCTCCAGTTTATGCATAGAGTGCCCCTAAATGCATGATAGTCGGGTTTGTCACATTTAAAAAAGGCAATTTGCCTCCTGATAAATGCTCACAAATTATGGCATAGCTAGAAGATACATAATAATTATATTGTGCGTCATCGAAAAAACCACTATAACAATACAGCATGCTTAAGGGAAAGGATAAGCAGCGAGTGGTAGAAGGATTAGGACCGTAATAAATGATTCCAGTATGTAATTGAAGGGGAAATCTCCGCTTGTAACTACAGTCCAAAACCCATGTGTCTCATCTTACTTTGTCATGATGACCTGCACCTTCCAGTGTACAACTGACAATTAGTTGGTTAACTTAATTCTTTGATTGCCAGAGGGGTGTCCAATAAATGCACCGAACACCAGTCTGGCACTCAAAGAGGCTAATTTAATAAGGGGCTTTGGAGCATACCAACTGTACCTTAGGGGACAAATAAAAAACCCCTAAATTGCTGTTTATTTAAATGGTGCTGTTAACCCATTGAATACTAGACAGGTCTCCAACAAAAAGCAATGTGTTGGAGACCTCTTTATCATTCAATGGGTTAAAAGTCCGTTATAAGTCAATGTTGATATTTATTGATCCCCTATAATGCAGTTGGTTTGTCCTAGAATTGCTCCCACTATTTCTAAATCAAATTAATTCATTCATTTTGAATGCTCTTTTAACCCCTTAATGATCACTGACGTGCCAAGGCTGTCACTATGGTCCATGCGTTAAGGACTGCTGATAATCCTGGCATGTCATGATTTTTTTTTCGTAAAGAGCACTTAATCACGAGGGGTTGGGGGGGGGGGGAGTCTAAAACTGACTGCTCCGAGACCAGAGCACTCCGTTTCAGCCTCTCCCACAGCGAGCCAGTGCGTGGGATCGCTCACATGTACCTCCTCTCCAAACGCAACCTCTCCCACAGCGAGCCAGTGCGTGGGATCGCTCACATGTACCTCCTCTCCAAACGCAACCTCTCCCACAGCGAGCCAGTGTGTGGGATCGCTCACATGTACCTCCTCTTCAAACGCAGCCTCTCCCACAGCGACCATGTAACTCCTCTCCAAACGCAGCCTCTCTCACAGCGAGCCAGTGTGTGGGATCGCTCACATGTACCTCCTCTCCAAACGCAACCTCTCCCACAGCGAGCCAGTGCGTGGGATTGCTCACATGTACCTCCCCTCCAAACGCAACCTCTCCCACAGCGAGCCAGTGCGTGGGATTGCTCACATGTACCTCCCCTCCAAACGCAACCTCTCCCACAGCGAGCCAGTGTGTGGGATCGCTCACATGTACCTCGTCTTCAAACGCAGCCTCTCCCACAGCGACCATGTAACTCCTCTCCAAACGCAGCCTCTCTCACAGCGAGCCAGTGTGTGGGATCGCTCACATGTACCTCCTCTCCAAACGCAGCCTCTCCCACAGCGAGCCAGTGCGTGGGATTGCTCACATGTACCTCCTCTCCAAACGCAACCTCTCCCACAGCGAGCCAGTGTGTGGGATCGCTCACATGTACCTCCTCTTCAAACGCAGCCTCTCCCACAGCGACCATGTAACTCCTCTCCAAATGCAGCCTCTCTCACAGCGAGCCAGTGCGGGGATCGCTTACATGTACCTCCTCTCCAAACGCAGCCTCTCCCACAGCGAGCCAGTGCGTGGGATCGCTCACACGTACCTCCTCTCCAAACGCAGCCTCTCCCACAGCGAGCCAGTGCGTGGGATCGCTCACATGTACCTCCTCTCCAAACACAGCCTCTCCCACAGCGAGCCAGTGCGTGGGATCGCTCACATGTACCTCCTCTCCAAACACAGCCTCTCCCACAGCGAGCCAGTGTGTGGGATCGCTCACATTTTACCTCCTCTCCAAACGCAGCCTCTACCACAGCGAGCCAGTGCGTGGTATCGCTCACATGTACCTCCTCTCCAAACGCAGCCTCTACCACAGCGAGCCAGTGCGTGGTATCGCTCACATGTACCTCCTCTCCAAACGCAGCCTCTCCCACAGCGAGCCAGTGTGTGGTATCGCTCACATGTACCTCCTCTCCAAACGCAGCCTCTCCCACAGCGAGCCAGTGTGTGGGATCGCTCACATGTACCTCCTCTCCAAACACACACACACACACACACAAACAAAATGGCCTTGGTCTTCTGGTGCACACAATCCCTGGAGCGCTGGTTATGATACATCAATGCAGAAACCAATTTAATGTAATTGTGGATTAAGTTATATTGTATGTTCTAAATAGAACTGATGGGCGAATTACATATTTTATTCTAACAAAATATATAAAGAATTATAAGTGCAATGTTTTTAAGCACTGGTTCTGCAAAGGGTTCAGTTTATTTCAATAAAAGGGAGGCTATTAAGGTTTGGCAACAAAATGTGGGAAATCACTGGTTTTAAGCCTTTCAATGCTAGAGAGGTCTGCATTGTAGCATCTGGGATTCAAAATGTTAAAATTCTCTATTCATCAAGGGGCAGTTAGAGCAGCATATCAGATACACAGTGTCTCACCACAGTCATTGGCAGATACTGTACCTTTGGGCATGTATCTATGACTGAACTGTACTTCCCAGTTGAATTTCCCTAGGAAATAAAATAAAAATTTGCAGGAAATGCAGTCATTCCTGCAATGTGCTCATATATATACACTATTTCACATAAGTGAGTACACCCCTCACATTTTTGCAAATATTTTTATTTTATCTTTCATTTGACAACACTGAAGAAATGACACTCTGCTACAATGTAAAGTAGTGAGTGTACAGCCTGTATAACAGTATAAGTTTGCTGTCCCCCTCAAAATAACTCAACACACAGCCATTAATGTCTAAATCCTGGCAGCAAATTTACACTGTTATACAGGCTGTGCACTCACTACTTTACATTGTATCAGAGTGTCATTTCTTCAGTGTCGTCACATGAAAGATACAATAAAAATATTTGCAAAAATGTGAGGGGTGTACTCGCTTATGAGATACTGTATATATACACAGCATATGTGTATCATACCTCCCAAAATTTCAAATGGCCAAAGAGGGACACTTGTGTTTTTGGTGGTGTTACTGGTGGGCTTTGGGTTACTTCATGACCTTTTTGTGTAACTGAATAAATGATTTAGATTATGTATATGTATTTATGTATAGAGATTAATGTATATACACATCTACTGAAATTTAAACAAACATTAATGTGAGTTGTATTGCTGTGGAGCAATGTGATACACTTATATACATACCACACCTTCTGATCACCTAAAAAGAGGGACGGAGGGATTTTGGTCTCAAAGAGGGACTGTCCCTCCTGAAGAGGGACACTTGGGAGGTATGGTGTATGAGTGACTGCATCATGTTTGCTGGAGGAAAGTACATGATAGTTGAAACTAGAAAAATTGCATTCTGAAGTTCACAAACCAGTTTGCAGAAAGCCTGAATTTTTAACCCTTTGAGTGCCAGAGGGGTACGCAACGCATTGCAAAGCAATGCGTTGCGTACCCTTCTGGCACTTGAAGGGTTAGAAATCTCTGGCTGGGCCATTTTATGCAATTTTTTTACAAATGAAACACAGCAGGGTTTCCCCCAGAAGAACAGATATACTGATGGGGCTCGATCCTTTAATCTTTTGAGTGCTGGGGGTGAGCAATGCAAAAACTCAAAGGGTTAAATCAGCCTCATGGGGCCATTGTTGTTTGATACACATGCTCCACACAGCAGGAAACAAAAAGAAGATCTGGAAAATGTTTGATAAACATGTTCATTATTAATATGATGTGGAAAATACTAATCAGCCTATCAGATGCTAGAGAGAGCTGTAACATAAATCCATACTGTTCATTGGCTGATTTTCCAGCATTCAAGGTGTTTAGCTGTCAAGAATTAAAAAAAGAGGATTTTTTTTTATCGTAACTCCTTACCAGATGCAGAGTTGTTCTTTCATTGAATTTTCCAATTAACTGGATTATGTTTCATCCCCCCATGAAATTGAGATTTCTTAAGCATATGTTATTCATACTTGATGTTTATCTGGTTTCTACCTTGCACAAAGGGCAGCTTCTGTTCAGCTGGAAATGAACAACATCAATATGAACTTGAGACTCAGCTGTGCATAGAAGGACTGGTACTGTAACTCGAGCAAATCCCCACAACGCAACATATGCTAGACACATTATATACATCTATGATTCCCATGTTATCTCACATTATTTGTTAATTATTCATTAACTAGTTGAACATCCCGTGTACATGGGCCACAGTGCAGGCAGCAACGGCCGCGGTGCAGTCATGCACAGTAGAGACTGCCTGCGCCACGTCTGATAACGGAGTGGGGTGCTCCAAATTCTGACTGTCTGAAGATTTTAAATCCAAAAAAAGAACAAATATGACAGAAACTGATATCTCAGGCTTCACTCTTAGACTGTAGACACTTGCCTGTTTTGTGCTACCTGCTGTGAAGAACAAGCAGGGCAATTGTTGGAGGTGATCTGTTACCATCTTGATAGGGAGTGTTTAATCCAACACATCAGATGGCCTCTACTAACCAAACTGTGGTGATTTAAAATACTTTTGTTGTGATATTTAAAGGAGCAGTAAACTTTTTTTATGAAAAAATATATATTGTAGGGATTTTCCTACTGAGTAAAATAAGGGTACTTCCACTGCCTAGAGATGTATATTTCCAGAGTTATTACAGTTTAAACCCATGTTTTTTTACATTAGCAGTGCCCCCTAGTGGTCAAATTCTAATTAGATTTTCTGTTAGATTCTAATAGAGAGGAAAAACTGAAAAGTCAGTGATATACAGTTCTCCATAGAATGTGATGGAAACTTCCTGTCACTTCCTGTCAGTTAGAACTATCAGGAAGTAAACACAGTAAGTTCACTTCCTGGTTATTTAAACTGCTATATTTTCTGAATAACACATCTGACAGTGATGGGAGTGACCTTGTTTTATTCAGCAGGAAATACTCTATAAAATATGTGTTTTCATAAAAAAAGTTTACTGCTCCTTTAATAAGTAACTGAGTATAAGTATTTCTTCTTTTTGAGCGTTAAGTGGTTTTATAGTTTTTTGTAGTTCTAATTTAGACTATAACAATCCACTATCAACCCAATCCTTATAGCAGAGTGCAGAATGCATATGGAAATAGAAACAGTTGGTGCGTATGTCACCAGTATGTACATCAGTGCATAATATATTCTGTATCAATGCATGAATACATTCTTGGTTATTATATATTCATCCATGTAAATTAATCGCAAGTCAAAATCATGAATAAATTACAAAACAATGTGTGTTAACAATGTCCAAGAAATATATCCAAAACACTCACATAAAAATCAACTTCTACAACTTGTAAATAAATGATCATGAAAGGTGAAAATGTATTTAAAAGGATAGTAATGTTTCACATTAAAAGCAGCTCCAATTAATCTTCATAGTATTTGGGCCATGGAGAGTGTTAATTCAATACTGTCAGAGTTGTAATTCAAGAGTAATTGAATGATAAAGTATCCCCCTCCTGCCCCTTTTACTGATGTAACACTGCTCACCTCAAAGCAGCAAGACTGTCCAGATGGATCTCAGAGAGGGACACTCTTCAGTGAGCATAAGGGAAAACCTGAAAAACATGTGAATGGAGCGGGGTTTTCCTTATGCTCACAGTAAGAAGATTGTCCCTTGCTGTGAGCTGTCTGGTCCCAAGATCAGATTCCATATTTGGGGGGAGGTGGCTTACACTAGATAAAAGGGGTGGGAGGGGGATATTTTATCATTCAATTATTCTTGAACTACAACTCTAACAGTATTGAAATAGCACTCTCCATGGCCCAAATACTATGCACATTAATTGGAGCTGCTGTTTTTGTGAAACATTACTGTCCCTTTAAATGAGGCTTTTGACCCTTTGAATGCTAGTAGTCTCCAATGCATTGCATATCATTTGAGGGGTTAAATCTCCATTTAAATCAATGGGTTTTTGTGGAATTTTAATTTGAACAATTTAGTTTCTTTGGTTTGCTCAAGAATAGCACCACTTCAATTTGATGAATAAGGTCCAGGGTGCATAAAAATGATTGAAAACAAGAACTGACATTTCATTCAGAGATTCTCAATTCCATTCCATGGGGCACACAAACAGGTCAGGTTTGCATTCTATTCCCATTTAAGCACAGAAACCCAATCACAATGACTCAGCCTCTGATTACTCACTCTGAGTGAGCGCGTATCTCTTGAAAAGCTGACCTGCTGGTTTGTGTCCCGAGGACTTAAGTTGAGAAACATTGATCTATACTTTTGGTAGCATGCTTTGATATCTATAATTAACATTGCAATGTGTTGGATAGCCTTCTGGCATTCAAAGCGGTATTTGATTTAGATAAACCTTTAGTTATATTTTTTGCTATCAACATCACTGTTGCTACATTGGTGCTTTCTATTAACCACTGTCTAGTAAAGCTAAACTGCCTAGTAAAGCTAAAGACTTGTGATATGATTTAGAATCTTACTTTGATATTTCTATTTCAGGTGCAAAAACGAATGACCATTAGATCACTGATAAAGGCTCTTTCGACCATGCCTGCTCACTATCGATACCTGTGTGTGAGCCACCTAATTGGGTGGACTGCTTTCCTCTCCAATATGCTGTTCTTTACTGACTTCATGGGACAGGTAAAGAAGATTCAGATTTGTTTTTTCATAGTTTTTGGCAAGCTAAAAATCAAAAAACATGTTGCAGTATGATGCACATTACAAAAGTTTTACATTAGAATCATTCTTCATGGACCAACAAATAGCTTAGATTCCAGTTGTCTCTGACTATATTTGATGAAGATATTTGCCAGATTGTTCTGACACTTTC
Source organism: Rhinophrynus dorsalis (assembly GCA_037306005.1). Lineage (NCBI taxonomy): Eukaryota > Metazoa > Chordata > Amphibia > Anura > Rhinophrynidae > Rhinophrynus > Rhinophrynus dorsalis. Next base: position 651,764,766 of record CM074718.1, read on the forward strand.
AGCTAGCACACAGTTGGTTACAATGAGAGGACCTCTTGTAGAAATAAAAAATAGAAATTCTGGGTCAAACCAAATGCACCACAGGGGTGAAATAAAAGTTCCCAGTGACAAAAGTGGGTTCTTAACCCCCTTAAGGACCCATGACGGTCCTGGACCATCATGGGTTTTTATGCCCTTGAATGCCAGTGGGGAGGAATGACAAGCAATGTGCAGAGACCTCTCTAGCATTCAAGGGGATAAATATATCATTTAAATCACTGAACATATTTTATCCCCGCTCATGGTACAGTTGGTTTGTTGCAAGTGAACATTCAGCGTATCACTTATTTACTCTCTCTACTCCATAAGGATTACTTTTTACATTGCATTATTAAAACTTACTAGTTAAAATGGGTCTTTAAAATATTCCATCCAGCGTATGTAAAATAGATTTCTTTCATGATATACATGTATTGTGTAAGCAGATTTTGCAGGACCATAATTTTATGAACAATTGTAATGAGTTTCTCAGGGGTGATAAATGTAAACACAATCATCGTTTGAAACTGTCAGTTAAAAGGAGTTTTTTTTTTCAATAGAATGTTGATTGTACCAATGATTGGTAAAGGGAATTTAAATCTAATCCTAAACAGAATGGTAAGTCTACATAAGAATGAGGGCCCTCCTGCCACCTTCCCCTTTGTTGTGAAGGACAGACCCAAGAGCAAAAGAAAGAGGTCTGGCCTTCACTGTTTGATAATAATTGGGAGAGGGGATCCTGTCCCTCTCTATCCCCCCTTAGGAAATAAAGGGTGTCATTTAGAGTACAAGAATGGATCCACCTGTACAGGTAGATATTAACTGTTTTTTGTTTTCTTCTCTCGATTTGAAGTCCACAACTGTGGTTGACATCAGACTTTCTTTTCAATATCATTCCTTACATACAAGCAACCTCAATTATAAAAACTCAGAATAGATTTAGACTTTGATCCAGAAAACCAAGGAAGAACTGCAACATTCCATGGGATTAGTAAACGGTACTACATTATGTATTTACTTACCTATTTATTTTCCTGTTGTCAGTATTATGTGATAGTCTATCATATATCAGGTTAGCAGAGTTTCAGGATACAAATTGATTAATCCCATATAATTTAATTAGGTCATTGTACTGGGTAATGGAAAAACCAACTACCAAAAACCTACTGATCACAACAGCATCATAAATTATAACAGCCTTCATCCCAAACACACCAGTATACCTTAATCTCAGATGCTCAGTATCAGGTCTCACCATACAGAAGATAACACAGCACAAGATCATACAGGGAACTAGCATTTAACAGAAAAAGATTACAAAGAACATACATTAACTCTATCCTGTGATAATGCCAGTGCATATTCTCAAACAGATTTAGTTCAGAAACAGATTAAGAACAAAGATGTCAACAAATTGCTATTCCCTACTATCTACACTACTAAGAGCAGCTATCTAAACAGGAGTCCATAAGCACTGGGTATTTGACAATTCTTGATCATCCACTTTCAAACAAAAGCCTTTATTGTGTTACAGGAGGGGTCATAATGTATGTGACATTTCAGTGAGGACATCCTACACAATCATATACTAACAGGTATTCCACTTAGTTACAAGTTGCTTTAAATACAGTAGAAACTGCATGTCAGGCAAAACAATCCTGCTGATCAGAGGCATCTGGTTGGACTTAGCAATACCATGAAGCTGGGGGGAGATGCTGTTAAGCGATGCTAGAGCACGCTGTTCATGGTAGATGCCACAGGCTGGGCTACTGGTGCTGACCATAATGGAACCAGTTGAACTGGGACTGGGTCAGGATGACTGCACTTCCACCAATGGGTAGAAGGTTCTAACTCGTACTGGCAGAAGATAGTGGAAGACACAGAGTTAACCAGCAATGCAAAGACAGAGGCAAAGACAAGGTTGAGGACAGGTCAGAGTCTGGTACACAGGAAACAAAATTGTAGTCTGGAACTAGCCAGCTTCAGGAAACAAGTTTCAGAATCATTGTCAGGAACAAGCTGATGTTTCATACGTGGTACATGAAACACACAAAATCTCCAGAGCTTTCTGGAATCACCAAACTGGACTCTTACATGAGCAAGGAGGAATCTCACTAGGCTGGTTTGAATATCTTCTGAGAGGGATCAGTTGACATCACTGGCCAAACCGGAAGGATTGAAAGTTCTGTAAGGCCATATATATACAGGCATGTACCAGACTTCAACAAACTCCAGCTGAACTAAGTTTCTCTAGTGGCTCGGGCTTCAAAGTACAGGTCTTATATACAAAAGGTCTTTGGTTCATTTCCAAACCAGAGACCTGTAGCAGACTTGACACTGCATTGCTCTTTAATTACAGGTTTCACGTTTAAACATTCACATAGTAGTATACACATTGAAATAAGATAGAGACTTATTTGCAGTAGTAACTATGTCATATACGTCACCACTCCCTTTAAGGACAAAATAACTAATCACCACACTACAATTAGACAAGCACTGGAGTCTGAAAAGGCAGAAAAATCAATCAAAAAACATTTTATTCTTGCAAAACACTCCTAGATGGACCTAAAATACATTTCTTTGTCACCTATAAGTCAAACTATCTTTAATTTTTTTTTTTTTTTTACATTTTTAACATTTATTTTATTGTCCATATCAGTAATGGCACCCCCCCAAACAAACAAAAAAAGAAAACACACACACACACACTCCATGTGCAACTGTATCTTGTCCTAGACCCCCCCCTAACACAGAGAAAAAAGGCTGCTGGAAGGAACCGGATCACAGCTGCTATTCAGCAGTCATATGTGTGTGTGTATGTACGTAGTTGTATATATACAAGTGTGTGTGTATATATATATATATATATATATATATATATATATATATATATATATATATATATATATATATATATAGTTTTTTGTACTGAACTTCTCTGTAGTGTAGAACTTACTATGGATATGTTATTGCCCTTAGAAAATGGTAGAGATGCAGACCCGCCTGTGATTCTGTAGTGCAAGGTAAAGATTGTAAAGGTAGTAATGTGTCACTGTTTGGTTTGGAATACAGCAGAATTTGAATGCAGTAGTTGTATAGATGCCACCTGCCTGGGTAAGTGCTTTTGTTAACCCTTTGAGTGCCATAGGGGTACGGAATGCACTGCAAAGCAATGCAGTCCGTACCCCTCTGGCACTCAAAGGGTTAACTCCACTTATTCTAAGGCCATAGTTCCCTTTTAACTATGTGAATACCAGGAGATATCCCATTTGCATTTCATTGCCCACCACCTGGCATTAAAAGGGCTAAACAATAATTTTACTTTAGAAATCCGCAAACACACAGATGTATAACAGCTAAGGTTTTATGAAACACTGCTTTGCATTTCATAAAGCTCATTTATTTCTTTGTGATAATATTCACATTCAGCAAATGTATACATTAAATACATGTTGTGAGAAATCATTTGACTTGTACATTTTCAGATAGTGTACAATGGAAATCCATATGCAGAACATAACTCTACCGCATACCTGATCTATGAAAGAGGAGTGGAAGTGGGCTGCTGGGGGATGTGTATCAATGCCATCTCCTCATCTTTGTATTCATGTAAGTACATTAAACAGTTCAGATACACATCTGCTGTGAGTTTTGCAAGCTGTTCGTATTAAAATGTCTGTATAAGGTTTATCCAACTGTGCTGAAACAAATGCAGCATATTTAAAGACCTGTCATGCCACAAAATGCAAAATAATGCATATACTGGGCACAAAGGCAGAATACAGACTTAACCCATGGAGTGCGAGAGGGGTATGCAATGCATTGTGTACCCCTCTGGCACTCAAAGGGTTTATGGCACTTCCCTAACAGCAAAAGCAGAGGAAAGGTTAAATGGGTGAAATGTTTCACCTCAGAAGAGAAAAGTGTGAAAAACCGCTCATTTTCACTTTGGATGGAATTCCCATAAAAATGTCTGGTTTTGCTTTTTTTTTCCCTTCCCGACCCCACACGCTGCACTGGGAGCCATAAAACCACACATGACCCTCAGTCTTGTCTCACCAAAGCTACAGAACATATAAAACCACAACTGGAGGCCCTTCAGCTTCTACCAGACTACAACTCCTATCAATCCCTTCCAGCTGTCAGCGGGCAGGGAATGACTGGAGTTGTAGTCTGGAAGCAGATGGAGGGCCCATGTATGCCATTGATCCACGTATACTGACCCTCCATCATTATCCCACTTCACTGGTAGTCATAGAACCACACATGCTGACACCCTTCCCTCCCTAGCTTTCTCCGGTGGTAGCCATAGAACCACACATTATGACCTCCCAGAATTTCACTACACTGGTAACCACAGAACCACAAATGCTGACTTTCCAGGAATCCCAGCCTTGTTCAACTTCACTGGTAGCCATAGAACCACACACACACACACACACACACTGTGCTGTTTTCCACCTATGCCCACGAATTCCCATAGCTATGAAAGGTTCGTGCAGGAAATTTATTGAGGGAAAAGGAGGACATTTTCTGAATTTTCAATGTGTGGGAAATTTCATGGGAAAAGTTAGAAATCACTTTTTTTTTTGCTAAATTTCTCACAAGGAAAAAAACTGAATTGTTGTTAATCTTTAGGAATGGACTTGGTTGTAGTTATATATGATGTTTTAAAGGTAGAAAAGCAATGCAGCTAAGTCATGAGAAAAGGCAGCAGAATACTAGGATGTCTAGGAAGAGGCATTAGCAGCAGAAACAGAGATTCTAATACCACTATATAGATCACTAGACATCATTTAGAGCATGATGTACAGTTCTGAAGACCATATCTCCAGAAGAACATCAAGAAATCAGAGACTATTGAAAGAAGGTAAAAGGTGGCACTGTGTTAGCAATGCAAGAAAAAAGGACTGGTAGAGTAAAAGGGAAACCTTTATTGGCTGAGTAGCTTTCAAGACAACTTAGACCTCTTCATCAGTCATGTTATAGAATGAAAGCGGAATGCCTCATAAATATATGTAGTATGTATATATAAATATGTGTGTATATGTGTATATATTTAATACATGATACACATTCATGACTCAAGTAGATCCCTGATTAATTTGAATTCCGCTGGAGGTGAAACGCACCAGCTACAAAGAAATGGCACTGCTGGAAACCAAAGAATAATTTACACAGAAACTGGTAAAAAGTGTTTCACATGCAGCAGAATTTAAATTAATCAGGAACTTGCATTTCCCAGTCATGCATGTCATATATATATATTCATGATGGAATGGTTGTCTCCCAGAGAATGAACCATGTCTGTTTTCAGTGACCTCCGTTGTCTTAACCATGTGTTCCCATTCTTGAAAACATTAATGTCCCCTGTGTGTGCATGTATTAGAGAGTATTGGCCATTTATCAGCATTGAATGGGTTAGTATGTATGTTTGAAGTACAGAGTGACGGTGCCATGGAGTCTAGCTAACCAAAGAAATTCACTGTTATCAGATAGCCAGTTGTGGGTCACTAGTACAACTTGAGGAAGGGAATTTAAAAAACCTGGACAGATACACAAGGTATAGCAAATATATTTGAGTAGAATGTGTGTATAAATATATCTTGTAAATGGTAGCTGTGACATCAGATCCTGGAGGGGGTGGGGTAGAAGAAAGTATTGGAGAAACTCGGAGAGAAGAGAGATGGGAATGTAGGAGCAGGGGAGCAGGCCTCCCTAGAATGGAGGAAGGCCTGGCTTCAGTCTGGAGTTTGACTGGCCAATGTGCTTGCAAAAGGATTAATACGGAAGCTTGTAATGGTGTGTGCTCTCACTGGAAGAGTTAGGGTGAGTGGGCACTGAAGTGGCCGGGTCCCCCTTCGAGTTGTGTGCTGTAAGCCAAGCTGCTGTGGCTTCAGCCTCAGAAAGTTCCCTGATGTTCCCATAACAAGAATGGTGGCCATAAAGCTAAACTTCTGTGGCTATGGCCCAAGAATAAGGAAAGTGACTGTAGATTATCATTTGAGATACCTTCTTCAATCCCTCTGCCAAGCAGTAACCCCTGTACCTGTATATATATATAAACATGGTGTGTTTCACTTGAGAAAGGTACCTGTGAGTGCTGTGTCACTTGAAACGAAACTGTGTGTATCTTTATTTTTTTGATGTGCACCCAGGTCTACAAACATTGTCACAGTGTGCTATATAATGGGACATTTGGCTTTCATTCAATAATATGCCAGATGAAGAGACCTAAGGTGTCTTGAAAGCTTGTGCTCTAAAACTACTCAGTTAGCCAATAAAGGTATCACTTTTACTCTATTTGTCTCTTGTTGAAAGAACGGCTGCTGGTCCACATTATAAAAAATATTTGGAAATGATCCTGGACATTAAAGGGATAGTAATACTTAAAAACAAATTTAGTTCATATTGTAGCCCTTAAAAATACAAATTAAATGAGCCCAGCGGCATCTCTCAGTCCTGTATAGTTTGAGAGATAGCCAATTTCAAAGTTCTCACTCCTGTGACATCAGCGTTCTAGCTGACTGCAGGGGAATCCTATCCCTGGGCATGCGGCGGCTCTGCAGCAGAGCTGAGATCTCATTATAGAAACATAAATCTTTCACTGAAATGGTCTTCTACGTGTGCTTGATTTGCAAGCACACATAGAAGACCGTTTCAGTGAAGGATTTCTATTTCTATATTGCGATCTCGGCTCTGCTGGAGAGCCGCCGCCGATTCCGGGACCAGATTCCCCTGCAGTCAGCTAGAACGCTGATGTCAGGGGAGAGGGAACTTTGTATGCAGCTATCTCTCAAACCATACAGGACTGAGAGATGCCACGGGGCTCATTTAATTTGTATTTTTAAGGGCTACAATATGAACTAAGTTGTTTTAAGTATTACTATCCCTTTAATATGTAAAATTTAGGGGATACACGGGAGAGGGATGATATGACTTAAACCATACAATATTTTAAGGGATTTAATAATATTTTTAAGAATAAAAGGAATACAAGAACAAGAGGACATAACCTATATTTGAAGGTTGGAAAAATAAGAGAAATGTAAGAAAAACAACCTTATGGAAACAATGCAAGATATATGGAATAGCTTCCCAGTAGAAGTGGTAGAGGCTAAAATATTGAATGAATGTAATCACTCTTGATAGTGTATCCTTAGAATAGCCATATGGCTCTGTGTTCGAACAAAATTGAAAGACTGTATGCACTTATTAAAAAAAGGTTACTCCTCCTGCTGGGAGAATTTTAATTCACAAGTTATTACAGCTCAGACTGGTTTTACACTAAACTGCACATTTCTACTGTGGTCACCACATAGTACTGTTCATATACCATGAGAAACCATAGTCTCACTCATGCTCTCCCATAGAATGGAGTAAAAAAATAAAAAAGTTTGACAGGTGTCGTCGTTACCAACTGTTTCATTTGAAAATATTTTTGAGCTGTGATTACTTTTAAAATAAAATTCTCCCAGCAGGAAAAGCACTGTAACATTCATTTTTTAGAAATAGTTTAATGCTCATTTAAATAGCAAGGGACATTGGCACCCTAGATGGCTAAATTGTGTCTTATCTGCCTTCAAATGTTACGTTTCTATATTGTTTTAATTATATCAATTGAAATGGAAATTTTCAGTTAAAATATCCAGTGCCACAGATCTGCATATTTTTCACCTAGTGTGTACAGAGAGGAGGCTTTTATAAATGACCCCATTTTGCAGCAAGCAAGTGAACAGAGATTTATGCTTCAGAAATTCCTAAACAGTTTTGTAGCTGAACACTAGTCTGTGATGTCTAGTAGCCCATAAGACCCCATTGCTCACAGTTTGATCTTGACTCAGACTGAAAGCTTTCATTTTCATCTAGTTTGAAACTCTCTCTTCACTGAATATGAAAGGTTTATAGATATAAGGTAAGAGTTCAGATTCGCAGGGGATTCAGATATTTGGAAATGTCATATGCATTAAATTGATTTTTATACTGGCATTTTCAGGCTAATATATTGGTGATCGTGGATCAAACCAACCACACCATAGCAAACAAATATTCCCCAGGTTATTTAAATTGGTCTTAACCCTTTGTTTGCCAGAGGGGTATGAAACACAATGCTTTGCTCCCCCTCTGGCACTGAAACGGTTAAATGGGTTTGCAATGTGTTGGATACTGCTCTGGCCCTCAAAAGGTTAAAGGGATAGTAATACTTAAGTAATACTAATCCCTATATTAAAGTCCTATTAAAAATAAATGTATTGCCCCCAGTGTCTTCTCTCAAACCTTTATGGTTTGAGAGATAATTGCTCCTAAAGTTGCCCTCTCCCTGCCCCTTCCCCGAAGTCAGCGTTGTAGCTGACTGAAGGGAAATCCGGTCTTAGATCATCAGTCGGCTCTGCAGCAGAGCCAAGATTGCGTTAATAAAAAAAAAAAAAATTCACTAAAACGGTCTTCTACATGTACTTGCAAACCAAACACAGGAAGAAGACCATTTAAGTGAAAGATTTCTATTTTATTAAAGTGATCGCGGCTGTGCTGCAGAGCCGCCTAAAAGTCGTACGGCAGACTTCCCTGCAGTCAGCTACAATGCTGACTACGGGAAAGGGGGAGGGAGAGGGAACTTTAGGAGCCATCATCTCTCAAACCATAAAGGTTTGAGAGATGACACTGGGGACAATACATTTCTTTTTAATAGGATTTTAATATAGGGATTAGTAATACTTAAGTATTACTATCCCTTTAAATCTGTGAATGATAGAGAGCAATTCATTGGAGACCTCTCTAGCATTCAAGGGGTTTAACGCACCAATAAAATCATAGGGATCAGTCACATCTGTTGCAGTCGGTGTGCTCCAGACTTGATACAATTCTTCATTCATCAGACTGACTATTAGGGATACACAGTACGTGCATTCCTTCCCTGCAGGAATTTCTGTGGAATAGGGAACAATATTTCTGTTTTCCGTGGAAACTCACATGGGAGTAAAATTATGCAAAATGTACCTGCAGGAGATTAAGGCTGTTGTTTTGAGGGTCCAGATACCTTTGGCACTATGTTCCCAGCATGAGTTCTGCTGTTGTCACAATGTGTTACTGCTCTGCACATGCATGTAGGGATATAACAAGAACTACCTTGGGGTTGGATCCCCTTCACTGCTGAGGTTCTCAAAAGACCTTTACATGAAGGGAAAGGTGAAGAGGAAAAGCAATTTGTTGGGATTACCCGGTAATCTCTGCATCATGGTTCATGATCCACATGCAGGCAGTTAACATTTTTAGTGCCAGAACATTGTAATGCATCTCTCTGGTGCTCAAAAGGTTTGAGGAAAAGGGGCTCATTAATGCTATTCTTATCTTACTGGGTGGTTGTTTGACGATTTCAGTGACCACCAGCCAAGATAGCACACTGGTTTGAATGTAAGTGGGGCAGGATAATGCAGAACTGATGGGTACACTTGGATGCAGAGCACAGTCACAACTGCGCCCTCTATAGATTATAATCTGATAAACACACACTTATCCACCTCTGCTCATCTTTTTTTTGAAGAGCTCAGTGGAAGGGGCCTTATCATGGGAATTCCCTGTGAATGGCAAACGGCCGTATTTCCCCCAAAATTTCTTCCTAAAGCAGTTCTGTACATCCCTTCTCACTATGTAACTGCAAAAGAAAACAGGTTTGAGAATCCTATCAATTCATAAATGTTGTAATACAATTATTTGTTAATCAAGTTTATAAAATATTTGCTAGGAAAACATTACAGGAAAACATTACAGAATATAGAATTTGTGGAATGGGAATGACGTTCTTGTATTTCTTTATTACAGATGTTCAGAAAGCACTTCTGCCATTCATTGGATTAAAGGGTCTCTATTTTGTTGGATACCTTCTGTTTGGATTGGGAACAGGATTCATTGGGTTGTTCCCCAATGTTTACTCTACGTTAGTGTTATGCTCGCTCTTTGGAGTGATGTCAAGTACTTTGTATACTGTCCCTTTCAATCTGATTGCAGAATATCACCGAGAGGAAGAGGTGAGTCTGAACCCAAAATGCAGCAATCCTGGAACAAACCAACTGCACGTTAGAGGGGAATAAACATTCACAATTTTTTTTCTAATTGTTCTTTCGCCCTTTTCATGCTAGAGAGGACTCCAGGGGCTTAGAAAGTCCCATATAAATCAAGAGGGAGTTTTATTTTGCCCCTCTTGTGCAGATGGCTTATTCTAGATTAGCTCTCTTTATCTTTATCCATAAGGCCCTATGTCTGTTTTAGATATGGGAAGGGAAATTTGTGGCTCTTTAGATACTGTTGGACTGCAAATCCATTGTCCGCCTTACCTGTCTGAGGATAAATGGAGTTGTAGCTCAAAGCAGCTTGAATTAAAGACTGCACACTTCTGTTCTACTACAGGTTAAATACCTTCTGACTATTAAGCTGATGTTGGGGTTCAATGTCTTAGCCAACCACTGAGGGAAAGCCACAGGTTTCCCAATCCGGATCTTCCTTTTCTTTCCTTCTCTCTTTTTTTCTTTCTCTGTCTCACTCTCTTTCTCTCTATCTTTTTCTCTGTCTCTCTTTTTCCTCTTTCTGTCCCTGTTTGTCTATGTGTCTATGTTTGTATGTATCTGTATGTATTTCTACCTGTATAAATCTATCTATCTATCTATCTATCTATCTATCTATCTATCTATCTATCTATCTATCCCTTTCAGTGCCACAGAAGTATGTATTCACAGGTCTTTTGCAGGATTAAAAAATGTGCTGGTTTATTCCTTCAACATTTCGGCCCCAACCTGGGCCTTTATCACACACACACACATATATATATATATATATATATATATATATATATATATATATAATCTTTCTGTCTATCTGTATATTAATCTATATTAGCCCTCCCAGTACCAAAAGAAAATGGAGCAATTCTGGGGCAAACCCACTGCCCCATAGGGATTAAAATTTCCTATTCATTTGAATGGGGCTGTTACTCTTTTTAACCCTTTTGAGTGCCAGAGGGGTATACCCCTCTGGCACTCAAAGGGTTAATGCTAGAGAAGGTTTTTTTTTCTAATACACTCTATGGGAGAGCTTGAAGAACTGGGCTTTATGATTAAAGGAAAACTGTAATAATTTGGTAGCAATCCAACAACATCTTAGGGGACAAATAAGAAATCACATTTATTTAAATGTTGCTTTTAATCCCTTGAATGCTATAGAGGTCTCTCAGGCAGTGGTTCCCAGTGCAGTGGAGAAGACATGTAAATCAGTGGAAATTTGGGGACATTTTATGTGAACCTTATGGTTCAGCTTGTTTGTCCCAGAATTTTTCCCCTTTTATTTTGTGTGGATCATCCACATTTTCTGTTTTTGAACCATTATGGCTGTCAGGGGCTGCACCCACAATCCTACTTGGTATTTATCACATCCAGGTCTGACAGCAAAAGGTTCTTTTGGACCCTTGCATTATTACCATAAATAAAGCTCAATGCCCAATGTTAGTCTTTGAACTGAAAGTCGGTCAGCATATAAACTAGTGGCAGCTGGATGGAAATTATCACAGTCTCCATTGGGCTATCCTGCGCTTCTTTACCTCTGTATGGCCGCCGGCCAGCATGGCCTCCAGCCATTTCCTCATTGCTACATCAGGTAACAGGCACTAGCACGGACTCCTGTTTATGGGCCTATTTTGGGTGGCCTAATTATCTGAGAATCTGCTGCATGTATGACCCCGGCTTGTCTGACTACCCACATCGGTTCTGACCTGTGGCTCTGGCTGACTAACTCGCTCTGTGTATGACCCGGCTTGTCTGACTACCCACATCGGTTCTGACCTGTGGCTCTGGCTGACTACTCGTTCTGTGTAGCCTCCATTTGCCTTCCCTGTGGGCCTGGTTACTTTCACTCCTTGTAGTCCTCAGTTTGCCTAACCAGTGGCCCTGGCTCCTACTTGCTCAGCTGTAACGGTTTTGTAGGACACTCAGACCAGCAGGTTAGAATAAAACACAGTTTTATTAAAAAACAAGAAAGACTGCCCTCTATAGGCAATACAGAATAACTGAAATGAACAGTAAAGTATAGATGCCCTCTCAGGCCCAGTATACAGAGAAATAAATATATACTGTCACAGGACAGGCATTAGAAACATAAAGGGTACTCAATGGTTAAAGTACATAGAAATCAATCAGTCTCTGTTGTGGTGTGTTTGACACGCCCGTAAGATGGTAAAGGAGCAGTAAGTGGTGCAGATGAATAAACACAGTAGTAGAATAGGACAGAGACTACTGCTTATGCTGAGCAGGAAACTGAGGCCAAAATACTCTGCTAGAGCTGATGAGCTAGAGCCTCTAGCACCCCCAACCGGTGCATGAACAGAGAGCAAGTGCATTGCAAGAGCTAAGGATAATAGAGCCACTAGCCCCCATGGGCGTTGTAATGGAGACAAATTACACTGCAAGAGCGGAGGATAACTAGAGCCACTAGCCCCCACGGGCGTTGTAACAGAGACAAATTACACTGCAAGAGCGGAGGATAACTAGAGCCACTAGCCCCCACGGGCGTTGTAATGGAGACTAATTACACTGCAACAGCTGAGGATAACAGAGCCAATAGCCCCCACGGGCATAGTAACGGATACCAATACACTGCAAGAGCTCAACTGACTGGAGCCAATGGCGCCTCCCACGAGCACTGTAATGGAGACCGACTACACGGGAATGCTTAGCTGGAAAGAGCCGTTGACACCCACACGGGCGTTTTACGGTAACCAAGGCTCGGCAAGTGTAGCGGAAGGCTCAGGGTAACGGCTCTGCAAGTGTTAATGGAGGCTCAGTGAACGGAGACAACTGCTCTGCAAATGTTAATGGAGGCTCAGGGAACGGAGACAACTGCTCAGCAAGTGTTAACAGAGGCTCAGAGAACGGAGACAATTGCTCTGCAAGTGTTAACGGAGGCTCAGTGAACAGAGGCACGGCTCTGCAAGTGTTAACGGAAGGCACAGTGCTCTGTAAGAGTAAATGGAGGCCCAGAGTAACGGAGGCAGCAGGCTCAGCTAGAGTAAATGGAAAGGCTCAGTACACAGGAGGCAATGACACAGTCAGCCCTGCCACAGCACAGCAGAAGTCAGAATGTCGCCTAGGCGACACTAAAGCAGCAAACAGCAGAAACACAGGTGGGGTCATAAACGAGCCTTTCAGGTCACGGAGCAGGAAGTCAGCCAGGCCAGGTCAAATCACGGAGCAGGATCCTCAGACAAGCCGGGTCAGGTCACGAAGCAGGAACATCAGCCAGGCCGGGTCAGATCACGGAGCAGGAACCAAGGAGCGTAGTCAGACAGGCCAAGTCGGTACCCAGGAACACTGGAACACAGCTACACAGCAGCACTGGCTCAGGAACACCACGAAAGGGCACCTGACAGGTGCCAAAGGCCGGGTATAAAAAGGCCATAATGGGCGGGCCAAACAAGCTCAGCCAATGGGAGTGCACCACAGCAAAGAGTGACAGAGGAAAATCACGGGCACCATGATATCAGCATAGTCTTCAGTTGTCTGACCAGTGGCCTGGTTACTCTCCATGTAGTCCCCGGCTTGTCTGACCTGTGACTATGACTGCCTACTCGCTCCCTACACTACCTGCTTGCCTGACCTGTAGTGCCTCCTGGCTCTGGTCTGCTTTTGCTCTCTGTTGCCTCCGTTCGCAGACCAAGTGGTGACTTACACATATTCTACCATTCTCTGTTGTCCCACTTGAGTAGTGCAGTGCACAGCACAGTGTGCAGCTCTGGAGGGACCTTGGGTCCTATTTGCTTGTCTGGGGTTGTGTGGGCTATACTGTTATTGCTGTACATTATAAATAAAGGTGGTTGTATTTAATACAATTGTGTCTGTCCTTCTTTTGCCTGTATGCCGTGACAGGAATGATGCGTATTGTAATCCTAAACAGCTGGAGGGCCTCAGGTTGACATTAAGGGATACAATTAATATGCTGTTTATTTTGTCTCAGAAATGCCTTCAGTCATAAACTAACATTGGACATTATGTTGTTCTCTTATTAAAGAGATTGTCCAATTGGCACTGGGAGGCACAGAAACACACTTAACCCCCTAGCCTTGTCCCAATGTAACCATAGAACCTTGTCCCACTGCACTAGTAGCCATAGAACCATATACACTAATCTACAGCCTTGTCCCACTGTACTGGTAGTCATAGAACCTCACACATTGATCTCCAGCCTGCACTAGTAGCCATAGAGCCTCACACACTAATCTCCAGGCGTGTCCCACTATACTGGTAGCCATAGAACCGCGCACACACTGATCTCCAGCCTTATCTCACTGTACTAGTAGCCATAGAACCTCACACACTGATCTCCAGCCTTGTCTCACTGTACTAGTAGTCATAGAACCTCACACACTGATCTCCAGCCTGTACTAGTTGTCATAGAACCTCACACACTAATCTCCAGGTGTGTTCCACTATACTGGTAGCCATAGAACCGCGCACACACTGATCTCCAGCCGTATCTCACTGTACTAGTAGCCATAGAACCTCACACACTGATCTCCAGCCTTGTCTCACTGTACTAGTAGCCATAGAACCTCACACACTGATCTCCAGCCTGTACTAGTAGCCAGAGAACCTCACACACTAATCTCCAGGCTTGTCCCACTGTACTGGTATAGTTAGAAAAATTGCCAACTTTTCTCCAAAAAGGAAATGACTTTTTTCCAATCACTATTGGCTAATACAGCAGAAGGCGAGCGATAGATATTTGGATTTTTTCATGTTTCTTTCATTTGCTGCAAAAGAGCTGTAAATGTTACAGTTGTCTAATATACAAGTAAGTGCTAATCTGGATTGCGTTATGGTATTACTTTCCCACTAAGCCTAGATCAGGGACCTCAGGTACCAAACAAAATTTTTTAGTTGCTACAGAGTAATGTATTAAATATATCTCTCTTTGTTTTTATGTGTTGTTATAGAGGAACTAACACCTTCTGTAAAGTCACCCTCCAATAATTAAGCATATGATGACTAGCTTCATAATACTTCTATTAGCTGTCAGAAGTACCCGATTTTGAAGTAATCCTTAATCTTCGGAGACTGATGGCCAGGTTAGTGCTGTTGCGCCCCTGTGCCATCAATCCCTTATGGTGCCTTTCAGCAGAGTGCAATGCTGCACAGACATCTCTAAGACAAGATGTCTGTGCTGATGCCTGGCTTCCGGTCTCCGAACCGGGTGCCGGGTACTTTTGAGAGCTAGTAGAACTGTTATGAAGCTAGTCGCCATATGCATAATTATTGGAGGGCGACTTTATAGAAGGTGATAGTTTTGCTTTAAATATTTTTCCAAATGCAGTGAAACTATAATTCTCCATATTTTTGTATAGCTTTTTATTTCAGTTACTTTTTTTGTTTTGTTTGTGAGTAGATGGAGACATGAATGTTATGACTGTAGCACATATATAATATAATATGTTCTTCTCTGGGAGGCAAAGGGTTGTTGGCTACCTTTGCTTAAAGGGATAGTAATGTTTCATAATAAAAGCAGCTCTAATTAATCTTCATAGTATTTGGACCTTGGAGAGTGTTATTTCAATTCTGTCAGAATTGTAGTTCAAGGGTAATTCAATGATAAAGTATCCCCCTCCCGCCCCTTTTACTGATGTAACACTGCTCAGCCAGATCAGAAGGGAGGTGCCCAGGTAGACTGCAGAGAGGGACAATCTTCAATTAAGATAAGGGAAAAAGCTGAAAATCTTTTCAAGGGGGGCAGGGCTTTCATTGTTCTCATAGGAAGAAGATTGTCCCCTGCTGTTATCTGCCTGTTCTATGGACTGCATTCCACATCTGAGAAGAGATGGCTTACACTAGGTAAAAGGGACAGGAGGGGGATACTTTATCATTCAATTACACTTGAACCACAACTCTGACAGTAATGAAATAACACTTTCTATGGCTCAAATACTATGAAGATTAATTGGAGCTGCTGTTTTTGTGAAGCATTACTATCCCTTTAAGCCTGTAAATGCAACATAAATCCCTCATCATTTCTCATTGGGAAAATGTCATGTCATGACTTAGTAGCTATTGTCTGACTAAGCTGGTGATTTGTAGAGTGACTAACCAATTTTATGGATTTATGTTATTTTATTACTTATCTGCCATGCAAGCAGATTTTCCAAACAGAAGATTAACCCCTCGGGTGCCAGAGCTTTCTCCAGTATATTAATTTGTAATGCATTGAAGGTTTCTCTAGAATCGAAGTGCTTGATAGCACTGTAAGTTTGAACATTTAAATGTGTTAGGATAAAAAAAAAAGGCTTAAGCCATTAACCCTTTGAGTACCAGAGGGGTGAGCAACGCAATATGTTGCACACCCCTCTGGTTCTTAAATGGTTACATTTTCAGACCAGTTATGTATTAATAATGTGTACAAGAAGTTGGTGAATTCATTTTAAATCAGAGGATAAAAAGTAAAAGAGACTTAATGGAATTTGCTGAAAGCAACAGTAACTTGTTTTAAACACTGTTCTTAAAGTGACCCCCTCCCTGGCATTTGCAATGCTCCCATGCCTTCCTTTCATCTTTTCTCCCACTGTGGAAATAATGAAAAAGTCCATATGGCAGCAGGCACCTACAGAGTAAGAGCAAAAATAAAAGAATGATAAATAAACCGTATTCAAGTTTAAGCTTTCCTAGAGTCATATCACAAACTGAATACTTCAGTTCAGGTGGTTAATCAATCTCTCTCAATGCTCTCAGGCAGTTTGTTTGGCTGCTGCGGCTGCCTTCAAGGTGGCACAAAGATAAGACTAATAAAAAGAGGGACGCACACATCTTCTAAAAAGAGTGATTGCCTCATTTATTCAACTACAGGGTGAATACAGGGCTACATTTTTGGGAAAAGACAGAAATTAAGGCTTTGTGCCCGGAAATGCTGTGTTGCATTCGCCATTAGGGGTTTAACCCTTTGAGTGCCAGAGAGTACACAAAACACATTGCTTTGCAATATGTTGCGTACCACACTGGCATTCAAAGGGTTAAAGGGATAGTAATGTTTAATAATAAAATCAGCTCTAATTAATCATCATAGTATTTGGACTTTGGAGAGTGTTATTTCAATTCTGTCAGAGCTGTAGTTCAAGAGTAATTCAGTGACAAAGTATCCCCCTCCCTTGCTCATTATATTCAAATCAATCATAAGACTGAATCCCCCCGCGTGGCAAGTTTCCTTTCTTTTCCCACAGGGATAATATAAATATGTTCACTTTCTTGGGAGGATCTGAGGGACTCAGGGGAAATGTGAAGGGAGAAAGGAGAGTTATCCAAAATACCCCCAAATTTTCTGAGAAGATACAGGCAGCTGTGATTCAAGGTCCTTTCTGCTGGCTGTTCTCTGTGTCAGGGGAGTGTGAAGGGAGCCAAGTGACTTACCCCAAATACCCCAAAATCTTATGTGATATAGGCAGCTGTGATCCAAGTGCCTTCTGAGTTGACTAAGCCACTTTCACTGACTGGCTGACAGACAGAATATTTAGAAGACTAACACACAATAGACAGAAAAGTTCCACTGACACTTACTCTGACTCCTTCACCAGCAAGAAGAAGAGGGGTCAGAATATTTAGTAAGATCTATCATCATCATCTGTACTGAAAAAAATAAGACTGCAGTGACATTGAGAAAGAGAGGAAACTGCATCTGAAATCTTCCTAAAACTAGCTAAAGACAAAAGGCACGATGCAGGAAACGCGCACAATCGCACACAATTTCCTGTGTGAAAACCACTAGGGAATAGGTTTGCGCATGATCTTGTTTAATTGCGCATGAAAATTCAAGATTAGCGAATGGCTACTTATATTTATTTTTGTGGGCGTGGCTAAGATTAGCGAATCTGTGTGAGTGGAATAGCGAATGCGCCCAATGCAAGAACTGCTATTGTGAATGAATTTATACGTCTGTTTGCTGTTGTCGTAAAATGGAATTTTTTATGCGCAATTCAAGAAGCTTTCGGTATTTAGCTTCCTGGATTAGAACATGCGCAAAATCTATCTGCGCACAAAAATGCCTTTATCCAATGAGAATGTTTCTTGCATCACGCCAAAAGAGAGGAAGAAGCTATTGCACAGGGGTTTTTCCTTGTCTATGGAGACAGTTGAAAAAATTTGACTGATAATTGGCAGAGACAAAGGACTGTGATGTTGGCTATGACTGAGGCAGGCAGATACTAGATACTAGAAGAGAGAATCTGTACAAGAATCCCAAATATCATGTGATAATCTGTACTTGGATAAAACTCTCCTTGACATGATAATCTTCTTTAGTCTTTTTCCATGCTGCATGATAATCATGGCAGTTGCAGGTAAGTATGGCTGGGGGGGTTCTTCAGGGCAAGTCGTTCCAAGGCATCTGGTTTCATTCAGAGTGTGTGCACTATTCCGGTTAGCTTAAAATTCTGGCTGTCTAAAAATTTTGAAAGTGGAAATGCCCTCATCAGAGGTTAAGCTTTCAAAGTCAGATGAGGCAATATTGTAATAGTATCCTACACTTACAGGCAATGGGGTCCAAGAAAGCTGTACTATAATGGGGTAATCAGACAGTAGGTAGAGTCCAACCTGCTGGCTTTGGCAGCTGTTCATTTTAGGTGAAAAGACAATGTATATACAGGCATCATTAGCAGGGAGATGATTCAGTAAGAAGGGTGGTTTTAAAAAGGTATTCAGTGGTGATGTGGCAGATCTGATGGCTACCAAAGAGAATATAAAGTGGCTAGACTTTTCTTTCAATTTCCACAGGATTACCAAGAGACAATGGGTGCTTTGTTGCACAATCCTTTTAGCTGGTCTATATCTTCAGGAGAACGGAACAGTCACCTTGAATGTTCTTTACTGGCCTAAAAGGCATGGTTTTCAAATTGGGAACAGTTTAATATTTAATTATTTCCTACTAAAGAGAAAGAGAGAGAAATACCTTCTACATCAGGGCTATCCCTACTCCAACAGGCATTCAAAGTAAATCAGGCTGTTTATTTTCAGAAAGCAAACTCTTAATTGATTATGGAATGTCTTGACATTATAAAATCTAAAAAAGAAAAGTACACCTAATTTTTACAATACAGTCTGGAAGACATTCTCATGTAAGTTTTGCAAAGAAAACTACCTTCAATCCATGTCTTTTGTAATTTCTGTATGACAGCTTAATAAAAGTATATGTCCCAGCAAATGCAAGGTTCAGATCTTGGCCCTAGGAATTTTTTTGACCGTCAGTTTGCAGACCATTTAGTGAAGATGTTCATAAAATTTGTAAATATTTGAGCCAATACTTTTCCCTCTTATCCACCATGTAATTTGAACCGGTCCCTCAAAGCATTGTAGGTTTACCACTGCATAAGTGTTCACTGAAACTGATTTGTCTCAGACTGGTACTGCTCGTGGTGCTTACATGATCTTCCGTTAAGATACTGTCGTGTTAATATTACCTCCAGAATTTACACCCAAGGTATCCTCATCCTTCTATAGTAATCAGGATATATGTCAACCTACTGTCCTCAAAATGCTGAAGAGGAAAAACTGCATTAAATGTTTGACAAATCAAGTCCTTTAAGAAAACTCTCTCACTTTCTGTTAAATATTTTGGACCTTCTAAAGGAATGAAGGTCTCCAAAGCTGCTAGAGGTAGATATTTGCAATAAACTGTTTCTGATGCCTAAACTTCTCCAGGAAGATAAACTTGTGCTGTGGTTGTGTCTTGGGCTGAAAAGTAAAATAAATCTATTCAGCAGATTTGTAGATCCACCACCAGAGAAATCATCCATATTTTCAGGAAACTCTACAGACTTGGTCTTCAGGCTTCAATGGAGGCTTTATTTGGCCTTAAAGTTGTGAAGGCTGTTCTTACTTAACTCTTCCCATCAGTTTAGCTCTGTGATTTCAATCAAGTGTGCAACCCTGTAAAAAAACAGATTATTTTTGTCTTTCGATTCCTTTTCCTTTAAGTTTCCTTTGGCAGCACATGGACAACATTTTCATTTCATCATTAAAATATTTTTGCATGGGCTTGTGTCCTGGTTTGCTTTTGTACTAATACTAGGTATGAGGAGGGTGGGAGCTTCACTCACATATTTTTCCTGTCCCACCTAAGAGTAAGGATGGGTGAATGTTTTTGCCTCAAAGAGAAATGGGAGGAAAAATTTAAATTTTCCCTAAGCTGAAAATATTTTGCGAAAAGGGTTGTTCTTTTCACCTAGCTCATTGCATTGAAATAAATGGAAAGACAGAATTTCGGCCCACCACATGGCACGTTTCTTTTCTTTTCGCATAGGCATATAAAAGGGTGTCAGGTTCTCTCAGAATGCCATTTTGTTTGTGAAAGAAAGGGAAAGCAGCCTCGTTTTGAGCTAGAGAAGACAGGCTAATAAAGTGGAGTTGAAGCTTAGTTTTGGGAGTCTTGCTTTGCAATGCATCAGTGACCTCTCCAGCCTCAAGGGCATTACATATGAACTACACATGTTTTCTTATCTTGCTAAACGTTAGTACTCTAGATAATAGTAGCTTCACAATTAATATCATAGAATGTTGTGTGCTCACAGTAGCTTGACAAAGTGATATTTCTCATGGACATCTTCACACAATGCTGAGTTTTCACATTTGGCTTCACAGATTGGGCAGTCTGTATAATATGCCACAGATCATCAGAGAGAGTGAAATTCGAAGGTTCCACAATTTTAGGGGCTCCTTCCATCAATGATCCCTAAGCTAAGCTGACCAGACCATGCCTTTAACTGAGGACACATAGGAAATAGACACATTTCAGGATTTCCCTGAAATCAAAGCAACCCTGCAGTATACGTGTTTCAGAAGTATCACCTGTTAAAGGTGAGAGCTGGACCCCTCCCCTAGGCAGTTGTCCTATTTTTAAAATGGCCCTATAACTGAGAGCATGAATGCTTTTTTATCATTTTTCTTATAACATCTGCTGCATTATTTAGTCTTTCTGTGATAATCTTATGACAGGAAACTGCTCAGATTATTTCAAAGACATCTACAAAACCCACCTATTGGTAATTCTTATATAAATGTTATGTACCCAGATAGACAAAATGCTCTATACTTAATCCCAAGGATTAGCTCTCAATATAATTAACTTCCTAGAAAAAGCTACAGGAATTATTCTTTGTAGATGAACACAAGCTGTTAAAACCTTATACAATTAATTATATTGCAGGGGAAAAATCTTCAATATACTCATGGTACCTTGGTCGGTTTCTAGAATTGGAGTTTATGATACTTTTGTTGTTATTTGTTTAATATTTAACACCTGCTTTAAAAACTAAACTTTCAAATGATAAAAGGAAAAGCGTGTTTACTAATAATTTCTGAAGCTGGGGAATTGTCTTTTATCATTTTCTAATTATCCCAGTTTAGTTCTCAAGGCCCTTTGTTCAAAACCAAAAGTAGTCTTAAAAGGTGATTAACGTAAGAACTATTTTGTCTTCAAAATGACCGCTTTTTTACTAATTATCGATATGAAAGACATTAAAAAATTGTTTTATAAGTGGGCGTAGTCAAAGTTACCACAAAAACTAACCGGTAGGTTCATAAAATTGAAGACCTATCACCTTTCCAAAGCCTCCTATCAGTGGGAGCTTCCACAGTGATATCTGCATGATTTGCAGGATTTACACATATAAGGAAATTCGACCATACTGTTGCTACAATGTATCAGGTAATGATATTGAATTTAAACTCACTCAGGCGCCAAGGCCTCTCCGATCCAGTGCTGCCCCCAACAGCCTCAGCCAAGGCTTCAACATACAAGAAGACAACAGGATGGGAGCACTTCACAGATCTGCCAGACAATCAAGCCAGTTGCAGACGAGTTAAAAAGTTCACAGCTTTTATTCGTAAAGAAAATAAAATGTGTGTGTGTGTGTGTGTGTGTGTGTGTGTGTGTGTGTATATATATATATATATATATATATATATATATATATATATATAAAATCCTGGAGAAACATGATTATTTCTCACTTAATCATAGGCATGATTAAGTGAGAACACTCATGAAACGCGTTAGGCGGGTGTGCAGTGTTTTGGGCTCTTAAATATGTTTCTCCAGGACTATATATATATATATATATATATATATATATACGTTTTATTTTCTGTACATATAAAAGCTGTGAATTTTTTAACTCGTCTGCAACTGGCTTGATTGTCTGGCAGATCCATGGAGTGCTCCCATCCTGTTGTCTTCTTGATTTACAGGAATGACTCCCCATTAATTTATTCTCTGTCTCTGGTGGAAACATAGCACCCTAAGAAGACAGAGAGAGGTGATTTTCAGGACATGAATAACTATGCAGCTTTTTCTTACCAAGTCAGAGAGCAATAGCTAGATCGCATTCTCCAAATACTAAATAAAAAAAACTCTAAAATGATTATCCTCAGAACACAATGGGGGAGATTACTAAGGCGTGATAAAGAGGTGATAAAGTGGGGATGTCTTCCCCAGTCATATCACTTCTCCAAGTCCTATGTTATTCTATGGATCCAATGCAGTAAGAATTCTCCAACTTTGGCTCTACAGATTAAGGGCTCGATTCAAATGTTGGCATCGGCAGAAAAAACTGGCGACGCTGGTTTTAACGTCAACTGAGCAATGCAAATGGCACTCAAAGGGTTAAAATACAACTGAGGGAGCAGGCTGCACTCTGACTGCAGCTTCCCTCATCTTCATTCATAAATTCTTCCTTCATTCTTAATTCCATTGCTGCGGGTGGCTGTGAAGCCCGCAGCATAAGAACAGCCTTGGGACTAGAGAGGCATTGGAGAAAGCGGAGGATGGGAGAGAGACATAGGAGGAAGCGGGTGGTAGGCTTGTATTTGCTGCCCTCTTTCTCCGATACCTCTCCTCTCTCGTTGGCATTGTGCCAGGCTGCCTGGCGGCGCCCGTTGTACAATTCGTCCCTTCTCACAATGCGTTGTACAATGCGCATTGTACTCAAAGGGTTAATAGGCAGCGCACATCCCTATGGCATTCAAAGCTGTCCATGGTGCTGAAAACCATGTATGTGTTCCCCTAGTGGCTGGGTAGGGAAGCACAGAGAAAGCTGTTCAGAACAGTCGACGTGGATTTTGGATTTTCAGACTGAACTTGATACTTTGGAGTGCTGTGATTGGCTGTGGTGCTAGGTAACATTTTTATTCTGTGTTTTTAGGTAAGATTTTCTATGGGACGCAGGTTTAAGGTTAATGTGTATTTTGTTGGTTATCGCTCGTTAGCCTTTCTGGGTAAGGAAGATTTGAATCTCACGTTACCTGGTCTTGTTTAACGTGCGAAGGCAGTTTTTTTCTTCACGTTGGTTTTAACGCCAACATTTGAATTGAGCCCTAAAATTGAAACTGGAAATGTGATATCACTGGAGAAGTCATCTCCACTTTGTCACCTCTTTACCATGCCTTTGCAAGCCGTTGCAATAGTGTTCCCCTACAGCTGCCAAGTACTTTCACTTTTATTTTCACTTTTCTCATCCTTTGAGACCGAAGAAAATGAGCTTCTAAATAAAACAAGTAAGGGCAGTATTTACAGATATTTACAGTAAGGGCAGAAAGGATGTGGAATTCCTTAACTTGGGTGGCTATGCTGAGAAATACTGTTTATGCTTTCATAAAAGCAATGGATACATTTTTAGTTTAGAAAACTAATTATGGTAGTTATTTACAATGCAGATAGGGTGTTTTTGTATGGGGTCATTTTTACTAATTACACATTAAATTATTTGGGGCATGGACTCTATTTCCAAAGTATGATTCTCTTGATAGCATGCTTTCTTTGTTGATAAAGCAGTGCTTGCACTTTAGTCCGACACTCTTATAAGTTGCTTGTGCTTTTGTCTTATACTGTTAACCCTTTGATTGCCACAGTGGTACACAATGCATTGCTCACCCCTCTGGCACTTCAAGAACATTGAGATCTACATAAAGATACATTCAGCTCATGGCTAGGGATGGGCAAAAAGCCAGAGAAATTTCCTGCAGGACTTCTCATGAAAAATGATTTTTCGTGAACATTTTTGCCCTTATGCATTACATAACATTTTCTCTTTTTTGCCACTGCCAATAAACCTCCCGCCAGAACTTTGCCATACTTTGCCTATGTTTTCTATGACTACAATATTTCCCACCATAATATTACTTCTTCTGAGGGCAGAAGTGGAGAAATAAGTAGGTGAAAGTAAAAGTTGTGAGTCCTATAGCAACATATGCCTTAACAAGATTTAGCAGGCTGAGCACCTTTGTCCTTTGCTCACAACACTAACTTCCTGCTTAAGTAACATTGGCATAACCATTAGTGATGAGCGAGCACCCCAATGCTCGGGTGTTCGGGTGCTCTGACCGAGCACCCCCGGAGGCTCGAGTGCTCGGCCGAGCACCCGAGCCCCATTGAAGTCAATGGGAGGACTCGAGCACTACACCAGGCACCCCCTGCTCTGATGAGGGGAGGGTGCCTGGTCCATAGGAAAAGGGCAGAAAATGATGGAAACACCACAGAAATGGTTCAGGGACAGCATAGGGAGGATGTCTGGATGCATCTTGGACTCCAACATCGCTGCTGGGAACGATCTTTCGCCCGTAGTACGCCATTTTTACAGACTGACCATAAAACACACAAAAAGGAAAATAAAAACGACTTTAGGCGAAAAATTGTTACCAAACAATATTTGCTGTATATTTACTTGTATATCATCTGCAAATTCTCCCAAAAATTTCCTTGATTTTCTGAAGTGAGGCCATGATTAAGAGGGAAACGTGCGCAGAGGCAAATTATCCCAAAAATTTCCTTGATTTTCTGAAGTGAGGCCATGATTAAGAGGGAAACGTGCGCAGAGGCAAATTATCCCAAAAATTTCCTTGATTTTCTGAAGTGAGGCCATGATTAAGAGGGAAACGTGCGCAGAGGCAAATTCTCCCAAAAATTTCCTTGATTTTCTGAAGTGAGGCCATGATTAAGAGGGAAACGTGCGCAGAGGTAAATTAGCCCAAAAATTTCCTTGATTTTCTGAAGTGAGGCCATGATTAAGAGGGAAACGTGCGCAGAGGCAAATTCTCCCAAAAATTTCCTTGATTTTATTGAACTGAGGCCATGATTAAGAGGGAAACGTGCGCTGAGCTGACCATCTAAAACATTATGGGTGAGGGTCTGCTGCAGAGCTGACCATCCTAAACATTATATGCGAAGGCCCGCTAGTGAGCTGACGCTATAAAACATTATATGCGAAGGCCTGCTAGTGAGCTGACGCTATAAAACATTATATGCGAAGGCCCGCTAGTGAGCTGACGCTATAAAACATTATATGAGAGGGCCCGCTAGAGAGCTGACCCAATAAAACATTATATGAGAAGGCCCGCTGGTGAGCTGACCTATATAAAAATTGTCAAACAGGGCCCGCTGGTGAGCTGGCCCTATATAAAAATTATATCACAGGGCCCGCTGGTGAGCTGGTCCTATATAAAAATTATAGCACAGGGCATATGGAAGAGGAGGAGGAGGATGAGAAGATTAAGAGTCAACCATATACCCGTTTTTTGGGTGGAAGGGGTGAATGGGAATACAGAGTATTCCCATCATTGTAAATAATATATGTAAAGTGAGTTTATGTTCCCCCGGGGCTTTCCTCCAGTGGAGTGGAGAAGTCAGGGGAAATCCAGGCCTTGTTCATTTTTATAAGTGTCAACCCTTCAGCATTGTCGGTGGAAAGGCGGATACGCTTATCTGTTATGATGACACCAGCAGCACTAAATACCCGCTCAGACAGAACGCTGGCGGCAGGGCAGGCCAGAACCTCCAAGGCGTAGAGTGCCAGTTCATACCACGTGTCCAGCTTGGACACCCAGTAGTTGTAAGGCACAGAGGGATCATTGAGGACGCTGACACGGTCTGCTACGTACTCCTTCACCATCTTCCAAAACTTTTCCCTCCTTGTGACACTAGGCTGCGCATCAGGGTGAGGGTGCTGGCGGGGTGTCATGAAGGTGTCCCACGCCTTGGAGAGTGTTGCCCTGCCTTTGTCGGAACTGCTGTGTGCTCCCCTTTTCTCCCCTTCTCGGTTGGCCAAGGTAGCACGTACTCTGCCGCCAGCGTTGTCAGATGGAAAATTTTGGAGCAATTTTTCAACAAGAACCTTCTGGTATTGCACCATTTTGCTTGTCCTCTCCACCGGAGGAATGAGAGATGAGAAATTCTCTTTGTAGCGGGGGTCCAGAAGGGTGAACACCCAGTAATCCGTGTTGTCTAAAATGCGTACAACGCGTGGGTCACGGGAAAGGCAGCCTAACATAAAGTCAGCCATGTGTGCCAGAGTACCAACAGTCAAGATTTCGCTGTCCTCACCAGGAGGATGACTCTCAATATCCTCATCCTCTTCCTCCTCTTCTGCCCACCCACGCTGAAGAGATGGAACTAAAGTTCCATGGCTACCCTCTGTAGCGGAGGCAACCGTGTCTTCCTCCTCCTCCTCCTCCTCCTCCTCCGCCTCCTCCAATTGTCGCTGAGAAGACGAAGTGAGGGTGCTCTGGCTATCACCTTGTGTAAGCTCTTCCTCCCCCATTTCCACCTCTTCCACATGCAAAGCGTCGGTTTTAATTGTGAGCAGCGAGCGTTTCAGTAGACACAGAAGTGGGATGGTTACACTGATAATAGCGTTATCGCCGCTCACCATCTGTGTCGATTCCTCAAAATTGCGTAAAACCTCGCAGAGGTCTGACATCCATTCCCACTCCTCACTTCTGATTACAGGAAGTTGAACGGAGAGGCGACGACCGTGTAACAGCTGGTACTCCACTACTGCCCTCTGCTGCTCACAAAGCCGGGCCAACATGTGGAAGGTGGAGTTCCAGCGCATGCTCACGTCACACAGCAGCCAGTGAGCTGGCAATTGTAAGTGCTGCTGCAGCTTCAACAGGCCGGCCGAAGCTGTAGATGACTTACGGAAATGTGCACACACGCGGCGCACCTTGGTCAAGAGATCATGCACATTGGGGTAGGTTTTTAGAAATCACTGAACCACTAAATTAAATACATGCGCTAGGCATGGTACGTGTGTGAGCTTGCCGAGCTCCAAAGCCGCCACCAAGTTACGCCCATTATCACACACAACCATGCCTGGTTGCAGGTTGAGTGGCGAGAGCCACTGCTCGGTCTGGTGACTAATCCCCTGCAACAGCTCTGAGGCCGTGTGCTGTTTGTCCCCAAGGCAGATCAGCTTCAGCACGGCCTGTTGACGCTTCCCCACTGCAGTGCTACACTGCTTCCAGCTACCGGCTGATGGGGGAGTGGCGCTGCGTGTAGAGAATTTGGAGGTGGAAACGGAGGAGGAGGAGCCAATAACGTAGGTGCTGGCGGAAACCCTGATGGAGGTAGGGCCCGCAATCCTCGGCGTGGGTAGCACCCGTGCCATCCCAGGGTCCGAGTCGCTCCCAGCCTCCACGACATTCACCCAGTGTGCCGTCAGGGAAATGTAGCGTCCCTGGCCACAAGCACTTGTCCATGTGTCAGTCGTTAAGTGGACCTTCCCAGTAACTGCGTTGGTCAGGGCACGGGTGATGTTACGGGACACATGGTGGTGTAATGCGGGGATGGCACACCGGGAAAAGTAGTGGCGGCTGGGGACCGCGTACCGAGGGACAGCTGCTGCCATCAGGCTGCGGAAGGACTCAGTGTCCACAAGCCTAAATGGCAGCATTTCGATGGCCAGTAATTTGGAAAGGTGTGAGGTTAGTGCTATGGCCTGTGGGTGGGTGGCTGGGTATTTTCGCTTGCGCTCAAATGCCTGGGGTAACGACATTTGGACGCTGTGCTGGGACAGGGAAGTGGATGTGGTCGCTGATGGTGCTTCAGATGGTACAGGTGCAGGGCGGGAGGTATGCGGGCCTGCGCCTTCGACAGGCGATTGGCCAGCACCGAAAACAGGGGAAGAGGAGGCAGTGGTGTGGCCTGCAGACACAGATGGGCGATCCAGGCATTCCTCCCACTTACTACGGTGCTTGGATGCCATGTGTCGGATCATGCTGGTGGTGGTGAGGTTTCTAGTGTTCATGCCTCGGCTCATTCTGGTGTGGCACAGGTTGCAAACTACAATTCTTTTGTCGTCCGCACTTTCCTTAAAAAAACGCCATACCGCGGAACACCTACCCTTTGGCAAGGGAGATTTACGCAAGGGGGTGCTCCGTGGAACATTTGCGGGCCGGTTTGGTGAGGTCCGCCTTCTTTCTGTAGCCACACCACTGCCTCTTCCAGCCTGTTGCGGTGCTGCAGATGGCTCACCCTCAGGACTGCTGTCATCGCTCGGCTCTACACCTTCCCAGGTGGGGTCAGTCACCTCATCGTCCACCAAGTCCTCCTCCACTTCCTCACTCTGATCATCCTCCCCATGTCTTGATCCCACCACATACTCAGTCATTGACAACTGTATAACATTCTCCTCAACAAGGTCTTGAGACAGTAATAGTGGTTGATTTAATGGCAACTCTGTCTCATCATCATCATCATCATCCACTACTTCCTTTGACCTTAAATGCCGTTCACATGTGTCATCTTCTTGTAATTGGGTACCCTCTAGAGGTTGTGAATCAGGGCACAAGATGTCATGTTCCTCTGCAAGCGTGCTTGGAGAGAGGGTCAAATGAAGGATTGGTGATGAGACGAGCTCCTCACTATATCCAAGTGTGGGATCACTTCTTTGACCAGACCGTCTATGGTGGGAGGAAGGATGATCAGAGTGAGGATTATGTTGACCAGACTCTTGGCTACTGAGAGTGGACTTGGTGGAAGACAGGGTGGTGCTTAACCGACTGGAAGCAGTATCAGCTGTCATCCAACCGACCACCTGTTCGCAGTGGTCGGACCTCGAGAGTGATGTCCTGCGACGCCCTGTAAAATTAGACATGAAGCTAGGTATGGTGGATGTCTTTCTTTCTTGTGCTCTGGCACCAGGCACAGTTTCTCCGCGTCCTGACCCGCGCCCTGAACTATCAGGATCACGTCCACTTCCCCGTCCCTTTTTACCCGCCTTCTTCATCTTACACGGAATATGTGACTTTAATATTTGAGTTTGAAAACTTAACAGTATTTCTTCCTATTCTGCAACTGTGCAGAGTACACAGAATAGGCTGCTAAACTGCGGTGACGCACACTGAATGGAATATGTGACTTTAATATTTGAGTTTGAAAACTTAACAGTATTTCTTCCTATTCCGCAACTGTGCAGAGTACACAGAATAGGCTGCTAAACTGCGGTGACGCACACTGAATGGAATATGTGACTTTAATATTTGAGTTTGAAAACTTAACAGTATTTCTTCCTATTCCGCAACTGTGCAGAGTACACAGAATAGGCTGCTAAACTGCGGTGACACACACTGAATGGAATATGTGACTTTAATATTTGAGTTTGAAAACTTAACAGTATTTCTTCCTATTCTGCAACTGTGCAGAGTACACAGAATAGGCTGCTAAACTGCGGTGACACACACTGAATGGAATATGTGACTTTAATATTTGAGTTTGAAAACTTAACAGTATTTCTTCCTATTCTGCAACTGTGCAGAGTACACAGAATAGGCTGCTAAACTGCGGTGACACACACTGAATGGAATATGTGACTTTAATATTTGAGTTTGAAAACTTAACAGTATTTCTTCCTATTCTGCAACTGTGCAGAGTACACAGAATAGGCTGCTAAACTGCGGTGACGCACACTGAATGGAATATGTGACTTTAATATTTGAGTTTGAAAACTTAACAGTATTTCTTCCTATTCTGCAACTGTGCAGAGTACACAGAATAGGCTGCTAAACTGCGGTGACGCACACTGAATGGAATATGTGACTTTAATATTTGAGTTTGAAAACTTAACAGTATTTCTTCCTATTCTGCAACTGTGCAGAGTACACAGAATAGGCTGCTAAACTGCGGTGACGCACACTGAATGGAATATGTGACTTTAATATTTGAGTTTGAAAACTTAACAGTATTTCTTCCTATTCTGCAACTGTGCAGAGTACACAGAATAGGCTGCTAAACTGCGGTGACGCACACTGAATGGAATATGTGACTTTAATATTTGAGTTTGAAAACTTAACAGTATTTCTTCCTATTCTGCAACTGTGCACAGTACACAGAATGTGCTGCTAAACTGCGGTGACGCACACTGAATGGAATATGTGACTTTGATATTTTACTTTGAAGACTTAACAGTATTTCTTCCTATTCTGCAACTGTGCACAGTACACAGAATGTGCTGCTAAACTGCGGCGAAGCACACTGAATGGAATATGTGACTTTGATATTTTACTTTGAAGACTTAACAGTATTTCTTCCTATTCTGCAACTCTGCACAGTACACAGAATGTGCTGCTAAACTGCGGCGACGCACACTGAATGGAATATGTGACTTTGAAATTTTAATTTGAAGACTTAACAGTATTTCTTCCTATTCTGCAACTCTGCAGAGTACACAGAATGTGCTGCTAAACTGCGGCGAAGCACACTGAATGGAATATGTGACTTTGATATTTTACAGTTTGAAGACTTAACAGTATTTCTTCCTATTCTGCAACTCTGCACAGTCCACAGAATGTGCTGCTAAACTGCGGCGAAGCACACTGAATGGAATATGTGACTTTGATATTTTAGTTTGAAGACTTAACAGTATTTCTTCCTATTCTGCAACTCTGCACAGTACACAGAATGTGCTGCTAAACTGCGGCGACGCACACTGAATGGAATATGTGACTTTGATATTTTAGTTTGAAGACTTAACAGAATGTGCTCTAATCTGCAACTTTGCACACTAAACAGAATGTGCTCTAATCTGCAACTTTGCACACTAAACAGAATGTGCTCTAATCTGCAACTTTGCACACTAAACAGAATATATAAAAATGTTTTTGTTTTGTTTTTTTTCCCCCCACACAAAATAACCTGCTGCCCCCACACACAGTAGTCCTAAAAAGGACTTTTGGTTCTTTTTTTTTCACAATTTTGCTTTTTTTCCTCCCTACACTGACTTTCCCTTCCTATCCTCATCTCTCCCTGGCTAAGACTGAGCCGAACTCGCTGGTCAGGTGCTATACAGCACCCGACCACGGGTTCTGGCCAGCCAATCAGTGTAATGCCAGCAGCCAACATGGCTGCTGGCATTACACCGATGTCAGAACCTCCCTGCACGTTTATTGGCTGCGCAGCAGCCGCAAAACGTGCGGGGAGGAGACCCGAACATGGCGGGCGAGCACATGCGGTACTCGTACGAGTACCGCCATGTGCCGAGCAGAGCGATGCTCGAGCCGATCCGAGCATCGGCCGAGCATGCTCGCTCAACACTAATAACCATCCATGAAAAATAACTGCAGCTGGCGATATTCCAGGAAGATGTAACACATTACATCTTTTTTAAGCCTCTGTTTTCAATGAAAGAAAAGGGCAGCATTTTAACCACCAACATTTTGGAAGTTTCTATTCCATATGCATACTTTTTAATTTTTTTTGTGCAGGTTTTGACTTCTTTCTAAAAAAAAAGGTAGTAAGTATGGAATGGCAGTACATAGTAGAAGAACTATGTAACTTTATTGATTTAATGACAAGACTTCTGGAGGTGGTGGCATTATGTGTAGGCACTCTAACTCTTGTGGTTGTGCTTCAGATGGGATCTCATTGAGGAGCCATGGTGAGAGCCAGCTTTCTCTATGCTCACAAGTGTCTTACACAGACAACAGATAGCAATATGGTTAACGTTTGGATCCTGAGTTAAGTATCTCCATACTGTGGACTTCATAGACTATGAGATTCCAGAGAGGCTACTGCTACTACTACTGGGGCTAGATGCTGCTGAATTTGTACTACTGCTAGGTGCCACAGGTGCTGCACTTTCAAGAGTAGCAGAGGCACTCAAAGCTAAGGCTGGTAGATGCTGAAAACCTGTGTTGTTGCTGGCTACTCAACACTTTTAGTGTGTGCGTGGCTGAGTGGAACTTGGTGATGATGTTGATGATGGCTGACAGGATGACTGTGTAATTTTTGCCATCTTTGCTTGTCCATTGAGACTTTGCCTTTCAGCTAACATTCTGGAAATGTTGTCTCTCACTCTTAACTTCATTAGTATATGAAGAATAGGAGGATGCAGAAGGGATATATTCTAGACCTACATCATCATCATCATCATCGGCTGTCATTAGGTCATCCTCGGCATCGCCTGCAACTTCTTCCCCATTACTTTTATATTCTTCTAGACTTTTAGAGGTTTCAAACTATTTATTTTTACTTCCCCTTTGAGGGATTTTCACAACCTTAGTTACTACTTTCAGGACAGGTATTTTTGTGCTTGTTTGTCTCACTATCAGATGCAGCAGTTGGTTGAGCTGCTACACCTTCTTGCACTATGCCATCAACACTGGAATGTTAGTCATTGTCCTCTTCTATGATTTTAGATGGACTCTTAATAATACTGGTGACGGTGGTGGTAAGACTTTCGGTGGGAATTTGACAAAATACATATTCATCGGAAGGAGAAGAAACATTTGCCATTATTTATTGCACATGCAGCAGCAACCATGGCTGCAGTCAGTTTGAGGACTACCATTTAACTCCAGACATCCCTGCACTGCTCCTAATCCTTTCATTATCACCCTAACCCTTGTGTGCTGGACATTACTCAACTACTGTGTGTGTTTTTTTGCTGTAAAGTACACAATAATGGGCTATTTAGGGTCAAAATTCTTTCTCCCTTCCTGTCTCCCAGGGTTCCCCAGACTAATACAGAAAACAGATTTCCTGCCTACAAGACTCCCTAAACTAAGCTTCAACTCCACTTTATTAGCTTGCCTTCTCTAGCTCAAAAACGCATTGCTTTCTCTTCCTCTAACAAACAGAATGGCATGCTGTAAGAACCTGACACACTTTTATTTGGCTGCAGGAAAAGAAGAGAAACTTGCAGTGTGGTGGGGAGAAATGGAGACATCAGAATGTCACCTGCATCAAAATGGCAGCATTAGAATGTCACCTGCATCAAAAGGGTGACACAAAAACTTGCCTGCTTTAAAAGGGTGACCTCATGTGAAAAGCCAAAAAGGTGACCTCTTGTGAAAAGCCAAAGGGAGAGGAGGGTGGATAACACTCACCAGATAGAAAGGACAGCTGAAGGACTTGATCAGATGCTTGTGCTATCTGTCTGGTGAATGCAGATAGCGAGACCTCAAGTCAGCTGAAAGTTAGTGGCAACATTCTGAAGTTGTCCTTTTGACGCCAACATCATTCTGAAGTTGACCTTTCAATGCTGACGACTTGACTATGGTGGCATTTTTAACTCATTTTTTTTTTAGCTTGCCTTGCTCACAGAGACATTTGAATAGTAAACCATTTCTGAGAGTCTTATTCCTCCTATCACATCCTCTTGCAGGGACCGCCTAGCTCTTCAAACCCCAGTTACTTTAATCTGTGCAGAGATCTTAAAGGGATAGTAATACTTCGTTTTATCTTTATTTTATTTTGTAGGCATTAAAAAAACACAAAGAATGATATAAGTCTTATCTCTCAAACCTTTATGGTTTGGAAGATATTCACAAGCAAAGTTTCCCTCTCCTGCCCCTTTTACCTAGTGTAAGCCATCTCTTCTCAGATGTGGAATCCAGTCCATAGACCAGACAGATAACAGAAGGGGACATTCTTCTTCCTATCAGAACAATGAAATCCCTGCCCCCCTTGACAAGTTTTTCAGCTTTTTCCCGTATCTTAATTGAAGATTGTCCCTCTCTGCAATCTACCTGGGCACCTCCCTTCCGCTTTGGCTGAGAAGTTTTACATCAGTAAAAGGGGTGGGAGGGGGACACTTTGTCATTGAATTACTCTTGAACTACAACTCTGACAGAATTGAAATAACACTCTCCCAAAGTACAAATACTATGATGATTAATTAGAGCTGCTTTTATTATGAAACATTACTATCCCTTTAATGGTCACTGTGAATCACTTCTGAGTAAAACTCAATCTCATGACCATGGAGGAAGACTTTTTTTAAACACCCAATTTACAAACAAAGGATACAGAGGGGCCAATAGGATTTTCTAACCAGATTGCTGTAATTTCAGTTTTATTATTAAGAGGTTTTGGTATTCCTTTAACCCTTTGAGTCCCAGAGGTGTACACAATGCATTGTAGCTCAATGAGTTGTGTAAGCCTCTGGCACTCAAAGGGTCAAGGAATGGGACATTAATGCAAAGTGCTCTTGATTATGCCTGCATTCAAATCCACATTTTTATTGTCACATTGATGGAAGTGCATTCCTCTGTACATGTATCTATTTACCTGTGCACCCAGGTTTTTGTCAGTTCATGCTTGCAGTATGCACATATGTACAAGCACAGTTCACCGCTTAGCCAGCAACAACTTCTGGCCACACTAATTTATTATAAGGCTCATGTACTGGATTCTGGAGCAAGCCATTGAACCATAGGAAATAAATAAAATTTTTTATTGATTTAAATTGGGCTTTGAACCCCTTGCATGCTAGAGAGGTCTCCAAAGCACTGCTTCACAGTGCTTTGGAGCTCCCGTGACCATACAAGTTGTTAGAAGGACAATTTAAATACATTGAAGATTTGTTTATTCTGCCTTGTGCAATTAGTTTGCTGTAGGTTTGCTCCCATTTTTCTTAATACAACAGCCTCAGTGTATGTGCTCATGGACATCTATTTCCTGCCTGAACCTTTTATAGTTAACGGATCATGTCTTACCCAGCTTCAGTGGAACTAGTACTGGAACTTATTTTCTATTGGTTCAAATAAACGGCTGTTCACTTTTAGGGGCAGGCAAAAAGTTCAGATTTTTTTTTTTTAGGGAATTTTGACAAAACACTGACAATTTGCCACTTTAACTGTGAAGATTCCCTCATATGGACACCCCTCCCCTCAAAATGTTCTACTTTTGCTAGCCACAAGGGGGGTGTTAGACTCTGTATGTGAGGTTCTGGCTATACCAGTGTAGTGGGACAAGGCTGGAGGTCAGTATGTGCGGTCCTATGGCTACCAATGTAGAAGGACAAGACTGGAAAGTCAATATGTTGGATTCTATAAGAAGGCAAAAGAAATGGGGATGCTCTCAGTTATTCATAATGATATGACTTAGCATATTATATTTATTTATTGTTATAACAAAAGATAATCCACTGGTTGGCTTGCATAACAACCAATATATTGCAACACGGGGTTAACCTGAACCTGTAAGGATTTTCTTGTAGAAAAATAATTAGCCCAGAACAAAATCCAATATATTTTATTGTAAAAAGAATAAAACTCTTTTATATAGCACATCCAATGCTTTTCAGGATTCAAAGATCCTTTCATCAGGGATTCAAAGCCAGCTGCCGTAAGAAACTCTCTATTACTCTGCAACTCCGGTTAATGCAACCAATCAACTGCAATGTTAATGGAGATGTGCACAAAGAAGGAAATGCTGGTGGCCAGATCATTAAGCATCAGACTGGTAGCTTAGCAAATACATCATAATCTAGCAGCATGCGGCCGGCTCATAGCTTTGAATCACTAATGAAAGGATCATCAAATACTAATATATGTTGGATATGCTATATATAAGCATTTTATTGTTTTAATCTTTTTTAATAAATTATATTGGCTTTATGTTCTTGGCTGATTGTTGTTGTACAATGAAAGCCTGGTGGTTCCTAAGGGTACCTGTACAGGGGTAAGTTAAGTCCTATTGCGATATACTGGTTGTTGTCTAAGCCAACAGGTGGATTATCTTTTGTGAATTTATCATATAAAGAAGATGTGCTAAGTGACATCACTATATGTATAGTTTTTCTTGCTTTCTTGTTTCTTTTCTTCTCTTTCTTTTGAGGAGTACCTTCTATGAAGCAGCTGATTGAAAAAATATCTGCTTAGAGATCAGTGTAAAATCCCTCATGCGAGTGGCAATATAAATATGCAAGTAGGATACTTTACACTTGTATTTTTGGATACATTGAATACAGACATATTAACTCTATAAGCTTATTTGCTTTATGTGTGGGATAAGGCATAGGGCGGCGGGGGGTTAGCATGGGTGGTTCTATTGCAGTGGCACAAGGCTGGGTCCAGTAAACGTGGTTCTATTTCTACTGTGGGTCAAGGCTGAGGAGGTTAGTATGTGTTGATTTTTGGCTACTGTAGCACAAGGCTTGGGGTCAAAGCAACATAAGGTCTACTCCAGGCTACAACCCCCTATTGCTCTCTGCCAGCCAACATTAAGGAAATTATGGAAGATGTAGTATCACAACAGATGCAGGGCTTCATTTTGCTCATCTTGGCTACCAGACAGAGGGACGTTGCTGAGTGATCAATATGTTTGGTTCTCTGGCTACCATTGGACAAGGCTGGGAAGTCCATTGTGTGTGGATTTTTGGCTACCATGGGGCAAGGGCGGGATGGAGGTTAGTATGTGTGATTCTATGGCTACCAGTGCAGTGGGACAATGCTTTGGGTCAGTACATGTGGTTCTAGTGCAGTTGAACTAGGCAGGGGTTCACTGCAGAAAAAATGCACTTTTCTCAGGAATTCTCAGAAAGCAAAAAGTGCTGTTTTTGTTCTTTTGCGTAAACTTTTTCACCCATCTCTACTTCACATCACGGTAGGCAAAGGAAAAAGATACAGTGCTAACACACCATAATATACCCAAATAAATATATTCAAAAAAGATATAACCAATTGAATAAGATATGGAAGGGAGCAAGGAATAAGGGGGTTCTCCAGTCCCCAAACTAGGAATAAACTTTTTTTGGGGCTGTGTGCAGGCAGCCCAGCTGTCACTTCCTGTTTGCTGTACCTTTTCTCCAGGATGTTATAACTTGCCCACTTGTCCTAGTATAAGAAACCTAACCTACATGCCTTCCCTGCAGGACCCCCTTCTAACTGTGATGTATCCTTTAACTGTTTACACATTCCAGATGCACATGCATGGATGTTTTGTGTATCCCAGTATATAGTTAACCCTTTAAGACTACACACCCCTCTGCTCCATAAAGGGTTAAGCCCCTGTATTTGTGTCTATGAGAATCTGATGCTCCATGAGTTTAGTGAGATCCAAAATGAACACTAGTAGGCTTACTGACAAGAATCATTTTTGAGTCTGATGCACAAAGAATAATTAGAGTAATTCTGTTGTGAGCCAACTGCATCTTAAGAGGCAAAATGTCAAAATATAACCATTCAATGAAATCAGATGTTTTAAACCCTCGAATAATAAAGAGAACACCATCACACTGGTTTGGGAATGTTGTGTTTTGTTTTTTTATTTGTCCACTATGGTGCACTTGGTTATGCCCCAGAATTGCTCCAGATGTCCTTAGCACATCGGCCTTAATGTTTTACCTTGTCAGTGGGCAGGTTTGCCTCTGTGTGTGCTACTGTCTGTCTTTATCAATTTTCATTGTAACTGCAGTTGTCTGTAGTTACTTCCTCTTTCTTTGTGTATCTACATAATTTATTTTCATAGTGAACATATATATATACATATATATATATATATAGATAGATATATATATTATATATATAAAACAATAAGCCTCATTGCATAATTTATGGTACCCCACACACAGAACATAATTTATGCCTCCTCAGAAAAGAAACTCGCATTGAACAGAATGTCTAATTACATAATTTATGTCTCATTAAGAGACACAACTCCTATTGGGTGATTGAATGGGGACTTTACTGCTCTCATTGGGTGATTCAATGGGGGCGTGTTTATCATACAGGGAGTTGGCCCGCCCCCTCCAGCCCGCCCACCATTATCCAACTGACAAAAATAAAAATATATAACTGCCACTCGCTCCTGAGATAGGGATATCAGCAGCTTCTCCTGGTCCACTCACACTCTGTCAGGATCATGACCCCACAAACACACTGTTTCACCTCCCACAGACAACTGTAACCCTCCATACACTCTGTTTCAGTATGAGGGTGTAATGTTCCCATAAAATACAAACTTAATAGCAACTCTTATTTAACTCATCATCTCTTCAGTCACCTCACAGTCTCAACTGTCACTCCTCCACTTCCTGCTTCCTGATTCCTACCCTTTCTCCTTAAAGGGAGAGAGATGCTTTGCTGTATTTTACAGAGGGCAAGCCTCAAACACCACTTTCTATTTGATACCTCAGCATATTGCTACATTGCTTCAACTGAAGAGCCACCGTGTGTTATATTGCTATGTTAGCTCAACTTAACCCTTTGAGTGCCAGAGGGGTAAGCAACGCATTGCAAAGCACACATTCTGTCTCACACTCTCACACAGTCTCTCACACAGTCGCAGTCTCACAGTCGCACACACTCTCAGTCTCTCACTCTCACACAGTCTCACACAGTCTCACACTCTCAGTCTCACACTCTCAGTCTCACACTCTCACACAGTCTAACACAGTCTCACACTCTCAGTCTCACACTTTCACACAGTCTCACACTCTCAGTCTCACACAGTCTCTCTCGCAGTCTCTCACAGTCTCTCTCGTAGTCTCTCACAGTCCCTCACACTCTCACAGTCCCTCAAACTCTCACAGTCCCTCACACTCTCAGTCCCACACACTCTCAGTCTCACACTCTCACAGTCTCTCTCGCAGTCTCTCACAGTCTCTCTCGCAGTCTCACACAGTCTCTCTCGCAGTCTCACACAGTCTCTCTTGCAGTCTCACACAGTCCCTCACACTCTCACAGTCCCTCACACTCTCACAGTCTCTCACACTCTCTCAGTCCCACACTCTCTCAGTCCCTCTCGCAGTCTCACACAGTCTCTCTAGCAGTCTCTCACTCTCTCACAGTCTCACACTCTCAGTCTCACACTCTCAGTCTCACACAGTCTCTCTCGTAGTCTCACACAGTCTCTCTCGCAGTCTCACACAGTCTCACTCGCAGTCTCACACTCAGTCTCACACTCAGTCTCACACTCACAGTCTCTCTCGCAGTCTCTCTCGCAGTCTCACACAGTCTCTCTCACAGTCTCTTACACTCTCTCACACACCGTCTCACACAGTCTCTCACACAGTCACAGTCTCTCGCAGTATCACACTCTCGCAGTCTCACACAGTCGCAGTCTCACACTCTCACAGTCTCTCACAGTCTCTCTCGCAGTCTCACACAGTCTCTCTCGCAGTCTCACACAGTCTCTCTAGCAGTCACTCACAGTCTCTCTAGCAGTCTCTCAAGTCTCTCACAGTCTCACTCTCACAGTCTCACACTCTCAGTCTCACACAGTCTCTCTCGCAGTCTCTTACACTCTCTCACACACCGTCTCACACAGTCTCTCACACAGTCGCAGTCTCACACTCTCACAGTCTCTCACAGTCTCTCTCGCAGTCTCACACAGTCTCTCTCGCAGTCTCACACAGTCTCTCTAGCAGTCACTCACAGTCTCTCTAGCAGTCTCTCAAGTCTCTCACAGTCTCACTCTCACAGTCTCACACTCTCAGTCTCACACAGTCTCTCTCGCAGTCTCTTACACTCTCTCACACACCGTCTCACACAGTCTCTCACACAGTCACAGTCTCACACTCTCGCAGTCTCACACTCTCGCAGTCTCACACAGTCGCAGTCTCACACTCACACAGTCTCTCACAGTCTCTCTCGCAGTCTCTCTCGCAGTCTCTCTAGCAGTCTCTCACTCTCTCTCGCAGTCTCACACAGTCCCTCACACTCACAGTCCCACACACTCGCAGTCCCACACACTCGCAGTCTCACACACTCGCAGTCTCACACAGTCTCACACTTTCACACAGTCTCACACTCTGTCTCACAGTCTCACACAGTCTCTCTCGCAGTCTCACACAGTCTCTCTTGCAGTCTCACACACTCTCAGTCTCACACACTCTCAGTCTCACACACTCTCAGTCTCACACACTCTCAGTCTCACACTCTCAGTCTCACACTCTCAGTCTCACACTCTCAGTCTCTCCCAGTCTCTCTCGCAGTCTCACAGTCCCTCACACTCTCACAGTCCCTCACACTCTCACAGTCTCACACTCTCGCAGTCTCACACTCTCGCAGTCTCACACTCTCGCAGTCTCACAGTCTCTCTCAGTCTCACAGTCTCTCTCAGTCTCACACTCTCAGTCTCACACTCTCAGTCTCACACTCTCACAATCTCACAGTCTCTCTCGCAGTCTCACACAGTCTCTCTCGCAGTCTCACATAGTCTCTCACACTCTCACAGTCCCTCACACTCTCACAGTCTCTTACATTCTCACACTCTCTCACACACCGTCTCACACAGTCTCTCACTCTCGCAGTCTCACACAGTCTTTCTCACACTCTCACAGTCTCACACAGTCCCTCACACTGACAGTCTCTCACAGTCTCTCACACTCTCACACTCACACACAGTCTCACACTCACACACAGTCTCACACTCACACACAGTCTCACACTCACACACAGTCTCACACTCTCTCACAGTCTCACACACAGTCTCACACTCTCTCACAGTCTCACACACAGTCTCACAGTCTCACACACAGTCTCACAGTCTCACACACAGTCTCACACTCTCACACAGTCACACTCTCACAGTCTCTCTCTCACACACAGTCTCACACACAGTCTCACAGTCTCTCTCACACTCTGTCACACTCTCACACACAGTCTCACACTCTCACACAGTCTCACACACAGTCTCACACTCTCTCACACACTCTCTCTCACACTCAGTCTCTCACACTCTCTCTCACAGTCTCTCACTCTCTCGCACACAGTCTCACACTCACACAGTCTCGCACACAGTCACTCACACAGTCTCACACTCACACACAGTCTCACAGTCTCTCACTCTGTCTCACAGTCTCTCACTCTCACAGTCTCTCACAGTCTCACACACAGTCTCACACTCTCTCACAGTCTCACACACAGTCTCACAGTCTCACACTCTCTCTCACACTCTCTCAGTCTCACTCTCACACAGTCTCACTCTCACACTCTCACTCAGTCTCACTCTCTCACTCTCACACACTCACATACTCTCAGTCTCGCACTCTCTGTCTCGCACTCTCTGTCTCACACACAGTCTCACACACAGTCTCACACACAGTCTCTCACACAGTCTCTCTCACACACAGTCTCTCTCACATACACACTCATACACACAGTCTCTCTCACACACACACTCATACACACAGTCTCTCTCACACACACACACACTCACACACACAGTCTCTCAGTCTCGCACGCTCTCAGTCTCGCACGCTCTCAGTCTCGCACGCTCTCACAGTCTAACACTCTCAGTCTCACTCTCTCACTCTCACAGTCTCTCACTCTCACACTCTCACACAGTCTCACTCTCTCACACAGTCTCACTCTCACTCTCACACACTCACATACTCTGTCTCGCACTCTCTGTCTCACACTCATACAGTCTCACACACAGTCTCACACACAGTCTCTCTCACACACAGTCTCTCTCACACACACACTCACACACACAGTCTCTCAGTCTCACACGCTCTGTCTCGCACACTCTCAGTCTCACACTCTCAGTCTCACACTCTCAGTCTCACACTCTCAGTCTCTCACTCTCAGTCTCTCTCGCAGTCTCACAGTCCCTCACACTCTCACAGTCCCTCACACTCTCACAGTCCCTCACACTCTCACAGTCTCACACTCTCGCAGTCTCACACTCTCGCAGTCTCACACTCTCGCAGTCTAACACAGTCTCTCGCAGTCTCACAGTCTCTCTCAGTCTCACACTCTCAGTCTCACACTCTCACAATCTCACAGTCTCTCTCGCAGTCTCACACAGTCTCTCTCGCAGTCTCACATAGTCTCTCACACTCTCACAGTCCCTCACACTCTCACAGTCCCTCACACTCTCACAGTCTCTTACATTCTCACACTCTCTCACACACCGTCTCACACAGTCTCTCACACAGTCAGTCTCACACAGTCTCACACTCTCGCAGTCTCACACAGTCTCAGTCTCACACTCTCACAGTCTCACACAGTCCCTCACACTGACAGTCTCTCACAGTCTCTCACACTCTCACAGTCTCGCACAGTCTCACACTCACACACAGTCTCACACTCACACACAGTCTCACAGTCTCACACTCTCTCACACTCTCTCACAGTCTCACACTCTCTCACAGTCTCACACACAGTCTCACACACAGTCTCACAGTCTCACACACAGTCTCACACTCTCACACAGTCTCACACTCTCACACAGTCACACTCTCACAGTCTCTCTCTCTCACACAGTCTCACACACAGTCTCACAGTCTCTCTCACACTCTGTCACAC
Organism: Rhinophrynus dorsalis; assembly: GCA_037306005.1. Taxonomy (NCBI): domain Eukaryota; kingdom Metazoa; phylum Chordata; class Amphibia; order Anura; family Rhinophrynidae; genus Rhinophrynus; species Rhinophrynus dorsalis. The sequence goes on from CM074718.1 coordinate 651,807,107, forward strand.
TCTCACACACAGTCTCACACTCACACAGTCTCGCACACAGTCACTCACACAGTCTCACACTCACACACAGTCTCACAGTCTCTCACTCTCACAGTCTCTCACTCTGTCTCACAGTCTCTCACTCTCACAGTCTCTCACTCTCACAGTCTCTCATTCTCACAGTCTCTCACTCTCACAGTCTCACACACAGTCTCACACTCTCTCACAGTCTCACACACACAGTCTCACAGTCTCACACACAGTCTCACATTCTCTCTCACACTCTCTCAGTCTCACTCTCACACAGTCTCACTCTCACACTCTCACTCAGTCTCACTCTCTCACTCTCACACACTCACATACTCTCAGTCTCGCACTCTCTGTCTCACACACAGTCTCACACACAGTCTCTCACACAGTCTCTCTCACACACAGTCTCTCTCACATACACACTCATACACAGTCTCTCTCACACACACACTCACACACACAGTCTCTCAGTCTCGCACACTCTCAGTCTCGCACGCTCTCAGTCTCGCACGCTCTCACAGTCTAACACTCTCAGTCTCATTCTCTCACTCTCACAGTCTCTCACACTCTCACACAGTCTCACTCTCTCACACAGTCTCACTCTCACACACTCACATACTCTGTCTCGCACTCTCTGTCTCGCACTCTCTGTCTCGCACTCTCTGTCTCGCACTCTCTGTCTCGCACTCTCTGTCTCGCACTCTCTGTCTCGCACTCTCTGTCTCGCACTCTCTGTCTCACACTCACACAGTCTCACACACAGTCTCACACACAGTCTCTCTCACACACAGTCTCTCTCACACACACACTCACACACACAGTCTCTCAGTCTCACACGCTCTGTCTCGCACACTCTCAGTCTCACACTCTCAGTCTCACACTCTCAGTCTCACACTCTCAGTCTCACACTCTCAGTCTCTCACAGTCTCTCTCGCAGTCTCACAGTCCCTCACACTCTCACAGTCCCTCACACTCTCACAGTCTCACACTCTCGCAGTCTCACACTCTCGCAGTCTCACACTCTCGCAGTCTCACACTCTCGCAGTCTAACACAGTCTCTCGCAGTCTCACAGTCTCTCTCAGTCTCACACTCTCAGTCTCACACTCTCAGTCTCACACTCTCAGTCTCACACTCTCACAATCTCACAGTCTCTCTCGCAGTCTCACACAGTCTCTCTCGCAGTCTCACATAGTCTCTCACACTCTCACAGTCCCTCACACTCTCACAGTCCCTCACACTCTCACAGTCTCTTACATTCTCACACTCTCTCACACACCGTCTCACACAGTCTCTCACACAGTCACAGTCTCACACAGTCTCACACTCTCGCAGTCTCACACAGTCTCAGTCTCACACTCTCACAGTCTCACACAGTCCCTCACACTGACAGTCTCTCACAGTCTCTCACACTCTCACAGTCTCGCACAGTCTCACACTCACACACAGTCTCACACTCACACACAGTCTCACACTCTCACACTCTCTCACACTCTCACACTCTCTCACAGTCTCACACTCTCTCACAGTCTCACACACAGTCTCACAGTCTCACACTCTCACACAGTCTCACACTCTCACACAGTCACACTCTCACAGTCTCTCTCTCACACACAGTCTCACACACAGTCTCACAGTCTCTCTCACACTCTGTCACACTCTCACACACAGTCTCACACTCACACAGTCTTGCACACAGTCACTCACACAGTCTCACACTCACACACAGTCTCACAGTCTCTCACTCTCACAGTCTCTCACTCTCAGTCTCTCACTCTCACAGTCTCTCATTCTCACAGTCTCTCACTCTCACAGTCTCACACACAGTCTCACACTCTCTCACAGTCTCACACACACAGTCTCACAGTCTCACACACAGTCTCACATTCTCTCTCACACTCTCTCAGTCTCACTCTCACACAGTCTCACTCTCACACTCTCACTCAGTCTCACTCTCTCACTCTCACACACTCACATACTCTCAGTCTCGCACTCTCTGTCTCACACACAGTCTCACACACAGTCTCTCACACAGTCTCTCACACACACAGTCTCTCTCACATACACACTCATACACACAGTCTCTCTCACACACACACTCATACACACAGTCTCTCTCACACACACACACTCACAGTCTCTCAGTCTCGCACGCTCTCAGTCTCTCACGCTCTCAGTCTCACACGCTCTCACGCTCTCACAGTCTAACACTCTCAGTCTCACTCTCTCACTCTCACAGTCTCTCACTCTCACACAGTCTCACTCTCACACTCTCACACAGTCTCACTCTCTCACACAGTCTCACTCTCACACACTCACATACTCTGTCTCGCACTCTCTGTCTCACACTCACACAGTCTCACACACAGTCTCACACACAGTCTCACACACACACAGTCTCTCTCACACACAGTCTCTCAGTCTTGCACACTCTGTCTCGCACACTCTGTCTCGCACACTCTGTCTCGCACACTCTGTCTCGCACACTCTGTCTCGCACACTCTGTCTCGCACACTCTGTCTCGCACACTCTGTCTCGCACACTCTGTCTCGCACACTCTCAGTCTCGCACACTCTCACGCTCTCACACTCTCACAGTCTCACTCTCTCACACTCTCACTCTCTCACTCTCACAGTCTCTCACTCTCACAGTCTCTCACTATCACAGTCTCTCACTCATTCACACTCTCAGTCTCACACGCTCTCACACTCTCACAGTCTCAGAGTCTCTCTCTCTCACAGTCTCTCTCTCTCACTCTCACACTGTCTCACTCCTCCACACGCTCAGTCTCACACACTCGCACTCTCTGTCTCACACTCTCTCAGTCTCGCACTCTCTCAGTCTCGCACTCTCTCAGTCTCGCACTCTCTCAGTCTCACATGCTCTCACAGTCTCACACACACAGTCTCTCTCACACTCTCTCTCACACTCTCTAACTCTCTCAGTCTCAAACTCTCTCACACTCTCTGTCTCACACTCTCTCACACTCTCTCAGTCTCACACTTTCTCAGTCTCACACTTTCTCAGTCTCACACTCTCTCAGTCTCACACTCTCTGTCTCACACTCTCAGTCTCACACTCTCTGTCTCACACTCTCTGTCTCACACTCTCTGTCTCACACTCTCAGTCTCACACTCTCTGTCTCACACTCTCTGTCTCACACTCTCTCAGTCTCACACACTCCCTCTCAGAGTCTCTCTCAGAGTCTCTCTCACAGTCTCTCACACTCTCAGTCTCACAGTCTCTCACACTCTCAGTCTCAGTCTCTCACACTCTCAGTCTCAGTCTCTCACACTCTCTCTCACACTCTCACAGTTTTACACACTCTCACAGTCTCACACACTCTCTCACACTCACATTCTCACACTCTCAGTCTCACACACTCTCTCACACTCACATTCTCACACTCAGTCTCACACAGTCTCTCTCACTCTCTCAGTCTCACACCCAATCACTCACACACTCAATCACACTCACACAGTCTCACTCAATCACACTCTCACAGTCTCACTCAATCACACTCACACACTCTCAATCACACTCTCACAGTCTCACTCAATCACACTCACACTCTCACACAGTCTCACTCGCACTCAATCACACTCTCGGAGTCTCACACTCAATCACACTCTCACACTTACAGTCTCGCAGTCACACTCAATCACAATCACACACTCACACTCAACCACACTCACACTCAATCACACTCACACTCAATCACACTCTCACCCTTAATCACACTCACACCCTCAATCACTCACACCCTCTCACTATCATACACACTCTCACTCACACATTCTTACTCAATCACACACACTCACTAACACACTCACTCAATCACACACACGCAATCATTCAATCTCGCACTCAAACGCAATCACTCACACGTAATCACACCCCGGGAGCCAGCATGATCCACCTTCCACCATAGTATGTGCAATTACCACATGCATTTCAATTACATGAATGAATGCCAGTCACTCACATCTCGGGAGCCAGCACGATCCACCTTCCACCATAGTATGTGCAATTACCACATGCATTTCAACTATATGAATGAATGCCACAGTGGAGGCATAAGTACAAACACAAACTCATTACAATGACACATAAGTCAACCCCTTATGACTCACTTCTGTGTGTGTGTGTCTCTGTGTGTCTCTGTGTGTGCCTGTGTGTTTCTCACTGTGTGTGTTGCATGTCTGTATCACACTGTATGTGTCTGCATGTATGTGTGTATGACTGTCGCTCTTTAAGCATCTCAGTGCATGCGTGTGCATTTGCGTGTGTGTCTCTGTGTTTGTCTCGCATCCGTGTGTGTGCATTAATTCCCTATATATCCTGACGGGCAACGCCGTCCCACATTGCTAGTATATATATATATATATATATATATATATATATATATATATACATAGCCACTATCAATCCATAGCAGTATATATGGCAGCAGGAAGACCAGATCAATGAGTGCAAAGAATAACTGGTTTCTATACACCTGCCTTTGAACTTTAGACTTTGGAACACACAGCACGGTGTCACACCTAGAGAAGCTAAAACTGGGACAATATCAACTTAGGCCAGACTCATAAAAAAGATGAATGTTTGGTCAGGTTAGAAGATGGACATTGGCTATATCATAATGGAGACAATTATGACAAATAATTTTGAATTTGTATTGTACAGTTGTTCAGTGTTCTGAAATACCTTCCAGACTCAGACATTTCAAACCAGTAAAGGTTATTGATACTATCATAGACATTGGCCATGCCCTTATACCTATGGTAAAATAAGAAAAAACAACTAGAATAGCAAAAGAATCCATTGCCATGATGAAAAAGTGATGAAAAATGAAGCAAAACGGCAATATTACAAATGAACAACACCATAAGGAAGAGCATAAAGAAGAAATGTGCAAGTTTGAATTTAATTTGAATTGTATTCATATAGTTGTAAGGATAAAGGAAACAATTAAATGTAGTGTCAGAGGCTGAATCTGTTCGAGGAGTTTTGTTAGAAGAAGTAGAGGCTGCATTTAAATCAAAGAAAAATGGCAAAGCAGCTGGACCTGATAAAGTCACTATTGGAATGTTGAAAGCTGGAGGTCAACCGTTATTCAAAGCCCTTGCAAAGCTATTTTCAAAATACCTGCTACTTAACAAAGTGCCTGAAACATGTAAAAATTCAGACGTAATCTAACTGCACAAAGGAGGTGATAAAGCGGATCTAAAACCTACAGACCAATAAACCTATTGCCAGTCATACGCAAGGTTTTCACAATTAAGAAGAATAGATACAATACTTTATGCAACACAACCTAAAGAGGAAGCAGGCTTCAGAAGTGGCTTCCATACAATGGACCATATCCAAACAGTACAACAAGCAATATAATGAATACAATCTTCCATTATGCAAAGCCTTCTTTGACTATGAAAAGGCCTTTGACTCAGTGAAATAGCAAGCAAAAATCAATTGCCTGATCAACCAAGAAATAAATGGAGCTTACATCAATATTCTCCAATCAATATATTAAAATGCAACTGCATCAGTAAAGTTCAACTATGATTGAGTTCAGATCAGCATAGAAAAAGGCATCCAACAAGGAGACACAATCTCTCCAAGACTATTTTCAGCTTGTATAGAAGAAATTATTAGCAAACTAAATTGGGGCAAAAAAGAATTTAAGATTATTGGAGATTACCTACCTCACTTAAGTTTTGCAGACAATATCATACTCTTTGCCAGCAGTTTGAAATACTGCAAGCGAACATTCAAGAACTACAACAGGCAAGCAACACGTTTGGTCCGAAGATGAACAGCAATCAAACACGTTGTGTTTAACGGGTTTACCATATGAAGGAATCTCAGTCGATGGAAAAGAACTAGCAGTGGACTAGTATGTTTAATCCTTTCAGTGCCATATGGGTGTGCAGTGCATTGGGTACCTCTCTGGCAGTCAAATGGTTAACCTGGACAGGAAATGTCAATAGATGGAAACACAATGTTGGAAATAAAAATTAGGATGGCAAGGAAAACTTAGTGGTATTGTCTTTAAGACAAATTTACTTCTCTTCCTCAAGCAAAAAGTTTTTGACCAATGTGTCCTTCCTGTTCTTACTTATGGCTGTAAAACCTGGACATGTCAAAGCATGCAATGTCAAATTTTGAACAAAACAAAAAGAGACCCAAAAAATATGTGTTTGGACTCATCGTCAGCAAATAAAGGTTTATGACATTATTGAAAGCATAAAGTGCCTAAAATGGAAATGGGCAGGACTTGGCAAGAAGACCCGATAGTAGATGGACCAAAACACATTTTGGAATGGATTCCACTTTATAATAAACACCCTGGAAAAAGAACAAAGTGAACATGGGTTGGTGAAATTACCAAATTCACAGTGGCAACGGAAATCACAAGTCCAAAATTATTGGAAACTTGCTGATGAGGACTGCAGTGATTCAACAATGGCTGATTATGATAATTAAATTATATATATATATATATATATATATATATATATATGAATTGTGCAATAGTTTTAGGCAGGTTTGAAAAATGCTGTAAAGTAAGAATGCTTTCAAAAATAGACATGTTAATAATATATATTTATCAAAATCCATACTGAGCGAACAGAAGAAAAATCTAAATCCACCCTCTGCCTTCAAAACAGCATCAGTTCTTCTTGCACACACTTTTTAAGGAACTCAGCAGGTAGGTTGTTCCAAACATCTTCAAGAACTATACACAGTTAATGTGTGAATTTAGCTAGCCTCAGTTGCTTCTCTCTCTTCATTTAATCTCATACAGACTCGATGATGTTGATATCACAACTCTCGGGGGTGGCCATACCATCACTTCCAGAACTCCTTGTTCATATTCTTAATGACTTTGGCTGTATGTTTTGGAGTCATTGACATGCTGCTGAATAAATTGGCGGCCAATCAGATGCCTCCGTGATGGTGTTGCATGATGGATAAATATCTGCCTGTATTCTTAGCATTGAGGAAATCATTAATTCTGACCAAATCCCCAACTCTGTTTGTAGAAATATATCCCCAAACTTGCAAGGAATCTCCACCACGTTTTACTGTTCCCACAGACACTCATTCTTCTACCACTCTCCAGCCCTTCGGTAAACAAACTGCCTTCTGCTACAGTCGAATTTTTAAAATTTTGACTCATCAGTCCAGAACACCTGCTGCCATTTTTCTGCACCCCAGTTCCTATTTTTCATGCATAGTTGAGTCCCTTGGCCTTGTTTCCACATTGTAGTTATGATTTTTTATGGCTGTAAGTCTTCCATGAAGACCACTTCTGGCCAGACTTCTCCAGACAGTAGATGAGTGTACCAGGGCCCCACTGTTTTCTGCTAATTCTGAGCTGATGGCAGTGCTGAACATCTTCCAATTGCAAAAGGAAAGTAAGCATGATGTGTGTTTCATCTGATTCAATTTCCTTGGCCGACCACTATGTCTACGGTCCTCAGCATTGCTTGTGTCTTTGTGTTTCTTCAAATGAGATTGCACAGCACATCTGGAAACCCCTGTCTGCCTTGAAATTTCTGCCTGTGAAAGACCTTCCTGGTGCAGTATAAATACCTTGTGTCTTATTTCTGTGCTCAGACTTTTGACATTAAAATGATTGTGTTTCAACCTACATATTAAATTGATGATCATTAGCACCTGCTTGGTTTAATTGTTTAATAATACACCTGACTATATGCCTACATAATCCCTATAATTGTGCAAGTGTACCTAGAAGAACTGGTGCTGTTTTAAAGGCAAAGGGTGGTCACAGGAATGGATAGAAACACTCATGGGCCTGGTCCACTTCCTAAATAAATATTTTATAAATGAGTCAGAAGTGGACCAAAGCATCAATATAAATATTTTAGAAAACATTTACACATGTTGGTTATGTCCTGTGATTTTTCCATAATACTGGTTTGATAAAAGCAGTCCAGTGAGTGCTTTTCTTGATACTATGTACTACGTGTACTTCGTGTCAAAGTTTCGATGTGAGATGCCACATCTGATGAAGATAAGTCCAGAGTTTGCCGGCTCTTCTTTCTCTTTTATAGTATGTGTGTGTATTTATATATGTGTGTATATATATATATATATATATATATATATATATATATATATATATATATATATCCTATTTAATAATTCGCTAAATTGTGTGCGACGCCACAGTCATGTGCAGTAGAGACTGCCAGTGACGAGGCTGATATAGAGCGGGGCGCTCCGAAGGAGCGTCCTGCTCTGTATTAGCCGTGGCTCGTGCAGTATCTACTGTGCATGACTGCACCGCGACCGGCTGGAACTGTATCAGCCGTGGGGCGGGCAGTCTCTACTGTGCATAACTGCCCCATGACCGGCTGCCAGTGGCACTGTGGCCCATGTAACGGGCTCTTCAACTAGTATAAAATAAAATCCGTTTCCCATCTCTTTCAAATGCATTTATAATTTAAACTACAAAGATTTCCATTTTCACCTTTTTATTGAAACCATTTTCATATCATGCACATTATTGCTTTTTTGAAATTGATGTGAAAATTATTCTTGTTTTAGTCCATAAATTTGAAGATAATTATAGTGTTCACTGAGCCAGAAAACAATAGTTTTTCATTATTGTTTTTGTGTACATTTGCTTGACAAGAGGTTAAAAAAAATGTCTAATAGGTCATATTCTTTTAAATTCAAATTTGATTTTGTCAATTAACGATTTTCATGGCACTGTTGTGCTATAAGCTTTTGTCACACACTTCAATCTGGAACACCAATTGCAAATTGATCAGCATACTAATCTTTTATTGAGAATCTTCACACTCTCATTCCGCATTTTTTCAATTGTTACTTAATACACCAGGAATAAAATCATTGTAGTGTAAGAAGGTAGACTAGAAATAATAAGTTAATTATAGATTTCTTCTTTTTATGGTAATGCAAGAAACAATATATCTAACTAGAATGCTATTAGGGAAAAAATGTATGCAGCGCTATTTCCACTTTTTCTTAGATGACTTTCACTTAAAGGGATAGTAATACTTAAAATGTAAAAAAAATATGTTTTAGGGTTTATCCCCCTGAGTAAAACAAGAGTACTCCCACTGCTGAAAGGTGTTTCATTCAAACGTTATTAATTTTCAAATTTGATTTTTTTAGGTGCAATATCACAGTGGCCTGAAATTGTACAGTGGCGCTGTTGCTACACCATCCTATGGAGATTTATGGTCCCGGGACCAGAGCTGTCCATAGGATCGTGTAGCAACAGCGCCACTGTACAATTTCAGGTCACTGTGATATTGCACCCAAAAAATTCAACTTTGAAAATTAATAACTTTTGAATGAAACACCTTTCAGCAGTGGGAGTACTCTTGTTTTATTCAGGGGGATAAACCCTACAAAATATTTTTTTTTACATTTTAAGTATTACTATCCCTTTAAAAATATTTGAAATAGCTTTCACCCTTTTTCGCTTATATTATGTTCCATTCTCAAAATTATTTTGTGATCCATATAGTAATTAGCCTTTTAGTGCCAGAGAGGTATGCAGCCCATGCTCTGAATACCTCCCTGGCACTCAAATGGTTAAACACTCAACAGCTGATATACATGGGAATATTGTGCAGTTCGGGGAAAAATTAACTGCAACACAGCGAACAAAATCATCCCAGTTGATTTATATAGGGCTCTTTGCTAACAGTCAAAAGGTTAAAAGTTCCATTTACTCCAATAGGAATCTAGAATATTGTTATTTCTTGCCTGTGGTGCTGTTTGTTTGTTCTCTAATCACATTACTTTTCCTTTGTCCAGAGACGTCACTGCCATATAAGCTATTTAAAGGGATAGTAATACTTCGTTTTAACTTTATTTTATTTTGTAGGCATTAAAAAAACATGAAGAATGATATAAGTCTTATCTCTTAATCCTTTATGGTTTATGAGATATTCACAAGCAAAGTTCCCCTCCCCGCCCTTTCTCCTAGTGTAAGCCATCTCTTCTCAGATGTGGATCAGGTTGTAAGACCAGACAGATAACAGAAGGGGACAATTTTCTTTGTATGAAAACAATGAAAGCCCTTCCCCCCTTGACAAGTTTTTCAGCTTTTTCCCTTATCTTAATTGAAGATTGTCCATCTCTGCAGTCTACCTGGGCATCTCCCTTCTGATCTGGCTGAACGGGGGGGGGGGGATACTTTGCTTGTGAATATCTCTTAAACCGTAAAGGTTTGAGAGATAAGACTTATATCGTTCTTCATGTTTTTTTAATGCCTACAAGATAAAATAAAGTTAAAACGAAGTATTACTATCCCTTTAAGTAGCTGCTTAGGACTACAACTTGGTCAGAGCACCCTGCAGCTGATGCACTAATATTGTAGGCTATGTGAAAGCTTGAATAATTTGTTGTGTAATACTAATAATTATTATTACTATAATGACCTGGTAAACCCAATGGAGAAAGAGAGAGAGAAGGAACCTCGCTGCAGTGCTGACGTGTGGTGTTACTGGCGTCAGCATGATGTCATGTGACTGAGTGGCTAGGACATCATAAGAAAAACCCACCTCCATACTATGAAGAGCGGAAGCCATTGAGTCACTGCCCAACACTTCTCTTCATTTTGTGTGGCTTAGGCGCTTCTGTCTGATGTGCTGATTGATTGAAGCTCTCTCTCCTCCGCTGAGCCTACCTGTCCAATCATGTCTTCAATGACTAGTATTAGTTACTAGTTGAAGAGCCCGTTACACGGGCCACAGTGCCACTGCCAGCCAGTCGCAGGGCAGTCATATGCAGTAGAGACTGCCCGCTCTGTATCAGCCGCGGCGTGGGCAGTCTCTACTGCGCATGACTGCAGCACGTGCAGCAGTCTCTGCTGCGCATGACTGTGTCGTTACACACGTTTTAGCGAATTATTATATAGGATATTTATAGAGAACCATCCCAGTTTGCAAAGTTGTTTAGCTGAGTGTCATGTAATAAGACATATAAATACCAACCAATACAGAGGCTATTGCTTTCCATGCATGCAACGTCTGGTAATCAATAGATAAGAATAATTAGGCTGACCATACCTCACCTTTAAAAAGGGACACACATGAAAAATGAATACTATAGGGTTGCTTTGATTTTGGTACCCTCCTGAAATATGCCTATTTCCTATGTGTCCCTTTTTATGGTCATCCTAAGAATAATATATATATAGACCACCTGGTTAGTTCTACATACACCCCCTTGTAATATATGTGTTTGAAGAGAAAGAGGCTAGATGATTCCTCTCATCCTATCGTCTCTCTTGTGGCAACTGAGGAATGCTACACAGAAGTGGTGTTGGGGGGCATGGGCGATAAGAGACAGAGGTGGGGTAAGTGGAGGGATGGGTTAAGGCAGGTACGTTTATTAGGAAGCTGTAGGACAATGGAAATTGGTAAGAACTGGGGTGAAGGAAGAAAGGCAGAGTTGAGCGGTTGGTGATGGGGAGGGTGAGCAAAACCCACTTTCCTTAACATCTGCACACAGTAATGATCATATAAATTCTAGAGTGAACCCAACGGATTGGGAAGGAATGTGCTGGAGACCGCTCTAGCTTTCAAGAAATTAACTGAGTACCAGAGCAGAGGGCAACATATTGCTTTGCACCACTCTGGCACTCAAATGGTTAAGAGTTTCATGTTCATTTTACCCCTGAGGTACAGTTTGTTTGAAAAAGACCCCTAAATTTGCTGTACAAACCAATGAACTGATTTTTTGATACATTCATACCTTTTATTTTATAATTTTACAGATGTAGGAGCTTTCATTGTGACTCCCAGCTGCTGACTGGCTTGGAGTTTCAAAGTTGTGATTGGCTGAATAACAGCCAGTCATAGCTTTGGGATCAGTATTCTGTCTGTTTTAGGTACTTTTTTTAGTAGTCACTGTTTTTGGCTTTCAGAGACAATAAGGGCTTTGGGATTAAAGGAAAAAATATTTTATTTTTTTCTGTTTTTTAATGCAGTTAACCATATGTTTAAATAACGTAATTGGTATTTGCTAATCTTCTATATATATATAAAAGAATAAGCCTCATTGCATAATTTATGGTACCTCACACACAGAACATAATTTATGTCTCCTCATAAAACAAACACACATTGAACAGAATGCCTCATTACATAATTTATGTCTCATTAGGAGACACAACTCCTATTGGGTGATTCAGTGGGGACTTTACTGCTCCCATTGGGTGATTCAATGGGGGCATGTTTATCATACAGGGAGTTGGCCCGCCCACCACTATCCAACTGACAAAAAAAAATATAGCTGCCACTCGCTCCTGAAGTAGGGGATATCAATAACTTCTCCTGGTCCACACACACTTTCACTCAGGATCATGACCCCACAAACACACTGTTTCACCTCCCACAGATAATTGTAACCCTCCATACACTCTGTTTCAATATGAGGGTGTAATGTTTCCATAAAATACAAACTCGGGGATAGACTTAATAGCAACTCTTTTATTTAACTCCTTTCATCTCTTCAGTCAACCTCACTAACTGTCTGTTTTCAACTGTCACTCCTCCACTTCCTGCTTCCCGCCCTTTCTCCTTAAAGGGAGAGAGCTGCTTTGCTGTATGTTACAGAGGCAAGCCTCAAACACCACTATCTATTTGTTCCCTCAGCATATTGCTACGCTGCCTCAACTGAAGAGCCACCGTGTGTTATATTGCTATGTTACCATAACTTAACCCTTTGAGTTCCAGAGGGGTACGCAACGCATTGCAAAGCTGGAGTTACTGCTCTCATTGGGTGATTCAGTGGGGGAGTGATTTAAATCATGCAGGGATTTGGCCTGTCCCCACTATCCAGCCTGCCCACCACTATCCAAGTAACTGAAAAAACAAAATGGCTGCCACTAGCTCCTACACCACAGACAGAAACACATCAGCCAAAAAAAACCACACACACACTCAACTACACACACACTCTCCACACTCACACTCTCACATTCACACTCACTCACTCACACACTCTCACTCAATCACACACACACTCTCACTCAATAACACACACTCACTCATGCACTCACTCTCTCATTCACTCTCATACACCCTCTCACACTCTCACATTCACTCACTCACACACTCTCACTCAATAACACACATACTCACTAACACATTCACGCAATCACTCACGCAATCACTCACACGCAATCACTTACTCTCGCACTCACACGCACTCACTCACACTCATTCACTCACACCCCGGGAGCCAGCATGATCCGCCTTCCACCATAGTCTCATTCACATTCGCTCACACCCCGGGAACCAGCACGATCCACCTTCTACCATAGTATGTGCAATTACCACATTCAATTCAACTACATGAATGAATGCCACTCACTCACACACACTCACTCACACCTCGGGAGCCAGCACAATCCACCTTCCACCATAGTATGTGCAATCACCACATGCATTTGAACTATATGAATGAATGCCACAGTGGAGGCATACGTACAAACACAAACTCATTACAATGACACATAAGTCACCCCCTTATGACTCACTTCTGTGTGCGTGTGTGTCTCTGTGTGTGCCTGTGTGTTCCTCACTGTGTGTGTGTGTTGCATATCTGTATCACACTCTATGTGTCTGCATGTTGTGCATTGCATGTATGTGTGTATGACTGTGTCGTTTTTTATACATCTCAGTGCATGTGTGTGCATTTGCCTGTGTGTCTCTGTGTGTGTTTGTCTTGCATCCATGTGTGTGCATTAATTCCCTATATATCCTGACGGGCAGTGCCGTCCCATATTGCTAGTATATATATATTTTAAAAACTTTTTTTTATAAATTGCATTATTTATATATTCAGTTTTACTGTTCTGTTGATATTGGTATTTGGTCTCTTTGATTGAAATGTACCATATTAGATATGTGGTGCTTAGGGCCTCCAAAAACCTAGCACCACCCCTCCCTGTTTGTAAATTTCTGGAGTGTATAATTTATACTTAACTTTCAGGTCCATTTTTGATATTTCAACTTAAAACCATAAACATTATATTTATTTAATAAACATTAAGAAACATTGAATCTAGAATATTTTGAACTTTAAAGGGATAATAATGTTTCATAATAAAAGCAGCTCCAATTAATGTTCATAGTATTTTGGCAATGTAGAATGTTATTTCAGTACTGTCAGAGTTGTAGTTCAAGAGTAATTGAATGATAAAGTATCCCCCTCCCGCCCCTTTTACTGATGTAACACTGCTCACCTCAGAACAGAAAGGTGGTGTCCAGATGGCCTGTAGAGAGGGACAATCTTCAATTAACATAAGGGAAGAACCTGAAAAACCTCTCAAGGGGGGCAGGGCTTTCATTATTCATACAGTAAGAAGATTGTCCCTTGCTGTGATCTGTCTGGTTTTAAGACCAGATTCCACATCTGAGGGGAGGTGGCTTACACTAGGTAAAAGGGGCGGGAGGGGGAAACTTTATCATTCAATTACTCTTGAACTACAACTTTGACAGTATTGAAATAACACTCCCTATGGCCCAAATACTATGAAGATTAATCGGAGCTGCTTTTATTTTGAAACATTACTATCCCTTTAATGCAATGATAAATATATGGGACACCTACTGTATAAAAATGAAATGAATAATATGTATTTTTAATGTGTGTCTATATTTTGTTTTGTTTTCTTCAGCAAAACCTACTTTGAATATAATCAATAACTTAACCCTTTGAGTGCCAGAGGGGTACGCAACGCATTGCAGAGCAATGCGTTGCGTATCCCTCTGGCACTCAAAGGGTTCAATGAATATCAATGTTTAATTATAGCGGTGCTGGATAAATATATGTATGTGTATAATATATATTGCAATTCTGTTTTCTGCTCACAGTTGCTAACAGTTTTATTTTTTTTAAGTAATGACAGTCTTGAGATGTAATAACATTTGAATTAAGTAATATAGCTAGAGGCATTAGCAGCAGAAAGGGGGAGGTGGTCATGTCACGCAACAGATCTCTTGTTAGACCTTGAATATTGTGTACAATACTGGAGACCCCATCTGCTGGATAAAGATATTCTCTAGAGAGTTCTGAGAAGGCATACTAAAATGGTGACTGGTTTACAGGATAAAAATGATCATATAAGAATAAAGGAACTGAACATGTATAGCTTGGAGGAGAGAAGAGAGATAGCAGGGATATGACAGCAACTTTCATATACATGAAGAGATTCAACCAAGTGCAAGAGGGAAGTATATTTCAAAGAAGTAAAAATATTAGGACAAGAGGACATAGTCTAAATCTAGAAGGACACAGGTTTAGATGTAATGTAAGAACGTTTTACTTCACTGAGAGGGTAGTAGATAAAAGAAATAGCCTACCAGCAGAAGCTGTAGAAGTTAATACATTGAGGGAACTTGAGCATGCATGGGATAGGCATAAGACTATCCTATATAATAATTCGCCAAGTTGTGTGTAACGCCCGACATGCGCAGTAGATACTGCTGCGCGTGCGGCAGTCACACGCAGTGGAGACTGCTCGCGCCACGGCTGATACAGAGCTGGGCGCTCCGAAGGAGCGTCCAGCTCTGTATCAGCCGAGGCACGGGCAGTCTCCACCGCGTGTGACTGCCCCGAGACCGGCTGCCAGAGGCTCTGTATTAGCCGAGGCGCGGGCAGTCTCCACTGCGTGTGACTGCCCCGCGACCGGCTGCCAGAGGCACCATGGCCCGTGTAACGGGCTGTTCAACTAGTCTTGAACATAATACAATACCAAAGACCAAACGGGGTTTGAGGTTTTGACAGTAGGAAAAATGGGCAGAAGGTTTCTTATCTGCTGTCAAATCCTATGTTTCTAGCAGGGCCGGATTTCCCAATAGGCAGACTAGTCACCTTCCTAGAGCTCCAAATTTTGAGGGGTACCTCAGCTGTGCTGGCCACACCCACATTCTGAATTGTGGGTGGGGCCAGAGCAATCTCTGTATCCATGCAGTAGCTTATACACCCCTTTACAGGCTATTAGTTAACACCTTGGTTGCTTTTGAAATCTCGCAATGCATTGGAGATCTCTCTAGCAACCAAGGGGTTAAAGCTTTTATGTCTTTGCTTGTTGTAGGCCAAATGTATATTCTGTGCAAGGAAACAGTGGATGAGACTGGTGGTGGGGTCATGTGAGGAGTGGGGTGTGGACATGGACAGAGCTAAGTGTGCCCAGAATGCCTTGCCTAGGGGAGCCTGGAATGTAAATCTGGACCTGATGTCTAGGTTTGAATTGACCATCTTTTAGCAATGGTATAGAGATTGATTTACTCATCAAAAGAAAGAACATAACTCTTCCATTAAATAAAATGTATATATTTTTTTATTTGCAGTGTGGTGCAAAAACATCAGACAATCGTGGAAAAGGAATTGATTGCGCTGCTCTCACATGCATGGTTCAGCTGGCACAAATCATTGTGGGTGTTGGTGTTGGGTTCCTGGTCACTCTTGCTGGAAGTGTCGTCGTTGTTGTGATTTCTGCTTCAGCTGCTTCTTTGATTGGTTGCTGTTTTGTTGCTGTGTTTATTAGATATGTGGATTAAACAAGTCTCTTTTGGATTATTTTCAAATTTTGTGGTCTGTTTTCTCTCAGTGCAATACTTTCACCATAAAGGCCTGAAAATACTTACATGGTTGTCTTGTATTAAAGAAAACTAACACGTAAAAATGATCTGAGGTGTTGTACACTTTAACCCCTTAACGACTGACCGCACAGGCACGCAGCAGTCACTAAAGGACCACGTAGCTTTTTTTTTTTTTTTTTTCGATTCTGTACTCCCTGAATGCAGTTCAGCCTCAGGGGGAGCCCAGAATTCCATGACGGTCATAGTACGTCATGGGTCGTTAACTCAGATCGACCCATGATGTACTATGACCGTCAAGGGTCATTATGGGGTTAATAACGTACACTCCATGGTAACATCTCTGAACATTCTTTTGTTTTATGAGTCCTAAATTCAAGTCTTGCATTTCCTGTATGGGAGCAGCCACTCCTGTCTTTTCTAGGGTTCCCTGTCTCACCATAGCAATCTTGACAGGAGTCTCGGTAAATTGGCTGGGATAATGTAACAGCCTTTATGAATACAAGACTGGGTGGCTAGTAATCTCTGTAAAATAACTGCATTAGCTCATCTCTAGTTTCAAACTGCACAAATAAAAATAAACTGATGGTGTTTACATAAGACACATGTAAATTCCAAAACAGAAGAATAAAATAAAATAATGAAGATACTATGTGGGGCACATGGTAGTTTAGTACAATGTGATGTATATCTCTCGGGTACCCAGGGGTTAAATAACTGAACGTTGTGGTTGATGGCAGAAGTAAAACATATATTTATTTACAAAATGAAACTTAAAACCATTCTCAATACTGAAATGTTGTATTCTGTTCAATAAAATGGCAATCCATATACACACACTCACACACAAGATAAAGAAGGCAGCACACGTGGGACTGTCTCAGGTCCCTGCGAGGACCTAAACATTGACCAATAAAACTCCATTTTTTTGCCTACTGAAAGTCCAACGGGTGCTGCCCTCTTTATCTTGTTCTTGTATTCTGGGACTGTGCACCTGGGCATTTAAACATTTGTCTGAGCGAGTGTTTTCACCAACCACAAATCTGTGTCTATATGTATATATAAAATATACTCAATGTGTGTAGCTGTTAGTAGTTCTATTGTCTAGTACATGAAGATTTGAATACTATTCCTACCTAAATATACCACCCACAAGAAAAGAGTACAGAGTTGAGCAAATCTACATACTAAATTGACTAGACCCTCAAAACGGAAAATAATACTGTTAACAAAATAATATGACTCAACCAGGTCTGTACATGTGATTGGCAACCTGGCACATTATATGACTCAAACACACACTGTCTTTTTAAATTATCCCCCCATACATACACACACACACACACAAAAGTTTTTGTTTACTGACTCAGCATTACACAGTACACTCATAGTAACATATAAAATAAATTAGGTTGAAAAAAGACACAAGTCCATCATGTTCAACCTTTGCCTCATAACCCAGATAAATGAGAATGATATAGCTTTCCTGCTGCCAAATAAGTTAGTCTTCATCAGACTTTCCTGATTTGCCTATTGATAAAGAGCATAACCCTGTATGTTCCCTTTTTAAATACATGTATCTTATCTTCTCTTAAAAGAATACAATTTATCTGCCATAACCACATTATCAAGCAAGGAATTCCATAATTTAACAGACCTTACTGTAAAAAAACCCTTCCTGTGCTGAAGTTGAAACCTCATTTCCTCTAATCTCAAGGGGTGGCCCCTGGTTATTTGATCAGGCCTTAGAATAAAAAGCTCACCAGAGAGATCATCTCATATACTTGTGCATTGTGATAAAATCTCCTCCAGGAAAAACATTTTCTTCAGTGCTAGAGCAACATATCACAGGAAAAGGAGTGCACATCCATCATTTACATTGTTAGGCTGATGTACTAAGCATGTACAGTGCATTAGAGACCTCTCTAGTACCACTGGGGATTTTAATGTCTCCCAGAGCTGCTTTTGGTTTTCTTCAGAACTGTTTTTCTCTCAGCTCCTTAATAAGGTCCTGTGGGCCTTATTCGCCAAGCTAAAGAAATACAGTTCTGGAGAAAATACTGCACCATAAGGGCAAACAAAAATGAAAAGCAAAGTCTCCAAAGTATGGAGATCACTCTACCATTCAAGGGGATAAATCCCTATTTAAATGAATGAGAAACTGTAGAATCCCCCTTCTATGGTTGACCCTGTACAGTTTGATGCTGGTGATTAACTACAACCCATTGGGCTCTGTATGAAATCTGAGGCTGGGACCCCAACTCTGGAAATTAGTTTGTCTCGTGGCACAGAGGCATGGTGTGATTCCACATTGGAGGATCTCAGTAGGTCTTCATATGAGTGTCCACTTGGGTCCTGGGCCCATCACAAATGCACTCTCTGCACTCCATGTAGTCATGCTCACACTACATGGCAGGAAATTTGGGGGTTTTGTAATATGGAGGCAGGAAGTCTCCTCCATTGGAAAACATAGGCAGGAAATGGAACCGTTCTTGTGGGAAATTCTGTGGTAGCAAAATGACAAAATATCAATAGATTTTTCTACGGGCCTGAATTCCTGCAAGAAAAAGCTTAAAATCATGTTTTTGTTTTTGTGAAAACCCCCAAATATTTATGTAACTAATATTTTTTTATTAGAATTTGAATTAGATGGGAGAATCATTTCATCCTTGAAATCTTCTAATTTTTCCTACTGTAAAATCCTCAAACCATTTGGCCCTTGGCTTTATGTTCAGAATAAGAAAGAAAAAGATCTAACCCACTGAAAGTATGATATAAGGGTCAGAAAGAGGGATTATACTGAGGCAAAATAGAATCAGTAGAATATGCTGAAATATATACTAAAGAGTAAATAAAAACTTCTATTAAATCAAAATGTTCAGCAAAAATAAGTTAGTCGTAATGTCATAGATCAAAAAACACACATTATAATATGAATAACTAGTATGTGTATATATATATATATATATGTATATATATATATATATATATACTAGTTGAAGAGTCCATTACACGGGTCACAGTGCCGGACGGTCGCGGTATAGTCGTGCGCAGTGGAGATTACCCGTGCAGTGTCTCCGTATCAGTCGTGGCGCAGGCAGTCTCCACTGCGCATGACTGCACCGTGTGCAGCCGTCTCTACTGCACATGATGGCTTGTGACAAACTTTAGCGAATTATTATATAGGATATATATATATATATATATAACCGATATGAGTGTAAAGCACTGCGGAATCTGTGTGCGCTATATAAATAAAGGATTATTATTATATTATATATCTTCCTATAGGTAAATTGTGTATTTAAAGAACAAAATACAAAAGAATCGATAATGAGAATTGGGGTCTCTGTGATAGTGCTGACACTATGACACTAATAATAATGATGAACAGTAAATTCTCAGGTAAGAAATGCAATAGTGGGAAAACAAATCTGTCCAGATGATGAATGTGAGTCCTAGAGATATTGAGATTCCTTCAATTCAAATACTGTCAATCTACATTTTTCTTCAATACATTCCTTCCGTGCAGCCATGTTCACTTCCTCACTCTATTAACCTTTACCATGTCTGCTGTTAGGTTGTTCCACTTTTCTACCCACCCTCTCAGTGAATTACAAATTTCTTACATTACATCTAAAAATAGGTCTGACATAAGATGTCTCAGTTTCAGCCTTTAAATCAACGAAAAGCTACAATTTCAATAACAATGTTGACTAATATCCACTCTGCAGTCAAAGTCAAGAAAGTTCTTGTCGGAAATGTATTGGCAGCGGAAAAAAGAAGAACATTCTACATATTTTCTATGGGCAGGAATTTTGTGATAAGTGTGAAATTGTTATTTTTTTCGCAAAAAATTCCTGCAGGAAATATCTGTGACTTTTCACCTATCCCTACTAGCACACTTGCTGGATATTGTTAAACTATTGTGTGTATTTTTACTGATATAAACAATAGAACTGATTGTGATACCTTACAAAATACTCTGTATCTTCTAGTATATGCCTGTCTCAGTCATAGCTCAAGTTAAGGCCCTGTCTCTGACACCTATCAGTCGAACTATTTATAATGTTTTTTTTTTTAATTAATTGTCCCTAATTCATCGAAAAAAATACACTCTCTTTGCCACTGCTTCTACCACCCTCTAGCACAGATAGAACAGCTGGAAGGAACTTGAATCACAGCTGCCTGTGTCTTCCCAGTCAGTCACATAAAATGTTGAGGGTATTTGAGGTAAATATTCCTTTGCACTCTTCACCACACCAGACTCCCCTAACACATAGAACATCCAGATCAGAAAGGAACTTGGATTACAGCTGCCAGTGTCTTCCCAGTCAGTCACACAAGATGTTTTTTTTTTATTTTCTTTGGTCCTTTCCATCACCTCCAGACTCCCCAGCACAGAGAACTGTCAGATAAGGAAAGAAATTGGATCACAGCTGCCTGAGTCTACTTAGTCACAAAACATTTTGAGGTAAATGCCCAGACTCCCTTAACACAGAGATAAACAGCCAGATCAGGAAGGAACTTGGATCACATTTAATAAATGTTATGTAAAATAAATAAGTATCTCCTTTGTATATTGTTAGCCATGCGTTTTTATTTATTATGTTTTATTTATTATAAGATAACTGAAGCTGTTCTAGAGAAACCCAGCTGCATCACATGGATAATTAAAAATTCTTCACATTCCCTTTAATTTAAAGGGATGGTAATACTTTGTTTTAACTTCATTTTATTTTGCAGGCATTAAAAAAAATATGAAGAATGATATAAGTCTTATCTCTCAAACCTTTATGGTTTATGAGATATTCACAAGCAAAGTTTCCTCTCCCGCCCCTTTTACCTAGTGTAAACAATCTCTTCTCAGATGTGGAATACAGTCCATAGACCAGACAGATAACAGCAGGGGACAATCTTATTCCTATGAGAACAATGAAAGCCCTGCCCCCCTTGACAAGTTTTTCAGTTTTTTCCCTTATCTTAATTGAAGATTGTCCCTCTCTTCAGTCTACCTGGGCACCTCCCTTCTGCTCTGGCTGAGCAGTGTTACATCAGTAAAAGGGGCAGGAGGGGGATACTTTGTCATTGAATTACTCTTGAACTACAACTCTGACAGAATTGAAATAACACTCTCCAAAGTCCAAATACTATGATGATTAATTAGAGCTGCTTTTATTATGAAACATTACTATCCCTTTAAATAGTCTTTTTAACTGCTTGAATGCAAAAGAAATCTCACACACATTGCTTCACAATGCACTGAAAATGTTAACGTGATTGCTTATTTGGCCCCTCTGGTGCAGTTGGTTTGCTTCAGGTCCATATTGTTTTCATACATTAGGTGCATTATGTTTTGACTGTTACTACAGATATTAAAGAGCTATGGGGGTTTCAGATGCATCAGAACTGACAAATACACAAGGTTATTTCATATGGTTATTGTCATGTCTGTTCTAATTTAGCATATATACCAAATGTTATATTAAATTCAATCAGAAATGGATTTAAGCAATCAAGTAAGCTGAAAAGCAGATACATTGCAAACAAGACATGAAAAAGGGGTATTTGACAATTTGTTATGCCTATTTGACTGTACTTGATAAACCCCTTGAGCCTAGAAGTCTTCAATACATTGAGAAACATCCAGGTAGTTTAATTCATATTCTTTATTTTGTGTGTCCACATGTTGAGGGAGAGAATTGTGCTGCATTACAGAGAATTCAATGAGATACACCGCTTCTTTAAAAAAAGTTATTAGCTTTCAAAGCTGCATATTTCTAAAAAAAAAAAAAAAAAAAAAATGTTGTTTGGCCATGTCACTCACCACGTAGGGCTATTTACAGTTTTTATAGACAGTAATAGCAAACAATACCTGTGGGCATATCAACACATTTTAACACTCAAAGCTTTAAACATATGTAAGATTGGTCTGTATTAACATGTGAATGGAGCATCATAAAGAAGTAAGATTAGCTTCTTTTTTTTACACTAATAAAAGCCCTACAATATATAAATTTATATAATAAGGGTTCAGAATTCCTTTAAATTATGATGACTAGAAAGATATTTTGAGATGCTGTTAGAGCTGTATAATGGATATGTCATTGACTTTTGCATTGACTGTAAGGCTTAGACTGTGAATGTAACATATTCTGAACACATATATGTCTGTGTATCAAAGCTTGTGCCCAGGGGACCACTAAAAAGGCCAGTTCTGTGCTTGAATATAACATAAACAATGAAACTCAATCATTTTCATTTTTAAGCATGGATATCCTTAGAGACTGTGATGTTTCAATATGACTTTGCATATTCCACAAGTGCAAAGTGCCTATACTTTTTATGTTTCCAACATATTTTTATCTTGAAGTTTTTATTGAACAATAGGAAAATTGTAACAAAATGAACTTAGCACAATACATATACTTGCAAAAATCATGATACCCGTACATAAATTGACAAGTATACAGACAGATGTACCTTTTTCATTGATTTGTAATGAGAGAGAATGAACTACAATTGCATTATGTGTTATCTAAGATTATCAGCTTTTGAGCATAAATTTTGAGCTAGAAAAGACTAATAAAGGCTAATAAAGTGGAGTCGACGTTTAGTTTAAAGAGTCTTATAGGCAAGACATTTGTTTCCCATATTAGGGGAGACTGGGTAATTCTGGGTGACATGAAGGAAGAAAGGAGGTTGACCCAAAATATCCCAAAATTCTGTGTGACTGGCTGGGAATACATAGAGAGCATTATCTAAATTCCTTCCTGATTTGGCTGTCTCGGTACTATAGGAATCTGGGTGTGTTAGAAAGGAGCAAACGAGGTTGACCTCAAATACCCCACAATTCTGTGTAACTGATAGGGAAGACACAATCAGCTCTGATCTATGTTTCTCCCTGATCTGTCTGTTATCTCTGTGCTGGGGGTATGAGAAGGGAGTAAATGAGAATGACACCAAATTCCCCAAAATTCAGTGTGACTGAGAAGATAAAGGCAGGGGTGATCCAAGTTCCTTCCTGTTCTTTCTGTTATCTCTGTGACATGGAAGTGTAGGGTTGTGAGAAGGGAGTAAAGGTGATTTACTCCAACATTCTGTGTGACTGACTGGGGAGACACATGCAGCCGTCATCAAAATTTCTTCCCAATCTGGCTGTGCTAGAGGAGTCAGGGAAAAGAAGCAGTTAATCAGGGAGTGCAGTTTTTGCTTTTTGGTGACATTGATAGAGACAAGGGGGGACTGTTAATTTAAAACTGAAAGATGACAGAGACATTGACCTTGACGTGAGCTGTGACCGAGGTAGACTGCTACTGGAAGAGAGAGAAAAAGTATTTTGAAAAAGGGCAAGACATCACACACTCTGTTATATTGTGTACTTTACAGTACTTTACATTAAAACACACACCGGAGTAGGAGCAGTGCAGGAACGTGTGAGTAAAGTGGTATACAAAAACTAAATGCAGCCTTGGTTGCTGAAGCATGTGCAATAAATGTTGGCAATCTCTCTCCTCTAGAGGAGTCAGTTGTTCAGTCACACAAAAGTTCCACAACCACCAGCACCAGTACTATTAATAAACCCTGAAAAAAAGAGTTGCATTCTAGTTTGATGGCATAGTGGAAAAAAGGTGTAGCAGCTCAATCAATTGTGTGGAGGGCAATCTCCTGAGACAAGGGAACGCCTCAAGGCAGAGAGAGCTATGACCACTATAAGCAGTGCATTAAAGGGATAGTAATACTTGAAAATAATTGTATTTTATATTGTAGCCTTTAAAAAACATGAAAAATGATATAAGTCTTATCTCCCAAACCTTTATGGTTTGGAAGATATTCACATGTAAAATATTGTAAAATGCTCTTTTCCTGGCTGTTTCAGCCAAGTCTGCCATCTAGTGGACAGATTTGGAATTCGGTCCACAGAGCAACCGGCAGCTCTTTAGCAGTGCCGAGACCAGAGGCACTGCTGGTCAGGCAACCGGATTCCAAATCTGAAGGGTGGAGCAATGACATCACTCCAGGGGAAACCTTACTTCTGAATATCTCCCAAACCATAAAGGTTTGGGAGATAAGACATATCATTTTTCAAGTTTTTTTAAGGGCTACAATTTAAAATAAACTTACTTTCAAGTATTACTATCCCTTTAAGGAGGATACAGCAAGATCAACAAAAAATTTAGAAAGCAGCTGCCAGTGCCAGTGCCTTTCAAATCAAATCAGTCAGATAGAATGTTGGGGTATTTCGGGTCAACCTCCTTTGCTCCCTTCTCACTCAAACCCACAGACACCTCCAACACAGAGATAATAACAACAAAATCAAGTGAGGGCCTTAACATATATTCAGTCACCTTCTGATGATTAAGGTTGTAAATTAACCTGTTCAGAAGACAGAGTTGGCCAAATTTGATTTTTTTTTAAATTTATTTCTACAATTTGAAGAACTCACCATTTCAGGCTGATATTAGAAACCACATTGTAAATATAAAGTGCCATCATTGGATGAACACATTTCATCCCTAGACCAATCCATAATGGTGTTTGAACTATCACAAGTGATTAAAGTGATAGTAATACCTAATTTAAAGTTTACTTATTTTTATAGGCATTAAAAAATATTAAGAACTATGTAAGTCTTATCTCTCAAACCTTTATGGTTTGAGAGATATTCGAAACTAAAGATCCCTCTTCCTGGATGTTTTAGTCAAGTCTGCCATCTAGCTGACAGACTTGGATTCTGGTCTGCAGACCAGCCGGTGGCTCTCCAGAAGAGCCGAGATCATGATCTTTAAAAAGAACTACTTAATTGGAATGGTCTACAAAGTATACTTGCAAACCAGGCACACTTTGTAGACAGCTCCAATGAAGTATTTCTTTTTAAAGATCATAATCTCGGCTCTGCTGAAGAGCCGCCAGCCAGTCTTCTGACCGGAATCCAAATCTGTCAGCTAGAGCGCTGATGTCACAGAGGGGGGAACTTCAGTTTTGAATATCTCTCAAACCATAAAGGTTTGAGAGATAAGACATACATAGTTCTTATTACTTTTTTAATGCCTATAATAATAAACTTTAAACTAGTTATTACTATCCCTTTAAACCTTCCCAAACAAGGGAAAGTCCAGGCCCTGGATGGATTTACTATTGTCTATTATAAACTCTTTAAACCTTCCTTGACACCCCCCCCCTGCTAGAGTCTTGGAATGCAGTCTCACCAGACTCTTAATTCCCTCCTCAAGTTCTTGAGATTCAGCAAACAGTTGTTCTACCCAAGAAGGGCAAGGGTTCCTTAACTAATCTTGCTCCAGCTATAGACCAATTTTGCTATGAAAAGTGGATTTGAAACCTTATATCAGGGTCCTTGCCTATGGAATGAAGCTTCAGCTTCCCAAACTGGTCCATCTGGACAAGGTGGGATTTATCCCATTCTAAGAAACTCAACAAAGCTATATTAACACTTGATTGTGTCCAGCTAAACTAAAAGAGAAATATATCTTTTTATGCTTATTTAGACTGAAGCAGAGAAAACATTTGATTGGATTGATTGGGTTTGTATGGAGCAGATCCACAGAAGACAGGGATATGTGGCATGTTCATGCAAAAAAGTTTGATCTTATACACTGACAACCAAGCTAGGATTAGGCACAGTGGCTCCCTCCTTCCCCTCTTTCACAATTAGAAATAGTGTAAGACAGGTTTGTACCTTTTCCCCTCTCCTCTTTATTCTCACTGTTGAGACTTTGATTCAGTTGATCCAGACGAACCCAGATATTAAGGGCATTTCTATTGGTGCCACTTCTTATAAAGCTGATGTGTTTGCAGACAATTTGTTACTATATATTACATTTTCCATTTCTATTTTAACCAGTTTAATGAAGGATTGGAAAGATTCAGTACCTTATAAATTTTAATATCAGTTACAATAAATCAGAAGTCCTGAACACTTCCCTGTCACAGCGTAATAGAAATGTTCCTTTTAATCAGAGCTCTCATATTAAATATCTAGGGATTTTCCTTCCTAAGAAATGTTCCATCACATTTAGACTAGATTTCTCCTCGCTGCACCTCAGACTCAAACTGCACCTCAAACCCCGATTCTCTCTCCATACTGAGTTTTTACCGTTTATCGTATGTACTCGCCATACCTCAAACCCTGATTCTCTCTCCATCCTGAGGTTTAAACCTTTGTGGTATGTACAAACTACTCTTTCTAACTCCCTCTTCCAGTATCCATCTTTCCTGCCCCCCACTAACCTCTATGCTCCCTGTGTTTGTTTCATATCAGATGTTGAAATGTTTTCACACCTGATTGCAGTCAGGGCATTCCCTATGCAAAATCATTTGTAATTGGCTTCACCCAGTCAGTTGGTTTTGATGGGCTTTCTAACCATCTTAAATTCAGACACAGGTAAAGGGTGCTTTAGCGTGGATGTTTTAGTGGGGGTGGAATTAGACACATTTATTCCAAGTACACATTTTTCTAGGTAACCATTCTCTAAACTGGATCTGATCCTATTTATCAGACAGAATGAAATATCTGTCTATAGCTTACAATATTTCTTTTCCATTCAAAGTAACAAGTGGGGTTCCCCAAGGCTCCATTCTTGGTCCCCTTTCTATTTTCTTTATTTATAAATGATCTGACAGACCATGGTTTGCAAGACATCTTCGGAACATATGTATGCATGTGGCACCATAATCTATACTAAAAATGCAAACTTATTTCAATTTGATGCCATATTACAGCATGATTTCTCTGATACTGGAAATGGATAGCTAAAACAAACTGTTCACAATGGTACATGGTACAAAGCACAAACTTTTTTTCATGCCTACAAAATAAAATAAAGTTAAAATGAAGTATTACTATCCCTTTAAACTCAAAAATACCCATCTAACCATTGTCTCAAAGTCTAATCATAACTTGGTCATTGGTAGACTCCTAATATGTTAGTATGTGGCTTCACCCTAACCTCACTTTTGGTCTTCATATTGATAAATTAACATCCAAACTTTATCCTAAAATAGATGCTCTATTTAGAAACAAATCCTGTTTAAGACCCTGGTAAGAAAACCTATTGTTCAACGGATGTTAATGGCAGTCATAGACTAGTGATGTATTATATACTTCCATGCTACAAATAAACCTTACTAAACTTGATACCCTATATAACTCATTATGCTGCTTTGTCCTCCAATACAATTACTCTTCTTAACGCTGTGATATGTCTAAATTGGTTAAAATTCAAATTTAGACGTGTCCTTGACCTTTCTTGCTTAGTTTGCTTTCTCTGGAAAGATAACAGACTGCCTGAGCAGTATGCTCACTACAGCTTTCCATACTAACTTTAACCTCAGATCCACTTCTAACAACTCAATGAATATTCCACACTACAAGAAAGAAGCCAGTAGATCTACCTTCTCCTTTAGAGCTCTGAAAGTCTGGAAGATCCCTATCCAAAAAATCTGATTTTCTTCCAATCCAAAATCCCTAAAAATAACTGTTTCTTTATATCCAAAAACAATATATATAACCTCACATAAATATTTTGAATATGTATATATATATATATATATATATATATATATACAAAATATTCAAAATTTCCACTCGCCGCTAGCCAATGGCGAGTGAAAATTTAGCCCTGGCGAGTAGAAATTCAGCCCTGGTGGGTATGTTTTGGCTTGCAGTGGCGAGTAACTTTTAAGGTCTGGCTAGTAGCAAAGGACTTCAAATTTTAAGCCCTCATTCTCTTTCTCTATTTGTGTAAACATTTAACTTTTACTGCAAAAGCTCTCCATAACATACCTGAAAAGGAGAGAAATCTCAATGTACTCTTCAAGGTAAAATATTTTCTAAATACATAAAGTATCCACTATGAAAAAAATGTAATGACTTGGGCAGCATGTCATATGTAACCTGTAAAAAGGATCATCTGCATTTCTGAGAAGCCTCCTTGGGCGAAACTTTCCACCTCAAAAGTGAAACAGGTGATAATAGCACTTCCCGACAAGCGGGAAGCTTTTTGTGAAAAGTGATGATTTTCTGCTTTTTCCCACCTAACTCATTGCATTGAAATCAATAGTAAGACTGAATTTCCCCACCACCTGGAAAGTTCCCTTCTTTTCTCACTAGAATAGCATAAAAGGGGTGTCTGGTTCCTTCATAATACATTCTGTGATTGTGAGAGAAAGAGGGAGCAGCATTATTTTATAGCTTATTTGGATAGGTAAATAAAGTAAATTTGGAGTGTAGTTTAGGGAGCCTTGGAGGCAGGAAAATTGTCCTCTGTATTAGAGGAGTCTGGGGGACGGTGAAGGTAGAATGGAGGTTGACCCAAGGTGTCAAAAAGTGTGCTTGCCTGAGACAGGCATTTGGGACCGAAGTTCCTTCCTGATCTGGCTGTGATCTCTGTGTTATGGGAGTCTTGTAGTATGTGTTTGGAGAAAAGGAGATTTAACCCAAAATCCCCCAAAATTTTATGTGACTGGCTGGGAAGACACAGGCAGCTGATCTGACTGTTATTTCTGTGTTAATGGAGTCTGGAGAAAGAGGTTGAACAGGAAGTGTGTTGACAGTGATAGAGATAGGGAGAGTTAATTAAAAAAAAATGTTTGACTGATAGGTGACTCACGTGAGTTATGACTGAGGCAGACTGATACTAGAAGAATTATAATATTTTGTAATGTGCAAGATATCACTCACGCAGTCAGTTCTATGGTGTACTTCACTGTTAAATAATGTCCAACAAATGAACTAATGGCAGGGGTAGGGTGAAAGGAGTAGTATTAGTCGTGCAGGGACATGTTAGTAAAGTAGTTGCCTAACAACTGACAACATCCAAGGTTGCTGCAGCATGACAAGAATGAGTCACATTCTAGTGTCAATGGCTGGAGATTTGTTCCCACTGGAAATGTTTCAGAAAATGACATTTCATCTATAGTGAAACCCTTAGATTTTCTGCCTTTTCTCTAAAAGCACAGAAAATCTCATGTGAATGGTTCAATTTTCCACCTATGTTATTAAATGAGCAAATCCTCCTGTCAATATACTATCTAAAACCATTATTACCTACCCTGTAGTGTGCTGTATTTTAGGAGAAAAGCAGTGTGGGATGAGACAGTGTGTGTGAGAGAGAGAGAAAAAAAAACATTTTTTAATTTAAATTAATGAATAAAAAATAAAGTGGTAACATTGTGGTTCACATTGCTGGCTGGCACTTGACCACCATCATTGTTGGAAAAAAAGATAATCTGGATGGACCCTTAGGAATGATGATGTCATTAACACTAGCAGTGGCATCACCAGTCCTAAAAGTACTGGGAGCCAATGAAGCTGAGTCTACTAACATCGTCCCTTGGGATCTGGGGCAAATTTTGAAGAAAGCAGGACTGGGTAGCTGTGTCAACAGCTACTGTTTTCAACTAACTGCCTGTTGCCACTGTTACCAGTGGGACATCTTCTTCTGACAAGCCACACTTCTCATCCACACACAGAACCACCATCATAGAGCACTTGAGACTGGTGGGGGTCTTGATGAGAGTGAGGGCAGAGGATGGATCAGATGGTGTGGAAGTGAGCATGAGGCAGTTTCTGAGGGAAAGTGAAAAGGAATGGGAGAAAGTGATACAAATGGGGATGGGCTTCACCACTACCAGTGATGAGAGGGCAAGTGTGCCGCAGACCACCGTGGGACTGGCTTCTTCAAGCAGCGATATAGGACCAGGGCCTGTACCACTTGTCACCGATAATCTTGGTCCTGGCTCTAACCCATATAAACAAGCTTGCATTTATTTATGGTTGTCATCTGCCATTTTTCCATCCATTCACTCAGTTTATCCAGTTTATTCTGCAGAGAGAAAATATCCTGCTATGTTTATATTTTCTTAAATAATTTAGTGTCATCAGCAAAGGCTGAGACATTGCTTTCAATGTGCTCTTCAAGATCATAATATAAAAAAATTAGAAAGCATTTAAGTCCCTCCAGTTATATCATTGTATCACCAAAAAAGGGTTCCATTTTAAATGCTCTGCATTCTACCATTTATTCAGTTCTATATCCATGCACACATTCACTTCCATAACCAAAGACATTTAATTTATGCAGTAGTGTATTGAGAAGCATAGTATCAAAGGCTTTTACAAAATTCAATAATACCCTTGTCTCAGTCACCACTTAACCTTTCATAAAATGCAAGCAAATTAGTTTGACATGATCTGTTCTTCATAAAACCATGTTGACTCTTACTAATGATGTTTTAATATCATACGTACTACAGAAGTCAAACACACAGGTCTATAATTTCCCAGTTCAGATCTTGTCAGAATATCCTATATAATAATTCGCTAAAGTATGTTTGTCAGAAGCTGTCATGTGCAGTACAGACAGCTGCGCGTGCTGCAGTCATGCACAGTACAGACTGCCCGCGCCGCAGTTGATAACGGAGTGGGTCGCTCTGAATTCAGACCACAGTCCATGCAGAGAGGACTACGGTCTGAATTTGGAGTGCCCCACTCCATTATCAGCCTCGGTGCGGGCAGTCTCTACTGTGCATGACTGCACCGCAGCCATTGCTGCCTGGCACTGTGGCCCGTGTACACGGGCTGTTCAACTAGTCTTGAATAATAGAACTAAATCTTCTTTTCTCCAACTGGACACGATGCCTGATGAGAGCAAAACAATAAATAATAAGTATAATGCTTTTCAATTAGTACCATTGGGAGAATACCATCAGGTGCAGGTGCTTTATTCACCACTACACTTTTGAGTTTCTTTTCAACATTGTCCTCAGTAAGTCATGTATATGATGCAAGAAATGTTTTCATTCCCCCTGTATGCTCAAAGTTTTAATTGTTGTTTTATTTGTGTATGCAGAATAAAATAAAAAGGATGGCTTGCATCTTTCTCAAAAGGGAACAGAGGTTCTCAGCAAGAAATTCAGAAGTTGTGTTAACAGATATTTAAAATAGTAGAGGGGGCAATGGAATAATACAGGATAAATCTAATTGCCCCCATATCATTGCACAGATGAATTTGAAAAAGGTATGTCTGTGACCATAGGTCAAAAACCAGTAGACTTCGAGCCATGCGTACAAATGCCAGCTGGTTAGGGAATAAGATCCCTGAACTCATTGGAATAATAAGTAGTGAAGATGTGGACTTAGTGGGCATTACTAAGACCTAGTACAATGAAAAAAAATGACTGGGATGTAGTAATACCAGGGTACTCTATTTTTAGAAAAGACAAGAAAGGCAAAAAAGGAGAAGGGGTTGCCATTTATGTAACCAATAGCTTAAAGGTCAATCTTATACAGGGTATGGAGGAGAACACAGAGACTGGATAAATTTAGAATATGGGAATAAGATGGTCACTCGTATAGGTGTGATCTATAGACCCCCAGGACAAGCAGAGGAGTTGGATCAACTGCTGGTCAAGGAAGTAACTGAGATGACAGTAAAAGGTGAGGTTATTATTATGGGGGACTTTAATCTTCCAGATGTGGACTGGAAAAACCAAGCAGCAGGTTCAGCCAGGAGTAGAGATATTCTAAATTCTTCACAAAAATTAGCTCTTAGTCAACTAGTAGAAGATCTGACTAGGAAGGAAGCCACACTAGATTTATTATTTACTAATGGAGACTTCGTATCAGATGTAGCTGTAGGAGAGTGTTTGGGCTCCGGTGATCATCAATCTGCGTGCTGCACCTGAAATCTTGCTTAAAATTACACTTCCACAACAAATTTTCAACAAGCTAGAAGACACTGACTTCATACATACAAGGCTCTTATAATTTAAAATGTGAGAAACCCCCTATACTTAACTCCCTAATATTAAAGGGAAAAATCTAAATGTTGATTTATGTAAAACTCAGGCTGTTATATAAACTATACACCATCTACATAGAGTTGCACAAAAGTTGCTAAACAAGTTATGAACAGTTTGAAACACCTAACATGAAATCAAGTGACATCCAGGATCTACATATGATGAGATGGCAACAAATGAGTTTGTTAATCATACAGATAACACCTTGTAATACAAAGTAAAAAAACCCTCTGCTGTCGCAGTGATTAAAGAGATAGTAATGTGTATTAAAGTGAGGTTGGTTATTCAATATACTTTCTTATAACGAAGCATACCATTCTAATGTTGTAGTCTTCATGGTATTTTACTTTAAAGTGTCCCCCTCCCACAACTTTTCCCTCCATCAAGCTGCCTTCCCTCAGATATGAAAGCCAGTGACTTTACCGGACAGATCACAATAAGGGACAATCTTGTCTCTTTCAGTATAAGGAAAACGCTGCCCCCCCTTGACAAAGGAGGGCAGGTTTTTCCTTATGCTGACACTAGATTGTCCCTCATTGTGATCAGTCCGGACCAGCTTTCTGCTCCGTGGAGACTATGCATGACATAGCGAAAAGAAGCGGTAGAGGGAAATTAAAAAAAATAAAAAAATAACACTAAGACTACAAACTTATGAACACTTAGAAAGGTATACTTTGTTATAAAAAAAAATATATGAAATAATGAAGTTTACCTTAATATGCACACATTACTGTCCCTTTAATATAAAAAACATATGAGTAGAAAAAAACAAAGTGCACACACACCACAGGAACTGATCTGAACTCCCTCATGCCTGTCCGTCATCAAACAAAAATACAAAACTGAATTGAAATATGCTGAAACTCTACACAAAGAGACAATGGGGGTTATGCGCTAAGGGGTGATAAAGAGGTGATAAAGTATAGATAACTTCTCTAGTGTTATCATTTCTCAAGTGGGAGACATCTTAGTGCATATGCTCCATAGAATAACATAGGAACTGGAGAAGTGATAACACTAGAGAAGTTATCTTTATCACCCCTTAGTGCATAACCCCCAACATGTGATATATATCTGAATCATAGTGATTGGACCAGTGCCCAGATTGAAGATATATCTGTAAATGAAATCATACATATGATAAATTCACATGCCTGGGTACTACATGAAAATCAATGGATACAAAGAATCCAGTGAAAAAGTAGAATGATAGAGATTATTTTGAATAGACATTATCCAATAAATGAAAATGAAATATGGAAAGGGAAAAATGGATGACCAATGAACTTGTGGAATTTTATTGTGATCTTCAGTGATGACGTACAGGAGGCAAATATAGTCAAGCTGATACCTTTATTGGCTAACTAATCAGATTTAGGATGCAAGTTTTCAAGACCTCTTAGGTCTCTTCCTCAGGCAGGTGATAAGACCTAAGAGGTCTTGAAAGCTTGCATTCTAAATCTTATTAGTTAGCCAATAAAGGTATCAACTTGACTATATTTGCCTCCTGTATTCCTACGGCTAACACGGTACCAACTCTCATCAGTGATGAAGTGAGTTGTGAAAAACTATATTTGTATGGGGTATGGATTTATAATTACCTTTTTGGATATGTTGTTTCCACTTGATTTAATGTTTTCGTTTATATATCATTCACCATCAATACTGGATTTAGGTGTGACTTTATCACTGGAGAGAAATTGGGATTTATCTCAAGTGTTATATATATGAGTTATCTAATTGTTGCACCCATTGATGCACCCATCCATTCATACAACACATGTTCATGATTCCATCACTTCCCAGATCATATAATCACTGAAGATCACAATTATATTCCACTTACAAGTTCATCTGTCATCTATTTTTCACTTTCCATGCTTCGCCTATTTATTGGATAATATATTAATTTCACTGGATTCATGAAACATATCTTGCTCTTATAATTTACTTATTTTACTTATGTGTCCCCTATCCTGACCAGAATTCAAGCACTGATTTCTGCACTTAAATGGATAATAATACTTCGTTTTAACTTTATTTTATTTTGTAGGCATTAAAAAAACATGAAAACGATATAAGTCTTATCTCTCAAACCTTTATGGTTTAAGAGATATCCACAAGCAAAGTTTCCCCTCCCGTCCCCTTTTACCTAGTGTAAGCCATCTCTTCTCAGATGTGAATCTGGTTGTAAGACCAGACAGATAACAGAAGGGGACAATCTTCTTTATATGAAAACAATGAAAGCCCTGCCCCCCTTGACAAGCTTTTCAGGTTTTTCCCTTATCTTAATTGAAGATTGTCCCTCTCTGCAATCTACCTGGGCACCTCCCTTCTGCTTTGGCTGAACAGTGTTACATCAGTAAAAGGGGCGGGAGGGGGATACTTTGACATTGAATTACTCTTGAACTACAACTCTGACATAATTGAAATAACACTCTCCAAAATCCAAATACTATGATGATTAATTAGAGCTGCTTTTATTATGAAACATTACTAACCCTTTAACCCTTGTGTGCTCTGTATATCACTTAACCCTTTGAATGCCAGAGGGGAAAGCAAAGCATTAGTTTGCAATGTGTGTTGCGTACCCCACTGGCACTCAAAGGGTTAATCACCTTAGATCATAGGCTTTAGAACATGGAACCCACTTACAGTGTTTCTCTTTGCAAAGAACTTGTAACCTGTATTGTCTAAACCCTTAAATTGTAAAGCACTGTATTTACTTGTGGCTCTTTTTAATCAAAACATTCATTTATTCATTCATCAATTACACCTTAAATATCCATAGCATAACCTGCTGGCTCTCACATGCAAACTGGTATGATGGCACAAGTGTCTTATAAAAAGAGTGGTAGTGCTTTCACTATCCTTTACGGCATATACAGAGGCCTCTTCCTCGACATATAGTTGAGGGAGGGCATGACTGCAGGCCATGGACCATGTTTTGGCAATATTTTGCCTTTAGGTGGTCCTTAGTGGCTGCCGGGGTTTTCTGGACTGGGTTGGGGGATTATGTTTATAAATATTGCCCGTGCGGCTGTCTCACCCAATGAACTAAAGTGCGCAGACAGCCGGGGATTTCTTTGTTCCCTCCCTCCCTCCCTTTATGTCACAGCGATTGTTCGGGGTGGGTCCTCACCAGGGAATAACTTTGAGCTGTCAAG
Source organism: Rhinophrynus dorsalis (assembly GCA_037306005.1). NCBI lineage: Eukaryota > Metazoa > Chordata > Amphibia > Anura > Rhinophrynidae > Rhinophrynus > Rhinophrynus dorsalis. Next base: position 651,842,725 of record CM074718.1, read on the forward strand.
TACCCCCAGCGGGTTTTTGGGGAGTTATTCCCCCATTTGCAGGCTAACGTGAGTGGGGGCAGAAACTCTTGTTGTTTGGGTGCGTTTATCGTGCCACTCGGCAGTTGCTGAGATGCAGGCATAATGTTAACTGTTTTATGGTTTTTAAATAAAGTTGGGGCCTTTTCCTTCCCAGAGAGTTGTCTGTGTCATTTTCTGGGGGGATTTGGGCCTTCAGTTATGTATGGGAGCTCCTTTAGGCAGTCATGTTCGTGTATTATACTGTCATTTAGAGAAGAATTTGCCTGTCACATCTGTTACTCTTGCTATGTGCTCTGGTTGTCTGTCACACTCGATTCTCATGCCAGAGCATTTTCTTAAACTGATTAGCTCCTGTCGAGAAGAAGCCTGCAGGAAAGCCGTTAAATCATTGCAATAGCGCCAGCAGCAGCAGCAGATTTGTGATAGGAAAGGGATTAATCACTGTGCTGGTTTAATCATCACAATGCCAGGAATAACACCTTTTACACTAAAAACCATCAGATCAATGCTTACCCCCTTCCCTCTTAGCTGAACCCTTTGATTTAGCTGTGTGCTTATTTATGCTTACTGGGAATGTGCCTTCACAAAATTCCTGGTTATTTTGTACACAATACAATACCCTAAAATATATTTTATTTATTTAAAATTATTGTCACATCTTCCATACTCGCTGCTGTCTCCCACATTAAAGGACAGGGAATACTTCCTAGCAATACCACTTACCTTCCTGTACCCATAAAATCCTAATTCCCCTATAGATTTTGCCCTTGTGCCTTTGTTCAAAAGACAACATATTCAATCAGCAATGTGTTGCACACACCTTTGGTCTATTTTACTATATACAGTGACTTTGCTTCTGCCATGAACTGGCATGTCCAACTACAGATTGACAATGTTATCTTATCTGGCATAAGGGCAAAAAAATCATAGGAGCCAGTAGGTTTTTCTGGTAATAGTGGGGTGTTAATATTAGGAATAGTATCTTCTCATTTAACCCTCTGAGTGCCAAAGAGTTTGATCTCCTGATCAGAAGATCAAGTGCAACACTTATATTGGCTGTTTGGACATTTAGGCCTGAATACATTGAGGGCTGTATGTTCAAATGAAAAGTAAAGGAGTTCTGGAGCAAACCATTTCCACTATAGGGGAGAACCAAAAGTTTCCATTGATTTAACCCCTTAACGACAGATGACTTACCAGGTACGTCCCGCAGAAACTGTCACTTAGTGACAGAGGACGTACCTGGTAAGTCACGGAAGTCCGCGTCTCTGTGCGGCTGCACGCCGCTCGGAGACTCAGGACTTCTTTGAAAAAAAAAAAAAATGTTCGGCGGGCGTTAAGGTGACAGCCATGTACGAACGCGGCTGTCACTAAGGGGTTAAATATTAACCCCTTGAATGATAGCGAGGTCTCCAATGCATTGCTTTGCTTTGTTTTGAAGGCCCAGTTTAGCATTCTATCATCAATGTTGTAAACATCCAAATCTGAACAATGGCGACCAAAAAAAGCCAGTTCAGATCATTGGAAAACAATGAGCAAGTAACATTCTATGATATGCGGTCAAGGACTTGCCCGTTAAATGGGAACAGAATTCCATGACAAATTGAAGTGTGCTCTGGATTAAGAGAACAGATTGGTCATCCCAGCATTGAAAAAGTGTTTTTGTGTGTTTACATCCTAACCTGCAGTAAGAAGGTTAAAGGGTTAAAGTGTAAAAGGTTGTGTTTTATTTTCTGGGAGTGTGATTAGTTAATTAAGGGTGGGGTTTGTGAACAATCCCCTGTGTAGGCCTGTATAAATCTAGGTACAGGATATTAGAAAAAGAAAAGAAAGGTGCTTGCCTTATAGGCAAGCCAGCCAATTAACAAATGGAATTTTTTTTTTTAAATATACATTAACCCCCTGAGTGCCAGAGGAGCAAGCAGCGTGCTATTAATTAACACGCAGCGCACCCCCAGCACCCAAAGGGACACAGAAAGAAACCAGAGAAAACTAACTGTAACATAAAAATAACTTAAAGATGAAATATGAGCTGAAAAGAATCCAGATGGGGGACACCGAGCAGAGCACACCATTTAAAGCCCACTGGGAAGTAAAAGCTGACATACTCCCAGTGGCAAGGGCTTAGGTGTACTCTGCTCGGATACGGGAGCGCACAAATGCCCGGAACAAAGCTTCAGGCGTCATTGGAACCTCCCCTGACAGTACCTGCTTCCTGGACACATAGATGGCCATCTTAGCCTGCGCCAGGAGCAGGTTTATGAGGAGGTCCTCAGCCCTACTGTGCCGGGACACTGTGCGCCCAAAAATGAAAAAGTGTGGAGAGAAGTGCAACCAGAACTGCAGGAGGAGTCCCCTCAGGAATGACAAGAGGGGCTGCAGTCGGCTGCATGAAAAGTAAATGTGATAGACAGACTCGCCCCTGCCACAGAAAGGACAGGTGGCAGGGGAGTCCGTGAAACGGGCCAGGTACTCCCCCGTGCTCAGTGCACCATGGAGCACTCTCCAACTCAAATCCCCGATGGGTCTGGGCACCAAGGTGGAATAGAGTGCCCTCCACCGGGGTCTCTCGCCCACGTCAACCACTCGCCTCCAGATGGTGTCTGGGCGACCGACGAGGGCAAGGAAGTGCACTGTGTGGAGCACGAGGGAATACAGCCTCTTCCTTGGCATGCCACGGAAACATGCCGAGGGTATCACCCCCAACCAGCTTAAGTTGGGGGCTGGAGAAGCCAAGGGGGACTGACGAGGCTTTGGTTGTATGCTTACAGCCGGAGGCGAGGGTTCCACAGGTAGATGTGGCTCTCCAGCCTGTAAGGCCCCGTCAATGAAGGTGCGCGAGTCGGGGTGGATGGCACGCTTGATCTCCTGGAGCAAACGGTACGGAACTCTGGGACTTTGGAAACCCATACGGTGCATAAGCACATCGGGCTCCACCCAGTCCGCCCGTTCATAGTCCAGGAGATCCCCGACTTGGGTCATCCGTGCTTGGCGAAGGCGACGACATATGCTTCCAACATCCGAGCCCCCACAGCTATATTATATAGCAGGGGCTCCGCTAGAATGTCTGCCCCCTGCGCTGTGCCCTGCCTTGACACAGAGACCATGCTCCAGGCCTTGAGGGTTTCCCGGTAGTATGCCGGCAGCACTGAGAGGTCGCTCCCAAACCCCTCAGGCTTGATGATGAATAGTTGCCAGTCATACCCCATATTGCGCAACTGGCGATAGAAGCTGGAGGCCAGTGCGCACCACTGTGGTGAAGGGTCTGCGTACAGGTATCTCTGCAGGTACTGGAGGCGGAAGGTGTGCACTTGAGTGCGTATGCACACCACTCCTTGACCACCCTCTCCCAGTGGGAGGCACGCCACACCCGCAGAGACCCAGTGCTTCCCCATCCAGAGAAAGTCCAGCAGCATTCTCTGGATTTTGCTGATGAACTCGGGGGTCGGGCTAAGGCAGATCAGCCGGTGCCATAGCTGTGAGGCCACCAGCTGGTTGATCACCAAAGCCCTCCCCCTTAGCGAAAGCACTTTCGCAAGACCCCTCCACAGTCCCATCCGAGAGAGGACTCGTTCCTCTAGTTCTTTCCAGTTTGCAGGGACTGTGGGATTCGCAGCGGACAGGAAGACTCCAAGGTATTTCAAAGCTGTAGCCTCCCACTTGATGTTACGGAAGGTGGGAGGCAGGGAGTCTACCTGTATGGGACCCTCTAAAAGGCCTGTGCATTTGGACCAGATGATCTGAGCAGAAGAGGCAGCTGTATAAACCTCTTGGCATTCTTTAGCCTGCTCCAGATCAACTAGGTCTTGGGCCACGAGGAGTACATCATCGGTATATGCTGAAAGGACCACCCTCATGTCTGGCTCCTTCAGCACCAGCCCTGTGAGCCTCTTCCTTAACAGACATAGGAAGGGCTCGATGGCTAGTGCATATAGGTGTCCAGACAAGGGGCACCCTGCCGTACTCCTCGTCCAAATACCAGGGATGCCGTTAGGGACCAGTTGATCTTAATTAAACACTCTGCAGAGGCAATGAAGCACCACAAAAGGGCACTGGAGAAGTGCCAGAATCCAGCATTTAAGGACAAATGCTGGGCGGGACAATAACAGTGCAGCCAATAGCGTAAGCAGGAGTAGAAACTGACAGAATGTCGCCAAATAGCAAGGGTACCTTGATAGAGAGTCTGGCTGTCTACACATAATTTGAACCTAGAAGTAACTTGTCAAAAACTGGTTCCCTGGTTCGTGGGTCCTTTCCGTGTCTTGCATAAGGTCAATCCTGTTACCTATGCCCTGGAACTGCCTACCGATATGCGCATCCATAACGTCTTCCATGTTTCCTTTCTGAAATCATTGGTCTGCAATCAGTATACCTCAGTTCCTGTCCTTCCTGCTCCCATGAGAGTTGCAGATCACGAGGATTAAGAAGTTCAAAATGTCTTGGACTCTCGTAGGGTCCGAGGGCACTTGCAATATTTGGTTCACTGGAAGGGATATGGACCTGAGAAGCGTTCCTGAATCTCGTCTGCAGACATGCATGCTCCCGCTTTCATTTGGAGATTTCACTCTAAACCTCAACCACTTCCATGGGGTAGAGGTCCTTGAGGGGGAAGTACTATAAGCTCCACGCTTACCTCCTGTTCAGAGGGAACCGGCTGCTCCGATGCTCAGGGAAGGCCGGTTCTCTCTGCTGGCTGCCTCACGGGATTGACGTCATGCTAATACTGGTGCGCCCTGGGCGCAAGTCACTGGGGAATCCTACAGTGATGTCATGTCCCGGCTCTTTAAAGGACAGACTCATCTGGTGCACCACCTCCTGGGGGTGGGAGAATCCATACATAAACTGCCTGGTCACCACATCAGTAGCCCTTTCGTGGTGTTCCAGTGAGTTGTAGTTTTTTTGAGCTCCGTGTATGATCCTTGGCTTGTCTTCCTAGTTTTCCCGGTGTCCAGTTTTGGGGCTTGTCTGACTAACTGCTTGGTTTTGTCCATCGGCTCTGGATGAATACCCGCTCTGATACTGACCCCTGGCATGTCTGACTATCTGCTTGGTTGTGACCATCGGCTCTGGCTGTTACTGACCTTTTACTTGTCTGACTAACCGTTTGGTTTTGACCTTTGGCTTTGGCTGACTTCCACTTGTTCTCTACCTTGGTTGCCTATATCCACTTATACTGACTGTAGGCCAAAGTCAGTCCATTTATTCATTGGCTGCCTTTATCGCTTGACTTTAGAGTCATTCGAAGAATCAACCCTGTGACATGCGCTCTTGTGCTTCCGGCCACTATGCGAATCTACAATGTCTTCCATGTATCATTGCTTAAACCATTAATTTGCAACCATAATACCTCTACCACTGTTTGCCCAGCCCCCATTCGGGTGGGAGACCATGACGAGTACGAAGTTCAAACCATTTTGGATTCTTTGAGAGTTAGGGGGCAACTGCAGTATCTGAGCACTAGAGGGGCTACGACCCGGAGGAACGCTCATGGATTTCCTCTAAGGATGTGTATGTCCAGAACTTTCATTCTTTCTTCCCTAAGAAACCTTGCCCCTTTCTGCGGGGGGGGTCGTTGAGGGTAGGGTACTGTCACAGTGCGATATGCGGTGGCTGCTGGAACCGGCTGTATTCTTACCTTTGGCGGCAATATCTGCGGCTGTTATTCCAGTGGCTCGGCTGTATCTTTACCCCTCGCGGTTCAGCCGCCTTCTGTTTCTTTGTGGCTCCAGCCACTCGTGTCCTTGGTGGTTCAGCTGCTGTCGGGTGACATAATTTTTGGCTCACGTCCAGGACCATGGCTGTGCGCTCCATTTATAGGCAGACTGACCAGTTTGGTGCTCCTCCCTTCCTTGTGGCAGGTCTTTAAAGAATGCCTGGACACAGTGCTCATTCTCCCTTTCGTTGGTGTCCAGTGCAGTTCAGTTGCTTAGCGTTCTCCATTTATTACCTGGTTTTGTCTTACTACCCGTTCTGGTGCTGACGTGTGGCTCTTTCTGAGTTCCCGTTCCGTGTATGACCCTGGCTTAGTCCGATATCCAATCTTGTGCGGACATTTGGCTCTGGTAGAGTCTAGCCTTGCTGACTGCAGGCATGAGTCAGTAGTCTCCATTTTTGCAATCCTTTAGGAGAGACGACTTTTCCAGTAATGACTGCAGGCGTTAGTCAGTCTCCTTCCGTATTATACTTGGAGAGACCGGTTGATTCTACATGAGGCATATCAGGCATATGAGACTATCAGTGACTTCAGCCTAGTCTCTGCAGACTGGGAACCTAATGGCGGCCTCCTATTTCTGATAGAGGCTTGGCTTCTTTGACTACCCTCTGCTCCTTCCTCTGACTTGCTGTGATATTTTTCTGTGTATTACTGTTTCTAGTAAGGTTTATTACTATACTGTCTGAGTCCTGTTCTGCTTCTCCACCGTGACAAGGTGAGCACGGAGTGATTTGTCAGCCAGGCCAAAGGTCATACACGGAGCGGGTAGTCAGAAGAGGCAAAGTCAGTGCAGAGCATTGAATAGCTATGCAAAAGGTTCAGGCACAAATCGGTAGTCAGATGGAGCCAAGGTCATACACCAATCAGATTCAGCAGCAGGAACGAATTGCAACGGAAGACTCAGAGAGCACTCAGGTACACCACGAAAGGGCACGGAGGCAATGATAGGATGCAGCATTTAAAACCTCTTTAGGAGGCGGAGTCCACATAGGTCAATCAAGGTGGAAACTATAAAATAGCGAGATCTCAGAATGACGCACGAATAACCAAGAAGTAGTCATCCACCATGCTACCTCTAGGCAACCAAAGGAAAGTGAATAGGCCAGTAAGAACGCCACAATCACGGGCACCGTGATAGCACCACCCCCGGGAAATATGGAGACAATGCCAGGACAGCCCTTGTCTGTCTCCAGCACAGACCCCACCTTCACCCACAGACATCTCCACAAGTCCCACCTCAACTATGAAAATTCCATCCACACCAACTTGAATAGACTGTGCTAGTGCACCACCAGACCTCATGAAAATAGCCAAAAAGAAATCACAGAATAAAGGGGGATGGGGAGAAGACATGGAGAAAAGAAACAAAATAGGAGGGAGAACAAAAAGCCCAAAAAGGAAAAAAGGAAAAAAGCAATAGACATGGGCAAGAGGTACTCAGCCAAGCTGGGAGATCAGCAATGTTAGGAACAATGCCAGGAGCCAGGAACCAGAAGGGACGTCAAAGGAAGCCAGGTCATGCACAGGAAATCAGAAACACAGTGGCACACTCTTGCAGCCAGAAGCAAACACAAGTGCAAACTAGGAAGTGAGTCAAGCTGCTTTAAATACCCCGGGAGGGTTGGCTGATAGCAGTCAGGTGAGAAATCACAGAGAGGTCAGCTGATTTAGCCAGACTCAGAACAGGGAAGGCGGTAGCAATAGATACAGAGCACTGAATTTGCTCAGACAACAAAATTGAGCAGCAGAGAAAGAGCAGCTCAGCCAAACCTTGAGAAAGACAATAGAAGAACAAAAGAAACTGCAAGAAATAGCCTAAAAGAAAGTTGAACAGAGAAATGCAGCAGAGAAAAGGGGAAAAAAAACACTGACAGCCAGCGAACAGCAGGCCAAAGTAAGCAGGCAAAGAAAGAACCAAAGAAAACTCCATGCAGCGGACAAAAGGGGAGAGGAGACTATACACTAGGAGAGAAGAGCAAGAGGATGAGCTCCAGGAGAGAACAGGAAGGAACACCTGACGAAACAGAAAAGCCACACAGAAAAGGAGACAGGACAGAAATGTGGCGAGAAGAACGCCTAGAAGCTAAGGCTATGTATCACGGTGCCCGTGATTTGCTGCAGTTCCTTGTCTGTCACCACTAGGGGGCTGCTATTGGCTGTCTGCAGTTAGCCCGCCTCTTATTGCCTATTTAAACCTGGATTGGGCACCCTTTGAGTGCCCTTTCGTGTTGTTTCTGACCTTCTTGCTATCACTATGCTAGTGATAGCTGGGCCCCTGTTCCAGTGTTCCTGAGTTCCTGATCTCCTGTGTTCCTGAGTTCCTGATCTCTACTGTTCCAGTGTTTCCTGGATGCTGAGTTACTCCAGTCCTGGTTCCGGCCTAGTCTCTGGTGTTGCAGTTACTGCTGAACTTCTTCTCTGCTGTTTGCTGACCTGACTGAGGGTTGCTGGTTCCTGTCATCTCATCACCTGTCTTCAGTATCCTGGCGACCTTCTGCCTGGTCGCGTTGGTGACATTGCTCAATTCCGTGTTGGTCCCAGCGTGTGGACGCTGGTTTGCTCCTAAGCCTTGCGGCTATACAAACTCACTTGTTACACCAGTGTGCGGTCACTGGTTTGCTCCAAAGCCTATCAGCTATACTAATCTGTGTTGGTCCCAGCGTGCGGACGCTGGTTTGCTCCTAAGCCTTGCGGCTATACAAGCTCGCTTGTTACACCAGTGTGCGGTCACTGGTTTGCTCCAAAGCCTATCAGCTATACAAATCTGTGTTGGTCCCAGCGTGCGGACGCTGGTTTGCTCCTAAGCCTTGCGGCTATACAAACTCACTTGTTACACCAGTGTGCGGTCACTGGTTTGCTCCAAAGCCTATCAGCTATACAAATCTGTGTTGGTCCCAGCGTGCGGACGCTGGTTTGCTCCTAAGCCTTGCGGCTATACAAACTCGCTTGTTACACCAGTGTGCGGTCACTGGTTTGCTCCAAAGCCTATCAGCTATACAAATCTGTGTTGGTCCCAGCGTGCGGACGCTGGTTTGCTCCTAAGCCTTGCGGCTATACAAACTCGCTTGTTACACCAGTGTGCGGTCACTGGTTTGCTCCAAAGCCTATCAGCTCTACAAATCTGTGTTGGACCCAGCGTGCGGACGCTGGTTTGCTCCTAAGCCTTGCGGCTTTACAAACTCACTTGTTACACCAGTGTGCGGTCACTGGTTTGCTCCAAAGCCTATCGGCTATACAATTCTGTGTTGGTCCCAGCGTGCGGACGCTGGTTTGCTCCTAAGCCTTGCTGCTTAACGATTCTGCTATTTGCCAGTTTCATCTGACTGCTGCTATTATCTCTGGGCTGCCCTGCCCGGTATTGGTAAGGCTGGTAGAACCTTTTGCCACATTCCATCTGAGGTTGCCTTACCCGGTATTGGCAGGGCCGGTAGAGCCTACATTGTGTATCCATTGAGGCTGCCTTGCCCGGTAATTTGGTAAGGCCGGTAAAACCGTTATGCTATTCCATCTGCAGGTTGCCTTACCCGGTATTGGCAAGGCCGGTAGAGCCTAAAGACTGTCCTGTCCGGTATATTGACAGGACCGGTAGAGTCTGCCTTCTGTCTGTGCTATATTCTGTATATGTATATATGTATGTTATTGCCATCCTAAGTTATCAAATTATTATTTCAATAAAATTGATTTTTTTTTTACCTAAAACTTGTGTCTGAGAGTTATAATAAACCGTGACAGTACGAAAGGGCCATGACCTCAGACAGCAAGGGTGAAGGTAACGCACAGAATATCCATTGGAGGATGGATGTGCTCGAGCAACGTTTGGATCAGTTGGCAGTTGCAATTCAAACGATCCTTGAACGCACGGTACCTGCTGACCAATCTAGCTCTAGCCCGGTGGTCTCGCCAAGTCAAACACCGGAAAGTGATACCAGACCCCTAGGGGGTACTGTTAAAGGGTTAACGGCTTCTGCACCCTTGCCGCTAAGATATGATGGTGACCCTAGTCTCTGCAGAGGGTTCATCAACCAACTCGAAATCTTTATGGAATTGACGGCACACGCATTTCCCAATGATCGTAGTAAAGTGGGGTTCACGATATCACTGCTCACTGGCAGAGCATTGGCTTGGGCTAACCCCTTGTGGGAGAATGCTAAACCTTGTACTAAGAACTTTAGTGAATTTGTGCGTTCCTTTCGAAGAGTGTTTGAGCCTCCTGGTAGAACCACCTCTGCTGCCAAACGCCTTATGGAGATACAACAGGGCAGGCGTACAGTGGGCGACTATGCCATCGAATTCCGCACATTGGCAGCAGAGGTAGGTTGGAATAACGAGGCATTATTGGCAGCCTTCTCTCAAGGCCTGAATGACCACATTAAAGACGAAATCGCTGCTAAAGATCTACCTATTGATCTAGATGATTACATTGAGTATGTTATGATAATTGACTCCAGAATACGTGAGAGATCAATTGCCAGAGATCGTAAGTTACGGTCAAAAAATAATGAGCCTAGTAGCATGTTTTGCCCACCCATCCCTCCCTTGGCATTGAAGTCTAGTGAACCAGTACGGGAAACAAGTGAACCTATGGAAATAGGCTTCACTAGACTATCCAAGGCAGAGAGACTATATCGCAAAAAACAAGGGTTATGTTTATACTGCGGTAAAAAAGGGCACTTGCTAAATTCCTGTCCGGTACGTCCGGGAAACGCACACACCTAGGGTACCTTGGGGGACAGGCCCTAGGTGGTGTACAATCGTCCCCAGTGTCGGGCATAATGAAACCCACCATACAGGTGGTATTGTCTTGGGCACAACGCTCTGTGGAGGTTTTGGCCTTGGTTGACTCTGGTGCAGCAGGGTATTTTATGGATAATACCTTTGCTGAATTGCACGGAGTTCCGCGCATTGAAAGAGAAAACCCCTTGACTATTGAAGCGATTGATGGTAGACCCTTAGAACCGCCTCAGGTTATATTTGAAACTATGACATTGTCTATGACTATTGGGGCACTTCACAGAGAAGAGCAGCAGTTTCAACTGATTAATTCTCCGCACCATGCGGTAATATTGGGATTTCCGTGGTTACAGTTACATAACCCACAATTTGATTGGAAAAAGTGTGAAATTGCTGCTTGGTCCCAGTTTTGTATGGACAAGTGCGTCATCCAGCCTATTAAGGTCATGTGCACCTCCTCTGCTATACCGGATGTGTACCAACAGTTTGGCGATGTTTTTAGCAAAGGAGAGGCTAGTTTGCTACCCCAGCATAGACCTTATGATTGTTGCATTGAATTGCAGCCTGGTGCAGTACCTCCAAAAGGACACACTTATCCATTATCTTGTGATGAAAATAAGGCTATGGAGGATTACATTTCTGATGCCCTTGCTAGAGGGATCATACGAAAATCTACCTCTCCAGCTGGGGCTAGGTTCTTTTTCGTAAAAAAGAAAAATGGCGAATTAAGACCATGCATTGACTACCGGGGCTTGAATAAACTAATGGCAAAAAACGCATACCCAATACCACTCATCACCGAGCTTTTTGACAGGCTTAAGGGCGCTTCGATATTTACCAAATTGGACCTACGGGCCGCTTACAATCTGGTTCGCATTCGAGCTGGTGATGAGTGGAAAACTGCCTTTAATACTCGAGCTGGGCACTACGAGTATCTAGTAATGCCTTTTGGGCTGTGTAATGCACCCGCAGTTTTCCAGGAACTGATAAACGATGTTCTGAGAGATATGTTACAGACATGTGTTGTGGTGTACCTCGACGATATACTGATTTACTCCCAAAACATGGCACAGCACATCAAAGATGTATCCGCAGTATTGCTATGACTCCGTGAGAACAAATTATTTTGTAAAATGGAAAAATGTGAGTTTCATAGAACCAGTGTGCCATTCTTGGGGTTCATAATTGGCAATGATGGCATTGCCATGGACAAAGAAAAGTTGTCAGCTGTCCTACAATGGCCAAAACCCAAGGGTCTTAAAGCCATACAGCGTTTCCTGGGTTTCGCTAATTATTATAGGAGGTTTATTAAGAACTTTTCTTCCATTGTCAAACCTCTGTCCGATCTTACGCACAAGGGTGCTAATCCTTCTTGTTGGCCGGTATCTGCTGAGAAAGCCTTTGAGAATTTGAAGCTGGCATTTGCTGCGGCTCCTGTGTTATCCCACCCCAATCCTCTACTTCCATTTACGTTAGAGGTTGATGCCTCAGATATTGGGGTCGGGGCAGTACTTTCGCAGCGACACGAGAAAGGTGGAACTCTCAGACCTTGTGGGTTTTTCTCTAAAAAGTTGACTGTCACTCAAAGCCACTATGAGATAGGTGACAGAGAATTATTGGCCATTATCCTCGCTCTTAAGGAATGGCGTCATTTGCTTGAAGGTACTAAGAATCCTGTCTTAATCCTAACAGATCATAAAAATCTGACCTATCTCTCGGAGGCCAAGAGATTGTCCTCTCGTCAGGCTAGGTGGGCACTGTTCCTGTCTCGATTTAATTTCATTGTATCATATTTACCAGGGTCAAAAAATATCAGGGCTGATGCACTGTCAAGACAATTTGAGGCCGACAGTGACAGAGTGGAAGCACCAGCACCTATCATCCAACCTGATAAAATACTGGCTACTATACGCACGAGTATCACTTCTCCTCTAGGGGAGGAGATCCTGGCCTCTCAGGGGTCCGCTCCCCATGAAACCCCAGTGGGCAAATGTTTTGTCGCTGAATCATTTCGTACTAGGCTGCTCGAAACCTACCATTCCTCTAAGGCTGCGGGACATATTGGTAGAGACCAATTGTTATGGTCCCTTTCTCAGTTATTTTGGTGGCCTTCCATGAGAAACGATTGTGCCGAATTTACGAATGCCTGTGCCACCTGCGCCCGCGCTAAGACCCCGAGACATCTCCCAGTGGGCTTGCTTCAGCCGGTGCCTAATGGCGAACGCCCCTGGTCTCATGTTTCCATTGATTTTATGGGAGAATTGCCTATGTCTAAGGGGTATTTCTTTATATTCATGGTGGTGGACAGGTTTTCTAAAATGGCTCATTTTGTGCCCCTCCGTGGCCTTCCTTCGGCTAAGGAATTGGCAATGGTGTTCGCCAGAGAAGTATTCCGGTTGCATGGAGTGCCTAGAGTACTGGTGTCTGACAGGGGGAGCCAGTTTGTGTCGAGATTTTGGAGGGCATTTTGCCAACAGATGGGCATACAGCTGTCCTTCTCCTCTGTCTACCATCCCCAGACCAATGGAGCTGCTGAACGAGCTAATTAGGGCTTGGAACAATTTCTCCGTTGTTTCGTTACTGACCATCATGATAATTGGTCCGACTTGTTGCCTTGGGCAGAGTTCGCCAGGAATTGTGCGGTCAATTCTTCATCTGGGAGCTCTCCGTTTCTGATTAATTATGGGTTTCAGCCCTGCTTGCTTCCAGATTCCTTTCAGACGCAACAGATTCCAGCTCTGGATGAGCATATCGAGCAACTCCGTTCCACATGGGCACAAGTTCAGAGGGCACTTGGTCAGTCATTTCAGCGTCATCAGCGCCATGCTAATCGCAGAAGGCTTCCAGAGGTTTCCTTTCAGGTTGGGGATAGAGTATGGCTTTCCTCCAGAAATCTCAAGCTGCAGGTTCCGTCTAATAAGTTGGCTCCCCGGTTTATTGGTCCGTACAGAGTTATTCGTAAAATTAACCCTGTCTCCTATGCACTAGACCTACCTGCATCCATGCATATCCATAATGTGTTCCATGTGTCCCTTCTTAAGCCTCTGGTTTGCAATCGCTATACTACCACACCTGTGGTGCCAGGACCTGTTGAGGTCGAGGGCCAGGAGGAGTACGAGGTTCAGAGCATTATTGATTCCCGTAGGCTTAGAGGAAGGGTACAGTACCTGGTACATTGGAAAGGGTACGGTCCTGAGGATCGATCGTGGGTGGATAGTATGGACCTTCATGCACCTAGGCTAACTAGGGTCTTTCATGCCAATTACCCACAGAAACCTAAACCCTATTCTAGGAGAGGGGGTCTTTGAAAGGGGGGTACTATCACGGTGCCCGTGATTTGCTGCAGTTCCTTGTCTGTCACCACTAGGGGGCTGCTATTGGCTGTCTGCAGTTAGCCCGCCTCTTATTGCCTATTTAAACCTGGATTGGGCACCCTTTGAGTGCCCTTTCGTGTTGTTTCTGACCTTCTTGCTATCACTATGCTAGTGATAGCTGGGCCCCTGTTCCAGTGTTCCTGAGTTCCTGATCTCCTGTGTTCCTGAGTTCCTGATCTCTACTGTTCCAGTGTTTCCTGGATGCTGAGTTACTCCAGTCCTGGTTCCGGCCTAGTCTCTGGTGTTGCAGTTACTGCTGAACTTCTTCTCTGCTGTTTGCTGACCTGACTGAGGGTTGCTGGTTCCTGTCATCTCATCACCTGTCTTCAGTATCCTGGCGACCTTCTGCCTGGTCGCGTTGGTGACATTGCTCAATTCCGTGTTGGTACCAGCGTGCGGACGCTGGTTTGCTCCTAAGCCTTGCGGCTATACAAACTCACTTGTTACACCAGTGTGCGGTCACTGGTTTGCTCCAAAGCCTATCAGCTATACTAATCTGTGTTGGTCCCAGCGTGCGGACGCTGGTTTGCTCCTAAGCCTTGCGGCTATACAAGCTCGCTTGTTACACCAGTGTGCGGTCACTGGTTTGCTCCAAAGCCTATCAGCTATACAAATCTGTGTTGGTCCCAGCGTGCGGACGCTGGTTTGCTCCTAAGCCTTGCGGCTATACAAACTCACTTGTTACACCAGTGTGCGGTCACTGGTTTGCTCCAAAGCCTATCAGCTATACAAATCTGTGTTGGTCCCAGCGTGCGGACGCTGGTTTGCTCCTAAGCCTTGCGGCTATACAAACTCGCTTGTTACACCAGTGTGCGGTCACTGGTTTGCTCCAAAGCCTATCAGCTATACAAATCTGTGTTGGTCCCAGCGTGCGGACGCTGGTTTGCTCCTAAGCCTTGCGGCTATACAAACTCGCTTGTTACACCAGTGTGCGGTCACTGGTTTGCTCCAAAGCCTATCAGCTCTACAAATCTGTGTTGGACCCAGCGTGCGGACGCTGGTTTGCTCCTAAGCCTTGCGGCTTTACAAACTCACTTGTTACACCAGTGTGCGGTCACTGGTTTGCTCCAAAGCCTATCGGCTATACAATTCTGTGTTGGACCCAGCGTGCGGACGCTGGTTTGCTCCTAAGCCTTGCTGCTTAACGATTCTGCTATTTGCCAGTTTCATCTGACTGCTGCTATTATCTCTGGGCTGCCCTGCCCGGTATTGGTAAGGCCGTTAGAACCTTTTGCCACATTCCATCTGAGGTTGCCTTACCCGGTATTGGCAGGGTCGGTAGAGCCTACATTGTGTATCCATTGAGGCTGCCTTGCCCGGTAATTTGGTAAGGCCGGTAAAACCGTTATGCTATTCCATCTGCAGGTTGCCTTACCCGGTATTGGCAAGGCCGGTAGAGCCTAAAGACTGTCCTGTCCGGTATATTGACAGGACCGGTAGAGTCTGCCTTCTGTCTGTGCTATATTCTGTATATGTATATATGTATGTTATTGCCATCCTAAGTTATCAAATTATTATTTCAATAAAATTGATTTTTTTTTTACCTAAAACTTGTGTCTGAGAGTCATAATAAACCGTGACACTATGAAACACTGACTGGGAAATATGTAGGAGGCCTGGCATGCTAATCTGACGAGGGATAACCACCAGGGTGGTGGAGAGCCCTTCAGAGGGTGTCCCAGTATGCCAGGAACCCACGGACCCCTCACCAGACCAAGGGGACTGGAGAGAATAACATCAAAGGCAACTTGCAGATGGCATAGACATCAGAGAGAGAACAAAGTGGGCAGTGAGGATGGGTGTAACAGATATTCTGACTCTCAGACCAGAGGTAAAAAATAAAACACAGTTTTATTGAGAATAGTTTAGGAACTCAGCCCCCTAAGGGCAGCAATAGGTAATTACACATAACTGGAGGCAATATGGTAATATAGCAGACACAGTATTGATAGAGAGCAATGTATACAAGCAATAGGACTGAGTAAGGCTAGGGTTACGTCCAATGCAAATGATCAGTCTCTGTTGTGGTGTGTAAGACAACGCCCAGTAGTCCTCAAGGACTGGTAATTAAGCAAGACCAACACTGGTGCTAGAGCTGGATAATACCAGAGCCAAGGGCACTCTACCGTGCGTAACAGAATAGGCACACTGCCTGAGCTGAATGGGACTGGAGCCACGGTACTCTGCAGTACCGAAAGTGTTAATGACACTGCGTGAACTAAATGGAAACTGAGCCAGTAGCACCCCTCGGTGCGCCAACGGATAACCACACTGCCAGAGCCGAAAGGGACCAGAGCCAGTAGCAACCCATGGTGCGTCAACGGATACCCCAATACTGCCAGAGCCGAATAAGACCAGAGCCAGTAGCACCCCTTGGTGCGCTATTAAGCGTATGTTACAAGAGCTACAGTAGATGTTAACGGAAACCCACTGCTCTGCAAATGTAGCGGATGGCTCAGTAACTGAGGCAACAAGCTCTGCAAGGGTTAACGGACAGGCTCGGCAACAGAGGCAACAAGCTTAGCAAGTGTAACGGATGGCCCAGAAATGGAGGCAACAAGTACAGCAAGTGTCAGCGGACAGGCTCGGTAAAGGAGGCAACAACTCAGCTAGTGTTAACGGATGCCCAATATCTGGGACTACAAGCACAGCGAGTGTAAACGGACAGGCTAGGTAACGGAGGCAACAAGCTCAGCAAGTGGAAGGTCAGCTTAGGATGCACATGTCTGACAGTTCACAATGTCGCCAAGCGAAGAAGACGAAGCCACACTGGAACCGGAACTCAGGAAGCAGGATACCAAGCAGGCAAGTCAGAAGGCCGGGTCATACATGGAGCAGGAGCGTCAGACAAGCCGGGTCGATCACGGAGCAGGAGCGTCAGCCAGGCCGGGTCATACACGGAGCCAGAACATCAGACAAGCTGGATCAATCGCGGAGCAGGAACCAGAAGAATAGTCAGACAAGCCGATTCGGTACACAGGAAAGCAGGAACACAGCAATGGAAGCACTGGTACTGGAACAACACGAAAGGGCACCTGACAGGTGCCAGAGGCCCTGTATAAGTAGGCCATACTGGTCGGGCATAACAAGTAGGGCCAATAGGAACACACCACCACAGAGAGTGACAGGTAATCACGGGAACCGTGATAATGGGGCTCACCAAAAAGACAGCAAGACTGAAGAAATGAGAGAGGGGGCAAGGATGAGGGACTAAGAGGAGAGGCAGAGGGAAAAGCTGAGAATGAATGGGAAGAGAGATGACAACTGAGGGAAAGGAGACCGTAAGACAGAAAGAAAGGAAGGAGAATAGGAGGCCCTAGAGAAAAAGAGACAGCAGATAAATAAATGAAGTAGACAAACCGCAAAAGGCGAGCCCATACCGATCCCATAACATACTGCAGACAAAGTATTGCAGGAGAATGGAAGAAAGAACGCGCTCACAGGTAATAAGAAAAGCCAGAAGGAAGGAACAACCATGCTTCTCCTTGTCCTCTCTTCCGCCAACTGTGACTCCTCTTTCTGTCACCAATTTAATATGCCTTTACCCTCTCCACTTCCTGGCATGACCAATCGTCCCCCTGACATGCTTCCCTTCCCTGTACACTGCCTTACAATTCAGGGAAGGCCTATTGAATGTCAGGCTGGGCCAGTTCATTGCTGTAGAAACCAGGGGAGGAGGGAGATCCCTCTCAGATTAAAGGGGTAATTATTATACACTTCCTGCATTAGTCCATTTTAGACAGATTGTTGTGGGAAGAATGTCGTCACCGCAGCCATCTCAGTTATGTAGTTTCTGTGCCAAGTGCATTGCTTAGGCAGGACTATCCTAAGTGCTCAGATAAATAGAAAACTTTGTAATCCATGGGCTGATCGGTTTGAGGCTTGTTCATTGTAATGCACCACTAGTCAGCCATTGAGAAAGAACAGTAATGTCATACTCCTCTCCTACTGGCTGGTTTCCAACACGGAGTGTGTTCCTGATTGGCACCTAAAAGCAGCACGTGGTGGGAAGAGACAGACAATGGAGACTACTGAGCAGAGGTAACAGCTTGTAATTTGGTTCTGTATATAGGAACGTATCTAAGTTTTGTTTCCAATACTTTGGATACCTCTTCAGTATTAAAGTGGCTGCACAAGCCTCATTTAAATCAGTAGTAATGTTTGTGGTTTGCTGTGTAGGCACAAATCAAATTTTACATTGACTGAAATGGGGTGCCATCAGTAATCTTGGGGCCCAGTACAAACATAAAGCCATGGCCCTATACCTCATGCATTTGAACTGTAACCTGGAAGTATATATCTACAAACAGAGCCTGTAGATCTGCTCTACTTTGAAGCAGACGTGTGCCCCAATTCAGAGGCGTAACTTGAAGCCACCGAGCCCTGGTGCAAAAATTGCCATGGGCCACCCCCGACCACATTGGCCACCTACACATTGTCCCCCAATCTCCAAATTGCCCCTTAATCTCCACATTGCCACCATCTCCACAATTCCCCCATATCTCCAAATTGTCCCTTCCACAATGCCCCCTTCAACTCCACGATGTCCCCTTCATCTCCACAGTGCCCCTTCCACAATGCCCCTTCATCTCCACATTACCTCTTCCACAATGCCCCCTTCATCTCCACAATGCCCCCAACTCCACATTGCCCCTACCTCCAGTCCCTGGTGGTCTAATAATGTAATCTCCCAGTGCTCTGTATTACTAGAACGGTGCGCCGGTGGCCGTAGTGGGAGTTGCTGCGGGCGAGGGGGTCGCAGGGGGTGGCCGGGCCCCTGGAGTTACGCCACTGCCCCAATTCTCTGCTATGTTACCTACAGAATATACTTAACCCATTAAGGACACGTGGCCAGCACTTAAGAACCACAAACCTTCTTTTTTTTTTCTTTCTACCAATTCAGGGAGCTGTATGCAGCTGTGCGGGAACCTCTTGAACACCAGGGCATACATGTACGTCATGGGTCCTTTAGGCATGTTCTACTCATAATGTACATGTACGTCTTTAGTCATTCAGGTGTTAAAAGGGTGCCCGCCAGGAAATCATACAGATTCTCCGTGGGTCAATCTAGTCATCTGTGAGCCCCAATTGCCACAGGACCCCCCTACATCATTGGAGTTTGCAGGAGCCCCGTGTCTTATCTGGGAGGCAGGCCCCTCTGAATGGCTTGTCCACATACACAGGTATTACCTGTAACCCCCCTAATGGCAGCCCTGAATGGGACTTTTAACCTCTCGAATACTAGAGATATTTGTAATACATTGCAAGGAAAGCATTGAAGGGCTACTCCACCGACTGCCAAAGGGGTGTCCAAAACAATACAAAGCAATTTACAACCCTCTTGCACTCAAAGGGTTAATTACTTGATAAATGTAATGCAGCTGATCTACCCAATAATGGCTAGATGTTCTTTGTGTGCACATCTGTCTTCTTAGATGTACATGATTCTTAGTGTGTATTATACACATTTATGGGGTGTATGGTCAAACTAACTGTACTATAGAGGAGAACTAAAAAAACTCCTGTTGATGTAAATGGGGATTTTACCCTCTTGAATTCTAAAGAGGTCTCCATTGTAATGCGTCACAATTCATTGGAGACCTCTTTAACATTTAAGCATACCTCCAAGTGTCCCTCTTTGAGACACAAATCCCTCTGGCCCCCTTTCCCACCCTGTGTCTGTGCAAATAAAATACCTTGGTCTTGCTCTAAACCGTTTATTCACTTACACAAAGAGGTGTCAATAGGTCATGAAGTAACCTAAAAATTCAATTTAAATCTAGCAGTTAAATACCCCATTTATAACAATGGGAATGTCATTGTTTTCCCCATTGTGTGTTTGATTTACCCCAAGTTTCTCCACAGTGGGACTGATGTAATAAGTGGAACTGGAGCAATTCTGGAGTAAAAAAAAGATTACACCTTAGAGGACAAATGAACATTCCCAAGTGATTTCAATGGGCCTTTTAACCCCTTAAATGCTGGAGATGTCTCCAATTTATTTGTTCACAATGTACTGAAGACCTCTCTAGCATCTGTGAGTTAAATTCTACCTTTAAATGAATGGGAATGTTTATTTGTTCTCAGTAATGCAGTAGGTTTTCCTGAAAATTCAGGTTGCACACTGATGTCTAGTGATGTCAGTGAAGGACCATGTGATGTCAAATGACTATACTCTTTCTCTCCTGTCTCAGCAGTGTCCCTGACTGGCAGAAAGAAAATCTAGTCATCCTAAATAGGCTTATCTACTGTTTCTTGGGGTTAATGGTGGGATCTACTGTATCTGTCATTAATTGAGTTATAACGGTAGCCCAGGTAGCCGGGAAGCCCTGGGCCGTCGTCACCAGATTCTCTGCTCTCAAAGGCGGCTAGGCTCCATCGAACACCCCGGTTGAAGCGAATCTCTTTGTGGTCCTCTCAAACCCGTCGAATGTAGGGACAGGCTCGGACGCCGAATTCCCGCCGAGTACCGGAGACCGGAAATCCAGGAGGACCGAGGATCGAAGTTCAAGACGGGGCTTCGCAGGAATGTGAATAGCTCTGAAATTAACCCTTTAACGTAAAAGACAAAGGACTTGGGGGCTGGGAGTACACACCCCGGGCTAGGCCAGGGGTTGAGGCACGTACACACTGGGTGTAGTCTGTGGCTCCAGCCCTGGACAATCAGTGAGTGCAGTGAGTCGTACGTCGACCAATGCGGTGTCGACTCACTGCCTCCGGTTCCCGCGCTCGAGATAGCATCGATGTTCCCGAACCCCGCACCGGGAACCACCGGGTGTACTCGATGTTCATGTCCCCCTCGCATATATAACATACGAAAATATTCGACATCCATGTAACATGCGACATTCGACAGTCCATAGCCCTACATCCTGTAACAAGGGGAAATGAATGACCAGTCCCTATAGGAGTTCTCAGTAACGGCCTATGGCCCGTTACATGAGTGATATAATAAATCTGGAGTGAATGCATCTGACTCTAAAGGGGCATTTATAATATCTCTGGGGTTAATGACGAGATCTAATTTTCTTATAATAGGGGGATCTAATGTTTTGGGATTTAGATTTGTTGATCTAATGCATATGCCATTAATGGGGGACCTCATTTGTCTGGGTTTAATGGGACAAGGGTGTATGTATATTTTCTGTGTAACATTACTTAGGGTATTCTAATTAAAATGGCTGCCACCATTATCTCAGAGAAGCAGGAGAATTCACATTTTCAAGAGACCAGCCGAGTGCTATACAATCGTATTACACCATTAAAGATGTTTGTTTTCACATAAGAAATTGCTGGTCTCAGGGTGGTGGTGCTGAGGACTCTGATGAGTCAAGGTAGGGCTGTAGACTGTATGGCAAATGCTGAGAGTCTGACGGGTGAAGAAAAGGGTGAAAGCTGTCATGGCTGCTGTATTGGTAAGAGGCCAGAACTAAAGTGCAGATTCTAGGAGTAATGCGTACGTGTTGTGCACCAAGGCCAGGGATGAATAGAGGGGTCAAAAAATTGGTGATCTGTCAGCTAGAGGGAGTGGGTATATTTTTCATAACTCTTAATGTAAGTGTGTGTAGAAAGAGAAAGCTATGTGGATGTGTGTCCATCATTAAGTCTGGTAAATTTGATAAATGTCTCTTGTGTAATAGTTTCATGACTATCCCTTCCCACCATCCTGTGCACTGGGATATCAGAGGATATGCGTGAACAGTTGTTCTTCAATTTCCTTTATTCTGGTGCTTTTGCGGAAGCACTGATCTTTATAATATGCTCCAATCAATCTATTAATGCTGAGCTCCAACATATGATGCCCTCTGCCTACTCCCAGCATCAATTGACAGGGGAATGCAGGGGAGCACACCATACAGTTCTGTGTCATAAGATCAGATCTGTGCTCCAGCAGTTTGCACTAGATTACCAGGGAAGGTAAGTAAGTCAGAAGGAGAATCACATTTTTTTAAATTTTTTATTTATTCTTGGGGGGGGGGGGGTTGGTTCAAAATAGGGTTTTGAAAATCAAAAAGGGTGGTTTCAGTTTCAGATTTCATCTTCTGAATTTTCCTCTTTTGCCCCTGGGTTGGAAAGTGAGGTCTTTAGATTCTGTTGTTCTTGGGCACGATGCGATACTGGGACGGTCCTGGAAAAAAGAATAAACCATATATGTATACATATCTTGGATGTTCTATATAATGCATTATCACCTTAAAGGGCAATTGTCATGTAATATTTGCTGTAATTACAGGTCTGCTCCCCTGAAAACCAAGCTGCATATAACGCTGGGGCTACATTGTCAGGTCAGTGTTGTACTGACTGCAGGGGAAGTCTGTAGTACGACAGGCTTGCGGCTCTGCAGCTGTGCCGAGATCTCATTAGTGAAAATGAATTATTTCCCTGAAACGGTCATCTACATGTACTTGGTTTGCAAGCACATGGAGAAGACCGTTTTAGTGAAATAATTCTATGTCGTTAAGGCGATCACGGCTCTGCTGCAGATCCGCACGATTAAAGTCAGACCGGGGGAAGGGGAGGGATTAGGAACTTTGCCTTTGGTTATCTCAAACCTATGAACCTGGGGGCTATTACATTATTTTACAAATATGAACAATATGGAAGATAGTAATAATAAAGTATTACTATCCCTTTAATGGGGTTCAGAAAACAGTTCCCAAGAATCCCTCATTCATTCTTGGGGAAATCTGTTGTTAAGATCCACAATGTTCAACTTGCATAGATTCCCACTGCCAGTCCTGAGGGACGTTTATTTGCCCCGTCTCCCCACATGGTTGACAGGATCTTTGTGTGGTTCCATAGCACAGCCTTGAGCTTTTTACTATATCTCCCATTTGACTAGAGTTAGTAAAATGTGATAATTTTTTTAGGCAATAGTAGGCAACATGGGTTCATTCATGAGTTATAGTTAACATTTATAGGACCAGAGTGTTCAGCAACACATTGTGAAGCTATGTGTTGCATACCCCTATAGTCCTCAAAGGGTTAATATATAAAACAGAGTAAGAGTCCAGCTAAAGGAACATAAAAGACAGAAAGAACGTGGTGGAAGATCAGATTTATGACACTAGAAAAGAGTTGATATGAACTCACCCGTCCAGTATCTTCCCACGGTTGTTTTCTTCTCCAGGTGGAACTATTCGTTCTTTCCTCTTGCTGCCCACGAGTATCACCTCCCTGGGCAGTTCCATGCCATGCTATTTCCATTCTTTTTCTGTTGTTTCCCTTCTTTTTTTGTTGGTGTTTACTTCTTTTATCTGTGTGAAACGAGGAACGGGTTTTATTAAATAGAGGAAATCACCAGACTTTCCCTTTACCAGTGGCGATGGTTATTGAACCAGCTATGGTTGTCCCTTTACATGTGGTTGTTGTTGGACTACAACTCCCATCTTCCTCATCCAAACCAAGAAAGCCATAGTCCATTGACAGCCACATGTTACTAGTGCTTCACACTGTTTGAAAGATATTTGTAACTGTTTTAGTGCCAGAGATATGTGTAAGTCATTACAGAGCAATGTGTTGCCCTTTCTGTCCTTTGGACTCACCAGTGTGTCTGTAATTCTTCCCTTTGTGGCTCTGGAGCACTTCAGAAGCAGTTCCTCTGGGGGATGAGTGATTATTGGAACGGTCCTGGAAAAAGAAATAGAAAATATTATGTGACTATCAACTGACCCAGATAGACATGTCTTAGACGTCTTGTGGAAGGCATCATCACGCAAAAGGGCAAATTTCATGTAATATTTCCAGGTCTACTTGCCTGAAAACTGAGTTTCAGATAAAGCTGGGGCAGCATTGTGAGCTCAGACAGACCAACAGGGAAGCCTACTGGGGTACAGTAAACAGTTCCCAAGAATCCCTCATTGATTCTCTGTGAAGTTTGTTGCTGTGAGCCACAAAGTTCAGCTTGCATCGAGCCCCACTGCCAGTCCAGTGGGTCAGTTTATTGCCGCCTCTCCCCAAATGGTGACAGAAAACTTTTTGGGGTTCTGCAGCTCAGTCCTGGGGTTTTTACTAAGTATCCAATAGGAACAGACTTAGTAAAATGGGATCACATCCTTTTAGGCAGTAGCAGGAAATAAGTGCTCTTTACTGAGATTTGTTTAACACTTTGAGGACCAGAAGGGTTGGCCACACATTGTGAAGCAATGTGTTACATATAGTTCTGGTTCTCAAACAGTTAATCCTATATAATAATTTGCTAATGTATGTTTGTCAGAAGCCATCATGCGCATTACAGACTGCCCGAGCCACGGCTGATAACAAAGCAGGACTACGGTCTGAATTCGGAGCGCCTCGTTCCATTATCAGCCTCGGCGCGGACAGTCTCTACTGTGCATGACTGCATCGCGGCTGTTGCTGCCTGGCACTGTGGCCTGTGTACACAGGCTGATCAACTAGTATGTATGTATACATACATATATATATATATATATATATATATATATATATATATTTATATATAGATAGATAGATAGATAGACAGACAGACAGACAGACAGACAGACAGACAGACAGACAGACAGACAGACAGACAGATAGATAGATAGATAGATAGATAGACAGACAGACAGATAGATAGATAGATAGATAGATAGATAGATAGATAGATAGATAGACAGATAGATAGATAGATTTAGTAAGGAGCCAGATCAAGGAATGAAAAAGACTTAGTTGTGGAAAATCATATTTAGGACAATGGAAAAGGGGATATGAACGTACCTGTTCAGCATCATCCTTGCCCCAAATTATGTCCATGTCATCCAGCCAATCATCAACATCCTCCAGGTCAATGACTTCCATTCTTCTCTTTGTAAATAGTAGTTGGTATCGGTTTTTTATTTGGCGATTTTTTTGTTTAATTCTTCTGACTATATGGAATAAAGAAGAGGCTTTTTTAAATAGAGAAAATCAACCAATTGTTTCCCTTTACTGGTGAATCTTGTTGTTGAACTACCCATGGCTGTCCCTTTACCTATAACTGTTGCTGGACTATAATTCCCATCATCCCCACACACGCTATGAGAGCCATAGTCCATTGATAGTTGGATGTGTCATGCTGCTAGTGCATTCCACTGTTGAGTGCCAGAGTGGTACCCAAAGCATTGCAAAGCAATGAATTGGGCACCTATCTGACAGTAAATGTGTTAAAGACTTTTGTAACTGTTTGAGTGCCAGAGAAATGTGAAGGTCATTACAGAGCAATGTGTTGCACTCCTCCCTGATACATAAAAGTTACACTTTCTGTTATTTGGACTCACCAGTGTCCTTGCACTTCTTTTTCTTCTTTGGCTCTTTTACGGGATGCCAATAATCCATGACATCTCCCCATGACCATCCGTTGTTCAGAGCCTCCAGCTGCTCCTCCAGTACTTCATCATCGCTGTTGTTGCTGCTGATGTTGTATTTCTCCCATGGCCAAAGGTGTATTGGGAGGGCTTCAAATGTCATTTTTGTACTGGTAAGGTCCTAGAAAAAAGAAAAAGAAAACTATTTATAATGACCAGATAAACCAGGTAGACATGTCTTGGATGGTCACTGGAATGCATCAGCATCTTAAAGGGCAAGTATCATAATATTTACCTATTTGTAGGTCTGCTTGCCTGAAAACCGAGTTACAGATAAAGCAGGGGCTGCATTGTGAGCTCAGGCAGATCAGCAGGGAAGCTTAATGGGGTACAGAATACAGTTTGCAAGCATCCCTCATGAATTCTCAGTGAAGTTCAGCTGACATCGAGCACCACTGCCAGTCCAGTGGGTCAGTTTTCTGCCACCACTCCCAAAATGGTGGCAGAAAACTTTCTGGGGCACCATAGCATAGTTCTGGGCTTTTTACTTTATCTCCCATGGGAACAGATTTAGAATTATATGTGTCCCTTTCCTTTTAGGCAGTCTTAGGCAATATGGGCTTATTACTGAGATTTATTTAACACTTTGAAGAATAGAGGGGTTAGCAACACCTTGTGAAGCAAAATAATACATACTGCTCTGTCCCTCAAAGGGTTAAATTATTTATGTAGAGTCAGTAATAGGCCAGATCAAAGAATGATAAAGACTCAGATGTGGAAGATAACATTTTTGGACAGTGGAAATGAGTGGATGTGAACTTACCCGTCCAGTATCATACACCTGAGTGCTGTCTATCTGCTCATCAGCTTTCTGGGCAGTTTTAGCCACTGATAGTAACATAGTAACATAGTAACGTAGTAACATAGTAAGATAGTAAATTAGGTTGAAAAAAGACACAAGTGTGGCGAGTAGGAGGTATCTTTCTTCTTTTTGTCGCTTGATGTACGTAGTTTGTTTATCTGTGTGGAACAAAGAGCAGACTTAATATTAATTAGAGTAAATCAGCCAGGTGTTTCTCTTTACTTGTAGTTCTTGTTGTTGTTGAGCTATCTGTGGCTGTCCCTTTACCTGTCGCTGTTGTTGGACTATAACTCCCAGTATCCTCACTCAAACAATGAAAGCCGTAGACGGTTGATAGTCAAAAGTAAGATGCTACTCATGCTTCCCAATGCTATAAAGACTATTGTAACTAACTGAGTGTCAGAGAGTTGCATAGGCTATTATAAATAATGCGTTGCACTCCTCTCTGGTACTCAGAAGTGAAACTTTCAGTCTTTTTGACTTATGACTACCGTGAAATCTCAGGTATAATACGCACATGTATATAATATGCAGGTATATATTATACCCAAGATTTTAGGCAAAAGCAAGAGTGCCTATGTATAATACGCACCCTTGTTTTCCCCTCTTAAGAAAAAAAATTAAGCCCACCAGATCCCTTCTCTCCCTCTCCCGGTGCTATCTGCTGCTAAAATACCTTTTACTTACTTCAAAATTCAAGTCCCTGTATTTTCCCCATTAGCAAGAAACATATAACCGATGTCAATATTCCCTGCGGGTGACATGCTTCCATTCGCTGCCTGCTTCCTTCCGGCTATGATATTGCCCTGTGAAGACCTGTAGGTAGGTCATGAAGGAAGCGGGCAGCGGATGGAAGCATGCTGCCCGCAAGGAATATTGACATCGGTTATATGTTACAATAACTATATAAAGAAGAAAACGTACGGTCCAGAGACAAGTTTTATTTATACTCATTAGCTCTGTGCCTACTAAAAAGCAAAACATGTTCAAAAAGTCCTAAATCAAATTTAGCCCATTAAGGTATCGTTAATACTTCACTTTTATTTGTTTTCTTTAAAAATACATTGAACTTTTATATTCATTATGAATTGAATTTTTCATAAAACTACTCTGTGTAGTCACTAATTGGCTCACAAAGTGTTAAAAACAACAAACACCTTGAATTGGAATCTACTACTGTGTTTCCAATCGTATCAAAAGACTTCACAAACTCCCTCTATTGGGAACTGTTATTATATTTCTAATTGTGTCAAAAGATACTTTGTGCAATTTTGTTTTCCTTCCAAGCTATGAGATTTTCTCTATAGCTAATGTAGAATGTTGGTTACTGTCGCATCCTAAATAAAGGCAAGGGCTTAATAGTTCGCTAATGTCTCATCTTACTAATATTGTTTGTAGGGATATTGATGCTTTCTCTATGGTGCCTATTATTTACAACTGCTTGTAACCGTCCAGAGTTCACAAATAATCGAACAACATTTCCTCATTGGGGTAAATTGTTGTTGTAATATAGGTAACTTATAACCCTTATAATATGCGCTTCTTCAATACCTATTAGGATCGGGTCTTTAAAATGCCTTTAGAGTGCGGATTTGAGATTTCAATGATCCCTTTAACCGCTAGCAGTTCAAACCGCCTCATGCAGGTTGCCCGTTCCTTGTATTGTTGTTCAGTTTGTAACAGTGCGCGCCAAATTAGTTAAGTTGTTAACTCTCTCTGACGGTTCCGTACTAGCAAAGGCTCCAATAATCAAGAATAGCACCATAATCTTTCCCTATTCTATCCCTCACAGCTGACTTGGACAGCACACACATTTCTATTACTACATGGCTCCTAAATCTTTCTTGTCAGATTTTAGTTACACATTCAGTATATTGTCTTTTATTAATTGATACATCAGAAGGCAGTTGGCGTATGTTGTCTGCTAATGGGAAAAATGTGGGGACTTGAAGTTTGAAGTAAGTAAATGGTGTTTTGGCAGCAGATAGCGCCTTGAGAGGGAGGGAATGGATCTGGCAGGCTTTTTTTTTTTTTTAAATAAAAAACTCTCTTGAATAATATGCACCCCCCACTTCACATAAGGTGAAGTGAGGTAAAATTGTGCGTATTATACCCGAAATGTTACGGTATATCTTTAATTCTTCCATTTATGTACTTTTAGGTAGCACCAGTATATTTTGTTGAGTGGGTGTATTGAGAAAACTGTGATTTATAATACACTTCTAAAAATAATGAATTATCACAGTTCATATAATATACTTCAGAATATTATTTAGGAAAACATATGTAGAGATTGTGATTGAATGCATTATAAATCTCTCTTGGCATTAACCCTAACAGTTCTTTACAAGTTAAATGTATCACTTTCCAGCAGGCATAGACTGGCTGGAGATGATTGAACTAATAGTCCTCAAGAACTACAGGGACTCAGCTTACCCTCTTCTGTTTTAAGGACCAGAGGGGCGTTCAGATTAATGATTTGCAATGCATTTCACAATCCTCAGGTATTTAAAGGGTAAAAGAAAGATTGACATTAAATAAAATGATATTCTGTATGTCTTTAGGAACAGAGGACTATACTTACAGTCATCTGGGTATCCCAGAGATTTCTTTTTGGAACACTTGAACATGGTTATCTATATCAAAGTCAAAGCAATCTCATACAACTGAATCTCTTTCTGATCTGAGTCCCTTCTCTAGTAAAATAAGATAATAAATGACAGTTAAGATTCAACTGGGTCTGTGACTGGTGACACTACAGTACTGTGATGTCATCACATTCCGTTTCTGTCAGCAACTGCTGTGGTAACAGCACATCTCCTTGGATGCTGGACATATCTCCAGAACATTCAAGGAGTTGAAGTGTTATTTAGTAGCCAAAATTTACTGAACTACACAGATATATAGCATGCCATGACTTCCAA
The DNA here is from genome assembly GCA_037306005.1 of Rhinophrynus dorsalis. Lineage (NCBI taxonomy): Eukaryota > Metazoa > Chordata > Amphibia > Anura > Rhinophrynidae > Rhinophrynus > Rhinophrynus dorsalis. The sequence goes on from CM074718.1 coordinate 651,871,635, forward strand.
TATATAATGCCCTGGATTCAGTGGGGTTGATTTTTTCCTGTGGGTGCCATGCACAGAAAGTACTCTGCACATGTATAGCACTGCACAAAGCTTGTTAGAAGGAAACAATCTGAGTAAATCATGTAAGAGTGGATGTGAAAGAGAAATATGGACCAAATGCACAAAGGAAAATAAAATCAATTCCTGGGCAAGCCAAGTAGACCATGGGGGCGAAATAAATATTCCCCTTTCATTTAATGATTAGCAATGTGTTGCTCTCTCAGACATTGAAATGGTTACGTGGAGCTTTTAACCCTTTCAATGCAGTGATGCATTTAGACTTCCTGCTGTTCTAGGCCCTTTGAAGTGCTTGCACCCGCCACCCCCCCCAAACACACACACATTCACCCTTTACCTCATCCTCACTTTATTTGACTCCACTGGCAGGCCACAGACCTTCCCTTAAAGGCACAAAGGCATAAATATCAAACTTGATGGGAATGTTTTTGGAGGCCATATATGGGTTATTATTATGTATATGTAGGAAGTAAAATAAATAATATAATTGTAAAATATTTTGACCTCCACGTGTATAGATACATGTATATATACATCCACAAACAACTTCAGTGTAAATAATGTGTATCCTAAGTGTGAAAAGCAATGGAAAGGGAGAGAGGCCTTCCAGGTAACATAGAAGGAGGGGATTGGTAAAGGTTAGAGTGGAGGGGTATTAACCCCTTAAGGACCGGACGTTATGGGACATTTCCGTCCCATAACGTCCACATAGGGGCACTTGGACGCGCCGGTACACGTGACCTGTCACGTGTATCGGCGCGTCACTATGGGGCTTGAAACAGATCGCTCCGATCTTGGAGCGGTCTATTTCATGCCCCATTTTTACTTACAGCGCTCCCGGTAGAGCGCTGTAAGTAAAAAGTACGTGACGTACCAGGACCGTCAAGGGTCTTTCAAGCAAGTTTACCCTTGACGGTCCTGGTACGTCAAGGGTCCCTAAGGGGTTAAGGAGGCAGTAGGTCTAGTAACATAGTAACATAGTAGATAAGGCTGAAAAAAGACATGCGTCCATCAAGTCCAGCCCATGCCAATAACACTCCTGTTGATCCAGAGGAAGGCAACAAAAAAGCCCTCTGGAGCAATTTCCAGTGTAGGTGTGTGTGTGTGTGTGTGTCAAATAGTTCCCCGGTTCAATATCCTATTTGCTTTGAAGCCATCTGTCATAACTGTCAATATTGTTCTGTGCTAGATAGGCATCCATTGCTTTTTTGAATGCAGTTACATTATCTGCAAGCACAACATCCCGAGGCAAAGAATTCCATAGCCTTACCGCCCTTACTGTAAAGAATCCCTGCCTGTGTTTTAGTTGAAAGCGCCTTTCCTCAAGTCTTAATGGATGACCTCTTGTTCTTAGCTCAGCTCTTTGCATAAATAATTCATTGGATAGTTCTTTGTATTGACCTTAAATGTATTTGTAAATGGTAATCATATCACCCCTTAGACGTCTCTTTTCTAATGTAAATAAACCCAGTTTGGCTAGTCTCTCTTTGTAACTCAGATCCTCCAATCCCTTTATCAGTTTTGTTGCACGTCTCTGCACCTTTTCCAGTTCAGCAATGTCTTTTTTTAGAACAGGCGCCCAAAAATTGTACTCCATATTCTAGATGAGACCTAACGAAGGATTTATACAGAGGTAGGATAATATTAGCATCCCTTGCTTCTACACCTCTTTTTATGCAGGCTAGTACTCTATTTGCTCTTGCAGCAGCTGAGTGACTCTGCACACTGCTGTGAAGTCTATTGTCTATCAGTACACCTAAATCTTTCTCTAATGAGGATTTCCCAAGTTGTTTCCCATTTAGAGTATATGCAGCAAGTTTGTTTCTACAACCCAAATGCATAACCTTACATTTATCTACATTAAATGACATCTGCCACTTTTCTGCCCATTCACTTAGTTTATCTAAATCCTTCTGTAGGGAAAAAACATCGAGCTCTGGATGTATTTCCTTACATAGCTTAGTGTCATCAGCAAAGATTGAGATGCTACTTTCAATTCCCACTTCTAGATCATTAATAAACAAATTAAAAAGCATTGGGCCCAGGACTGAACCCTGCGGCACCCCACTTATAACCCTAGACCAATTTGAAAAAGTTCCATTTACAACAACTCTCTGCCATCTATCATTTAACCAGTTCTCAATCCATGTACAGATAACACCACCCAAACCGAAGCCTTTTAATTTATGCAGTAACCTGTTGTGAGGCACTGTGTCAAAGGCTTTTGCAAAATCCAAGTATACTACATCAACAGCAATTCCCCTGTCCAAATTACTACTCACTCTTTCATAAAATGCAAGTAAATTAGTCTGACATGATCTGTTCTTCATGAAACCATGCTGATTCCTACTAATGATATTGTTTGTCTTCACATAGTTCTGAATACTGTCAGTTAATAACCCTTCTAGTATCTTACCCACTATGGAAGTCAAGCTCACAGGTCTATAATTTCCTGGTTTGGATCTTGCTCCCTTTTTAAACAATGGAACTACATCAGCTTTCCTCCAATCACAGGGCACTATGCCTAGGGATAGGTGTTTTGCTTTTATCTTTCTGTTTGCCAGATAATGTGTCATTCTAGAGCCCAGCCAGTGTGGCTTAGCCTAAGATGGTTCTAGTGATAGGCATCACTGCCCTGGCAGTCAGGTCCTGCCTTTAGTGAAGGCTATTGCCACGATTCCCTAAGGAGGCATGGCACGAGGTGGCAAGTCAGTCCCATACCTCCCAAGTGTCCCTCTTTATGAGGGACAGTCCCTCTTTGAGACCCAAATCCCTCTGTCCCTCTTTCTCACCCTGGTGTCCCTCTTTTTAGGGGGATCGACTGTGTGGTGTGTATTTAAGTGTATCATGTTTCTCCACAGCTATAAAACTCACATTATTGTTTGTTTAAAATTAAGTGATTGTGTAAGGTCTTTAGACACTTTGAGAAATACATAATTTGCTTTACCTCGCCAATATATCTGGATAGTTCATATTTTATGTTTATACTATTTGACTATTACAACCTATCAGACACTTTTAATACTAGTCAGGGCCACCATCAAGGAGGGTCAGGGGGATCTGTTGTCTAAGGTCAGGAAAGAAAAGGGAACCAAGGTCCAAGATGTTCATGCTCATGCTGGCTGAGGAGAGTAAATGCTGCTGTTCTGCCTTGCATATCATTTTCCCAGCTGGTGTACAACTAAAGAAGCTGGGGCAGGACTGACAGGCCACTGTGTTAATGAGGCCTCTTGCTTACATAAAACAGGTTGTGTTTCAAATAGTGAATTCTCTCTGCAAATGTATAGAGAATAAATACAAACAATAGATCTGCGCACACCTCTCACAAAAACCATTTTTACTAAAGACAGAGATTAATACGGAGTATAAAGTGGAAGATAAAGATCTTGAATTTCTATCAAAAACACTGTCTTTCAATTACAACAATAGACCCAAATTCACAATGCGTCTATCACAGAAAAATCTGTCTATAAATCTCCAATATTAGTATAAGGATTACAACCAAATAAAGTCCAAACTATCAGAGATGGTGGAAATCCGTTTTGTTCTAAATGTTCTCCCAATAATATGGGCTAACTGTGCAGAGATCTCCAAAGCATCAAAAAGGAAAAACAGAATTTCGCAGTTCCTCAATTTATATAGATCTCAATACTCACTGTCCTCTTGTTCTTACAGCGAGTTCACAGTCCAATGCGATTGGTAACTTCTTACTTCTGTTTCTCTGATTCAGATGGATAGGGCTTTAGGGCTCGATGCAAATGTTGGAGTTAAAACTAGAGTGAAGAAAAAAACTGGCTTCGCGAGTTAAACAAAACTGGGTAACGAGAGATTAAAATCTTCCTTACCCAGAAAGGCTAACGAGCGAAGACCAACAAAATACACGTTCACCTTAAACCTGCTTCGCATAGAAAATCTTCCCTAAAAACACACAATAAAAATGTTACCTAGCACCACAGCCAATCACAGCACTCCATAGCAGAAAGTTCAGTCAGAAAATCCAAAACCAATGTCAACAGTTCTGAACAGCATTCTCTGTACTTCCCTACCCAGCCAGAAGGGAACACAGAGAAGGCTTCCAGCACCATGGATAGCTTTGAATGCCATAGGGATGTGCACTGCTCACCCCTGTGGCAGTCAAAGGGTTACAATCAATAAAACTAGTACACCAAGCACTACACAATGCCCCATTCCACATCCTCCCCTTAGTATGTCACATCTATTGCATATATGTGACATACTAACCCCATCCACATCCTCCTCACGGACTTCCATGTAGTGGACAAATGTGTCTTTTATTCCACAATTAACCCTTTGAGTACCAGAGAGGTAGGAAAGCATTGCTTAGCATGTTTCCTAGCCCTCTGGTACCCAAAGGGTTAATAGGCAAGGTACATACCTTGCCTGTATATATGTGTGTGTGTTGTTAATACATATTTTTATTAAAATGCCATTAATAAATGCATTTTGACTTTGAGTCATTTCATTCATAATACCCTACCTCCTGTGTCCCATTTCTATAATTCATTTTGCTCTACTCTCCTTCAAACAGAGAGTGGAGCAAAAACACTACTAACAAAGGGACAGAGTAAGTAGGACATTATTAACCCTTTGAGTGCCAGAGTGGTACGCAACGCATTGCAAAGCCGTGCGCTGCATTCCACTCTGGCACTCAAAGGGTTACTAAATGAGTGACAAACTGTATTGCTGAAGCAACCTGGCGCTGACAGCAGCGCTCCCTTCAGCAAATATTGTGCTAATGCTTTATTTGTGGGCATTGGCTTATGACAGTTAAAGGACAGAGGCATTGGAGGAAGCGGGTGGATGGGAGAGAGACATCGGAGGAAGCGGGTGGCAAGCTTATATTTGCTGCCCGCTTCCACCGATACCTCTCTCCCCTCCTCACGCGTTGGCATTGTGCCCTGCCTGTTGCACGTTGTACAATTCGTCCCTTCTCACAATGCGCATTGTGAGAAGGGACGAATTGTACAACGCATTGTGAGAAGGGACGAATTGTACAACGTGGGACGCCAGGCAGGGCACAATACCAATGCGTGAGGAGGGGAGAGAGGTATCGGAGGAAGCGGGCAGCAAACACAAGCTGCCACCTGCTTCCTCCAATGTCTCTCACCCCTCCTCCCGCTTCCTCCAATGCCTCTCTTGTCCCCAGCCTTTTCTTATGCTGCAGGCTTCACAGCCACCCGCAGCAATGGCACTTTTATGAATGAAGATGAGGGAAGCGCTGCAGTCAGAGTGCAGCCTGCTCCCGCAATTGTATTTTAACCCTTTGAGTGCCAGAGTGATATGCAACGCATTGCTTTGCATTTATAATGTTCTACCTCCTGTGTCCCATTGCTATTAGTACTTTTGTTCCACTCTCCGCTTGAAGGAGAGTGGAGCAAAAGTACTAATAGCAATGGGACACAGGAGGTAGGGCATTAAAAATGAATCAGATCTAATCTAAACTATGTTTAATAATAGTCTTTTAATAAAAAGAGAGAGAAATGTTGCAATTTGACTCGCTTTAGCCCTAACTCCTTTATGGGTGAGATCTTGCTGTTCTGGCGACGGGCGAAGTGTGTTTCAGAACTGGCGTCGCTTGTTACTAGTGGAACATTTGTATTGCTCAGTTGACGTTAAAACCAGCGTCGCCAGTTTTTTCTGCCGACGCCAACATTTGAATCGAGCCCTTAATCAATCCGCTTTAGTCTTGTCCGAAGTTTCTTCTCACATTGTCACTCTTGACCACTCCAAGTTTTACATATGAGGTTACTCCAGTAAATTTGAGCGTTCCAATGGCTTCATATAAAATCCCTTAAAAGGTAAAAGTAGTGCAGTATTTCCCAGACAGAGGGAACCCTCCCATCCCTCCCTTGTTCTATTCACACTTATTTCTATGGAGAGTTGCGTATCTTTGATAACGTGTGGATATTACAGCCAACACAGGGGGTTTACACAACAAATCTTTACTCACTAAAAACACAATAAAATACAAATATAAGCAGTATTAGTGAGTATAAGCACAGTCTGATCTCATACCATATCACAAAGTAAAGTACCACTTCAAACAGAGTAACAAGCTGAGTCTGATGTCACTAATGGCTACAATCCCACGTTAGGTGGAGCTAGGAACCAGTGAGTGAAGCAGTTACCGATCTGAGAGTCTGAGACCCGGGACTGTAGCCGGCAGTGACATCAGATGCGGCTTGTTACTCTGTTTGAAGTGGAACTCTAGTTTGCTATGGGATCGGGCTGTGGTTATACTCACTGATACTACTCATATTTGGATTTTATTGTGTTTTTAGATATTAAAGATTTGTTGTATAAACCACTTGTGTTGGCTGTAATATCCACAAGTTATCAGAGATACTCAACTCTCCATAGAAATAAGTGTGAGTAGAACAAGAGGGACAGAAGGTTTCCCTCTGTCTGGGAAATACTGCACTATTTTTACCTTTTATTTTAAGGGACCTTATATGAAGCCATTGGAACACTCCAATTTACTGGAGGAACCTCATACATAAAACTTGGAGCGGTCAAGTTCATCAGAGGTAATAGAACACCGGGCTCCCCATAGAAACACAGCAGAGGAGTGACGCTGTGAGAAGAAACTTGATTGGTGAGTTGGACACATCTGAAAAGACTAAAGCAGATTGATTAAAACCCTATCCATCTGATTCAGAGAAATAAAAGTAAGAAGTTACCAACTGGTTAGACTGTGAATTCGCTGTAAGAACAAGAGGACAGTGAGTATTGATCTATATAAATAGAGGAACTGCAATATTCTGTTTTTCCTTTTTGATGCTTTGGAGATCTCTGCCCAGTTAGCCCATATTATTGGGAGAACATTTAGAACAACACGGATTTCCACCGTCTCTGATAGTTTGGACTTTATTTGGTTGTAGTCCTTATACTAATATTGGTGATTAATAAACAGATTTTTCTGAGACAGATACATTGAGAATTTGGGTATATTGTTGTATTTGAAAGATAGAAAGAAACGGAGGCAACAAGTACAGCAAGTGTCAGCGGACAGGCTCGGTAACGGAGGCAACAAGCTCAGCTAGTGTTAACAGATGCCCAATATCTGGGAGTACAAGCACAGAGAGTGTAAACGGACAGGCTCGGTAACAGAGGCAACAAGCTCAGCAAGTGGAAGGTCAGCTTAGGATGCACAAGTCTGACAGTTCACAATGTCACCTAGCGACAAAGACGAAGCCACACTGGAACCGTAACTCAGGAAGCAGGATACCAAGCAGGCAAGTCAGCAGGCCGGGTCACACACGGAGCAGGAGCGTCAGACAAGCCGGGTCGATCACGGAGCAAGAGCGTCAGCCAGGCCGGGTCATACACAGAGCAGGAACGTCAGACAAGCTGGATCAATCGTGGAGCAGGCACCAGAAGAATAGTCAGACAAGCCTATTCGGTACACAGGAACGCAGGAACACAGCAACTGAAGCACTAGTACTGGAACAACACGAAAGGGCACCTGACAGGTGCCAGAGGCCCTGTATAAGTAGGCCATACTGGTCGGGCATAACAAGTAGAGCCAATAGGAACATACCACCACAGAGAGTGACAGGTAATCACGGGAACCGTGATAATGGGGCTCACCAAAAAGACAGCAAGACTGAAGAAATGAGAGAGGGGGAAAGGATGAGGGACTAAGAAGAGAGGCAGAGGGAAAAGCTGAGAATGAATGGGAAGAGAGATGACAACTGAGGGAAAGGAGACCGTAAGACAGAAAGAAAGGAAGGAGAATAGGAGGCCCTAGAGAAAAAGATAAATGCAGATAAATAAATGAAGAAGACAAACCGCAACAGGCGAGCCCATACCGATCCCATAACATACTGCAGACAAAGTATTGCAGGAGAATGGAAGAAAGAACACGCACACAGGTAATAAGAAAAGCCAGAAGGAAGGAGCAACCATGCTTCTCCTTGTCCTCTCTTCCGCCAACTGTGGCTCCTCTTTCTGTCACCAATTTAATATGCCTTTACCCTCTCCACTTCCTGGCATGACCAATTGTCCCCCTGACATGCTTCCCTTCCCTGTACACTGCGTTACAAATCAGGAAAGGCCTATTGAATGTCAGGCTGGACCAGTTCATTGCTGTAGAAACCAGGGGAGGAGGGAGATCCCTCTCAGATTAAAGGGGTAATTATTATACACTTCCTGCATTAGTCCATTTTAGACAGATTGTTGTGGGAAGAATGTCGTCACCGCAGCCATCTCAGTTATGCAGTTTCTGTGCCAAGTGCATTGCTTAGGCAGGACTATCCTAAGTGCTCCGATACATAGAAAACTTTGTAATCCATGGGCTGATCGGTTTGAGGCTTGTTCATTGTAATGCACCACTAGTCAGCCATTGAGAAAGAACAGTAATGTCATACTCCTCTCCTACTGGCTGGTTTCCGACATTGAGTGTGTTCCTGGCTGGCACCTAAAAGCAGCACGTGGTGGGAAGAGACAGACAATGGAGACTACTGAGCAGAGGTAACAGCTTGTAATTTGGTTCTGTATATAGGAACGTATCTAAGTTTTGTTTACAATACTTTGGATACCTCTTCAGTATTAAAGTGGCTGCACAAGCCTCATTTCAATCAGTAGAAATGTTTGTGGTTTGCTGTGTAGGCACAAATCAAATTTTACATTGACTGAAATGGGGTGCCATCAGTAATCTTGGGGCCCAGTACAAACATAAAGCCATGGCCCTATACCTCATGCATTTGAACTGTAACCTGGAAGTATATATCTACAAACAGAGCCTGTAGATCTGCTCTACTTTGAAGCAGACATGTGCCGCAATTCAGAGGCGTAACTTGAAGCCACCGAGCCCTGGTGCAAAAATTGCCATGGGCCACCCCCGACCACATTGGCCACCTACACATTGTCCCCCAATCTCCAAATTGCCCCTTAATCTCCACATTGCCACCATCTCCACAATTCCCCCATATCTCCAAATTGTCCCTTCCACAATGCCCCCTTCAACTCCACAATGTCCCCTTCATCTCCACAGTGCCCCTTCCACAATGCCCCTTCATCTCCACATTACCTCTTCCACAATGCCCCCTTCATCTCCACAATGCCCCCAACTCCACATTGCCCCTACCTCCAGTCCCTGGTGGTCTAATAATGTAATCTCCCAGTGCTCTGTTTTACTAGCACGTTGCGCCAGTGGCCGTAGTGGGATTTGCTGCGGGCGAGGGGGTCGCAGGGGGTGGCCAGGCCTCTGGAGTTAGGGGCCCGGTCGCAGATACGACCCCTGCGACCCCTATTGTTATGCCACTGCCCCAATTCTCTGCTATGTTACCTACAGAATATACTTAACCCATTAAGAACACGTGGCCAGCACTTAAGAACCACAAACCTTCTTCTTTTTTTCTTTCAACCAATTCAGGGAGCTGTATGCAGCTGTGCAGGAACCTCTTGAATACCAGGGCATACATGTACGTCATGGGTCCTTTAGGCATGTTCTACTCATAATGTACATGTACGTCTTTAGTCATTCAGGTGTTAAAAGGGTGCCCGCCAGGATATCATATAGAGTGTCCGTGGGTCAATCTGGTCATCTGTGAGCCCCAATTGCCACAGGACCCCCCTACATCTTTGGGGTTAGCAGGAGCCCCGTGTCTTATCTTGGAGGCAGGCCCCTCTGAATGGCTTGTCCACATACACAGGTATTACCTGTAACCCCCCTAATGGCAGCCCTGAATGGGACTTTTAACCTCTCGAATACTAGAGATATTTGTAATACATTGCAAGGAAAGCATTGAAGGGCTACTCCACCGACTGCCAAAGGCATGTCCAAAACAATACAAAGCAATTTACAACCCTCTTGCACTCAAAGGGTTAATTACATGATAAATGTAATGCAGCTGATCTACCCAATAATGGCTACACATTCTTTGTGTGCACATCTGTCTTCTTAGATGTACATGATTCTTAGCGTGTATTATACACATTTATGGGGTGTAAGGTCAAACTAACTGTACTATAGAGGAGAACTAAAAAAACTCCTGTTGACATAAATGGGGATTTTACCCTCTTGAATTCTAGAGAGGTCTCCATTGTAATGCGTCACAATTCATTGGAGACCTCTTTAACATTTAAGCATACCTCCAAGTGTCCCTCTTTGAGACACAAATCCCTCTGGGAAATGAATGACCAGTCCCTATATGAGTTCTCAGTAACGGCCTATGGCCCGTTACATGAGTGATATAATAAATCTGGAGTGAATACATCTGACTCTAAAGGGGTATTTATAATATCTCTGGGGTTAATGACGAGATCGAATTTTCTTATAATAGGGGGATCTAATGTTTTGGGATTTAGATTTGTTGATCTAATGCATATGCCATTAATGGGGGGCCTCATTTGTCTGGGTTTAATGGGACAAGGGTGTATGTATATTTTCTGTGTAACATTACTTAGGGTATTCTAATTAAAATGGCTGCCACCATTATCTCAGAGAAGCAGGAGAATTCACATTTTCAAGAGACCAGCCGAGTGCTATACAATCGTATTACACCATTAAAGATGTTTGTTTTCACATAAGAAATTGCTGGTCTCAGGGTGGTGGTGCTGAGGACTCTGATGGGTCAAGGTAGTGCTGTAGACTGTATGGCAAATGCTGAGAGTCTGACGGGTGAAGAAAAGGGAGAAAGCTGTCATGGCTGCTGTATTGGTAAGAGGCCAGAACTAAAGTGCAGATTCTAGGGGTAATGCGTACGTGTTGTGCACCAAGGCCAGGGATTAATAGAGGGGGCAAAGAATTGGTGATCTGTCAGCTAGAGGGAGTGGGTATATTTTTCATAAATCTTAATGTAAGTGTGTGTAGAGAGAGAAAGCTATGTGGATGTGTGTCCATTAGTGATGAGCGAGCGTGCTCGGCCGATGCTCGGATCGGCTCGAGCATCGCTCTGCTCGGCACATGGCGGTACTCGTCGAGTACCGCCATGTGCTCGCCCGACATGTTCGGGTGGCGGGGATCTGTGCCGGAAGAGGCACAGATCCGAAGAAGCTCCGCTGGACCACCAGGGACTGGAGGTACGGGGGCATTGCGGAGATGAAGGGGGCATTGCGGAGATGAAGGGGGACATTGTGGAAGAGGGGCATAGACTCTATGCCCCTCTTCCACAATGTCCCCCTTCATCTCCGCTATGCCCGTCTTCCACAATGTGCCCCTTCATCTCCGCTATGCCCCTCTTCCACAATGTGCCCCTTCATCTCCGCTATGCCCCTCTTCCACAATGTCCCCCTTCATCTCCTCTATGGCATAGAGGAGATGAAGGGGGACATTGTGGAAGAGGGGCATAGCGGAGATGAAGGGGCACATTGTGGAAGAGGGGCATAGCGGAGATGAAGGGGCACATTGTGGAAGACGGGCATAGCGGAGCTGAAGGGGGACATTGCGGAGCTGAAGGGGGCATTCGGAGATGAAGGGGGCATAGCGGAGATGAAGGGGGCATTGACCAGGCACCCTCCCCTCATCAGAGCAGGGGGTGCCTGGTGTCGCCCCATTCATTCCAATGGGGCTCGGGTGCTCGGCCGAGCACTCGAGCCTCAGGGGGTGCTCGGTCAGAGCACCCGAGCACCCGAGCATCGTGGTGCTCGCTCAACACTAGTGTCCATCATTAAGTCTGGTAAATTTGATAAATGTCTCTCATGTAATACTTTCATGACTATCCCTTCCCACCATCCTGTGCATTGGGATATCAGAGGATATGCGTGAACAGTTGTTCTTCAATTTCTTTTATTCTGGTGCTTTTGCGGAAGCACTGATCTTTATAATATGCTCCAATCAATCTATTAATGCTGAGCTCCAACATATGATGCCCTCTGCCTTCTCCCAGCATCAATTGACAGGGGAATGCAGGGGAGCACACCATACAGTTCTGGGTCATAAGATCAGATCTGTGCTCCAGCAGTTTGAACTAGATTACCAGGGAAGGTAAGTAAGTCAGAGGGAGAATCACATTTTTTTAAATTGTTTATTTATTCTTTGGGGGGGGGGGGGGTTGGTTGCAAAATAGGATTTTGAAAATCAAAAAGGGTGGTTTCAGTTTCAGATTTCATCTTCTGAATTTTCCTCTTTTGCCCCTGGGTTGGAAAGTAAGGCCTTTAGATTCTGTTGTTCTTGGGCAAGATGCAATACTGGGACGGTCCTGGAAAAAAGAATAAACCAAATATGTATACATATCTTGGATGTTCTATATAATGCATTATCACCTTAAAGGGCAATTGTCATGTAATATTTGCTGTAATTACAGGTCTGCTCCCCTGAAAACCAAGCTGCATATAACGCTGGGGCTACATTGTCAGGTCAGCGTTGTACTGACTGCAGGGGAAGTCTGTAGTACGACAGGCTTGCGGCTCTGCAGCTGTGCCTAGATCTCGTTAGTGAAAATGAATTATTTCACTGAAACGGTCTTCTACATGTACTTGGTTTGCAAGCACATGGAGAAGACAATTTTAGTGAAATAATTCTATGTCGTTAAGGCGATCACGGCTCTGCTGCAGATCCGCACGATTAAAGTCAGACCGGGGGAAGGGGAGGGATTAGGAACTTTGCCTTTGGTTATCTCTCAAACCTATGAACCTGGGGGCTATTACATTATTTTACAAATATGAACAATATGGGTGATAGTAATAATAAAGTATTACTCTCCGTTTAATGGGGTTCAGAAAACAGTACCCAAAAATCCCTCATTCATTCTTGGGGAAATCTGTTGTTAAGATCCACAATGTTCAACATGAATAGATTCCCAATGCCAGTCCTGAGGGACATTTATTTGCCCCGTCTCCCCACATGGTTGACAGGAAACTTTGTGTGGTTCCATAGCACAGCCTTGACCTTTTTACTATATTTCCCATTTGACTAGAGTTAGTAAAATGTGATAATTTTTTTTAGGCAATAGTAGGCAACATGGGTTCATTAATGAGATATAGTTAACATTTATAGGACCAGAGTGTTCAGCAACACATTGTGAAGCTATGTGTTGCATACCCCTATAGTCCTCAAAGGGTTAATATATAAAACAGAGTAAGAGTCCAGCTAAAGGAACATAAAAGACAGAAAGAACGTGGTGGAAGATCAGATTTATGACACTAGAAAAGAGTTGATATGAACTCACCCGTCCTGTATCTTCCCACGGTTGTTTTCTTCTCCAGGTGGAACTATTCGTTCTTTCCTCTTGCTGCCCACGAGTATCACCTCCCTGGGCAGTTCCATGCCATGCTATTTCCATTCTTTTTCTGTTGTTTCCCTTCTTTTTTTGTTGGTGTTTACTTCTTTTATCTGTGTGAAACGAGGAACGGGTTTTATTAAATAGAGGAAATCACCAGACTTTCCCTTTACCAGTGGCGATGGTTATTGAACCAGCTATGGCTGTCCCTTTACATGTGGTTGTTGTTGGACTACAACTCCCATCTTCCTCATCCAAACCAAAAAAGCCATAGTCCATTGACAGCCACATGTTGCTAGTGCTTCACACTGTTTGAAAGACATTTGTAACTGTTTTAGCGCCAGAGATATGTGTAAGTCATTACAGAGCAATGTGTTGCACTTTCTGTCCTTTGGACTCACCAGTGTGTCTGTAATTCTTCCCTTTCTGGCTCTGGAGCACTTCAGAAGCAGTTCCTCTGGGGGATGAGTGATTATTGGAAGGGTCCTGGAAAAAGAAATAGAAAATATTATGTGAATATCAACTGACCCAGATAGACATGTCTTAGACGTCTTGTGGAAGGCATCATCACGCAAAAGGGCAAATTTCATGTAATATTTCCAGGTCTACTTGCCTGATAACTGAGTTTCAGATAAAGCTGGGGCAGCATTGTGAGCTCAGACAGACCAACAGGGAAGCCTACTGGGGTACAGTAAACAGTTCCCAAGAATCCCTCATTGATTCTCTGTGAAGTTTGTTGCTGTGAGCCACAAAGTTCAGCTTGCATCGAGCCCCACTGCCAGTCCAGTGGGTCAGTTTTTTGCCGCCTCTCCCCAAATGGTGACAGAAAACTTTCTGGGGTTCTGCAGCTCAGTCCTGGGGTTTTTACTAAGTATCCAATAGGAACAGACTTAGTAAAATGGGATCATATCCTTTTAGGCAGAAGCAGGAAATAAGTGCTCTTTACTGAGATTTGTTTAATACTTTGAGGACCAGAGGGGTTGGCCACACATTGTGAAGCAATGTGTTACATACACTTCTGGTTCTCAAACAGTTAATCCTATATAATAATTTGCTAATGTATGTTTGTCAGAAGCCATCATGCGCATTACAGACTGCCCGAGCCACGGCTGATAACAAAGCAGGACTACGGTCTGAATTCGGAGCGCCTCGTTCCATTATCAGCCTCGGCGCGGACAGTCTCTACTGTGCATGACTGCATCGCGGCTGTTGCTGCCTGGCACTGTGGCCTGTGTACACAGGCTGATCAACTAGTATGTATGTATATATACATATATATATATATATATATATATATATATATATATATATATATTTATATATAGATAGATAGATAGATAGACAGACAGACAGACAGACAGACAGACAGACAGACAGACAGACAGATAGATAGATAGATAGATAGATAGATAGATAGATAGATAGATAGATAGATAGATAGATAGATAGATAGATAGATTTAGTAAGGAGCCAGATCAAGGAATGAAAAAGACTTAGTTGTGGAAAATCATATTTAGGACAATGGAAAAGGGGATATGAACGTACCTGTTCAGCATCATCATTGCCCCAAATTATGTCCATGTCATCCAGCCAATCATCAACATCCTCCAGGTCAATGACTTCCATTCTTCTCTTTGTAAATAGTAGTTGGTATCGGTGTTTTCTTTGGCGATTTTGTTGTTTTATTCTTCTGACTATATGGCAAATAGAAGAGGCTTTTTTAAATAGAGAAAATCAACCAATTGTTTCCCTTTACTGGTGAATCTTGTTGTTGAACTACCCATGTCTGTCCCTTTACCTATAACTGTTGCTGGACTATAATTCCCATCATCCCCACACACGCTATGAGAGCCACAGTCCATTGATAGTTGGATGTGTCATGCTGCTAGTGCATTCCACTGTTGAGTGCCAGAGTGGTACCCAAAGCATTGCAAAGCAATGTATTGGGCACCTATCTGGCAGTAAATGTGTTAAAGACTTTTGTAACTGTTTGAGTGCCAGAGAAATGTGAAGGTCATTACAGAGCAATGTGTTGCACTCCTCCCTGATACATAAAAGTTACACTTTCTGTTATTTGGACTCACCAGTGTCCTTGCACTTCTTTTTCTTCTTTGGCTCTTTTACGGGATGCCAATAATCCATGACATCTGCCCATGACCATCCGTTGTTCAGAGCCTCCAGCTGCTCCTCCAGTACTTCATCATCGCTGTTGTTGCTGCTGATGTTGTATTTCTGCCATGGCCAAAGGTGTATTGGGAGGGCTTCAAATGTCATTTTTGTACTGGTAAGGTCCTGGAAAAAAGAAAAAGAAAACTATTTATAATGACCAGATAAACCAGGTAGACATGTCTTGGATGGTCTATGGAATGCATCAATATCTTAAAGGGCAAGTATCATAATATTTACCTATTTGTAGGTCTGCTTGCCTGAAAACCGAGTTACAGATAAAGCAGGGGCTGCATTGTGAGCTCAGGCAGATCAGCAGGGAAGCTTAATGGGGTACAGAATACAGTTTGCAAGCATCCCTCATTAATTCTCAGTGAAGTTCAGCTGGTATCGACCACCACTGCTAGTCCAGTGGGTCAGTTTTCTGCCACCACTCCCAAAATGGTGGCAGAAAACTTTCTGGGGCACCATAGCATAGATCTGGGCTTTTTACTATATCTCCCATGGGAACAGATTTAGAATTATATGTGTCTCTTTCCTTTTAGGCAGTCTTAGGCAATATGGGCTTATTACTGAGATTTATTTAACACTTTGAAGAATAGAGGGGTTAGCAACACCTTGTGAAGCAAAATAGTACATACTGCTCTGTCCCTCAAAGGGTTAAATTATTTATGTAGATTCAGTAATAGGCCAGATGAAAGAATGATAAAGACTCAGATGTGGAAGATAACATTTTAGGACAGTGGAAATGAGTGGATGTGAACTTACCCGTCCAGTATCATACACCTGAGTGCTGTCTATCTGCTCATCAGCTTTCTGGGCAGTTTTAGCCACTGATAGTAACATAGTAACACAGTAACGTAGTAACATAGTAACATAGTAAATTAGGTTGAAAAAAGACACAAGTGTGGCGAGTAGGAGGTATCTTTCTTCTTTTTGTCGCTTCATGTACGAAGTTTGTTTATCTGAGTGGAATAAAGAGCAGACTTAATATTAATTAGAGTAAATCAGCCAGGTGTTTCTCTTTACTTGTAGTTCTTGTTGTTGTTGAGCTATCTGTGGCTGTCCCTTTACCGGTCGCTGTTGTTGGACTATAACTCCCAGTATCCTCACTCAAACAATGAAAGCCGTAGACGGTTGATAGTCAAAAGTAAGATGCTACTCATGCTTCCCAATGCTATAAAGACTATTGTAACTAACTGAGTGTCAGAGAGTTGCATAGGCTATTATAAATAATGCGTTGCACTCCTCTCTGGTACTCAGAAGTGAAACTTTCAGTCTTTTGGACTTATGACTACCGTGAAATCTCAGGTATAATACGCACATGTATATAATACGCAGGTATATATTATACCCAAGATTTTAGGCAAAAGCAAGAGTGCCTATGTATAATACGCACCCTTGTTTTCCCCTCTTAAGAAAAAAAATGAAGCCCGCCAGATCCCTTCTCTCCCTCTCCCGGCGCTATCTGCTGCTAAAATACCATTTACTTACTTCAAAATTCAAGTCCCTGTATTTTCCCCATTAGCAGGAAACATATAACCGATGTCAATATTCCCTGCGGGTGACATGCTTCCATTCGCTGTCTGCTTCCTTCCGGCTATGATATTGCCCTGTGAAGACCTGTAGGTAGGTCATGAAGGAAGCGGGCAGCGGATGGAAGCATGCTGCCCGCAAGGAATATTGACATCGGTTTTATGTTACAATAACTATATAAAGAAGAAAACGTACGGTCCAGAGACAAGTTTTATTTATACTCATTAGCTCTGTGCCTACTAAAAAGCAAAACATGTTCAAAAAGTCCTAAATTAAATTTAGCCCACTAAGGTATCGTTAATACTTCACTTTTACTTGTTTTCTTTAAAAATACATTGAACTTTTATATTCATTATGAACTGAATTTTTCATAAAACTACTCTGTGTAGTCACTAATTGGCTCACAAAGTGTTAAAAACAACAAACACCTTCAATTGGAAACTGCTACTGTGTTTCCAATCGTATCAAAAGACTTCACAAACTCCCTCTATTGGGAACTGTTATTATATTTCTAATTGTGTCAAAAGATACTTTGTGCAATTTTGGTTTCCTTCCAAGCTATGAGATTTTCTCTATAGCTAATGTAGAATGTTGGTTACTGTCGCATCCTAAATAAAGGCAAGGGCTTAATAGTTCGCTAATATCTCATCTTACTAATATTGTTTGTAGGGATATTGATGCTTTCTCTATGGTGCCTATTATTTACAACTGCATGTACCCGTCCAGAGTTCTCAAATAATCGAACAACATTTCCTCATTGGGGTAAATTGTTGTTGTAATATAGGTAAATTATAACCCTTATTATATGCGCTTCTTCAATAGCTATTAGAATCGGGTCTTTAAAATCCCTTTAGAGTGCGGATTCGAGATTTCAATGATCCCTTTAACCGCTAGCAGTTCAAACCGCCTCATGCAGTTTGCCCGTTCCTTGTATTGTTGTTCTGTTTGTAACAGTGCGCGCCAAATTAGTTAACTTGTTAACTCTCTCTGACGGTTCCGTACTAGCAAAGGCTCCAATAATCAAGAATAGCACCAAAATCTTTCCCTATTCTATTCCTCACAGCTGACTTGGACAGCACACACATTTCTATTACTACATGACTCCTAAATCTTTCTTGTCAGATTTTAGTTACACATTCAGTATATTGTCTTTTATTAATTGATACATCAGAAGGCAGTTGGCGTATGTTGCCTGCTAATGGGAAAAATGCGGAGACTTGAACTCTGAAGTAAGTAAATGGTGTTTTGGCAGCAGATAGCGCCTTGAGAGGGAGGAAAAGGATCTGGCAGGCTTTTTTTTTTTTTTTTTTTTAAATAAAAAACTCTCTTGAATAATATGCACCCCCCACTTCACATAAGGTGAAGTGAGGTAAAATTGTGCATATTATACCCAAAATGTTACGGTATATCTGTAATTCTTCCCTTCATGTACTTTTAGGTAGCACCAGTATATTTTGTTGAGTGGGTGTATTGAGAAAACTGTGATTTATAATACACTTCTAAAAATAATTAATTATCACAGTTCATATAGTATACTTCATAATATTATTTAGGAAAACATATGTAGAGATTGTAATTGCAGGCATTATAAATCTCTCTTTGGCATTAACCCTAACAGATCTTTACAAGTTAAATGTATCACTTTCAAGCAGGCATAGGCTGGCTGGAGATGATGGGACTAATAGTCCTCAAGAACTACAGGGACTCAGCTTACCCTCTTCTGTTTTAAGGACCAGAGGGGCGTTCAGATTAATGATTTGCAATGCATTTCACAATCCTCGGGTACTTAAAGGGTAAAAGAAAGATTGACATTAAATAAAATGATATTCTGTATGTCTTTAGGAACAGAGGACTATACTTACAGTCATCTGGGCATTCCAGAGATTCCTTTTTTGAACGCTTGAACATGGTTATCTATATCAAAGTCAAAGCAATCTCATACAACTGAATCTCTTTCTGATCTGAGTCTCTTCTCTAGTAAAATGAGGTAATATATGACAGTTAAGATTCAAATGGGTCTGTGACTGGTGACACTACAGTACTGTGATGTCATCACATTCTGTTTCTGTCAGCAACTGCTGTGGTAACAGCACATCTCCTTGGATGCTGGACATATCTCCAGAACATTCAAGGAGTTGAAGTGTTATTTGGTAGCCAAAATGTACTGAACTACACAGATATATAGCATGCCATTACTTCCAATATATAATGCCCTGGATTCAGTGGGGTTGATTTTTTCCTGTGGGTGCCATGCACAGAAAGTACTCTGCACATGTATAGCACTGCACAAAGCTTGTTAGAAGGAAACAATCTGAGTAAATCATGTAAGAGTGGATGTGAAAGAGAAATATGGACCATATGCACAAAGGAAAATAAAATCAATTCCTGGGCAAGCCAAGTAGACCATAGGGGCGAAATAAATATTCCCCTTTCATTTAATGATTAGCAATGTGTTGCTCTCTCAGGCATTGAAATGGTTACATGGAGCTTTTAACCCCTTCAATGCAGTGATGCATTTAGACTTCCTGCTGTTCTAGGCCCATTGAAGTGCTTGCACCCGCCACCCCCCCAAACACACACACATTAACCCTTTACCTCATCCTCACTTTATTTGACTCCGCTGGCAGGCCACAGACCTTCCCTTAAAGGCACAGAGGCATAAATATCAAACTTGATGGGAATGTTTTTGGAGGCCATATATGGGTTATTATTATGTATATCTAGGAAGTAAAATAAATAATATAATTGTAATATATTTTGACATCCACGTGTATAGATACATGTATATATACATCCACATACAAGTTCAGTGTAAATAATGTGTATCCTAAGTGTGAAAAGCAGACTGAGGGCTCTGTATGAGCCTGAGGCCATCTTCTTTGTTGCTTCCTGGGCTAATGTAGGTCTGGGGGCTAGCTATCAATGGAAAGGGAGAGAGGCCTTCCAGGTAACATAGAAGGAGGGGATTGGTAAAGGTTAGAGTGGAGGGTATTAAGGAGACAGTAGGTCTAGGGATAGGTGTTTTTGCTTTTATCTTTCTGTTTGCCAGATAATGTGTCATTCTAGAGCCCAGCCAGTGTGGCTTAGCCTAAGATGGTTCTAGTGATAGGGATCACTGTCCTGGCAGTCAGGTCCTGCCTTTAGTGAAGGCTATTGCCACGATTCCCTAAGGAGGCATGGCAGGAGGTGGCAAGTCAGTCCCATACCACCCAAGTGTCCCTCTTTAGGAGGGACAGTCCCTCTTTGAGACCCAAATCCCTCTGTCCCTCTTTCTCACCCTGGTGTCCCTCTTTTTAGGGGGATCGACTGTGTGGTGTGTATTTAAGTGCATCATGTTTATCCACAGCTATTAAACTCACATTAATGTTTGTTTAAAATTAAGTGATTGTGTAAGGTCTTTAGACACTTTGAGAAATACATAATTTGCTTTACCTCGCCAATATATCTGGATAGTTCATATTTTATGTTTATACTATTTGACTATTACAACCTATCAGACACTTTTAATACTAGTCAGGGCCACCATCAAGGAGGGTCAGGGGGATCTGTTGTGTAAGGCCAGGAAAGAAAAGGGAACCAAGGTCCAAGATGTTCATGCTCATGCTGGCTGAGGAGAGTAAATGCTGCTGTTCTGCCTTGTATATACTTTTCCCAGCTGGTGTACAACTAAAGAAGCTGGGGCAGGACTGACAGGCCACTGTGTTAATGAGGCCTCTTGCTTACATAAAACAGGTTGTGTTTCAAATAGTGAATTCTCTCTGCAAATGTATAGAGAATAAATACAAACAATAAATCTGCGCACACCTCTCACAAAAACCATTTCTACTAAAGACAGAGATTAATACGGAGTATAAAGTGGAAGATAAAGATCTTGAATTTCTATCAAAAACACTGTCTTTCAATTACAACAATAGACCCAAATTCACAATGCATCTATCACAGAAAAATCTGTCTATAAATCTCCAATATTAGTATAAGGACTACAACCAAATAAAGTCCAAACTATCAGAGATGGTGGAAATCCGTTTTGTTCTAAATGTTCTCCCAATAATATGGGCTAACTGTGCAGAGATCTCCAAAGCATCAAAAAGGAAAAACAGAATTTCGCAGTTCCTCAATTTATATAGATCTCAATACTCACTGTCCTCTTGTTCTTACAGCGAGTTCACAGTCCAATGCGATTGGTAACTTCTTACTTCTGTTTCTCTGATTCAGGTGGATAGGGCTTTAGGGCTCGATGCAAATGTTGGAGTTAAAACTAGAGTGAAGAAAAAAACTGGCTTCGCGAGTTAAACAAAACTGGGTAACGAGAGAGTCAAATCTTCCTTACCCAGAAAGGCTAACGAGCGAAGACCAACAAAATACACGTTCACCTTAAACCTTCTTCGCATAGAAAATATTCCCTAAAAACACACGATAAAAATGTTACCTAGCGCCACAGCCAATCACAGCACTCCATAGCAGAAAGTTCAGTCAGAAAATCCAAAACCAATGTCAACAGTTCTGAACAGCATTCTCTGTACTTCCCTACCCAGCCAGAAGGGAACACAGAGAAGTCTTTCAGCACCATGGATAGCTTTGAATGCCATAGGGTTGTGCACTGCTCACCCCTGTGGCAGTCAAAGGGTTACAATCAATAAAACTAGTACACAAAGCGCTACACAATGCCCCCTTCCACATCCTCCCCTTAGTATGTCACATCTATTGCATATATCTGACATACTAACCCCATCCACATCCACCTCACGGACTTCCATGTAGTGAGCAAATGTGTCTTTTATTCCACAATTAACCCTTTGAGTACCAGAGAGGTAGGAAAGCATTGCTTAGCATGTTTCCTAGCCCTCTGGTACCCAAAGGTTAATATGCAAGGTACATACCTTGCCTGTATATATTTGTGTGTGTGTGTGTGTTGTTAATACATATTTTTTATTAAAATGCCATTAATAAATGTATTTCGACTTACAGTCATTCATTCATAATGCCCTACCTCCTGTGTCCCATTTCTGTAATTAATTTTGCTCCACTCTCCTTTAAAAAGAGAGTGGAGCAAAAACACTACTAAAAAAATGGACACAATAAGTAGTACATTATTAACCTTTTGAGTGCCAGAGTGGTATGTAACGCATTGCAAAGCTGTGCGCTGCATTCCACTCTGGCACTCAAAGGGTTACTAAATGAGTGACAAACTGTATTGCTGAAGCAACCTGGCGATGACAGCAGCGCTCCCTTCAGCAAATATTGTGCTAATGCTTTATTTGTGGGCATTGGCTTATGACAGTTAAAGTACAGAGACATTGGAGGAAGCGGGTGGAGGGGAGAGAGACATCGGAGGAAGCGGGTGGCAAGCTTATATTTGCTGCCCGCTTCCACCGATACCTCTCTCCCCGTCTCACGCGTTGGCATTGTGCCCTGCCTGTTGCACGTTGAGCAATTCGTCCCTTCTCACAATGCGCATTGTGAGAAGGGACGAATTGTACAACGCATTGTGAGAAGGGACGAATTGTACAACGTGGGATGCCAGGCAGGGCACAATACCAATGCGTGAGGAGGGGAGAGAGGTATCGGAGGAAGCGGGCAGCAAATACAAGCTGCCACCCGCTTCCTCCGATGTCTCTCTCCCCTCCTCCCGCTTCCTCCAATGCCTCTCTTGTCCCCAGCCTTTTCTTATGCTGCAGACTTCACAGCCACCTGCAGCAATGGCACTTTTATGAATGAAGATGAGGGAAGCGCTGCAGTCAGAGTGCAGCCTGCTCCCTCAATTGTATTTTAACCCTTTGAGTGCCAGACTGGTATGCAACGCATTGCTTTGCAATGCGTTGCATACCACTCTGGCACTCAAAGGGTTAACTTAGATCACATCCATTTATAATGTTCTACCTCCTGTGTCCCATTGCTATTAGTACTTTTGTTCCACTCTCCGTTTGAAGGAGAGTGGAGCAAAAGTACTAAAAGCAATGTGACACAGGCGATAGGGCATTAAAAATGAATGAGATCTAATTTAAACTATGTTTAATAATAGTCTTTTAATAAAAAGAGAGAAAAATGTTGCAATTTAACTCGCGTTAGCCCTAACTACAACATTTGAATGGCTTTTGGTGTCGCTTGTACATTATCCTGTATGGGTGAGATCTTGCTGTTCTGGCGACGGGCGAAGTGTGTTTCAGAACTGGCGTCGCTTGTTACTAGTGGAACATTTGCATTGCTCAGTTGACGTTAAAACCAGCGTTGCCAGTTTTTTCTGCCAACGCCACCATTTGAATCGAGCCCTTAATCAATCCGCTTTAGTCTTGTCCGAAGCAACTCTGATTGATGCACCAACAAATTCAAACACACAGCCGATCCCAAGGCCCCAAAGTATTCAAAAACTTAAAATACACACATATATATATACCCAAAAATAACCGTCACACACTGTCTGTTATCGAGTCTTTGAGAGCTACATATCAGGACCCAGGAGCGGAGGGTAGTGATCAGAGAGAGGGAGACAGGAGCGTTAATTGTAGGTAGAAAGAGTTTTGGAGTTTGGAGAGCATTGCACATAATTCGACACATATCACACCTTTGCACATATTACCTACACCCATACAAACACAAACACATACACATACATACACATAGTCAATTCTTTTTATAATGCCTTACACATATTAAATTTTATTTTTACAGTGTGAATCTGTGAGTGAAAGTGTGTGACAGAAAGTGAATGGATCAAGTGTGTCTGTGAGGGCCTGTGGAAGTGCCTTGGTGTGAGTTGGTGTATGATGGCCAGGAGACGAGGACAGGAGAGAGGGATTGGGAGAGTAGTGGAGGAGGAGGAAGGTCAGGAGGGCATCCCTGAGCAGAGCAGGGGTGGAAGAGGGAGATCCGCAGGGCGGAGGGGGACCCGGGCTGCAAGAGCAGGCACATGGAGGACAGGGACAGAACTTGCAGTGAGAAGAGGGGTAGTTGTTGGGGAGCACAGTCAGGGTCAGAGCAGGCAGGACACTCCGGCTCAGAATCCTCCCATGCCGGAGCTGACGAGGGCAGGATCAGGGATCAAAAATATACTGAGGAGGAGTAGACGGCTCTCTTGGGGGCTGTCCTGGAGAGACAGAGTGTTCTCCACCCGACCGCGAAGTTCCCTGGCCTGTCAGCAAGGAGGAAGGCAGCCTGGAACCAGTTCTGCAGATGGGTGAATGCGGTGGCTCCATGCAGGTGGGACGTGGATCCATCAAAAAGCGATGGGGCGACTGCCGGAGGGTGGTGTCACGGGCACCCAGGAATGCTCAGAACTCAGTACGGCAATATAATGCAAAATATTTATTCGAATAAATCACAGCGATAAATAAGTGGTACAACAAACAAAAGGTTACTAGCTGGTGACACTGCTACCAGAAATAGTAGGCCTTTTGCTAGACCACAATGCGAGAGTCTGGGCTGAAGCCCCTGTTAGTCTCAGCAGGATACAGGAACGCAAACTCCGTCGACTGGAACACTGGAACAGGCGACCACTGTGAACACTGGCTCGGCATTCTTGATCCGATGAACAGGAACACAAGGACTGCTGGACTGGAGAACTGACCCACGCCTGCAATCAGTCAAACCAGCAACACCACACCTTTGCAGCAACCCGGTGACCCATGCCTGCAGTCACCGCTAAGAGACCCTGCGACTCTGCCTGCAGTCACTATATCGGACCCCTGTGACTCACTCCTGCAGTCACATATAAAGACCCTGTGGCGCACGCCTGCAGTCACTACACCAGACCCTGTGACACAACAGTGGTCTGTCTTAAGCCAATAGCACAAACTGATCACAGTAAGGGATACTCGTCATCACTGGGTCATACACAGAAAGGGTTCTCTTACTTAGCCGGGTCATACACAGTGCGGGTTCTCATAAATAGCAAGGTCATACACAGAGTGGGTTTTCGTAGATAGCCAGGTCACACACAGAGCCCAAGTACTTCACCTAATAACAAAAACGCAAGGGTGGCTGAGTCAGGACTCAGTCTGCCTTTTAAACCCCTCCACAGGAAGTAGGAGGAGCAGCTCAGATGGAGGAAGTAGGAAGTAGGTAGGAGGAGACTACAGGAAACAAACAGATAAAACAGAGGCCTGCTGCATGCTAGAAGCCTCGCGTCTGTAGATGCTGCTGCAAACAAGGTAAGCTGTAAACTGTAACAGGTGGTCAAGAAAAAGCTCACAGAGCTCGCCAAGCATGCCCGAGGCACTGGAGGTGGCCCACCTGTCCCTATCACCTTCTGCGAGTGGGAGGAGATGGTGCGGCTGAACATGTCGCCGACACTCATAGAGGGTGTCTCTGGAGGAGTGGACACTGGGGATGAGAGGAGCCTTCACACCACCTGTAAGTGCATCACCACATCACCCAATACAATCTGCAAACACAGTCACACCTCAACACATGCCCATCATTCAACCACACAACTGCACCAACACAGCACCCTGAGGGTTAAAAACAGGACACACACACAAGGACAAATGGCAAGGTTCAACCAGGCCCAAACCTGTCCAAGTCCCAGTTGAACCCTCTTGTTGCTGTGCTCATTACACACAATCCATACAAACCATGCTTCTTGAAATTGTCGTCTGTTAAACACCATCACTGTCCACACACAATGTCACCCATTTACCCACAGGGAAGTCAGCACATAACCCCTTGATTTCTAGAGTGATCATCAGTGCATCTCTCAACATTGCTTTGGCAACCATTCTGGTACTCAAAGGGTTAACCAGACAACAAACAAGTCAATAGGCCAACAATCACAGGCTACACAGGGGACATTCACTAAGTGGTGACAAAGAGATGGTGGAGAGAAATTAACCCTTACACACCCTCACTTCACCAATACTAGTGTTAGTCTATGGAGAATATGCAATAACATGAATCACTGGAAATGGGGAAATGAGATCACTGGAGAAGTCTGCATCATGTTCACTCCATCAGGTTAACATCACCGCTTATTGAATCACAAAAAGGATGGATCAGGTCACACATCACAGTGTCACTGAGAATAACTGGTTGTATGTGCAACACACAGGCCTCAAACAATTCCCCAGAATTAAAGGTGGAAAAAGGAGGCCTTGGTGTTGTGGCTGCAATCATTTACTCTAACTTGAAATGACATATCTCACATCTCATTGCCACATGGATCCTCAGTGGTGCTGATGCCATGGATGGATGGTACACCAGCCACTGTTTGCAGGATACACATGGGAACCAAATAT
The DNA here is from genome assembly GCA_037306005.1 of Rhinophrynus dorsalis. Classification (NCBI taxonomy): domain Eukaryota; kingdom Metazoa; phylum Chordata; class Amphibia; order Anura; family Rhinophrynidae; genus Rhinophrynus; species Rhinophrynus dorsalis. The sequence continues at coordinate 651,897,808 of CM074718.1, forward strand.
CAACCATTGTACCTTGGTCACCAACAGGCCATGAATGATGGATATCTCGGATTGAGTACAGTTGCCTCAGAAGGATGGATGGGCTCATACTCAAAGGAAACAGGCCTCAATCAAAGATATCCCTCACTACCGGAGTGATTGTTGCCCTTCAAGATTCAACTGAAACACACAACATGGACAGGATCCTGTCCAGTTAATCAATCTCTGATTGCCAGGATGGTATCCCATGCATCACAATGCAATGCATAGGATATTAGTCTGACAACTAGAGACTCACCTGTCAAGTAATTAAACATTGTGCATTGTACGGGATCAGCTAAGAAGATAGGATTGAATAACACTTGAATCCCACTGCAGATCTGTTCAAAAAACATATGCACACAAAGAAAAATGGTCAGATATTTACCTTTCAAATGGCTCCAAATATGCCCCAACACGATGTGATCCCAGAGATCAGTTCACTGCATGTGATTGCCTTACTGGCCAGATATGTGCACCCAGTAGAAACTAACTTACATTGATACCATCCAAATACACATACCTAGTATATCCCACTCTACGTAGATGGGATATACGAGGTATGTTCATATCCATGATATCAATCCAATGTATTTTTTGATGAAGGCACATATATAGCCAGTGCAATCACACGTACTGAACTGATCTCTGGCTTCATATCTTGAAAGGATATATTTGTATCCATATGAAAGGTACATATCCACACACATATCTGACCATTTCTCCTTGTGTGTAACTGTAATGGGATAGCAATGGTTAATTTCACTATGATGTAATATTGTAGGCATCATAAAAAGATGTGGATCGATGTTAGTCCTATCCCTCCAACCCTCATGGTTAGACAGATATTGCTCTAATTGACAGCTGGAGATATCAGTCATTAGACCACACGGAGGCTCTTCAGTATAGCCTAAATTGCCCCATTCAGAGATTAATACATCTTTGAGATGGTCAACAAAGTGTACCTGGTTTACAAGCACACTCTGTGCACCATTCCAATGAAGTTTACATCTCTGAATGGGGAAATTTAGGCTCTGCTGAAGAGCCTCCGTGTGGTCTAATGACTGATATCTCCAGCTGTCAATTAGAGCAATATCTGTCTAACCATGAGGGTTGGAGGGATAGGACTAACATCGATCCACATCTTTTTATGATGCCTACAATATTACATCATGGTGAAATTAACCGTTGCTATCCCATTACAGTTACACACAAGGAGAAATGGTCAGATATGTGTGTGGATATGTACCTTTCATATGGATACAAATATATCCTTTCAAATATATATTGCAGGGTCATCCCCAGAGCAAAACAAGGGTATTCCCACTGCTGACAGGTGTTTCATTCAAAAAGTAGCAAAGCTCAAAGTTGAATATTCCAGGGGCAATATCACAGTGACCTGCAACTGTACAATGGCGATGTTGCTAGGCCATCCTATGGACAGCTTTCGTCCAGGGGCCATAAATCCCCATAGGATAATGTAGCAACAGTGCCAATGTACAACTTCAGGCCACTGGGATATTGCACCAAAGCAATTCAACTCTGAGCTGTGATACTTTTAGAAAAAAACACCCTTCAGCAGTGGGAGTACCTTGTTTCACTCAGGGGGATAAACCCTACAATATATATTTCCCTTTCCGCATTTCATGTATTAGTATCCCTTTAATCCCATCATGGCTACGTTTACTAATCACACAGTCTCAATTCTCCACACAGCTTATGGGCCTCCATTACAGCAGGAGCCCGTGGAGGAGCCAACCACACCACCCAGTGAGGAGTATACGGAGGAGGGGACCAGCCCGTGGGAACTGTACACAACGTACACACCTCCTCCCCAACTGGCTGCCCCTCAACTGGCTGCCCCTCAACTGGCTACCCCTCAACTGGCTGCCCCTCAACTGGCTGCACCACCACAGGTTGCTCCACAACTCTACAGCGGCTGGATGCAGGGGGGAGAGATGGATGCATCCCACCACCTCCAGGAGCTATTACTCTCCAATAACAGCACCACCACTACCACCAGGGAAGCAATGGCTGCCCGGGAATGTGGCCACCAGCCAATATGGGCCATATTGCTCCCAAATGGATATACCCTCCTGGATGGCTCCCTAGCATGGCCCCAGGTATGATTCCAGGTGGGTGACAAGCACCTACCAGTGGCCAGGGTATGACCCTTGGCCACTTTACTACTAACACCTGGGCCTGATTCGGGAGCACCAGCGCCCTCTGCCGAGGGGCTTGTTCACTCCACCACCTCAACCAGCACAGGCTTCAGTTGGCAGCAGTGGGTCCCTTGATGAGGTGGGCACCCACACACCATCTGTGGAAGCCACTCCACCAACTGAAACAGCAGTAGCAGCCACAGCACACCCAGCACCAGCAAGGAGACAGCAGAGGCTGGGGAGATAGAGTCTGAGGAGACAGCTGAAGCTGGGGAGATAGAGGCTGAGGAGACAGCTAAAGCTGGGGAGAAGGCAGCTGAGGAGACAGCTGAAGCTGGGGAGAAGGAGGCTGAGGAGAAAACTGAGATTGATGAGACAGCACCTGAGTCACCGGGCACTCCCATCTCCAGCAGTCAACGCCCACCGAGTCTGGAGGCGGAGTGCATGGCCCTTCAAAGATGACTACTCCGGTCAGGCCACTCCACCAACGATAACATCACGAGGAGCCGGAGGGAATCCAGGAGAAACACCAACAGGTTGGAGACCAGAATCCAAGCCCTGGAGTCAGAGGTGGCCAGTCTGATCATACAACTCCACCAGCTCCACACAGGGATGATGGACATGTTCGCACAGGTGCTGGTGGAGTTGCGAGAGAATAACCGCAGGGAGAACCTGAGGATGGAGAGGGAGAACCTGCGTTCCACACAGGGGTCCACTGCAACCACCACCCCCTCCAATGTTAGCCCTGAAGCCACACCTAGGGGGCAGAGGGTGACCTGGCAATCAGCCAGTGCATCCACCTCTGGCACCCAGTCTAAGACCCCCCCAAAAAAAGAGGAAATGAAAGGCCCAACCTGTTATCTGCCCCCTCAATAAAGGAACATTGTGCTTTTCAATCCTGCCTGATCTGCTGTGCATTCAGTTATAAACTGGGTGGCAGGGTTGTCTCCAATGCATTGCCAAACAATGCAGTGAACACAACTTCTGCCAGGGTAAAATGTTTGTGGGATGTTACAACATGGGTTCACACTAGTGATGAGCGAGCGTGCTCGGCCGATGCTCGGATCGGCTCGAGCATCGCTCTGCTCGGCACATGGCGGTACTCGTCGAGTACCGCCATGTGCTCTCCCGCCATGTTCGGGTGGCGGGGATCTGTGCCGGAAGAGGCACAGATCCGAAGAAGCTCCGCTGGACCACCAGGGACTGGAGGTACGGGGGCATTGCGGAGATGAAGGGGGCATTGCGGAGATGAAGGGGGACATTGTGGAAGAGGGGCATAGACTCTATGCCCCTCTTCCACAATGTCCCCCTTCATCTCCGCTATGCCCGTCTTCCACAATGTGCCCCTTCATCTCCGCTATGCCCCTCTTCCACAATGTGCCCCTTCATCTCCGCTATGCCCCTCTTCCACAATGTCCCCCTTCATCTCCTCTATGCCATAGAGGAGATGAAGGGGGACATTGTGGAAGAGGGGCATAGCGGAGATGAAGGGGCACATTGTGGAAGAGGGGCATAGCGGAGATGAAGGGGCACATTGTGGAAGACGGGCAATTCGGAGATGAAGGGGGCATTCGGAGATGAAGGGGGCATAGCGGAGATGAAGGGGGCATTGACCAGGCACCCTCCCCTCATCAGAGCAGGGGGTGCCTGGTGTCGCCCCTTTCATTTGAATGGGGCTCGGGTGCTCGGCCGAGCACTCGAGCCTCAGGGGGTGCTCGGTCAGAGCACCCGAGCACCCGAGCATCGGGGTGCTCGCTCAACACTAGTTCACACACGCACACAACGTTATCTAGATTCACCTGGCAACTCATCCCTGTAGTCATATGACACGACAGTGTTACATGGCCATGATGTGCGTTAGATTTGATCAGAACATACCCCTTATCACAACAACTGGTGCAACACTGAACATTCGTTGTGTTTGAGGGGAAAACCAAACTAACAGCTATGTGACTTAGCAGGGAAATAACAAGCAGGACAGATGGAACATGCATCAATATGGTCTTTGAATCAAAATCCTATTGTGCAGCTGACTTATTGGGGAACACAATGTACACCCTAGGATCTCAATGTATGTGCTACACATTGTGATCCTAGGGTGACCATTGTGTTCTCAAGTAAGTCAGTTGCACAATAGGAGTTTGAATCACAGCATAACTTACTGGATAACCCAATGATCTTCCTAAGATTTCAATGTGTAGCACACACATTGAAACCTTAGGCTCAGCATTGGGTTATGTATTAAGTTGTGTTGTTGTTTAAGTAAGGTTGTAACACACTTCACCGGTGATAACCGTTGTCCACTTGGTCTGATTGTATTGCATGAGTACATCACAATGTTCACTCATGGTCAAACAACCAGTGGACTCCTTTGATGTAGGTCATGCCTTCCTATGTATGAGGTATACTCTAGCCTTGAGTATAGTTCATAATTGAGGGATGTCAAATCCAACATTTATTCATACAGACACCTACTGAATAGTGATGGTTCTCCTTTATTGTGTCTCAAACTACATTAAAACATGCATGTCTTTCTGGGTATATAGCCTATATAAACACTTGTATGAGCACACAAACGGAACTAAATATGAATACTTTGGAAACACTAGTGAACTGCTCGTGTGTTGTCCACATGGTTTGGCATCTGTGGATGAGCATTCTTACTGTACAGGTCTGATACCTGGATGTTAGTACACACATGAATTCGTGTCCATATGTGAATGTTCCAGTAGAGGTTGCTGTGAACATCAGGTCAAACATTGCACCACCAACACAATCACTTGAAACTGCAAGGGGTGAGCTTCATGCAAGTGTTGTCCAGACTTCAGTCCAGTTACATGGAAACTCGACTGTTCTAGGAAGGATCGTGCTATGGATGCCTGTGGGACAGGAGGACAGGATTTGGAACAGCACCCTCGAACTGATCGTCATGCAACAGCTACAACATCATGATCTCCTTAATATTTTTCTTTATAGGGGGGTACACAAACCATTGCTTTGTAATGTGTTGTGTACTGGTTTGTAAACCATTATGGGGGGAACTAAGTGGATGTTAACCATCCTTAAGGATATACGCCCCTGACATGAATACACACATCAACAGATATGTCCTAATAGCTTCATTACACAAGTGTACTTTGTTGATGTGTGTATTTCTGTCTGGGACACATATCACTGCACACACACACACAGGTCAGCATAGTGTCCCTGGAGATGTGATCCACATTTTGTGACCTCTATGTTGAGTAAAACTCTGCCACTGTAGATCCATCCCTCTGCTGCTTTTTTCAGCTGTAGTAAACTACTGGTCCCATGTCCCCCTCGAATGTCCCCTTAACACCTGATATGACAGAATGCTATCTGATGCATTGCCTTGGATGGGACTCCCTCGCTACAGGGGTACCATGGTTACTATGGGTCTGATCTTAGCAAAACACTTTAGTTGGTGCCTAGGGATCAGTGGGATATGCAGAACATGGTTAAAGTGTTGTACCTTGGTTTCCAGGGTGGTATGCATGATATCCTTGAGGTAGCAGGATGAACATGGAGGACAGTGTTTCAGCTGTCATCGGAATCGCTAGCCCCGATATGACTGGTCCATGGAATGGTTGATGTTGGTTGGCTATACTGCATCCAGTGTTAGGGCTGTGTCACTGATCTTGTGGGGTGAAACAGAGCATGTGTGTTGTGGTGGGTGTGTATGCATGAATTGTGTGCATACATGTATTATACTCACAACTGAAGTGATCCCTGATCAATCTGTCTCTTGTCTCCATTCCTGTTAGGGTTTTCTCACCCTGGACAATGTCCACAGGGTCACCAGGTCTGGGTGGGGGCTGGACAACGTTGATGAGTCTGGTGTTCTCCGTGATATTATGGAGGATGGCACATACCATGACGATGTCGCAGACCTTGCCTGGTGCATACTTCAATGCTCACCCCGAGTGGTCCAGACATTGCAATCGGGACTTGAGGAGGCTGAAGGTCCGCTCAATATCTTTGGAAGTTCTGCCATGAGCCTGGTTATATCGTTCCTGGGCATTGGTCTGGGGATTGGCGACCGGGGGTGAGGAGCCATGGTTTGCAGCCATAGCCAGCATCACCTGTGGAAAGTGAGTGACATGGTGAGACAAGGAGCACATGTTGTGTGAATGCTGTTTCATGAGGTGAATGTACTAGCACGTGTGTATGTGGTGTGATTTAGTATTGTTAACTCACCCAGAAGCCATCCGCCTGTATAGGTCACATTTTTGAAGTCTCCAAATAGCAAGGGTACCTTGATAGAGAGTCTGGCTGTCTACACATAATTTGAACCTAGAAGTATCTTGTCGAAAACTGGTTCCCTGATTCGTGGGTCCTTTCCGTGTCTTGCATAAGGCCTATCCTGTTACCTATGCCCTGGAACTGCCTACCAATATGCGCATCCATAACGTCTTCCATGTTTCCTTTCTGAAATCATTGGTCTGCAATCAGTATACCTCAGTTCCTGTCCTTCCTGCTCCCATGAGAGTTGCAGATCACGAGGATTAAGAAGTTCAAAATGTCTTGGACTCTCGTAGGGTCCGAGGGCACTTGCAATATTTGGTTCACTGGAAGGGATATGGACCTGAGAAGCGTTCCTGAATCTCATCTGCAGACATGCATGCTCCCGCTTTCATTTGGAGATTTCACTCTAAACCTCAACCACTTCCATGGGGTAGAGGTCCTTGAGGGGGAAGTACTATAAGCTCCACGCTTACCTCCTGTTCAGAGGGAACCGGCTGCTCCGATGCTCAGGGAAGGCCGGTTCTCTCTGCTGGCTGCCTCACGGGATTGACGTCATGCTAATACTGGTGCGCCCTGGGCGCAAGTCACTGGGGAATCCTACAGTGATGTCACGTCCTAGCTCTTTAAAGGACAGACTCATCTGGTGCACCACCTCCTGGGGGTGGGAGAATCCATACATAAACTGCCTGGTCACCACATCAGTAGCCCTTTCGTGGTGTTCCAGTGAGTTGTAGTTTTTTTGAGCTCCGTGTATGATTCTTGGCTTGTCTTCCTAGTTTTCCCGGTGTCCAGTGTTGGGGCTTGTCTGACTAACTGCTTGGTTTTGTCCATCGGCTCTGGCTGACTACCCGCTCTGATACTGACCCCTGGCATGTCTGACTATCTGCTTGGTTGTGACCATCGGCTCTGGCTGATACTGACCTTTTATTTGTCTGACTAACCGTTTGGTTTTGACCTTTGGCTTTGGCTGACTTCCACTTGTTCTCTACCTTGGTTGCCTATATCCACTTATACTGACTGTAGGCCAAAGCCAGTCAATTTATTCATTGGCTGCCTTTATCGCTTGACTTTAGAGTCATTCGAAGAATCAACCCTGTGGCATGCGCTCTTGTGCTTCCGGCCACTATGCGAATCCACAATGTCTTCCATGTATCATTGCTTAAACCATTAATTTGCAACCATAATACCTCTACCACTGTTTGCCCAGCCCCCATTCGGGTGGGAGACCATGACGAGTACGAAGTTCAAACCATTTTGGATTCTTGGAGAGTTAGGGGGCAACTGCAGTATCTGAGCACTGGAGGGGCTACGACCCGGAGGAACGCTCATGGATTTCCTCTAAGGATGTGTATGTCCAGAACTTTCATTCTTTCTTCCCTAAGAAACCTTGCCCCTTTCCACGGGGGGGGGGGTGTGTCGTTGAGGGTAGGGTACTGTCACAGTGCGATATGCGGTGGCTGCTGGAACCGGCTGTATTCTTACCTTTGGCGGCAATGTCTGCGGCTGTTATTCCAGTGGCTCGGCCGCATCTTTGCCCCTGGCGGTTCAGCCGCCTTCTGTTTCTTTGTGGCTCCAGCCACTCGTGTCCTTGGTGGTTCAGCTGCTGCCGGGTGACATCATTTTTGCCGCGCGTCCAGGACCATGGCTGTGCGCTCCATTTATAGGCAGACTGACGAGTTTGGTGCTACTCCCTTCCTTGTGGCAGGTCTTTAAAGACTGCCTGGACACAGTGCTCATTCGCCCTTTCGTTGGTGTCCAGAGCAGTTCAGTTGCTTAGCGTTCTCCGTTTATTACCTGGTTTTGTCTTACTACCCGTTCTGGTGCTGACGTGTGGCTCTTTCTGAGTTCCCGTTCCGTGTATGACCCTGGCTTAGTCCGATATCCAATCTTGTGCGGACATTTGGCTCTGGTAGAGTCTAGCCTTGCTGACTGCAGGCGTGAGTCAGTAGTCTCCATTTTTGCAATCCTTTAGGAGAGAAGACTTTTCCAGTAATGACTGCAGGCGTTAGTCAGTCTCCTTCCGTATTATACTTGGAGAGACCGGTTGATTCTACATGAGGCATATCAGGCATATGAGACTATCAGTGACTTCAGCCTAGTCTCTGCAGACTGGGAACCTAATGGTGGCTTCCTATTTCTGATAGAGGCTTGGCTTCTTTGACTACCCTCTGCTCCTTCCTCTGACTTGCTGTGATATTTTGCTGTTTATTACTGTTTCTAGTAAGGTTTATTACTATACTGTCTGACTCCTGTTCGGCTTCTCCACCGTGACAAGGTGAGCACGGAGTGATTTGTCAGCCAGGCCAAAGGTCATACACGGAGCGGGTAGTCAGAAGAGGCAAAGTCAGTGCAGAGCGTTGAATAGCTAGGCAAAAGGTTCAGGCACAAATCGGTAGTCAGATGGAGCCAGGGTCATACACAAATCAGATTCAGCAGCAGGAACGAATTGCAACGGAAGACTCAGAAAGCACTCAGGTACACCACGAAAGGGCACTGAGGCAATGATAGGATGCAGCATTTAAAGAAAGTTGAACAGAGAAATGCAGCAGAGAAAAGGGGAAAAAAAACACTGACAGCCAGCGAAGAGCAGGCCAAAGTAATCAGGCAAAGAAAGAACCAAAGAAAACTCCATGCAGCGGACAAAAGGGGAGAGGAGAATATACACTAGAAGGAAAGAGCAAGAGGATGAGCTCCAGGAGAGAACAGGGAGGAACACCTGATGAAACAGAAAAGCCACACAGAAAAGGAGACAGGACAGAAATGTGGCGAGAAGAACGCCTAGAAGCCAAGGCTATGAAACACTGACTGGGAAATATGTAGGAGGCCTGGCATGCTCATCTGAGGAGGGATAACCACCAGGGTGATGGAGAGCCCTTCAGAGGGTGTCCCAGTACGCCAGGAACCCACGGGCCCTTCACCAGACCAAGGGGACTAGAGAGAATAACATCAAAGGCAACTTGCAGATGGCATAGACATCAGAGAGAGAACAAAGTGGGCAGTGAGGATGGGTGTAACAGATATTCTGACTCTCAGACCAGAGGTAAAAAATAAAACACAGTTTTATTGAGAATAGTTTAGGAACTCAGCCCCCTAAGGGCAGCAACAGGTAATTACACATAACTGGAGGCAATATGGTAATATAGCAGACACAGTATTGATAGAGAGCAATGTATACAAGCAATAGGACTGAGTAAGGCTAGGGTTACGTCCAATGCAAATGAACAGTCTCTGTTGTGGTGTGTAAGACAACGCCCAGTAGTCCTCAAGGACAGGTAATTAAGCAAGACCAACACTGGAGCTAGAGCTGGATAATACCAGAGCCAAGGGCACTCTGCCGTGCGTAACGGAATAGGCACACTGCCTGAGCTGAATGGGACTGGAGCCACGGTACTCTGCAGTACCGAAAGTGTTAATGACACTGCGTGAACGAAATGGAAACTGAGCCAGTAGCACCCCTCGGTGCGCCAACGGATAACCGCACTGCCAGAGCCGAAAGGGACCAGAGCCAGTAGCACCCCATGGTGCGTCAACGGATACCCCAATACTGCCAGAGCCGAGTAAGACTAGAGCCAGTAGCACCCCTCGGTGCGCTTTTAAGCGTATGTTACAAGAGCTACAGTAGATGTTAACGGAAACCCACTGCTCTGCAAATGTAGCGGATGGCTCGGTAACTGAGGCAACAAGCTCTGCAAGGGTTAACGGACAGGCTCGGCAACAGAGGCAACAAGCTCAGCAAGTGTAACGGATGGCCCAGAAATGGAGGCAACAAGTACAGCAAGTGTCAGTGGACAGGCTCGGTAATGGAGGCAACAAGCTCAGCTAGTGTTAACGGATGCCCAACATCTGGGACTACAAGCACAGCGAGTGTAAACGGACAGGCTCGGTAACAGAGGCAACAAGCTCAGCAAGTGGAAGGTCAGCTTAGGATGCACAAGTCTGACAGTTCACAATGTCGCCAAGCGACAAAGATGAAGCCACACTGGAACCGTAACTCAGGAAGCAGGATACCAAGCAGGCAAGTCAGCAGCCCGGGTCATACACGGAGCAGGAGCGTCAGAAAAGCCGGGTCGATCATGGAGCAGGAGCGTCAGCCAGGCCAGGTCATACACGGAGCAGGAACGTCAGACAAGCTGGATCAATCGCGGAGCAGGAACCAGAAGAATAGTCAGACAAGCCGATTTGGTACATAGGTCGCAGGAACACAGCAACGGCAGCACTGGTACTGGAACAACACGAAAGGGCACCTGACAGGTGCCAGAGGCCCATTATAAGTAGGCCATACTGGGCGGGCATAACAAGTAGGGCCAATAGGAACACACCACCACAGAGAGTGACAGGTAATCACGGGAACCGTGATAATGGGGCTCACCAAAAAGACAGCAAGACTGAAGAAATGAGAGAGGGGGAAAAGATGAGGGACTAAGAGGAGAGGCAGAGGGAAAAGCTGAGAATGAATGGGAAGAGAGATGACAACTGAGGGAAAGGAGACCGTAAGACAGAAAGAAAGGAAGGAGAATAGGAGGCCCTAGAGAAAAAGAGACAGCAGATAAATAAATGAAGTAGACAAACCGCAAAAGGCGAGTCCATACCGATCCCATAACATACTGCAGACAAAGTATTGCAGGAGAATGGAAGAAAGAACACGCACACAGGTAATAAGAAAAGCCAGAAGGAAGGAGCAACCATGCTTCTCCTTGTCCTCTCTTCCGCCAACTGTGGCTCCTCTTTCTGTCACCAATTTAATATGCCTTTACCCTCTCCACTTCCTGGCATGACCAATCGTCCCCCTGACATGCTTCCCTTCCCTGTACACTGCGTTACAATTCAGGGAAGGTCTATTGAATGTCAGGCTGGGCCAGTTCATTGCTGTAGACACCAGGGGAGGAGGGAGATCCCTCTCAGATTAAAGGGGTAATTATTATACACTTCCTGCATTAGTCTATTTTAGACAGATTGTTGTGGGAAGAATGTCGTCACCGCAGCCATCTCAGTTATGCAGTTTCTGTGCCAAGTGCATTGCTTAGGCAGGACTATCCTAAGTGCTCCGATAAATAGAAAACTTGGTAATCCATGGGCTGATCAGTTTGAGGCTTGTTCATTGTAATGCACCACTAGTCAGCCATTGAGAAAGAACAGTAATGTCATACTCCTCTCCTACTGGCTGGTTTCCGACATTGAGTGTGTTCCTGGCTGGCACCTAAAAGCAGCACGTGGTGGGAAGAGACAGACAATGGAGACTACTGAGCAGAGGTAACAGCTTGTAATTTGGTTCTGTATATAGGAACGTATCTAAGTTTTGTTTCCAATACTTTGGATACCTCTTCAGTATTAAAGTGGCTGCACAAGCCTCATTTCAATCAGTAGAAATGTTTGTGGTTTGCTGTGTAGGCACAAATCAAATTTTACATTGACTGAAATGGGGTGCCATCAGTAATCTTGGGGCCCAGTACAAACATAAAGCCATGGCCCTATACCTCATGCATTAGAACTGTAACCTGGAAGTATATATCTACAAACAGAGCCTGTAGATCTGCTCTACTTTGAAGCAGACATGTGCCCCAATTCAGAGGCGTAACTTGAAGCCACCGAGCCCTGGTGCAAAAATTGCCATGGGCCACCCCCGACCACATTGGCCACCTACACATTGTCCCCCAATCTCCAAATTGCCCCTTCATCTCCACATTGCCACCATCTCCACAATTCCCCCATATCTCCAAATTGTCCCTTCCACAATGCCCCCTTTAACTCCACAATGTCCCCTTCATCTCCACAGTGCCCCTTCCACAATGCCCCTTCATTTCCACATTACCTCTTCCACAATGCCCCCTTCATCTCCACAATGCCCCCAACTCCACATTGCCCCTACCTCCAGTCCCTGGTGGTCTAATAATGTAATCTCCCAGTGCTCTGTATTACTAGAACGTTGCGCCGGTGGCTGTAGTGGGATTTGCTGCGGGCGAGGGGGTCGCAGGGGGGGGGGCCTGGTCGCAGATGCGACCCCTGCGACCCCTATTATTACGCCACTGCCCCAATTCTCTGCTATGTTACCTACAGAATATACTTAACCCATTAAGGACACGTGGCCAGCACTTAAGAACCACAAACCTTCTTTTTTTTTTCTTTCAACCAATTCAGGGAGCTGTATGCAGCTGTGCGGGAACCTCTTGAATACCAGGGCATACATGTACGTCATGGGTCCTTTAGGCATGTTCTACTCATAATGTACATGTACGTCTTTAGACATTCAGGTGTTAAAAGGGTGCCCGCCAGGAAATCATACAGAGTCTCCGTGGGTCAATCTGGTCATCTGTGAGCCCCAATTGCCACAGGACCCCCCTACATCATTGGGGTTTTCAGGAGCCCCGTGTCTTATTTGGGAGGCAGGCCCCTCTGAATGGCTTGTCCACATACACAGGTATTACCTGTAACCCCCCTAATGGCAGCCCTGAATGGGACTTTTAACCTCTCGAATACTAGAGATATTTGTAATACATTGCAAGGAAAGCATTGAAGGGCTACTCCACCGACTGCCAAAGGGGTGTCCAAAACAATACAAAGCAATTTACAACCCTCTTGCACTCAAAGGGTTAATTACTTGATAAATGTAATGCAGCTGATCTACCCAATAATGGCTAGACGTTCTTTGTGTGCACATCTGTCTTCTCAGATGTACATGATTCTTAGCGTGTATTATACACATTTATGGGGTGTAAGGTCAAACTAACTGTACTATAGAGGAGAACTAAAAAAACTCCTGTTGATGTAAATGGGGATTTTACCCTCTTGAATTCTAGAGAGGTCTCCATTGTAATGCGTCACAATTCATTGGAGACCTCTTTAACATTTAAGCATACCTCCAAGTGTCCCTCTTTGAGACACAAATCCCTCTGGCCCCCTTTCCCACCCTGTGTCTCTCAGTATATGTATTTATACATGAGTCTGTGCAAATAAAATACCTTGGTCTTGCTCTAAACCGTTTATTCACTTACACTTAAAGAGGTGTCAATAGGTCATGAAATAACCTAAAAATTCAACTTAAATCTAGCAGTTAAATACCCCATTTATAACAATGGGAATGTCATTGTTTTCCCCATTGTCTGTTTGATTTACCCCAAGTTTCTCCACAGTGGGGCTGATGTAATAAGTGGAACTGGAGCAATTCTGGAGTAAAAAAAAGATTACACCTTAGAGGACAAATGAACATTTCCAAGTCAATACAATTGGCCTTTTAACCCCTTAAATGCTGGAGATGTCTCCAATTTATTTGTTCACAATGTACTGAAGACCTCTCTAGCATCTGTGAGTTAAATTCTACCTTTAAATGAATGGGAATGTTTATTTGATCTCAGTAATGCAGTAGGTTTTCCTGAAAATTCAGGTTGCACACTGATGTCTAGTGATGTCAGTGAAGGACCATGTGATGTCAAATGACTATACTCTTTCTCTCCTGTCTCAGCAGTGTCCCTGACTGGCAGAAAGAAAATCTAGTCATCCTAAATAGGCTTATCTACTGTTTCTTGGGGTTAATGGTGGGATCTACTGTATCTGTCATTAATTGAGTTATAACGGTAGCCCAGGTAGCCGGGAAGCCCTGGGCCGTCGTCACCAGATTCTCTGCTCTCAAAGGCGGCTAGGCTCCGTCGAACACCTCGATTTGAGCGAATCTCTTCGCAGTCCTCTCGAACCCATCGAACGTAGGGACAGGCTCGCACACCGAATTCCCGCCGAGTACCAGAGACCGGAAATCCAGGAGGACCGAGGAGAGAAGTTCAAGGCGGGGATTCGCAGAAATGTGAATAGCTCTGAAATTAACCCTTTAACGTAAAAGACAAAGGACTTGGGGGCTGGGAGTACACACCCCGGGCTAGGCCAGGGGTTGAGGCACGTACACACTGGGTGTAGTCTGTGGCTCCAGCCCTGGACAATCAGTGAGTGCAGTGAGTCGTGCGTTGACCAATGCGGTGTCGACTCACTGCCTCCGGTTCCCGTGCTCGAGATAGCATCGATGTTCCCGAACCCCGCACAGGGAACCACCGGGTGTACTCGATGTTCGTGTCCCCTCGTAGATATAACATACGAAAATATTCAGCATCCATGTAACATGCAACATTCGACAGTCCATAGCCCTACATCCTGTAACAAGGGGAAATGAATGACCAGTCCCTATATGAGTTCTCAGTAACGGCCTATGGCCCGTTACATGAGTGATATAATAAATCTGGAGTGAATGCATCTGACTCTAAAGGGGTATTTATAATATCTCTGGGGTTAATGACGAGATCTAATTTTCTTATAATAGGGGGATCTAATGTTTTGGGATTTAAATTTGTTGATCTAATGCATATGCCATTAATGGGGGACCTCATTTGTCTGGGTTTAATGGGACAAGGGTGTATGCATATTTTCTGTGTAACATTACTTAGGGTATTCTAATTAAAATGACCACCACCATTATCTCAGAGAAGCAGGAGAAGTCACATTTTCAAGAGACCAGCCGAGTGCTATACAATCGTATTACACCATTAAAGATGTTTGTTTTCACATAAGAAATTGCTGGTCTCAGGGTGGTGGTGCTGAGGACTCTGATGGGTCAAGGTAGGGCTGTAGACTGTATGGCAAATGCTGAGAGTCTGACGGGTGAAGAAAAGGGAGAAAGCTGTCATGGCTGCTGTATTGGTAAGAGGCCAGAACTAAAGTGCAGATTCTTGGAGTAATGCGTACGTGTTGTGCACCAAGGCCAGGGATGAATAGAGGGGGCAAAGAATTGGTGATCTGTCAGCTAGAGGGAGTGGGTATATTTTTCATAAATCTTAATGTAAGTGTGTGTAGAGAGAGAAAGCTATGTGGATGTGTGTCCATCATTAAGTCTGGTAAATTTGATAAATGTCTCTCATGTAATAGTTTCATGACTATCCCTTCCCACCATCCTGTGCATTGGGATATCAGAGGATATGCGTGAACAGTTGTTCTTCAATTTCCTTTATTCTGGTGCTTTTGCGGATGCACTGATCTTTATAATATGCTCCAATCAATCTATTAATGCTGAGCTCCAACATATGATGCCCTCTGCGTACTCCCAGCATCAATTGACAGGGGAATGCAGGGGAGCACACCATACAGTTCTGTGTCATAAGATCAGATCTGTGATCCAGCAGTTCGCACTAGATTACCAGGGAAGGTAAGTAAGTCAGAGGGAGAATCACATTTTTTTAAATTTTTAATTTATTCTTGGGGGGGAGGAAGTTGGTTGCAACATAGGGTTTTGAAAATCAAAAAGGGTGGTTTCAGATTCAGATTTCATCTTCTGAATTTTCCTCTTTTGCCCCTGGGTTGGAAAGTGAGGCCTTTAGATTCTGTTGTTCTTGGGCACGATGCGATACTGGGACGGTCCTGGAAAAAAGAATAAACCATATATGTATACATATCTTGGATGTTCTATATAATGCATTATCACCTTAAAGGGCAATTGTCATGTAATATTTGCTGTAATTACGGATCTGCTCCCCTGAAAACCAAGCTGCAGATAATGCTGGGGCTACATTGTCAGGTCAGCGTTGTACTGACTGCAGGGGAAGTCTGTAGTACGACAGGCTTGCGGCTCTGCAGCTGTGCCGAGATCTCGTTAGTGAAAATGAATTATTTCACTGAAACGGTCTTCTACATGTACTTGGTTTGCAAGCACATGGAGAAGACCGTTTTAGTGAAATAATTCTATGTCGTTAAGGCGATCACGGCTCTGCTGCAGATCCGCACGATTAAAGTCAGACCGGGGGAAGGGGAGGGATTAGGAACTTTACCTTCGGTTATCTCTCAAACCTATGAACCTGGGGGCTATTACATTATTTTACAAATATGAACAATATAGGGGATAGTAATAATAAAGTATTACTATCCCTTTAATGGGGTTCAGAAAACAGTTCCCAAGAATCCCTCATTCATTCTTGGGGAAATCTGTTGTTATGATCCACAATGTTCAACTTGCATAGATTCCCACTGCCAGTCCTGAGGGACATTTATTTGCCCCATCTCCCCACATGGTTGACAGGAAACTTTGTGTGGTTCCATAGCACAGCCTTGACCTTTTTACTATATCTCCCATTTGACCAGAGTTAGTAAAATGTGATAATTTTTTTAGGCAATAGTAGGCAACATGGGTTCATTCATGAGTTATAGTTAACATTTATAGGACCAGAGTGTTCAGCAACACATTGTGAAGCTATGTGTTGCATACCCCTATAGTCCTCAAAGGGTTAATATATAAAACAGAGTAAGAGTCCAGCTAAAGGAACATAAAAGACAGAAAGAACGTGGTGGAAGATCAGATTTATGACACTAGAAAAGAGTTGATATGAACTCACCCGTCCAGTATCTTCCCACGGTTGTTTTCTTCTCCAGGTGGAACTATTCGTTCTTTCCTCTTGCTGCCCACGAGTATCACCTCCCTGGGCAGTTCCATGCCATGCTATTTCCATTCTTTTTCTGTTGTTTCCCTTCTTTTTTTGTTGGTGTTTACTTCTTTTATCTGTGTGGAACGAGGAACGGGTTTTATTAAATAGAGGAAATCACCAGACTTTCCCTTTACCAGTGGCGATGGTTATTGAACCAGCTATGGCTGTCCCTTTACATGTGGTTGTTGTTGGACTACAACTCCCATCTTCCTCATCCAAACCAAGAAAGCCATAGTCCATTGACAGCCACATGTTGCTAGTGCTTCACACTGTTTGAAAGACATTTGTAACTGTTTTAGTGACAGAGATATGTGTAAGTCATAACAGAGCAATGTGTTGCACTTTCTGTCCTTTGGACTCACCAGTGTGTCTGTAATTCTTCCCTTTGTGGCTCTGGAGCACTTCAGAAGCAGTTCCTCTGGGGGATGAGTGATTATTGGAATGGTCCTGGAAAAAGAAATAGAAAATATTATGTGAATATCAACTGACCCAGATAGACATGTCTTAGACGTCTTGTGGAAGGCATCATCACGCAAAAGGGCAAATTTCATGTAATATTTCCAGGTCTACTTGCCTGAAAACTGAGTTGCAGATAAAGCTGGGGCAGCATTGTGAGCTCAGACAGACCAACAGGGAAGCCTACTGGGGTACAGTAAACAGTTCCCAAGAATCCCTCATTGATTCTCTGTGAAGTTTGTTGCTGTGAGCCACAAAGTTCAGCTTGCATCGAGCCCCACTGCCAGTCCAGTGGGTCAGTTTTTTGCCGCCTCTCCCCAAATGGTAACAGAAAACTTTCTGGGGTTCTGCAGCTCAGTCCTGGGGTTTTTACTAAGTATCCAATAGGAACAGACTTAGTAAAATGGGATCATATCCTTTTAGGCAGTAGCAGGAAATAAGTGCTCTTTACTGAGATTTGTTTAACACTTTGAGGACCAGAAGGGTTGGCCACACATTGTGAAGCAATGTGTTACATATACTTCTGGTTCTCTGAATTCGGAGCGCCTCGTTAAATTATCAGCCTCGGCGCAGACAGTCTCTACTGTGCATGACTGCATCGCGGCTGTTGCTGCCTGGCACTGTGGCTTGTGTACACAGGCTGATCAACTAGTATGTATGTATATATATATATATATATATATATATATATATATATATTTATAGATAGATAGATAGATAGATAGACAGACAGACAGACAGACAGACAGACAGACAGACAGACAGATAGATAGATAGATAGATAGATAGATAGATAGATAGATAGATAGATAGTTTTAATAAGGAGCCAGATCAAGGAATGAAAAAGACTTAGTTGTGGAAAATCATATTTAGGACAATGGAAAAGGAGATATGAACGTACCTGTTCAGCATCATCATTGCCCCAAATTATCTCCATGTCATCCAGCCAATCATCAACATCCTCCAGGTCAATGACTTCCATTCTTCTCTTTGTAAATAGTAGCTGGTATCGGTGTTTTATTTTGCGATTTTGTTGTTTAATTCTTCTGACTATATGGAATAAAGAAGAGGCTTTTTTAAATAGAGAAAATCAACCAATTGTTTCCCTTTACTGGTGAATCTTGTTGTTGAACTACCCATGGCTGTCCCTTTACCTATAACTGTTGCTGGACTATAATTCCCATCATCCCCACACACGCTATGAGAGCCATAGTCCATTGATAGTTGGATGTGTCACGCTGCTAGTGCATTCCACTGTTGAGTGCCAGTGGAGTACCCAAAGCATTGCAAAGCAATGTATTGGGCACCTATCTGGCAGTAAATGTGTTAAAGACTTTTGTAACTGTTTGAGTGCCAGAGAAATGTGAAGGTCATTACAGAGCAATGTGTTGCACTCCTCCCTGATACATAAAAGTTACACTTTCTGTTATTTGGACTCACCAGTGTCCTTGCACTTCTTTTTCTTCTTTGGCTCTTTTACGGGATGCCAATAATCCATGACATCTCCCCATGACCATCCGTTGTTCAGAGCCTCCAGCTGCTCCTCCAGTACTTCATCATCGCTGTTGTTGCTGCTGATGTTGTATTTCTCCCATGGCCAAAGGTGTATTGGGAGGGCTTCAAATGTCATTTTTGTACTGGTAAGGTCCTAGAAAAAAGAAAAAGGAAACTATTTATAATGACCAGATAAACCAGGTAGACATGTCTTGGATGGTCTATGAAAGGCATCAGCATCTTAAAGGGCAAGAATCATAATATTTACCTATTTGTAGGTCTGTTTGCCTGAAAACCTAGTTACAGATAAAGCTGGGGCTGCATTGTGAGCTCAGGCAGATCAGCAGGGAAGCTTAATGGGGTACAGAATACAGTTTGCAAGCATCCCTCATTAATTCTCAGTGAAGTTCAGCTGGCATCGAGCACCACTGCCAGTCCAGTGGGTCAGTTTTCTGCCACCACTCCCAAAATGGTGGCAGAAAACTTTCTGGGGCACCGTAGCATAGATCTGGGCTTTTTACTTTATCTCCCATGGGAACAGATTTAGAATTATATGTGTCCCTTTGCTTTTAGGCAGTCTTAGGCAATATGGGCTTATTACTGAGATTTATTTAACACTTTGAAGAATAGAGAGGTTAGCAACTCCTTGTGAAGCAAAATAGTACATACTGCTCTGTCCCTCAAAAGGTTAAATTATTTATGTAGATTCAGTAATAGGCCAGATCAAAGAATGATAAAGACTCAGATGTGGAAGATAACATTTTAGGACAGTGGAAATGAGTGGATGTGAACTTACCCGTCCAGTATCATACACCTGAGTGCTGTCTATCTGCTCATCAGCTTTCTGGGCAGTTTTAGCCACTGATAGTAACATAGTAACATAGTAACGTAGTAACATAGTAACATAGTAAATTAGGTTGAAAAAAGACACAAGTGTGGCGAGTAGGCGGTATCTTTCTTCTTTTTGTCGCTTGATGTACGTAGTTTGTATATCTGTGTGGAACAAAGAGCAGACTTAATATTAATTAGAGTAAATCAGCCAGGTGTTTCTCTTTACTTGTAGTTCTTGTTGTTGTTGAGCTATCTGTGGCTGTCCCTTTACCGGTCGCTGTTGTTGGACTATAACTCCCAGTATCCTCACTCAAACAATCAAAGCCGTAGACGGTTGATAGTCAAAAGTAAGATGCTACTCATGCTTCCCAATGCTATAAAGACTATTGTAACTAACTGAGTGTCAGAGAGTTGCATAGGCTATTATAAATAATGTGTTGCACTCCTCTCTGGTACTCAGAAGTGAAACTTTCAGTCTTTTTGACTTATGACTACCGTGAAATCTCAGGTATAATACGCACATGTATATGATACGCAGGTATATATTATACCCAAGATTTTAGGCAAAAGCAAGAGTGCCTATGTATAATACGCACCCTTGTTTTCCCCTCTTAAGAAAAAAAATTAACCCCGCCAGATCCCTTTTCTCCCTCTCCCGGCGCTATCTGCTGCTAAAATACCTTTTACTTACTTCAAAATTCAAGTCCCTGTATTTTCCCCATTAGCAGGAAACATATAACCGATGTCAATATTCCCTGTGGGTGACATGCTTCCATTCGCTACCTGCTTCCTTCCGGCTATGATATTGCCCTGTGAAGACCTGTAGGTAGGTCATGAAGGAAGCGGGCAGCGGATGGAAGCATGCTGCCCGCAAGGAATATTGACATCGGTTATATGTTACAATAACTATATAAAGAAGAAAACGTACGGTCCAGAGACAAGTTTTATTTATACTCATTAGCTCTGTGCCTACTAAAAAGCAAAACATGTTCAAAAAGTCCTAAATCAAATTTAGCCCACTAAGGTATCGTTAATACTTCACTTTTATTTGTTTTCTTTAAAAATACATTGAACTTTTATATTCATTATGAATTGAGTTTTTCATAAAACTACTCTGTGTAGTCACTAATTGGCTCACAAAGTGTTAAAAACAACAAACAACTTCAATTGCAAACTACTACTGTGTTTGCAATCGTATCAAAAGACTTCACAAACTCCCTCTATTGGGAACTGTTATTATATTTCTAATTGTGGCAAAAGATACTTTGTGCAATTTTGTTTTCCTTCAAAGCTATGAGATTTTCTCTATAGCTAATGTAGAATGTTGGTTACTGCCGCATCCTAAATAAAAGCAAGGGCTTAATAGTTCCCTAATATCTCATCTTACTAATATTGTTTGTAGGGATATTGATGCTTTCTCTATGGTGCCTATTATTTACAACTGCATGTACCCGTCCAGAGTTCACAAATAATCGAACAACATTTCCTCATTTGAGTAAATTGTTGTTGTAATATAGGTAACTTATAACCCTTATAATATGCGCTTCTTCAATACCTATTAGGAGCGGATCTTTAAAATGCCTTTAGAGTGCGGATTAGAGATTTCAATGAACCCTTTAACCGCTAGCAGTTAAAACCGCCTCATGCAGTTTGCCCGTTCCTTGTATTGTTGTTCAGTTTGTAACAGTGAGCGCCAAATTAGTTAACTTGTTAACTCTCTCTGACGGTTCCGTACTAGCAAAGGCTCCAATAATCAAGAATAGCACCATAATCTTTCCCTATTCTATCCCTCGCAGCTGACTTGGACAGCACACACATTTCTATTACTACATGACTCCTAAATCTTTCTTGTCAGATTTTAATTACACATTCAGTATATTGTCTTTTATTAATTGATACATCAGAAAGCAGTTGGCGTATGTTGCCTGCTAATGGGAAAAATGCGGGGACTTGAAGTTTGAAGTAAGTAAATGGTGTTTAGGCAGCAGATAGCGCCTTGAGAGGGAGGGAATGGATCTGGCAGGCTTTTTTTTAAATAAAAAACTCTCTTGAATAATATGCACCCCCCACTTCACATAAGGTGAAGTGAGGTAAAATTGTGCGTATTATACCCGAAATGTTATGGTATATCTGTAATTCTTCCCTTTATGTACTTTTAGGTAGCACCAGTATATTTTGTTGAGTGGGTGTATTGAGAAAACTGTGATTTATAATATACTTCTAAAAATAATGAATTATCACAGTTCATATAGTATACTTCATAATATTATTTAGGAAAACATATGTAGAGATTGTAATTGCAGGCATTATAAATCTCTCTTTGGCATTAACCCTAACAGTTCTTTACAAGTTAAATGTATCACTTTCCAGCAGGCATAGGCTGGCTGGAGATGATGGGACTAATAGTCCTCAAGAAGTACAGGGACTCATCTTACCGTCTTCTGTTTTAAGGACCAGAGGGGCGTTCAGATTAATGATTTGCAATGCATTTCACAATCCTCGGGTACTTAAAGGGTAAAAGAAAGATTGACATTAAATAAAATGATATTCTGTATGTCTTTAGGAACAGAGGACTATACTTACAGTCATCTGGGTATTCCAGAGATTCCTTTTTGAAACGCTTGAACATGGTTATCTGTATCAAAGTCAAAGCAATCTCATACAACTGAATCTCTTTCTGATCTGAGTCTCTTCTCTAGTAAAATGAGGTAATAAATGACAGTTAAGATTCAACTGGGTCTGTGACTGGTGACACTACAGTACTGTGATGTCATCACATTCTGTTTCTGTCAGCAACTGCTGTGGTAACAGCACATCTCCTTGGATGCTGGACATATCTCCAGAACATTCAAGGAGTTGAAGTGTTATTTAGTAGCCAAAATGTACTGAACTACACAGATATATAGCATGCCATTACTTCCAATATATAATGCCCTGGATTCAGTGGGGTTGATTTTTTCCTGTGGGTGCCATGCACAGAAAGTACTCTGCACATGTATAGCACTGCACAAAGCTTGTTAGAATTAAACAATCTGAGTAAATCATGTAAGAGTGGATGTGAAAGAGAAATATGGACCATATGCACAAAGGAAAATAAAATCAATTCCTGGGCAAGCCAAGTAGACCATAGGGGCAAAATAAATATTCCCCTTTAATTTAATGATTAGCAATGTGTTGCTCTCTCAGGCATTGAAATGGTTACGTGGAGCTTTTAAGCCCTTCAATGCAGTGATGCATTTAGACTTCCTGCTGTTCTAGGCCCATTGAAGTGCTTGCACCCGTTACCCCCCCAAACACACACACATTCACCCTTTAGCTCATCCTCACTTTATTTGACTCCACTGGCAGGCCACAGACCTTCCCTTAAAGGCACAGAGGCATAAATATCAAACTTGATGGGAATGTTTTTGGAGGCCATTTATGGGTTATTATTATGTATATCTAGGAAGTAAATTAAATAATATAATTGTAAAATATTTTGACATCCACGTATATAGATACATGTATATATACATCCACATACAACTTCAGTGTAAATAATGTGTATCCTAAGTGTGAAAAGCAGACTGAGGGCTCTGTATGAGCCTGAGGCCATCTTCTTTGTTGCTTCCTGGGCTAATGTAGGTCTGGGGGCTAGCTATCAATGGAAAGGGAGAGAGGCCTTCCAGGTAACATAGAAGGAGGGGATTGGTAAAGGTTAGAGTGGAGGGGTATTAAGGAGGCAGTAGGTCTAGGGATAGGTGTTTTTGATTTTATCTTTCTGTTTCCCAGATAATGTGTCATTCTAGAGCCCAGCCAGTGTGGCTTAGCCTAAGATGGTTCTAGTGATAGGGATCACTGTCCTGGCAGTCAGGTCCTGCCTTTAGTGAAGGCTATTGCCACGATTCCCTAAGGAGGCATGGCAGGAGGTGGCAAGTCAGTTCCATACCACCCAAGTGTCCCTCTTTAGGAGGGACAGTCCCTCTTTGAGACCCAAATCCCTCTGTCCCTCTTTCTCACCCTGGTGTCCCTCTTTTTAGGGGGATCGACTGTGTGGTGTGTATTTAAGTGCATCATGTTTATCCACAGCTATTAAACTCACATTAATGTTTGTTTAAAATTAAGTGATTGTGTAAGGTCTTTAGACACTTTGAGAAATACATAATTTGCTTTACCTCGCCAATATATCTCGATAGTTCATATTTTATGTTTATACTAATTGACTATTACAACCTATCAGACACTTTTAATACTAGTCAGGGCCACCATCAAGGAGGGTCAGGGGGATCTGTTGTGTAAGGCCAGGAAAGAAAAGGGAACCAAGGTCCAAGATGTTCATGCTCATGCTGGCTGAGGAGAGTAAATGCTGCTGTTCTGCCTTGCATATCATTTTCCCAGCTGGTGTACAACTAAAGAAGCTGGGGCAGGACTGACAGGCCACTGTGTTAATGAGGCCTCTTGCTTACATAAAACAGGTTGTGTTTCAAATAGTGAATTCTCTCTGCAAATGTATAGAGAATAAATACAAACAATAAATCTGCGCACACCTCTCACAAAAACCATTTCTACTAAAGACAGAGATTAATACGGAGTATAAAGTGGAAGATAAAGATCTTGAATTTCTATCAAAAACACTGTCTTTCAATTACAACAAGAGACCCAAATTCACAATTCATCTATCACAGAAAAATCTGTCTATAAATCTCCAATATTAGTATAAGGACTACAACCAAATAAAGTCCAAACTATCAGAGATGGTGGAAATCCGTTTTGATCTAAATGTTCTCCCAATAATATGGGCTAACTGTGCAGAAATCTCCAAAGCATCAAAAAGGAAAAACAGAATTTCGCAGTTCCTCAATTTATATATATCTCAATACTCACTGTCCTCTTGTTCTTACAGCTAGTTCACAGTCCAATGCGATTGGTAACTTCTTACTTCAGTTTCTCTGATTCAGATGGATAGGGCTTTAGGGCTCGATGCAAATGTTGGAGTTAAAACTAGAGTGAAGAAAAAAACTGGCTTCGCGAGTTAAACAAAACTGGGTAACGAGAGATTAAAATCTTCCTTACCCAGAAAGGCTAACGAGCGAAGACCAACAAAATACACGTTCACCTTAAACCTGCTTTGCATAGAAAATCTTCCCTAAAAACACACGATAAAAATGTTACCTAGCGCCACAGCCAATCACAGCACTCCATAGCAGAAAGTTCAGTCAGAAAATCCAAAACCAATGTCAACAGTTCTGAACAGCATTCTCTGTACTTCCCTACCCAGCCACTAGGGGAACACAGAGAAGGCTTTCAGCACCATGGATAGCTTTGAATGCCATAGGGATGTGCACTGCTCACCCCTGTGGCAGTCAAAGGGTTACAATCAATAAAACTAGTACACCAAGCACTACACAATGCCCCCTTCCACATCCTCCCCTTAGTATTTCACATCTATTGCATATATGTGACATACTAACCCCATCCACATCCACCTCACGGACTTCCATGTAGTGGGCAAATGTGTCTTTTATTCCACAATTAACTCTTTGAGTACCAGAGAGGTAGGAAAGCATTGCTTAGCATGTTTCCTAGCCCTCTGGTACCCATAGGGTTAATAGGCAAGGTACATACCTTGCCTGTATATATGTGTGTGTGTTGTTAATACATATTTTTTATTAAAATGCCATTAATAAATGTATTTTGACTTAGAGTCATTCATTCATAATGCCCTACCTCCTATGTCCCATTTCTATAATTAATTTTGCTTCACTCTCCTTCAAACAGAGAGTGGAGAAAAAAAACTACTAACAAAGGAACACAGTAAGTAGGACATTATTAACCCTTTGAGTGCCAGAGTGGTACGCAACGCATTGCAAAGCCGTGCGCTGCATTCCACTCTGACACTCAAAGGGTTACTAAATGAGTGACAAACTGTATTGCTGAAGCAACCTGGCGCTGACAGCAGCGCTCCCTTCAGCAAATATTGTGCTAATGCTTTATTTGTGGGCATTGGCTTATGACAGTTAAAGGACAGAGGCATTGGAGGAAGCGGGTGGAGGGGAGAGAGACATCGGAGGAAGCGGGTGGCAAGCTTATATTTGCTGCCCGCTTCCACCGATACCTCTCTACGCTCCTCACGCGTTGGCATTGTGCCCTGCCTGTTGCACGTTGTACAATTCATCCCTTCTCACAATGCGCATTGTGAGAAGGGACGAATTGTACAACGCATTGTGAGAAGAGACGAATTGTACAACGTGGGACACCAGGCAGGGCACAATACCAATGCGTGAGGAGGGGAGAGAGGTATCGGAGGAAGCGGGCAGCAAATACAAGCTGCCACCCGCTTCCTCTGATGTCTCTCTCCCCTCCTCCCTCTTCCTCCAATGCCTCTCTTGTCCCCAGCCTTTTCTTATGCTGCAGGCTTCACAGCCACCCGCAGCAATGGCACTTTTATGAATGAAGATGAGGGAAGCGCTGCAGTCAGAGTGCATCCTGCTGCCTCAATTGTATTTTAACCCTTTGAGTGCCAGAGTGGTAAGCAACGCATTGCTTTGCAATGCGTTGCATACCACTCTGGCACTCAAAGGGTTAACATAGATCACATCCATTTATAATGTTCTACCTCCTGTGTCCCATTGCTATTAGTACTTTTGCTCCACTCTCTGTTTGAAGGAGAGTGGAGCAAAAGTACTAATAGCAATGGGACACAGGAGGTAGGGCATTAAAAATGAATGAGATCTAAGTTAAACTATGTTTAATAATAGTCTTTTAATAAAAAGAGAGAGAAATGTTGCAATTTAATTCGCGTTAGCCCTAACTCCAACATTTGAATGGCTTTTGGTGTCGCTTGTACATTATCCTTTATGGGTGAGATCTTGCTGTTCTGGTGACGGGCCAAGTGTGTTTCAGAACTGGCGTCGCTTGTTACTAGTGGAACATTTGCATTGCTCAGTTGACATTAAAACCAGCGTCGCCAGTTTTTTCTGCCGACGCCAACATTTGAATCGAACTCTTAATCAATCCGCTTTAGTCTTGTCCGAAGTATCCAATCAAAGTTTCTTCTCACATCGTCACTCTTGACCACTCCAAGTTTTACATATGAGGTTCCTCCAGTAAATTTGAGCGTTCCAATGGCTTCATATAAAATCAATTAAAAGGTAAAAGTAGTGCAGTATTTCCCGGACAGAGGGAACCCTCCCATCCCTCCCTTGTTCTATTCACACTTATTTCTATGGAGAGTTGCGTATCTTTGATAACGTGTGGATATTACAGCCAACACAGGGGGTTTATACAACAAATCTTTAATCACTAAAAACACAATAAAATACAAATATAAGCAGTATTAGTGAGTAAAACCACAGTCTGATCTCATACCATATCACAATGTAAAGTTCCACTTCAAACAGAGTAACAAGCTGAGTCTGATGTCACTACTGGCTACAATCCCATTAGGTCCCTGATGAAGTACCTAGTATGAAACACGTTGGGTGGAGCTAGGAACCAGTGAGTGAAGCAGTTTACGATCTGAGAGTCTGAGACCCAGGACTGTAGCCGGCAGTGACATCAGATGCGGCTTGTTACTCTGTTTGAAGTGGAACTCTAGTTTGCTATGGGATCGGGCTGTGGTTATACTCACTGATACCACTCATATTTGGATTTTATTGTGTTTTTAGAGATTAAAGATTTGTTGTATAAACCACTTGTGTTGGCTGTAATATCCACAAGTTATCAGAGATACTCAACTCTCCATAGAAATAAGTGTGAGTAGAACAAGAGGGACAGGAGGTTTCCCTCTGTCTGGGAAATACTGCACTATTTTTACCTTTTATTTTAAGGGACTTTATATGAAGCCATTGGAACACTCCAATTTACTGGAGGAACCTCATACATAAAACTTGGAGCGGTCAAGTTCATCAGAGGTAATAGAACACCGGGCTCCCCATAGAAACACAGCAGAGGAGTGACGCTGTGAGAAGAAACTTGATTGGTGAATTGGACACATCTGAAAAGACTAAAGCAGATTGATTAAAACCCTATCCATCTGATTCAGAGAAATAGAAGTAAGAAGTTACCAACTGGTTAGACTGTGAATTCGCTGTAAGAACAAGAGGACAGTGAGTATTGATCTATATGAATAGAGGAACTGCAATATTCTGTTTTTCCTTTTTGATGCTTTGGAGATCTCTGCCCAGTTAGCCCATATTATTGGGAGAACATTTAGAACAACACGGATTTCCACCATCTCTGATAGTTTGGTCTTTATTTGGTTGTAGTCCTTATACTAATATTGGTGATTAATAGACAGATTTTTCTGAGACAGATACATTGAGAATTTGGGTATATTGTTGTATTTGAAAGATAGTGTTTTTGATTGAAATTCAAGATCTTTATCTTCCACTTTATACTCCATATCAATCTCTGTCTTTAGTAGAAAAGGTTTTTGTGAGAGATGTTCGCAGATTTGTTCTTTGTATTTATTGTTTAATACCAGGTTTAACTGCCAGGGAGATTTGTTGCAACCCTTTTTCACTAAATCCTTTCAAAATCCTACACTGAGTGTTAGAGCTAGAAGTTTGCACTTCTTTTGTGTGTGATTAAATGTATAGAGAAGAATTGTACAAACTAGGGAGCATGGCTATTTGGCAATACTCTGTATAGGAGGGAAAAAGCAGGACACCGAGGGCTAGATTTAAAGGCTCACGTTAAACCAGCCGCTAAGTAAAAAAGGCAAATCGCTCACAAATAATAACTGAGTTACGGCAGATTCAATAGGTACTCTACAAGAATAGCTATCGCGCATATGCACAACCAAAACACGTAACACAAAACCCGTTGTCTCTCATGTTAATGCACAACCTGCGGCCAAATCACCCGATAACATAGCTCAAAACAACTTGTAACATAACGGCTGCCATTGGTTAGCAACTCTGAATGATGCACCAACAAATTCAAACACACAGCCAATCCCAAGGCCCCAAAGTATACAAAAACTTAAAATACACACATATATATATATATATATATATATATATATATATATATATATATATATATACCCAAAAATAACCATCACACACTGTGTGTTATCGAGTCTTTGCGAGCTAGATATCAGGACCCAGGAGCGGAGGATAGTGATCAGAGAGAGGGAGACAGGAGCGTTAATTGTAGGTAGAAGGAGTTTTGGAGTTTGGAGTTTGGAAAACATTGCACATAATTCGACACATGTCACACCTTTGCACATATTACATACACCCATACAAACACAAACACATACACATACATACACATAGTCCATTCTTTTTATAATGCCTTACACATATTAAATTTTATTTTTACAGTGTGAATCTGTGAGTGAAAGTGTGTGACAGAAAGTGAGTGGATCGAGTGTGTCTGTGAGGGCCTGTGGAAGTGCCTTGGTGTGAGTTGGTGAATGATGGCCAGGAGTGGAGGACAGGAGAGAGGGTGGGGAGAGTAGTGGAGGAGGAGGAAGGTCAGGAGGGCATCCCTGAGCAGAGCAGGGGTGGAAGAAGGAGATCCGCAGGGCGGAGGGGGACCCGGGCTGCAAGAGCAGGCACATGGAGGACAGGGACAGAACCTGCAGTGGGAAGAGGGGTAGTTGTTGGGGAGCACAGTCAGGGTCAGAGCAGGCAGGACTCTCCGGCTCAGGATCCTCCCATGCCGGAGCTGACGAGGGCAGGATCAGGGATCAAAAATATACTGAGGAGGAGTACACGGCTCTTGTGGGGGCTGTCCTGGAGAGACAGAGTGTTCTCCACCCGACAGCGAAGGTCCCTGGCCTTTCAGCGAGGAGGAAGGAAGCCTGGAACCAGTTCTGCAGCTGGGTGAATGCGGTGGATCTATGCAGGTGGGACGTGGAATCCATCAAAAAGCGATGGGGCGACTGCCGGAGGGTGGTGTCACGGGCACCCAGGAATGCTCAGAACTCAGTACGGTAATATAATGCAAAATATTTATTAGAATAAATCACAGCGATAAATAAGTGGTACAACAAGCAAAGGGTTACTAGCTGGTGACACTGCTACCAGAAATAGTAGGCCTTTTGCTAGACCACAATGCGAGAGACTGGGCCGAAGCCCCTGTTAGTCTCAGGAGGATACAGGAACACCAACTCTTGATCCGTCGACTGGAACACTTGAACAGGCGACCACTGTGAACACTGGCTCGGCAATCTTGATCTGATGAACAGGAACACAAGAACTGCTGGACTGGAGAACTGACCCACGCCTGCAATCAGTCAAACCAGCAACACCACACCTTTGCAGCAACCCGGTGACCCATGCCTGCAGTCACCGCTAAGAGACCCTGTGACTCTGCCTGCAGTTACTATATCGAACCCCTGTGACTCACTCGTGCAGTCACATATAAAGACCATGTGGCTCACGCCTGCAGCCACCACACGAGACCCTGTGACTCACACCTGCAGTCACTACACCAGACCCTGTGACACAACAGTGGTCTGTCTTAAGCCAATAGCACAAACTGATCACAGTAAGGGATACTCGTCATCACTGGGTCATACACAGAAAGGGTTCTCTTACTTAGCCGGGTCATACACAGTGCGGGTTCTCATAAATAGCAAGGTCATACACAGAGTGGGTTTTCGAAGATAGCCAGGTCACACACAGAGTACTTCACCTAATAACAAAAACGCAAGGGCGGCTGAGTCAGGACTCAGTCTGCCTTTTAAACCCCTCCACAGGAAGTAGGAGGAGCAGCTCAGATGGAGGAAGTAGGAAGTAGGTAGGAGGAGACTACAGGAAACAAACAGATAAAACACAGGCCTGCTGCATGCTAGAAGCCTCACGTCTGTAGATGCTGCTGCAAACAAGGTAAGCTGTAAACTGTAACAGGTGGTCAAGAACAAGCTCACAGAGATCGCCAAGCATGCCCGAGGCACTGGAGGTGGCCCACCTGTCCCTATCACCTTCTGCGGGTGGGAGGAGATGGTGAGGCTAAACATGTCGCCGACACTCATAGAGGGGGTCTCTGGAGGAGTGGACACTGGGGATGAGAGGAGCCTTCACACCACCTGTAAGTGCATCACCACATCACCCAATACAAGCTGCAAACACAGACACACCTCAACACTTGCCCATCATTCAACCACACAACTGCACCAACACAGCACCTTGAGGGTTAAAAACAGGACACACACACACACACACACACACACACACAAGGACAAATGGCAAGGTTCAACCAGGCCCGAACCTGTCCGAGTCCCATTTGAACCCTCTTGTTGCTGTGCGCATTAAACACAATCCATACAAACCATGCTTCTTGAAATTGTCGTCTGTTAAACACCATCACTGTCCACACACAATGTCACCCATTTACCCACAGGGAAGTCAGCACATAACCCCTTGATTTCTAGAGTGATCATCAGTGCATCTCTCAACATTGCTTTGGCAACCCCTCTGGTACTCAAAGGGTTAACCAGACAACAAACAAGTCAGTAGGCCAACAATCACATGCTACACAGGGGACATTCACTAAGTGGTGACAAAGAGATGGTGGAGAGAAATTAACCCTTACACACCCTCACTTCACCAATACCAGTGTTAGTCTATGGAGAATATGCAATAACATGAATCAATGGAAATGGGGAAATGAGATCACTGGAGAAGTCAGCATCATGTTCACTCCATCAGGTTAACATCACCGCTTAATGAATCACAAAAAGGATGGATCAGGTCACACATCACAGTGTCACTGAGAATAACTGGTTGTATGTGCAACACACAGGCCTCAAACAATTCCCCAGAATTAAAGGTGGAAAAAGTAGGCCTTGGTGTTGTGGCTGCAATCATTTACTCTAACTTGAAATGACATATCTCACATCTGATTCCCACATGGATCCTCAGTGGTGCTGATGCCATGGATGGATGGTACACCAGCCACTGTTTGCAGGATACACATGGGAACTAGTGTTGAGCGAGCATGCTCGGCCGATGCTAGGATCGGCTCGAGCATCGCTCTGCTCGGCACATGGCGGTACTCGTACGAGTACCGCATGTGCTCGCCCGCCATGTTCGGGTCTCCTCCCCGCACGTTTTGCGGCTGCTGCGCAGCCAATAAACGTGCAGGGAGTCTCTGACATCAGTGTAATGCCAGCAGCCATGTTGGCTGCTGGCATTACACTGATTGGCTGGCCAGAACCCGTGGTCGGGTGCTGTATAGCTCCTGACCAGCGAGTTCGGCTCAGTCTTAGCCAGGGAGAGATGAGGATAGGAAAGGAAAGTCAGTGTAGGGAGAAAAAAAGCAAATTTGTGAAAAAAAAAGAACCAAAAGTCCTTTTTAGGACTACTGTGTGTGGGGGCAGCAGGTTATTTTGTGTGGGGGGAAAAAACAAACAAAAAAAAATTTCATATATTCTGTTTAGTGTGCAAAGTTGCAGATTAGAGCACATTCTGTTTAGTGTGCAAAGTTGCAGATTAGAGCACATTCTGTTTAGTGTGCAAAGTTGCAGATTAGAGCACATTCTGTTTAG
This sequence comes from Rhinophrynus dorsalis, assembly GCA_037306005.1. NCBI lineage: Eukaryota > Metazoa > Chordata > Amphibia > Anura > Rhinophrynidae > Rhinophrynus > Rhinophrynus dorsalis. Next base: position 651,929,967 of record CM074718.1, read on the forward strand.
TGTGCAAAGTTGCAGATTAGAGCACATTCTGTTAAGTCTTCAAACTAAAATATCAAAGTCACATATTCCATTCAGTGTGCTTCGCCGCAGTTTAGCAGCACATTCTGTGTACTGTGCAGAGTTGCAGAATAGGAAGAAATACTGTTAAGTCTTCAAACTAAAATATCAAAGTCACATATTCCATTCAGTGTGCTTCGCCGCAGTTTAGCAGCACATTCTGTGTACTGTGCAGAGTTGCAGAATAGGAAGAAATACTGTTAAGTCTTCAAACTAAAATATCAAAGTCACATATTCCATTCAGTGTGCTTCGCCGCAGTTTAGCAGCACATTCTGTGTACTGTGCAGAGTTGCAGAATAGGAAGAAATACTGTTAAGTCTTCAAACTAAAATATCAAAGTCACATATTCCATTCAGTGTGCTTCGCCGCAGTTTAGCAGCACATTCTGTGAACTGTGCAGAGTTGCAGAATAGGAAGAAATACTGTTAAGTCTTCAAACTAAAATATCAAAGTCACATATTCCATTCAGTGTGCTTCGCCGCAGTTTAGCAGCACATTCTGTGTACTGTGCAGAGTTGCAGAATAGGAAGAAATACTGTTAAGTCTTCAAACTAAAATATCAAAGTCACATATTCCATTCAGTGTGCGTCACCGCAGTTTAGCAGCCTATTCTGTGTACTCTGCACAGTTGCAGAATAGGAAGAAATACTGTTAAGTCTTCAAACTCAAATATCAAAGTCACATATTCCATTCAGTGTACTTCGCCGCAGTTTAGCAGCCTATTCTGTGTACTCTGCACAGTTGAAGAATAGGAAGAAATACTGTTAAGTCTTCAAACTCAAATATCAAAGTCACATATTCCATTCAGTGTGCGTCACCGCAGTTTAGCAGCACATTCTGTGTACTCTGCACAGTTGCAGAATAGGAAGAAATACTGTTAAGTCTTCAAACTCAAATATCAAAGTCACATATTCCATTCAGTGTGCGTCACCGCAGTTTAGCAGCCTATTCTGTGTACTCTGCACAGTTGCAGAATAGGAAGAAATACTGTTAAGTCTTCAAACTCAAATATCAAAGTCACATATTCCATTCAGTGTGCTTCGCCGCAGTTTAGCAGCCTATTCTGTGTACTCTGCACAGTTGCAGAATAGGAAGAAATACTGTTAAGTCTTCAAACTAAAATATCAAAGTCACATATTCCATTCAGTGTGCGTCACCGCAGTTTAGCAGCCTATTCTGTGTACTCTGCACAGTTGCAGAATAGGAAGAAATACTGTTAAGTCTTCAAACTCAAATATCAAAGTCACATATTCCATTCAGTGTGCGTCACCGCAGTTTAGCAGCCTATTCTGTGTACTCTGCACAGTTGCAGAATAGGAAGAAATACTGTTAAGTCTTCAAACTCAAATATCAAAGTCACATATTCCATTCAGTGTGCTTAGCCGCAGTTTAGCAGCCTATTCTGTGTACTCTGCACAGTTGCAGAATAGGAAGAAATACTGTTAAGTCTTCAAACTAAAATATCAAAGTCACATATTCCATTCAGTGTGCTTCGCCGCAGTTTAGCAGCACATTCTGTGTACTGTGCAGAGTTGCAGAATAGGAAGAAATACTGTTAAGTCTTCAAACTAAAATATCAAAGTCACATATTCCATTCAGTGTGCTTCGCCGCAGTTTAGCAGCATATTCTGTGTACTGTGCACAGTTGCAGAATAGGAAGAAATACTGTTAAGTCTTCAAACTCAAATATCAAAGTCACATATTCCATTCAGTGTGCGTCACCGCAGTTTAGCAGCATATTCTGTGTACTCTGCACAGTTGCAGAATAGGAAGAAATACTGTTAAGTCTTCAAACTCAAATATCAAAGTCACATATTCCATTCAGTGTGCGTCACCGCAGTTTAGCAGCACATTCTGTGTACTCTGCACAGTTGCAGAATAGGAAGAAATACTGTTAAGTCTTCAAACTCAAATATCAAAGTCACATATTCCATTCAGTGTGCGTCACCGCAGTTTAGCAGCCTATTCTGTGTACTCTGCACAGTTGCAGAATAGGAAGAAATACTGCTAAGTCTTCAAACTCAAATATCAAAGTCACATATTCCATTCAGTGTGCTTCGCCGCAGTTTAGCAGCCTATTCTGTGTACTCTGCACAGTTGCAGAATAGGAAGAAATACTGTTAAGTCTTCAAACTAAAATATCAAAGTCACATATTCCATTCAGTGTGCTTCGCCGCAGTTTAGCAGCACATTCTGTGTACTGTGCAGAGTTGCAGAATAGGAAGAAATACTGTTAAGTCTTCAAACTAAAATATCAAAGTCACATATTCCATTCAGTGTGCTTCGCCGCAGTTTAGCAGCATATTCTGTGTACTGTGCACAGTTGCAGAATAGGAAGAAATACTGTTAAGTCTTCAAACTAAAATATCAAAGTCACATATTCCATTCAGTGTGCGTCACCGCAGTTTAGCAGCATATTCTGTGTACTCTGCACAGTTGCAGAATAGGAAGAAATACTGTTAAGTCTTCAAACTCAAATATCAAAGTCACATATTCCATTCAGTGTGCGTCACCGCAGTTTAGCAGCACATTCTGTGTACTCTGCACAGTTGCAGAATAGGAAGAAATACTGTTAAGTCTTCAAACTCAAATATCAAAGTCACATATTCCATTCAGTGTGCTTCGCCGCAGTTTAGCAGCCTATTCTGTGTACTCTGCACAGTTGCAGAATAGGAAGAAATACTGTTAAGTCTTCAAACTCAAATATCAAAGTCACATATTCCATTCATTGTGCGTCACCGCAGTTTAGCAGCACATTCTGTGTACTCTGCACAGTTGCAGAATAGGAAGAAATACTGTTAAGTCTTCAAACTGAAATATCAAAGTCACATATTCCATTCAGTGTGCGTCACCGCAGTTTAGCAGCCTATTCTGTGTACTCTGCACAGTTGCAGAATAGGAAGAAATACTGTTAAGTCTTCAAACTCAAATATCAAAGTCACATATTCCATTCAGTGTGCGTCACCGCAGTTTAGCAGCCTATTCTGTGTACTCTGCACAGTTGCAGAATAGGAAGAAATACTGTTAAGTCTTCAAACTCAAATATCAAAGTCACATATTCCATTCAGTGTGCGTCACCGCAGTTTAGCAGCCTATTCTGTGTACTCTGCACAGTTGCAGAATAGGAAGAAATACTGTTAAGTCTTCAAACTCAAATATCAAAGTCACATATTCCATTCAGTGTGCGTCACCGCAGTTTAGCAGCCTATTCTGTGTACTCTGCACAGTTGCAGAATAGGAAGAAATACTGTTAAGTCTTCAAACTCAAATATCAAAGTCACATATTCCATTCAGTGTGCTTCGCCGCAGTTTAGCAGCCTATTCTGTGTACTCTGCACAGTTGCAGAATAGGAAGAAATACTGTTAAGTCTTCAAACTAAAATATCAAAGTCACATATTCCATTCAGTGTGCTTCGCCGCAGTTTAGCAGCCTATTCTGTGTACTCTGCACAGTTGCAGAATAGGAAGAAATACTGTTAAGTCTTCAAACTAAAATATCAAAGTCACATATTCCGTGTAAGATGAAGAAGGCGGGTAAAAAGGGACGGGGAAGTGGACGTGATCCTGATAGTTCAGGGCGCGGGTCAGGACGCGGAGAAACTGTGCCTGGTGCCAGAGCACAAGAAAGAAAGACATCCACCATACCTAGCTTCATGTCTAATTTTACAGGGCGTCGCAGGACATCACTCTCGAGGTCCGACCACTGCGAACAGGTGGTCGGTTGGATGACAGCTGATACTGCTTCCAGTCGGTTAAGCACCACCCTGTCTTCCACCATGTCCACTCTCAGTAGCCAGTCTGGTCAACATAATCCTCACTCTGATCATCCTTCCTCCCACCATAGACGGTCTGGTCAAAGAAGTGATCCCACACTGGGATATAGTGATGAGCTCGTCTCATCACCAATCCTTCATTTGACCCTCTCTCCAAGCACGCTTGCAGAGGAACATGACATCTTATGCCCTGATTCACAACCTCTAGAGGGTACCCAATCACAAGAAGATGACAGATGTGAACGGCATTTAAGGTCAAAGGAAGTAGTGGATGATGATGATGATGAGACACAGTTGCCATTAAATCAACCACTATTACTGTCTCAAGACCTTGTTGAGGAGGATGTTATACAGTTGTCAATGACTGAGTATGTGGTGGGATCAAGACATGAGGAGGATGATCAGAGTGAGGAAGTGGAGGAGGACTTGGTGGACGATGAGGTGACTGACCCCACCTGGGAAGGTGTAGAGCCGAGCGATGACAGCAGTCCTGAGAGTGAGCCATCTGCAGCACCGCAACAGGCTGGAAGAGGCAGTGGTGTGGCTACAGAAAGAAGGCGGACTGCACCAAACCGGCCCGCAAATGTTCCACGGAGCACCCCCTTGCGTAAATCTCCCTTGCCAAGGGGTAGGTGTTCCGCGGTATGGCGTTTTTTTAAGGAAAGTGCGGACGACAAAAGAATTGTAGTTTGCAACCTGTGCCACACCAGAATGAGCCGAGGCATGAACACTAGAAACCTCACCACCACCAGCATGATCCGCCACATGGCATCCAAGCACCGTAATAAGTGGGAGGAATGCCTGGATCGCCCATCTGTGTCTGCAGGCCACACCACTGCCTCCTCTTCCCCTGTTTTCGGTGCCAGCCAATCGCCTGTCGAAGGCGCAGGCCCGCATACCTCCCGCCCTGCACCTGTACCATCTGAAGCACCATCAGCGACCACATCCACTTCCCTGTCCCAGCACAGCGTCCAAATGTCGTTACCCCAGGCATTTGAGCGCAAGCGAAAATACCCAGCCACCCACCCACAGGCCATAGCACTAACCTCACACCTTTCCAAATTACTGGCCATCGAAATGCTGCCATTTAGGCTTGTGGACACTGAGTCCTTCCGCAGCCTGATGGCAGCAGCTGTCCCTCGGTACGCGGTCCCCAGCCGCCACTACTTTTCCCGGTGTGCCATCCCCGCATTACACCACCATGTGTCCCGTAACATCACCCGTGCCCTGACCAACGCAGTTACTGGGAAGGTCCACTTAACGACTGACACATGGACAAGTGCTTGTGGCCAGGGACGCTACATTTCCCTGACGGCACACTGGGTGAATGTCGTGGAGGCTGGGAGCGACTCGGACCCTGGGATGGCACGGGTGCTACCCACGCCGAGGATTGCGGGCCCTACCTCCATCAGGGTTTCCGCCAGCACCTACGTTATTGGCTCCTCCTCCTCCGTTTCCACCTCCGAATTCTCTACACGCAGCGCCACTCCCCCATCAGCCAGTAGCTGGAAGCAGTGTAGCACTGCAGTGGGGAAGCGTCAACAGGCCGTGCTGAAGCTGATCTGCCTTGGGGACAAACAGCACACGGCCTCAGAGCTGTTGCAGGGGATTAGTCACCAGACCGAGCAGTGGCTCTCGCCACTCAACCTGCAACCAGGCATGGTTGTGTGTGATAATGGGCGTAACTTGGTGGCGGCTTTGGAGCTCGGCAAGCTCACACACGTACCATGCCTAGCGCATGTATTTAATTTAGTGGTTCAGCGATTTCTAAAAACCTACCCCAATGTGCATGATCTCTTGACCAAGGTGCGCCGCGTGTGTGCACATTTCCGTAAGTCATCTACAGCTTCAGCCGGCCTGTTGAAGCTGCAGCAGCGCTTACAATTGCCAGCTCACCGGCTGCTGTGTGACGTGAGCACGCGCTGGAACTCCACCTTCCACATGTTGGCCCGGCTTTGTGAGCAGCAGAGGGCAGTAGTGGAGTACCAGCTGTTACACGGTCGTCGCCTCTCCGTTCAACTTCCTGTAATCAGAAGTGAGGAGTGGGAATGGATGTCAGACCTCTGTGAGGTTTTACGCAATTTTGAGAAATCGACACAGATGGTGAGCGGCGATAACGCTATTATCAGTGTAACCATCCCACTTCTGTGTCTACTGAAACGCTCGCTGCTCACAATTAAAACTGACGCTTTGCATGTGGAAGAGGTGGAAATGCGGGAGGAAGAGCTTACACAAGGTGATAGCCAGAGCACCCTCACTTCGTCTTCTCAGCGACAATTGGAGGAGGCGGAGGAGGAGGAGGAGGAGGAGGAAGACACGGTTGCCTCCGCTACAGAGGGTAGCCATGGAACTTTAGTTCTATCTCTTCAGCGTGGGTGGGCAGAAGAGGAGGAAGAGGATGAGGAGATTGAGAGTCATCCTCCTGGTGAGGACAGCGAAATCTTGACTGTTGGTACTCTGGCACACATGGCTGACTTTATGTTAGGCTGCCTTTCCCGTGACCCACGCGTTATACGCATTTTAGACAACACGGATTACTGGGTGTTCACCCTTCTGGACCCCCGCTACAAAGAGAATTTCTCATCTCTCATTCCTCCGGTGGAGAGGACAAGCAAAATGGTGCAATACCAGAAGGTTCTTGTTGAAAAATTGCTCCAAAATTTTCCATCTGACAACGCTGGCGGCAGAGTACGTGCTACCTTGGCCAACCGAGAAGGGGAGAAAAGGGGAGCACACAGCAGTTCCGACAAATGCAGGGCAACACTCTCCAAGGCGTGGGACACCTTCATGACACCCCGCCAGCACCCTCACCCTGATGCGCAGCCTAGTGTCACAAGGAGGGAAAAGTTTTGGAAGATGGTGAAGGAGTACGTAGCAGACCGTGTCAGCGTCCTCAATGATCCCTCTGTGCCTTACAACTACTGGGTGTCCAAGCTGGACACGTGGTATGAACTGGCACTCTACGCCTTGGAGGTGCTGGCCTGCCCTGCCGCCAGCGTTCTGTCTGAGCGGGTATTTAGTGCTGCTGGTGGCATCATAACAGATAAGCGTATCCGCCTTTCCACCGACAATGCTGATAGGTTAACACTTATAAAAATGAACAAGGCCTGGATTTCCCCTGACTTCTCCACTCCACTGGAGGAAAGCCCTGGGGGAACATAAACTCACTTTATATATGTTATTTACAATGATGGGAATACTCTGTATTCCCATTCACCCCTTCCACCCAAAAAACGGGTATATGGTTGACTCTTAATCTTCTCATCCTCCTCCTCCTCTTCCATATGCCCTGTGCTATAATTTTTATATAGGGCCAGCTCACCAGCGGGCCCTGTGATATAATTTTTATATAGGGCCAGCTCACCAGCGGGCCCTGTTTGACAACTTTTTGTATAGGTCAGCTCACCAGCGGGCCTTCTTATATAATGTTTTATTGGGTCAGCTCTCTAGCGGGCCCTCTCATATAATGTTTTATAGCGTCAGCTCACTAGCGGGCCTTCGCATATAATGTTTAGGATGGTCAGCTCCGCAGCAGACCCTCACCCATAATGTTTTAGATGGTCGGCTCAGCGCACGTTTCCCTCTTAATCATGGCCCCAGTTCAGAAAAATCGAGGAAATTTTTGGGAGAATTTGCCTTTGCGCACGTTTCCCTCTTAATCATGGCCTCAGTTCAATAAAATCAAGGAAATTTTTGGGAGAATTTGCCTCTGCGCACGTTTCCCTCTTAATCATGGCCTCACTTCAGAAAAATCGAGGAAATTTTTGGGAGAATTTGCAGATGATATACAAGTAAATATACAGCAAATATTGTTTGGTAACAATTTTTCGCCTAAAGTTGTTTTTATTTTCCTTTTTGTGTGTTTTACGGTCAGTCTGTAAAAATGGCGTACTACGGGCGAAAGATCGTTCCCAGCAGCAATGTTGGAGTCCAAGATGCATCCAGACATCCTCCCTATGCTGTCCCTGAACCATTTCTGTGGTGTTTCCATCATTTTCTTCCCTTTTCCTATGGACCAGGCACCCTCCCCTCATCAGAGCAGGGGGTGCCTGGTGTAATGCTCGAGTCCTCCCATTGACTTCAATGGGGCTCGGGTGCTCGGCTGAGCACTCGAGCCTCCGGGGGTGCTCGGTCAGAGCACCCGAACACCCGAGCATTGGGGTGCTCGCTCATCACTAATGGGAACCAAATATCAACCATTGTACCTTGGTCACCAACAGGCCATGAATGATGGATATCTCGGATTGAGTACAGTTGCCTCACTCAGAAGGATGGATGGGCTCATACTCAAAGGAAACAGTCTTCAATCAAAGATATCCCTCACTACCGGAGTGATTGTTGCCCTTCAGGATTCAACTGGAACACACAACATGGACAGGATCCTGTCCAGTTAATCAATCTCTGATTGCCAGGATGGTATCCCATGCATCACAATGCAATGCATAGGATATCATTCTGACAACTAGAGACTCACCTGTCAAGTAATTAAACATTGTGCATTGTACGGGATCAGCTAAGAAGATAGGATTGAATAACACTTGAATCCCACTGCAGATCTGTTCAAAAAAGATATGCACACAAAGAAAATGGTCAGATATTTACCTTTCAAATGGCTCCAAATATGCCCCAACACGATGTGAACCCAGAGATCAGTTCACTGAATGTGATTGCCTTACTGGCCAGATATGTGCACCCAGTAGAAACTAACTTACATTGATACCATCCAAATACACATACCTAGTATATCCCACTCTACGTAGATGGGATATACGAGGTATGTTCATATCATGATATCAATCCAATGTATTTTTTGATGGGTGCACATATATAGGCAGTGCAATCACACGTACTGAACTGATCTCTGGCTTCATATTTTGAAAGGATATATTTGTATCCATATGAAAGGTACATATCCACACACATATCTGACCATTTCTCCTTGTGTGTAACTGTAGTGGGATAGCAATGGTTAATTTCACCATGATGTAATATTGTAGGCATCATAAAAAGATGTGGATCGATGTTAGACCTATCCCTCCAACCCTCATGGTTAGACAGATATTGCTCTAATTGACAGCTGGAGATATCAGTCATTAGACCACACGGAGACTCTTCAGTATAGCCTAAATTGCCCCATTCAGAGATTAATACATCTTTGAGATGGTCAATAAAGTGTGCCTGGTTTACAAGCACAGTCTGTGCACCATTCCAATGAGGTTTACATCTCTGAATGGGGCAATTTAGGCTCTGCTGAAGAGCCTCCGTGTGGTCTAATGACTGACATCTCCAGCTGTCAATTAGAGCAATATCTGTCTAACCATGAGGGTTGGAGGGATAGGACTAACATCGATCCACATCTTTTTATGATGCCTACAATATTACATCATGGTGAAATTAACCGTTGCTATCCCATTACAGTTACACACAAGGAGAAATGGTCAGATATGTGTGTGGATATGTCCCTTTCATATGGATACAAATATATCCTTTCAAATATATATTGCAGGGTCATCCCCAGAGCAAAACAAGGGTATTCCCACTGCTGACAGGTGTTTCATTCAAAAAGTAGCACAGCTCAAAGTTGAATATTCCAGGGGCAATATCACAGTGGCCTGCAACTGTACAATAGCGATGCTGCTAGGACATCCTATGGACAGCTTTCGTCCAGGGGCCATAAATCCCCATAGGATAATGTAGCAACAGTGCCAATGTACAACTTCAGGCCACTGGGATATTGCACCAAAGCAATTCAACTCTGAGCTGTGATACTTTTAGAAAAAAACACCCTTCAGCAGTGGGAGTACCCTTGTTTCACTCAGGGGGATAAACCCTACAATATATATTTCCCTTTCCGCATTTCATGTATTATTATCCCTTTAATCCCATCATGGCTACGTTTACTAATCACACAGTCTCAATTCTCCACACAGCTTATGGGCCTCCATCACAGCAGGAGCCCGTGGAGAAGCCAACCACACCACCCAGTGAGGAGTATACGGAGGAGGGGACCAGCCAGTGGGAACTGTACACAACCTACACACCTCCTCCCCAACTGGCTGCCCCTCAACTGGCTGCACCACCATAGGTTGCTCCACAACTCTACAGCGGCTGGATGCAGGGGGAGAGATGGATGCATCCCACCACCTCCAGGAGCTATTACTCTCCAATAGCAGCACCACCACTACCACCAGGGAAGCAATGGCTGCCCGGGAATGTGGTCACCAGCCAATATGGGCCATATTCCTCCCAAATGGATATACCCTCCTGTATGGCTCCCTAGCATGGCCCCAGGTATGATTCCAGGTGGGGGACAAGCACCTACCAGTGGCCAGGGTATGACCCTTGGCCACTTTACTACTAACACCTGGGCCTGATTCGGGAGCACCAGCGCCCTCTGCCGAGGGGCTTGTTCACTCCACCACCTCAACCAGCACAGGCTTCAGTTGGCAGCAGTGGGTCCCTTGATGAGGTGGGCACCCACACACCATCTGTGGAAGCCACTCCACCAACTGAAACAGCAGTAGCAGCCACAGCACACCCAGCACCAGCAAGGAGACAGCAGAGGCTGGGGAGATAGAGTCTGAGGAGACAGCTGAAGCTGGGGAGATAGAGGCTGAGGAGACAGCTAAAGCTGGGGAGAAGGCAGCTGAGGAGACAGCTGAAGCTGGGGAGAAGGAGGCTGAGGAGAAAACTGAGATTGATGAGACAGCACCTGAGTCACCGGGCACTCCCATCTCCAGCAGTCAACGCCCACCGAGTCTGGAGGCGGAGTGCATGGCCCTTCAAAGATGACTACTCCGGTCAGGCCACTCCACCAACGATAACATCACGAGGAGCCGGAGGGAATCCAGGAGAAACACCAACAGGTTGGAGACCAGAATCCAAGCCCTGGAGTCAGAGGTGGCCAGGCTGATCATACAACTCCACCAGCTCCACACGGGGATGATGGACATGTTCGCACAGGTGCTGGTGGAGTTGCGAGAGAATAACTGCAGGGAGAACTTGAGGATGGAGAAGGAGAACCTGCGTTCCACAGAGGGGTCCACTGCAACCACCACCCCCTCCAATGTTACCCCTGAAGCCACACCTAGGGGGTAGAGGGTGACCAGTGCCCTGTATGCGAACCGCACAACACTTAAACAGCCGAGTGGCTTGTGGAGCGAACCAGTACCCTGTACGTGGAACGCTATAGCAAAGAACACAGCTGGGTGGCTTGTGGAGCGAACCAGTACCCTGTACGTGGAACGCTATAGCAAGTATACAGCCGGATGGCTTGTGAAGCAGACCAGTGCCCTGTATGTGGGACACACAATACTTTAGACAGCCGGGTGGCTTGTGGAGCGAACCAGTACCCTGTACGTGGAACGCTATAGCAAGTATACAGCCGGATGGCTTGTGGAGCAGACCAGTGCCCTGTATGTGGAACGTACAATACTTTAGACAGCCGGGAGGCTTGTGGAGCGAACCTGTACCCTGTACGTGGAACGCTATAGCAAGTATACAGCCGGATGGCTTGAGGAGCAGACCAGTGCCCTGTATGTGGAACGCACAATACTTTAGACAGCCGGGTGGCTTGTGGAGCGAACCAGTACCCTGTACGTGGAACGCTATAGCAAGAACACAGCCGGAAGGCTTGTGGAGCGAACCAATGCCCTGTAGGTGAAACGCACAACACTTAGACAGCCGGGTGGCTTGAGGAGCGAACCAGTAACTAGTACGTGGGACGCTATAGCAAGTACACAGCCGGGTGGCTTGTGGAGCGAACCAGTACCCTGTACGTGGAACGCTATAGCAAGTATACAGCCGGATGGCTTGTGAAGCAGACCAGTGCCCTGTATGTGGAACGCACAACACTTTAGACAGCCGGGTGGCTTGTGGAGCGAACCAGTACCCTGTACGTGGAACGCTATAGCAAGTATACAGCCGGGTGGCTTGTGGAGCGAACCAGTACTCGCAGAGTAACTGGGAAGATGACAATGTCGCCTAGGCGACTCAGGAACATCTGAAGGCAGGAATCAGCGAACAGAGGCAGGAACCAGCAGGCAGACGGTCAACCGGAATACTGGAAGAGACTGGCGGCAGGAAGCGGAGAGGATGGCCGGAACAGCAGGAGGCAGGAACTCTTCACAGAGAAAGACTGGAACATCCAGAATACCGGTAGCAGGAACACAGCAGGGGCCCAGGATACTCAGGAACAGACTCAAATGCAACAGCATGGAGACAACACGAAAGGGCAACCAAAGGGTGCCCTGACTAGGTTTAAATAGGCTATACAGGGCGGGCTGACAACAGCCAACCAATGGAGAGCCCCCTACTGGTGATAGACAAACCAAGAGAGCAATCACGGGCACCGTGATAGTACCCCCCTCTCAAAGACCCCTTCTCCCAGAGGAGGGTCTAGGTTTCTGCGGGTATTTGGAGTGAAAAATTTGCAGTAACTTGGGTGCATGAAGGTCACTGCTGTCCACCCAAGATCGTTCTTCATGACCATAGCCCTTCCAATGTACCAAATACTGCAACTTTCCTCTAAGCCTACGGGAATCAATGATATTTTGCACGTCGTACTCCTCCTGGACGCAGGTATGTCCAAAGCATATGATACTGGATTAATTTTAAGAATGACCCTGTATGGACCAATGAAACGGGGAGCCAACTTATTAGATGGGACTTGAAGCTTAAGGTTCCTGGAGGACAGCCACACTCTATCCCCAACCTGGAAGGAAACCGCTGGCAACCTTCTGCGATTGGCATGCCGTTGATGACGTTGAAATGACTGACCCAATGCCCTCTGTACCTGTGCCCATGTGGATCGGAGCTGCTCGATATGCTCATCCAGAGCTGGAATTTGTTGTGCTTGAAAGGAGTCTGAGAGCAAACAGGGTTGGAAACCATAATTAATCAGGAACGGAGAGCTCCCTACCGATGAATTGACTGCACAATTCCTGGCAAACTCAGCCCAGGGCAACAGGTCGGCCCAATTGTCATGATGGTCAGTAATGAAACAGCGCAAGAACTGTTCCAAAACTTGATTGGCACTCTCAGCGGCCCCATTGGTCTGGGGATGGTAGGCGGAAGAAAAAGATAATTGTATGCCCATCTGACCACAGAACGCCCTCCAGAACCTGGATACGAACTGGCTCCCCCGATCGGACACCAATACTCTGGGTACACCATGCAAGCGGAACACCTCCTTAGCGAATACAATCGCCAACTCGTTAGCAGAGGGAAGGCCACAGAGGGGCACGAAATGAGCCATTTTAGAAAACCTGTCCACTATCATGAGTATAAAGGAATACCCTCTAGACACTGGCAATTCTCCCATGAAATCGATGGAAACATGAGGCCAAGGGCGGTCACCATTGGGTACCGGCTGCAGTAAACCCACAGGGAGGTGTCTAGGGGTCTTAACACGAGCACAAGTAGCACAGGCATTCGTAAAATCGGCACAATCGGCCCTCATAGAAGGCAACCAAAAAACTTGTGAAATGGACCATAACAATTGGTCTCTGCCAATATGTCCCGCAGCCTTAGAGGAATGGTATGTCTCGAGTAACTGCGTGCGATATGGCACCTCAACAAAGCACTTGCCCATTGTGGGTTCGGCAGGAGCAGAGGCTTGGGAGGCCAAAATCTGTTCCCCCAACGGTGAGGTGATACTCGTGCGTATAGTAGCCAAGATACGATCAGGCTGAATGATAGGTGCTGGTATCTCATCTCTGTCAATTTCGGCCTCAAATTGTCTTGACAGTGCGTCAGCCCTAACGTTCTTAGACCCAGGCAAGTAAGATACAATGAAGTTAAATCGAGACAGAAACAATGCCCACCTGGCCTGACGTGGGGATAACCTCTTAGCCTCAGAGAGGTAGATTAGATTCTTATGATCGGTTAAAATTAGGACAGGGTTCTTGGTACCCTCGAGTAGGTGACGTCATTCCTTTAAGGCAAGGATAATGGCTAGCAGTTCTCTGTCACCGATCTCATAATTGCCTTGTGCCCCGGTCAATTTTTTTGAGAAAAACCCACAAGGTCTGAGAGTTCCTCCTTTAACTGGACGCTGTGAAAGCACTGCTCCAACACCAATATCAGAGGCGTCCACCTCCAGAGTAAATGGGAGCGATGTGTTGGGGTGGGATAACACAGGAGCATTAGAGAAGGCTGCTTTCAATGCTTCAAAGGTTTCCTCAGCAGCCACTGACCATTGAGCTGGATTAGCACCCTTGTGCGTAAGGTCAGTCAAAGGTTTTACAATGGTAGAGAAATTCTTAATAAATTTTCTATAATAATTAGCGAAGCCCAGAAATCGCTGTATGGCTTTAAGGCTCTTAGGGTGAGGCCATTGTAACACTGCCGTTAGTTTCTCTCTGTCCATGGCAATGCCTTCTTTGCCAATTATGAATCCCAGAAATCGCACACTGTTTCTGTGAAATTCACATTTTTCGAGTTTACAATACAATTTATTTTCTCGTAAGCGAAGCAACACCTCCGACACATCCTTGACATGTTGTAACATATTCTCAGAATGAATGAGGATGTCGTCAAGGTAGACAACGACACATGACTGCAACATATCTCTAAGAATGTCATTGATGAACTCTTGGAATACAGCGGGTGCGTTACAGAGACCAAATGGCATAACTAAGTACTCATAATGGCCACATCTCGTGTTAAAAGCAGTTTTCCACTCATCACCAGCTCTGATCCGAATAAGATTGTATGCAGCACGAAGGTCCAGTTTGGTAAAAATAGAGGACCCCTTAAGTCTGTCAAATAGCTCGGTGATGAGTGGTATCGGATATGCATTCTTAGAGATTAGCTTATTCAGACCCCGGTAATCAATAAAAGGTCTCAGATCACCATTTTTCTTTTTTACAAAGAAAAATCCGGCCCCAGCCGGAGAGGTGGATTTCCTTATGATACCTCTTTCCAGGGCATCAGCAATGTATTCCTCCATAGCTTTACTCTCCTCACAAGATAGTGGATACGTGCGACCTCTAGGAGGCACTGCCCCCGGAGGAAGTTCAATGCAACAGTCATAAGCTCTATGCTGGGGTAGGGTGCCAGCCTCTCCCTTGCTGAATACTTCACCAAACTGTTGATAATCGTTAGGCAGAGCAGAAGAGGTGCATAAGATCTTGACCGGCTGGGTTACGCAACGTTCCATGCAAGACTGAGACCAAGCAGATATTTCACATTTTTCCCAATCAAACTGTGGGTTATGCAACTGTAACCAAGGAAAACCCAAAATTACTGCGTGATGAGGAGAATTAATAAGCTGGAACTGCTGTTCCTCCTTGTGGAGAGCCCCAATCGTCATGGACAAAGGCATGGTTTCAAAGGTAACCTGAGCAGGTTCCAGGGGTCTACCGTCAATTGCTTCAATAGCGAGTGGGGTCTCCCTCTCAATGCGAGGAACCCCATGTAATTCGGCAAAGGTATTATCCATGAAATACCCAGACCAGAGCCAAAACCTCCACTGAGCTTTTTGCCCAAGAAAGTACCACCTGTATGGTGGGTTTCAATATACCACATTCTGGGGATGCCTGAACACCACCTAGGGCCTGTCCCCCAAGGTACCCTAGGTGTGTTCGTTTCCCGGACGTACAGGACAAGATCCTAATAGGTGCCCATTTTTGCCACAGTATAAGCATAACCCATGTTTTCTGCGATGTGTCCTCTCCTCCTTGGTTAGCCTAGTGAAGCCCAGCTGCATAGGCTCACCTGATTCTCGAGGTAGATTAGACTGCTTAGAAGCCAAGGGAGGGATGGGTGGGCAAAAAGTACTACTAGAATCATTGCCCTTTTGCCGCGACCTGCGGTCTTTGGCCATTAATCTCTCATGAATCCGTGTGTCAATTAGAATGACATATTCAATATAATCAATATAATCATCAATATAATCATCAAGGTTACTAGGTACTTCTTTAGCCGCAATCTCGTCCTTAATTTGGTTACTTAGACCCTGGGCGAAGGCAGCCAATAATGCCTCATCGTTCCAACCTACCTCTGCTGCCAAGGTACGAAATTCAATAGCGTAGTCACATACCGTACGCCTGCCCTGTTGTATTTCCATAAGGCGCTTAGCAGCAGAGGTGGTTCTACCAGGAGGCTCACACACTCTCCGAAATGACTGCACAATTTCTCTGAAACTCCTAGTGCAGGGTTTCGCATTTTCCCATAACGGATTGGCCCATGCCAATGCTCTACCGGTCAGCAGGGATATCATAAAACCAACTTTACTGCGGTCACTAGGGAAGGACTGAGCCGTCAATTCCATAAATATTTCGAGTTGGTTAATAAATCCCCTGCAAAGATTAGGGTCACCATCGTATCTGAGTGGCAGTGGGGCAGAGGCAGTTAACCCCTTGACTGCTACCCCTGAGGGCAAGTTAACGTTCTCAGATGTCTGCCCAGAGGCGCCCACGGAACTCAAGCCAGTCTTTTCAGAAAGCATTATACGTTCAAGTATAGTTTGGATTGCTACCGCTAGCTGATCCAGTCGTTGCTCATGCGCATCCATTCTCCAATGGATGTTTTGCGGGTTACCATCACTCTTGTTGTCTGAGGTCATGGCCCTTTCGTACTGCCACGGTTTGTTTAAGACTCACAGACGCAGAGTTTGGTAAAAACTTAACTTTATTGAAAAGTTAATGCAACCCCGTAGGGTAGAATACACATACACATATGACGGCACAATGACGGCTCTACCGGCCTTGCCAGAATACCGGGCAAGGCAGCCAGGAGGTAAAACTACGGGATGAGGCTCTACCGGTCTTGCCAATACCGGGTAAGGCAACCCAAGGAATAGGACAGGTTCCACCGGCCTTACCGTTTACCGGGAAAGACAGCCGATACAGTTCACTACACAGGCTCTACTGGTCTTGCCAATACCGGGTAAGGCAACCCAAGAAAATAGGACAGGTTCTACCGGCCTTACCGTTTACCTGGCAAGACAGCCAATTGACAGGTGGAGAAATTAGGGCAACCGGCAGTGACTAGTTGGTGGAGAAATAGTCACTAGTATGGTAAAAAGGCAACTCAGTAAGCGAGCCGCCAACAGCGGAGAAGATAGCACTCAGTAATGCTTTACCCCAACGTAACGCCCTTCATCCGTAGAGCAAGCAACTCTGCATGGAGCTAACCAGTTCCCTATGCGTGGGATGCACAATCTCTATACTGAGGCAGCTCGGCAGCTTGCGGAGCGAACCAGTACCCAATGCGTGGAAAGCTATAATTCTGATACAGCCGGATGGCTTGTGGAGCGAACCAGTGCCCTGTATGTGAAACGCACAACACTTAAACAGCCGGTTGGCTTGTGGAGCGAACCAGTACCCTGTACGTGGAACGCTATAGCAAGAACACAGCCGGAAGGCTTGTGGAGCGAACCAATGCCCTGTAGGTGAAACGCACAACACTTAGACAGCCGGGTGGCTTGAGGAGCGAACCAGTAACTAGTACGTGGGACGCTATAGCAAGTACACAGCCGGGTGGCTTGTGGAGCGAACCAGTACCCTGTACGTGGAACGCTATAGCAAGTATACAGCCGGATGGCTTGTGAAGCAGACCAGTGCCCTGTATGTGGAACACACAATACTTTAGACAGCCGGGTGGCTTGTGGAGCGAACCAGTATCCTGTGCGTGGAACGCTATAGCAAGTATACAGCCGGATGGCTTGTGGAGCAGACCAGTGCCCTGTATGTGGAACGCACAATACTTTAGACAGCCGGGTGGCTTGTGGAGCAAACCAGTATCCTGTGCGTGGAACGCTATAGCAAGTATACAGCCGGATGGCTTGTGGAGCAGACCAGTGCCCTGTATGTGGAACGCACAATACTTTAGACAGCCGGGTGGCTTGTGGAGCGAACCAGTACTCACAGAGTAACCGGGAAGATGACAATG
This sequence comes from Rhinophrynus dorsalis, assembly GCA_037306005.1. Taxonomy (NCBI): domain Eukaryota; kingdom Metazoa; phylum Chordata; class Amphibia; order Anura; family Rhinophrynidae; genus Rhinophrynus; species Rhinophrynus dorsalis. Next base: position 651,947,694 of record CM074718.1, read on the forward strand.
TCGCCTAGGCGACTCAGGAACATCTGAAGGCAGGAATCAGCGAACAGAGGCAGGAACCAGCAGGCAGATGGTAAACTGGAATACTGGAGGAGACTGGCGGCAGGAAGCGGAGAGGATGGCCGGAACAGCGGGAGGCAGGAACTCTTCACAGAGAAACACTGGAATGTCCAGAATATAGGTAGCAGGAACACAGCAGGGGCCCAGGATACTCAGGAACAGACTCAAATGCAACAGCATGGAGACAACACGAAAGGGCAACCAAAGGGTGCCCTGACTAGGTTTAAATAGGCTATACAGGGCGGGCTGACAACAGCCAACCAATGGAGAGCCCCCTACTGGTGATAGACAAACCAAGAGAGCAATCATGGGCACCGTGATACCAGTGCAGTTCAGTTGCTTAGCGTTCTCCGTTTATTACCTGGTTTTGTCTTATTACCCGTTCTGGTGCTGACGTGGGGCTCTTTCTGAGTCCCCGTTCCGTGTATGACCCTGGCTTAGTCCGATATCCAATCTTGTGCAGACATTTGGCTCTGGTAGAGTCTAGCCTTGCTGACTGCAGGCGTGAGTCAGTAGTCTCCATTTTTGCAATCCTTTAGGAGAGACGACTTTTCCAGTAATGACTGCAGGCGTTAGTCAGTCTCCTTCCGTATTATACTTGGAGAGACCGGTTGATTCTACATGAGGCATATCTGGCATATGAGACTATCAGTGACTTCAGCCTAGTCTCTGCAGACTGGGAACCTAATGGCGGCCTCCTATTTCTGATAGAGGCTTGGCTTCTTTGACTACCCTCTGCTCCTTCCTCTGACTTGCTGTGATATTTTGCTGTTTATTACTGTTTCTAGTAAGGTTTATTACTATACTGTCTGACTCCTTTTCTGCTTCTCCACCGTGACAAGGTCAGCACGGAGTGATTTGTCAGCCAGGCCAAAGGTCATACACGGAGTGGGTAGTCAGAAGAGGCAAAGTCAGTGCAGAGCGTTGAATAGCTATGCAAAAGGTTCAGGCACAAATCGGTAGTCAGATGGAGCCAGGGTCATACACAAATCAGATTCAGCAGCAGGAACGGATTGCAACGGAAGACTCAGAAAGCACTCAGGTACACCACGAAAGGGCACTGAGGCAATGATAGGATGCAGCATTTAAAAACCTCTTTAGGAGGCGGAGTCCACATAGGTCAATCAAGGTGGAAACTATAAAATAGCGAGAGCTCAGAATGACGCACGAATAACCAAGAAGTAGTCATCCACCATGCTACCTCTAGGCAACCAAAGGAAAGTGAATAGGCCAGTAAGAACGCCACAATCACGGGCACCGTGATAGCACCACCCCCGGGCAATATGGAGACAATGCCAGGACAGCCCTTGTCTGTCTCCAGCACAGACCCCACCTTCACCCACAGACATCTCCACAAGTCCCACCTCAACTATGAAAATTCCATCTACACCGCCTTGAATAGACTGTGCTAGTGCACCACCAGACCTCATGAAAATAGCCAAAAAGAAATCACAGAATAAAGGGGGATGGGGAGAAGACATGGAGAAAAGAAACAAAAAAGGAGGGAGAACAAAAAGCCCAAAAGGAAAAAAGCAAAAAAGCAATAGACATGGACAAGAGATACTCAGCCAAGCCGGGAGATCAGCAATGTTAGGAACAATGCCAGGAGCCAGGAACCAGAAGGGACGTCAGAGGAGCCAGGTCATGCACAGGAAATCAGAAACACAGTGGAACACTCTTGCAGCCAGAAGCAAACACAAGTGCAAACTAGGAAGTGAGTCAAGCTGCTTTAAATACCCTGGGAGGGTTGGCTGATAGCAGTCAGGTGAGAAATCACAGAGAGGTCAGCTGATTTAGCCAGACTCAGAACATGGAAGGCGGTAGCAATAGATACAGAGCACTGAATTAGCTCAGACAGCAGAATTGAGCAGCAGAGAAACAGCAGCTCAGCCAAACCTTGAGAAAGACAATAGAAGAACAAAAGAAACTGCAAGAAATAGCCTAAAAGAAAGTTGAACAGAGAAATGCAGCAGAGAAAAGGGGAAAAAAAAACACTGACAGCCAGCGAAGAGCAGGCCAAAGTAAGTAGGCGAAGAAAGAACCAAAGAAAACTCCAGGCAGCGGACAAAAGGGGAGAGGAAAATATACATTAGGAGGGAAGAGCAAGAGGATGAGCTCCAGGAGAGAACAGGGAGGAACACCTGACGAAACAGAAAAGCCACACAGAAAAGGAGACAGGACAGAAATGTGGCGAGAAGAACACCTAGAAGCCAAGGCTATGAAACACTGACTTTGAAATATGTAGGAGGCCTGGCATGCTCATCTGACGAGGGATAACCACCAGGGTGGTGGAGAGCCCTTCAGAGGTTGTCCCAGTACACCAGGAACCCACGGGTCCCTCACCAGACCAAGAGGACTGGAGAGAATAACATCAAAGGCAACTTGCAGATGGCATAGACATCAGAGAGAGAACAAAGTGGGCAGTGAGGATGGGTGTAACAGATATTCTGACTCTCAGAACAGAGGTAAAAAATAAAACACAGTTTTATCGAGAATAGTTTAGGAACTCAGCCCCCTAAGGGCAGCAATAAGTAATTACACATAACTGGAGGCAATATGGTAATATAGCAGACACAGTATTGATAGAGAGCAATGTATACAAGCAATAGGACTGAGTAAGGCTAGGGTTACGTCCAATGCAAATGATCAGTCTCTGTTGTGGTGTGTAAGACAACGCCTAGTAGTCCTCAAGGACTGGTAATTAAGCAAGACCAACACTGGTGCTAGAGCTGGATAATACCAGAGCCAAGGGCACTCTGCCGTGCGTAACGGAATAGGCACACTGCCTGAGCTGAATGGGACTGGAGCCACGGTACTCTGCAGTACCGAAAGTGTTAATGACACTGCGTGAACGAAATGGAAACTGAGCCAGTAGCACCCCTCGGTGTGCCAACGGATAACCACACTGCCAGAGCCGAAGGGACCAGAGCCAGTAGCACCCCATGGTACGTCAATGGATACCCCAATACTGCCAGAGCCGAGTAAGACCAGAGCCAGTAGCACCCCTCGGTGCGCTATTAAGCGTATGTTACAAGAGCTACAGTAGATGTTAACGGAAACCCACTGCTCTGCAAATGTAGCGGATGGCTCGGTAACTGAGGCAACAAGCTCTGCAAGGGTTAACGGATGGCCCAGAAACGGAGGCAACAAGTACAGCAAGTGTCAGCGGACAGGCTCGGTAACGGAGGCAACAAGCTCAGCTAGTGTTAACGGATGCCCAATATCTGGGACTACAAGCACAGCGAGTGTAAACGGACAGGCTTGGTAACGGAGGCAACAAGCTCAGCAAGTGGAAGGTCAGCATAGGATGCACAAGTCTGACAGTTCACAATGTCGCCAAGCGACAAAGACAAAGCCACACTGGAACCGGAACTCAGGAAGCAGGATACCAAGCAGGCAAGTCAGCAGGCCGGGTCATACACGGAGCAGGATCGTTAGACAAGCCGGGTCGATCACGGAGCAGGAGCGTCAGCCAGGCCGGGTCATACACGGAGCAGGAACGTCAGACAAGCTGGATCAATCGCGGAGCAGGAACCAGAAGAATAGTCAGACAAGCCGATTCGGTACACAGGAACGCAGGAACACAGCAACGGAAGCACTGGTACTGGAACAACACGAAAGGGCACCTGACAGGTGCCAGAGGCCCTGTATAAGTAGGCCATACTGGGCGGGCATAACAAGTAGGGCCAATAGGAACACACCACCACAGAGAGTGACAGGTAATCACGGGAACCGTGATAATGGGGCTCACCAAAAAGACAGCAAGACTGAAGAAATGAGAGAGGGGGAAAGGATGAGGGACTAAGAGGAGAGGCAGAGGGAAAAGCTGAGAATGAATGGGAAGAGAGATGACAACTGAGGGAAAGGAGACCGTAAGACAGAAAGAAAGGAAGGAGAATAGGAGGCCCTAGAGAAAAAGATAAATAAATGAAGTAGACAAATCACAACAGGCGAGCCCATACCGATCCCATAACATACTGCAGACAAAGTATTGCAGGAGAATGGAAGAAAGAACACGCACACAGGTAATAAGAAAAGCCAGAAGGAAGGAGCAACCATGCTTCTCCTTGTCCTCTCTTCCGCCAACTATGGCTCCTCTTTCTGTCGCCAATTTAATATGCCTTTACCCTCTCCACTTCCTGGCATGACCAATCGTCCCCCTGACATGAGTCCCTTCCCTGTACACTGCGTTACAATTCAGGGAAGGCCTATTGAATGTCAGGCTGGGCCAGTTCATTGCTGTAGAAACCAGGGGAGGAGGGAGATCCCTCTCAGATTAAAGGGGTAATTATTATACACTTCCTGCATTAGTCCATTTTAGACAGATTGTTGTGGGAAGAATGTCGTCACCGCAGCCATCTCAGTTATGCAGTTTCTGTGCCAAGTGCATTGCTTAGGCAGGACTAACCTAAGTGCTCCGATAAATAGAAAACTTTGTAATCCATGGGCTGATCGGTTTGAGGCTTGTTCATTGTAATGCACCACTAGTCAGCCATTGAGAAAGAACAGTAATGTCATACTCCTCTCCTACTGGCTGGTTTCCGACACTGAGTGTTTTCCTGGCTGGCACCTAAAAGCAGCACGTGGTGGGAAGAGACAGACAATGGAGACTACTGAGCAGAGGTAACAGGTTGTAATTTGGTTCTGTATATAGGAACATATCTCAGTTTTGTTTCCAATACTTTGGATACCTCTTCAGTATTAAAGTGGCTGCACAAGCCTCATTTAAATCAGTAGAAATGTTTGTGGTTTGCTGTGTAGGCACAAATCAAATTTTACATTGACTGAAATGGGGTGCCATCAGTAATCTTGGGGCCCAGTACAAACATAAAGCCATGGCCCTATACCTCATGCATTTGAACTGTAACCTGGAAGTATATATCTACAAACAGAGCCTGTAGATCTGCTCTACTTTGAAGCAGACGTGTGCCCCAATTCAGAGGCGTAACTTGAAGCCACCGAGCCCTGGTGCAAAAATTGCCATGGGCCACCCCCGACCACATTGGCCACCTACACATTGTCCCCCAATCTCCAAATTGCCCCTTCATCTCCACATTGCCACCATCTCCACAATTCCCCCATATCTCCAAATTGTCCCTTCCACAATGCCCCCTTCAACTCCACAATGCCCCCTTCATCTCCACAGTGCCCCTTCCACAATGCCCCCTTCATCTCCACATTACCTCTTCCACAATGCCCCCTTCATCTCCACAATGCCCCCAACTCCACATTGCCCCTACCTCCAGTCCCTGGTGGTCTAATAATGTAATCTCCCAGTGCTCTGTATTACTAGAACGTTGCGCCGGTGGCCGTAGTGGGAGTTTGCTGCGGGCGAGGGGGTCGCAGGGGGTGGCCGGGCCCCTGGAGTTAGGGTCCTGGTCGCAGATGCGACCCCTGTGACCCCTATTGTTACGCCACTGTCCCAATTCTCTGCTTTGTTACCTACAGAATATACTTAACCCATTAAGGACACGTGGCCAGCACTTAAGAACCACAAACCTTCTTTTTTTTTTCTTTCAACCAATTCAGGGAACTGTATGCAGCTGTGCGGGAACCTCTTGAATACCAGGGCATACATGTACGTCATGGGTCCTTTAGGCATGTTCTCCTCATAATGTACATGTACGTCTTTAGTCATTCAGGTGTTAAAAGGGTGCCCGCCAGGAAATCATACAGAGTCTCCGTGGGTCAATCTGGTCATCTGTGAGCCCCAACTGCCACAGGACCCCCCCTACATCATTGGGGTTTGCAGGAGCCCCGTTTCTTATCTTGGAGGCAGGTCCCTCTGAATGGCTTGTCCACATACACAGGTATTACCTGTAACCCCCCTAATAGCAGCCCTGAATGGGACTTTTAACCTCTCGAATATTAGAGATATTTGTAATACATTGCAAGGAAATCATTGAAGGGCTACTCCACCGACTGCCAAAGGGGTGTCCAAAAATAATACAAAGCAATTTACAACCCTCTTGCACTCAAAGGGTTAATTACTTGATAAATGTAATGCAGCTGATCTACCCAATAATAGCTAGACGTTCTTTTTGTGCACATCTGTCTTCTTAGATGTACATGATTCTTAGCGTGTATTATACACATTTATGGGGTGTAAGGTCAAACTAACTGTACTATAGAGGAGAACTAAAAAAACTCCTGTTGATGTAAATGGGGATTTTACCCTCTTGAATTCTAGAGAGGTCTCCATTGTAATGCGTCACAATTCATTGGAGACCTCTTTAACATTTAAGCATACCTCCAAGTGTCCCTCTTTGAGACACAAATCCCTCTGGCCCCCTTTCCCACCCTGTGTCTCTCAGTATATGTATTTATACATGAGTCTGTGGAAATAAAATACCTTGGTCTTGCTCTAAACCGTTTATTCACTTACACAAAGAGGTGTCAATAGGTCATGAAATAACCTAAAAATTCAATTTAAATCTAGCAGTTAAATACCCCATTTATAACAATGGGAATGTCATTGTTTTCCCTATCGTGTGTTTGATTTACCCCAAGTTTCTCAACAGTGGGGCTGATGTAATAAGTGGAACTGGAGCAATTCTGGAGTAAAAAAAAAGATTACACCTTAGAGGACAAATGAACATTCCCAAGTCATTTCAATTGGCCTTTTAACCCCTTAAATGCTGGAGATGTCTCCAATTTATTTGTTCACAATGTAGTGAAGACCTCTCTAGCATCTGTGCGTTAAATTCTACCTTTAAATGAATGGGAATGTTTATTTGTTCTCAGTAATGCAGTAGGTTTTCCTGAAAATTCAGGTTGCACACTGATGTCTAGTGATGTCAGTGAAGGACCATGTGATGTCAAATGACTATACTCTTTCTCTCCTGTCTCAGCAGTGTCCCTGACTGGCAGAAAGAAAATCTAGTCATCCTAAATAGGCTTATCTACTGTTTCTTGGGGTTAATGGTGGGATCTACTGTATCTGTCATTAATTGAGTTATAACGGTAGCCCAGGTAGCCGGGAAGCCCTGGGCCGTCGTCACCAGATTCTCTGCTCTCAAAGGCGGCTAGGCTCCGTCGAACACCCCGGTTGGAGCGAATCTCTTCGCGGTCCTCTCGAACGTAGGGACAGGCTCGGACACCGAATTCCCGACGAGTTCCGGAGACCGGAAATCCAGGAGGACCGAGGATCGAAGTTCAAGGCGGGGATTCGCAGGAATGTGAATAGCTCTGAAATTAACCCTTTAACGTAAAAGACAAAGGACTTGGGGGCTGGGAGTACACACCCCGGGCTAGGCCAGGGGTTGAGGCACGTACACACTGGGTGCAGTCTGTAGCTCCAGCCCTGGATAATCAGTGAGTGCAGTGAGTCGTATGTTGACCAATGCGGTGTCGACTCACTGCCTCCGGTTCCCGCGCTCGAGATAGCATCGATGTTCCCGAACCCAGCACCGGGAACCACCGGGTGTACTCCATGTTCGTGTCCCCCTCGCACATATAACATACGAAAATATTCGACATCCATGTAACATGCGACATTCGACAGTCCATAGCCCTACATCCTGTAACAAGGGGAAATGAATGACCAGTCCCTATATGAGTTCTCAGTAACGGCCTATGGCCCGTTACATGAGTGATATAATAAATCTGGAGTGAATGCATCTGACTCTAAAGGGGTATTTATAAAATCTCTGGGGTTAATGACGAGATCTAATTTTCTTATAATAGGGGGATCTAATGTTTTGGGATTTAGATTTGTTGATCTAATGCATATGCCATTAATGGAGGACCTCATTTGTCTGGGTTTAATGGGACAAGGGTGTATGTATATTTTCTGTGTAACATTACTTAGGGTATTCTAATTAAAATGGCTGCCACCATTATCTCAGAGAAGCAGGAGAATTCACATTTTCAAGAGACCAGCCGAGTGCTATACAATCGTATTACACCATTAAAGATGTTTGTTTTCACATAAGAAATTGCTGGTCTCAGGGTGGTGGTGCTGAGGACTCTGATGGGTCAAGGTAGGGCTGCAGACTGTATGGCAAATGCTGAGAGTCTGACGGGTGAAGAAAAGGGAGAAAGCTGTCATGGCTGCTGTATAGCACCAAGGCCAGGGATGAATAGAGGGGGCAATGAATTGGTGATCTGTCAGCTACAGAGAGTGGGTATATTTTTCATAAATCTTAATGTAAGTGTGTGTAGAGAGAGAAAGCTATGTGGATGTGTGTCCATCATTAAGTCAGGTAAATTTGATAAATGTCTCTCATGTAATAGTTTCATGACTATCCCTTCCCACCATCCTGTGCATTGGGATATCAGAGGATATGCGTGAACAGTTGTTCTTCAATTTCCTTTATTCTGGTGCTTTTGCGGAAGCACTGATCTTTATAATATGCTCCAATCAATCTATTAATGCTGAGCTCCAACATAGGATGCCCTCTGCCTACTCCCAGCATCAATTGACAGGGGAATGCAGGGGAGCACACTATACAGTTCTGTGTCATAAGATCAGGTCTGTGCTCCAGCAGTTCACACTAGATTACCAGGGAAGGTAAGTAAGTCAGAGGGAGAATCACATTTTTTTTTTATTTTTTATTTATTCTTGGGGAGTGGGGATTGGTTGCAAAATAGGGTTTTGAAAATCAAAAAGGGTGGTTTCAGTTTCAGATTTCATCATCTGAATTTTCCTCTTTTGCCCCTGGGATGGAAAGTGAGGCCTTTAGATTCTGTTGTTCTTGGGCACGATGCGATACTGGGACGGTCCTGGAAAAAAGAATAAACCATATATGTATACATATCTTGGATGTTCTATATAAGGCATTATCACCTTAAAGGGCAATTGTCATGTAATATTTGCTGTAATTACAGGTCGGCTCCCCTGAAAACCAAGCTGCAGATAACGCTGGGGCTACATTGTCAGGTCAGCGTTGTACTGACTGCAGGGGAAGTCTGTAGTACGACAGGCTTGCGGCTCTGCAGCTGTGCCGAGATTTCGTTAGTGAAAATGAATTATTTCACTGAAACGGTCTTCTACATGTACTTGGTTTGCAAGTACATGGAGGAGACCGTTTTAGTGAAATAATTCTATGTTGTTAAGGCGATCACGGCTCTGCTGCAGATCAGCACGATTAAAGTCAGACCGGGGGAAGGGGAAGGGGAGGGATTAGGAACTTTACCTTTGGTTATCTCTCAAACCTATGAACCTGGGGGCTATTACATTATTTTACAAATATGAACAATATGGGGGATAGTAATAATAAAGTATTACTAAACCTTTAATGGGGTTCAGAAAACAGTTCCCAAGAATCCCTCGTTCATTCTTGGGGAAATCTGTTGTTATGATCCACAATGTTCAACTTGCATAGATTCCCACTGCCAGTCCTGAGGGACATTTATTTGCCCCGTCTCCCCACATGGTTGACAGGAAACTTTGTGTGGTTCCATAGCACAGCCTTGACCTTTTTACTATATCTCCCATTTGACTAGAGTTAGTAAAATGTGATAATTTTTTTTAGGCAATAGTAGGCAACATGGGTTCATTAATGAGATATAGTTAACATTTATAGGACCAGAGTGTTCAGCAACACATTGTGAAGCTATGTGTTGCATACCCCTATAGTCCTCAAAGGGTTAATATATAAAACAGAGTAAGAATCCAGCTAAAGGAACATAAAAGACAGAAAGAACGTGGTGGAAGATCAGATTTATGACACTAGAAAAGAGTTGATATGAACTCACCCGTCCAGTATCTTCCCACGGTTGTTTTCTTCTCCAGGTGGAACTATTCGTTCTTTCCTCTTGCTGCCCACGAGTATCACCTCCCTGGGCAGTTCCATGCCATGCTATTTCCATTCTTTTTCTGTTGTTTCCCTTCTTTTTTTGTTGGTGTTTACTTCTTTTATCTGTGTGGAATGAGGAACGGGTTTTATTAAATAGAGGAAATCACCAGACTTTCCCTTTACCAGTGGCGATGGTTATTGAACCAGCTATGGCTGTCCCTTTACATGTGGTTGTTGTTGGACTACAACTCCCATCTTCCTCATCCAAACCAAGAAAGCCATAGTCCATTGACAGCCACATGTTGCTAGTGCTTCACACTGTTTGAAAGACATTTGTAACTGTTTTAGTGCCAGAGATATGTGTAAGTCATTACAGAGCAATGTGTTGCACTTTCTGTCCTTTGGACTCACCAGTGTGTCTGTAATTCTTCCCTTTCTGGCTCTGGAGCACTTCAGAAGCAGTTCCTCTGGGGGATGAGTGATTATTGGAATGGTCCTGGAAAAAGAAATAGAAAATATTATGTGAAAATCAACTGACCCAGATAGACATGTCTTAGACGTCTTGTGGAAGGCATCATCACGCAAAAGGGCAAATTTCATGTAATATTTCCAGGTCTACTTGCCTGAAAACTGAGTTGCAGATAAAGCTGGGGCAGCATTGTGAGCTCAGACAGACCAACAGGGAAGCCTACTGGGGTACAGTAAACAGTTCCCAAGAATCCCTCATTGATTCTCTGTGAAGTTTGTTGCTGTGAGCCACAAAGTTCAGCTTGCATCGAGCCCCACTGCCAGTCCAGTGGGTCAGTTTTTTGCCGCCTCTCCCTAAATGGTGACAGAAAACTTTCTGGGGTTCTGCAGCTCAGTCCTGGGGTTTTTACTAAGTATCCAATAGGAACAGACTTAGTAAAATGGGATCATATCCTTTTAGGCAGTAGCAGGAAATAAGTGCTCTTTACTGAAATTTGTTTAACACTTTGAGGACCAGAAGGGTTGGCCACACATTGTGAAGCAATGTGTTACATAACTTCTGGTTCTCTGAATTCGGAGCGCCTCGTTAAATTATCAGCCTCGGCGCGGACAGTCTCTACTGTGCATGACTGCATCGCGGCTGTTGCTGCCTGGCACTGTGGCCTGTGTACACAGGCTGTTCAACTAGTATATATATATATATATATATATATATATATATATTTATAGATAGAAAGATAGATAGACAGATAGATAGATAGATAGATAGAGAGATAGATAGATAGATAGATAGATAGATAGATAGAGAGCCAGATCAAGGAATGAAAAAGACTTAGTTGTGGAAAATCATATTTAGGACAATGGAAAACGGGATATGAACGTACCTGTTCAGCATCATCCTTGCCCCAAATTATCTCCATGTCATCCAGCCAATCATCAGCATCCTCCAGGTCAATGACTTCCATTCTTCTCTTTGTAAATAGTAGTTGGTATCGGTGTTTTATTTGGCGATTTTTTTGTTTAATTCTTCTGACTATATGGAATAAAAAGAGGCTTTTTTAAATAGAGAAAATCAACCAATTGTTTCCCTTTACTGGTGAATCTTGTTGTTGAACTACCCATGGCTGTCCCTTTACCTATAACTGTTGCTGGACTATAATTCCCATCATCCCCACACACGCTATGAAAGCCATAGTCCATTGATAGTTGGATTTGTCACGCTGCTAGTGCATTCCACTGTTGAGTGCCAGAGGGGTACCCAATGCATTGCAAAGTAATGTATTGGGCTCTTATCTGGCAGTAAATGTGTTAAAGACTTTTGTAACTGTTTGAGTGCCAGAGAAATGTGAAGGTCATTACAGAGCAATGTGTTGCCCTCCTCCCTGATACATAAAAGTTACACTTTCTGTTATTTGGACTCACCAGTGTCCTTGCACTTCTTTTTCTTCTTTGGCTCTTTTACGGAATGCCAATAATCCATGACATCTGCCCATGACCATCCGTTGTTCAGAGCCTCCAGCTGCTCCTCCAGTACTTCATCATCGCTGTTGTTGCTGCTGATGTTGTATTTCTGCCATGGCCAAAGGTGTATTGGGAGGGCTTCAAATGTCATTTTTGTACTGGTAAGGTCCTGGAAAAAAGAAAAAGAAAACTATTTATAATGACCAGATAAACCAAGTAGACATGTCTTGGATGGTCTATGGAATGCATCAGCATCTTAAAGGGAAAGTATCATAATATATACCTATTTGTAGGTCTGCTTGCCTGAAAACCGAGTTACAGATAAAGCTGGGGCTGCATTGTGAGCTCATGCAGATCAGCAGGGAAGCTTAATGGGGTACAGAATACAGTTTGCAAGCATCCCTCCTTAATTCTCAGTGAAGTTCAGCTGGCATCGAGCACCACTGCCAGTCCAGTGGGTCAGTTTTCTGCCACCACTCCCAAAATGGTGGCAGAAAACTTTCTGGGGCACCGTAGCATAGTTCTGGGCTTTTTACTTTATCTCCCATGGGAACAGATTTAGAATTATATGTGCCCTTTCCTTTTAGGCAGTCTTAGGCAATATGGGCTTATTACTGAGATTTATTTAACACTTTGAAGAGTAGAGGGGTTAGCAACACCTTGTGAAGCAAAATAGTACATACTGCTCTGTCCCTCAAAGGGTTAAATTATTTATGTAGATTCAGTAATAGGCCAGATCAAAGAATGATAAAGACTCAGATGTGGAAGATAACATTTTAGGACAGTGGAAATGAGTGGATGTGAACTTACCCGTCCAGTATCATACACCTGAGTGCTGTCTATCTGCTCATCAGCTTTCTGGGCAGTTTTAGCCACTGATAGTAACATAGTAACACAGTAACGTAGTAACATAGTAACATAGTAAATTAGGTTGAAAAAAGACACAAGTCTTTTGTAGCTTGTGGCGAGTAGGCGGTATCTTTCTTCTTTTTGTCGCTTGATGTACGTAGTTTGTTTATCTGTGTGGAACAAAGAGCAGACTTAATATTAAATAGAGTAAATCAGCCAGGTGTTTCTCTTTACTTGTAGTTCTTGTTGTTGTTGAGCTATCTGTGGCTGTCCCTTTACCGGTCGCTGTTGTTGGACTATAACTCCCAGTATCCTCTCTCAAACAATGAAAACTGTAGACGGTTGATAGTCAAAAGTAAGATGCAACTCATGCTTCCCACTGCTATAAAGACTATTGTAACTAACTAAGTGTCAGAGAATTGCATAGGCTATTATAAAATAATGTGTTGCACTCCTCTCTGGTACTCAGAAGTGAAACTTTCAGTCTTTTGGACTTATGAGTACAGTGAAATCTCAGGTATAATACGCACATGTTTATAATACGCAGGTATATATTATACCCAAGATTTTAGGCAAAAGCAAGAGTGCCTATGTATAATACACACCCTTGTTTTCCCCTCTTAAGAAAAAAAATTAACCCCGCCAGATCCCTTCTCTCCCTTTCCCGGCGCTATCTGCTGCTAAAATACCATTTACTTACTTCAAAATTCAAGTCCCTGTATTTTCCCCATTAGCAAGAAACATATAACTGATGTCAATATTCCCCGCAGGTGACATGCTTCCATTCGCTGCCTGCTTCCTTCCGGCTATGATATTGCCCTGTGAAGACCTGTAGGTAGGTCATGAAGGAAGCGGGCAGCGGATGGAAGCATGCTGCCCGCAAGGAATATTGACATCGGTTATATGTTACAATAACTATATAAAGAAGAAAACGTACGGTCCAGAGACAAGTTTTATTTATACTCATTAGCTCTGTGCCTACTAAAAAGCAAAACACGTTCAAAAAGTCCTAAATCAAATTTAGCCCACTAAGGTATCGTTAATACTTCACTTTTATGTGTTTTCTTTAAAAATACTTTGAACTTTTATATTCATTATGAATTGAATTTTTCATAAAACTACTCTGTGTAGTCACTAATTGGCTCACAAAGTGTTAAAAACAACAAACACCTTCAATTGGAAACTGCTACTGTGTTTCCAATCGTATCAAAAGACTTCACAAACTCCCTCTATTGGGAACTGTTATTATATTTCTAATTGTGTCAAAAGATACTTTGGCAATTTTGTTTTCCTTCCAAGCTATGAGATTTTCTCTATAGCTAATGTAGAATGTTGGTTACTGTCGCATCCTAAATAAAGGCAAGGGCTTAATAGTTCGCTAATATCTCATCTTACTAATATTGTTTGTAGGGATATTGATGCTTTCTCTATGGTGCCTATTATTTACAACTGCATGTACCCGTCCAAATAATCGAACAACATTTCCTCATTGGGGTAAATTGTTGTTGTAATATAGGTAACTTATAACCCTTATAATATGCGCTTCTTCAATACCTATTAGGATCGGGTCTTTAAAATGCCTTTAGAGTGTGGATTCGAGATTTCAATGATCCCTTTAACCGCTAGCAGTTCAAACCGCCTCATGCAGTTTGCCCGTTCCTTGTATTGTTGTTCAGTTTGTAACAGTGCGCGCCAAATTAGTTAACTTGTTAACTCTCTCTGACGGTTCCGTACTAGCAAAGGCTCCAATAATCAAGAATAGCACCATAATCTTTCCCTATTCTATTCCTCACAGCTGACTTGGACAGCACACACATTTCTATTACTACATGACTCCTAAATCTTTCTTGTCAGATTTTAGTTACACATTCAGTATATTGTCTTTTATTAATTGACAAGTAGTTGAACAACCCGTTACTCGGGCCACAGTGCCTCTGGCAGCTGGTTGTGGGGCTCCTTCGGAGCACCCAGCTCTGTATCAGCCGCGGCGCGAGCAGTCTCTGCTGCGCGTGACTGCCGTACGCGCAGCAGTGTCTACTGCGCATGTCGGGCGTTACACACAACTTGGCGAATTATTATATAGGATACATCAGAAGGCAGTTGGCGTATGTTGCCTGCTAATGGGAAAAACTCTCTTGAATAATATGCACCCCCCACTTCACATAAGGTGAAGTGAGGTAAAATTGTGCGTATTATACCCGAAATGTTACGGTATATCTGTAATTCTTCCCTTTATGTACTTTTAGGTAGCACCAGTATATTTTGTTGAGTGGGTGTATTGAGAAAACTGTGATTTATAATACACTTCTAAAAATAATGAATTATCACAGTTCATATAGTATACTTCATAATATTATTTAGGAAAACATATGTAGAGATTGTGATTGCAGGCATTATAAATCTCTCTTTGGCATTATTCCTAACAGTTCTTTACAAGTTAAATGTATCACTTTCCAGCAGGCATAGGCTGGCTGGAGATGATGGGACTAATAGTCCTCAAGAAGTACAGGGACTCAGCTTACCCTCTTCTGTTTTAAGGACCAGAGGGGCGTTCAGATTAATGATTTGCAATGCATTTCACAATCCTCGGGTACTTAAAGGGTAAAAGAAAGATTGACATTAAATAAAATGATATTCTGTATGTCTTTAGGAACAGAGGACTATACTTACAGTCATCTGGGTATTCCAGAGATTCCTTTTTTGAACGCTTGAACATGGTTATCTATATCAAAGTCAAAGCAATCTCATCCAACTGAATCTCTTTCTGATCTGAGTCTCTTCTCTAGTAAAATGAGGTAATAAATGACAGTTAAGATTCAACTGGGTCTGTGACTGGTTACACTACAGTACTGTGATGTCATCACATTCTGTTTCTGTCAGCAACTGCTGTGGTAACAGCACATCTCCTTGGATGCTGGACATATCTCCAGAACATTCAAGGAGTTGAAGTGTTATTTAGTAGCCAAAATGTACTGAACTACACAGATATATAGCATGCCATTACTTCCATTATATAATGCCCTGGATTCAGTGGGGTTGATTTTTTCCTGTGGGTGCCATGCACAGAAAGTACTCTGCACATGTATAGCACTGCACAAAGCTTGTTAGAAGGAAACAATCTGAGTAAATCATGTAAGAGTGGATGTGAAAGAGAAATATGGACCATATGCACAAAGGAAAATAAAATCAATTCCTGGGCAAGCCAAGTAGACCATAGGGGCGAAATAAATATTCCCCTTTCATTTAATGATTAGCAATGTGTTGCTCTCTCAGGCATTGAAATGGTTACGTGGAGCTTTTAACCCCTTCAATGCAGTGATGCATTTAGACTTCCTGCTGTTCTAGGCCCATTGAAGTGCTTGCACCCGCCACCCCCCCAAACACACACACATTCACCCTTTACCTCATCCTCACTTTATTTGACTCCACTGGCAGGCCACAGACCTTCCCTTAAAGGCACAGAGGCATAAATATCAAACTTGATGGGAATGTTTTTGGAGGCCATATATGGGTTATTATTATGTATATCTAGGAAGTAAAATAAATAATATAATTGTAAAATATTTTGACATCCACGTGTATAGATACATGTATATATACATCCACATACAAGTTCAGTGTAAATAATGTGTATCCTAAGTGTGAAAAGCAGACTGAGGGCTCTGTATGAGCCTGAGGCCATCTTCTTTGTTGCTTCCTGGGCTAATGTAGGTCTGGGGGCTAGCTATCAATGGAAAGGGAGAGAGGCCTTCCAGGTAACATAGAAGGAGGGGATTGGTAAAGGTTAGAGTGGAGGGGTATTAAGGAGGCAGTAGGTCTAGGGATAGGTGTTTTTGCTTTTATCTTTCTGTTTGCCAGATAATGTGTCATTCTAGAGCCCAGCCAGTGTGGCTTAGCCTAAGATGGTTCTAGTGATAGGGATCACTGTCCTGGCAGTCAGGTCCTGCCTTTAGTGAAGGCTATTGCCACGATTCCCTAAGGAGGCATGGCAGGAGGTGGCAAGTCAGTCCCATACCTTCCAAGTGTCCCTTTTTAGGAAGGACAGACCCTCTTTGAGACCCAAATCCCTCTGTCCCTCTTTCTCACCCTGGTGTCCCTCTTTTTAGGGGGATCGACTGTGTGGTGTGTATTTAAGTGTATCATGTTTCTCCACAGCTATAAAACTCACATTAATTTTTGTTTAAAATTAAGTGATTGTGTAAGGTCTTTAGACATTTTGAGAAATACATAATTTGCTTTACCTCGCCAATATATCTGGATAGTTCACATTTTATGTTTATACTATTTGACTATTACAAACTATCAGACACTTTTAATACTAGTCAGGGCCACCATCAAGGAGGGTCAGGGGGATCTGTTGTCTAAGGCCAGGAAAGAAAAGGGAAGCAAGGTCCAAGATGTTCATGCTCATGCTGGCTGAGGAGAGTAAATGCTGCTGTTCTGCCTTGCATATCATTTTCCCAGCTGGTGTACAACTAAAGAAGGTGGGGCAGGACTGACAGGCCACTGTGTTAATGAGGCCTCTTGCTTACATAAAACAGGTTGTGTTTCAAATAGTGAATTCTCTCTGCAATTGTATAGAGAATAAATACAAACAATAAATATGCGCACACCTCTCACAAAAACCATTTCTACTAAAGACAGAGATTAATACGGAGTATAAAGTGGAAGATAAAGATCTTGAATTTCTATCAAAAACACTGTCTTTCAATTACAACAATAGACCCAAATTCACAATGCATCTATCACAGAAAAATCTGTCTATAAATCTCCAATATTAGTATAAGGACTACAACCAAATAAAGTCCAAACTATCAGAGATGGTGGAAATCCGTTTTGTTCTAAATGTTCTCCAATAATATGGGATAACTTTGCAGAGAGCTCCAAAGCATCAAAAAGGAAAAAATTTCCTCAATTTATATATATCTCAATACTCACTGTCCTCTTGTTCTTACAGCGAGTTCACAGTCCAATGCGATTGGTAATTTCTTACTTCTGTTTCTCTGATTCAGGTGGATAGGGCTTTAGGGCTCGATGCAAATGTTGGAGTTAAAACTAGAGTGAAGAAAAAAACTGGCTTCGCGAGTTAAACAAAACTGGGTAACGAGAGATTAAAATCTTCCTTACCCAGAAAGGCTAACGAGCAAAGACCAACAAAATACACGTTCACCTTAAACCTGCTTCGCATAGAAAGTCTTCCCTAAAAACACACAATAAAAATGTTACCTAGCACCACAGCCAATCACAGCACTCCATAGCAGAAAGTTCAGTCAGAAAATCCAAGACCAATGTCAACAGTTCTGAACAGCATTCTCTGTACTTCCCTACCCAGCCAGAAGGGAACACAGAGAAGGCTTTCAGCACCATGGATAGCTTTGAATGCCATAGGGATGTGCACTGCTCACCCCTGTGGCAGTCAAAGGGTTACACTCAATAAAACTAGTACACCAAGCACTACACAATGCCCCCTTCCACATCCTCCCCTTAGTATGTCACATCTATTGCATATATGTGACATACTAACCCCATCCACATCCACCTCACGGACTTCCATGTAGTGGGCAAATGTGTCTTTTATTCCACAATTAACCCTTTGAGTATCAGAGAGGTAGGAAAGCATTGCTTAGCATGTTTCCTACCCCTCTGGTACCCAAAGGGTTAATAGGCAAGGTACATACCTTGCCTGTATATATGTGTGTGTGTGTTGTTAATACATATTTTTTATTAAAATGCCATTAATAAATGTATTTTGACTTAGAGTCATTCATTCATAATGCCCTACCTCCTGTGTCCCATTGCTATAATTAATTTTGTTCCACTCTCCTTCAAACAGAGAGTGGAGCAAAAACACTACCAACAAAGGGACACAGTAAGTAGGACATTATTAACCCTTTGAGTGCCAGAGTGGTACGCAACGCATTGCAAAGCCGTGCGCTGCATTCCACTCTGGCACTCAAAGGGTTACTAAATGAGTGACAAACTGTATTGCTGAAGCAACCTGGCGCTGACAGCAGCGCTCCCTTCAGCAAATATTGTGCTAATGCTTTATTTGTGGGCATTGGCTTATGACAGTTAAAGGACAGAGGCATTGGAGGAAGCGGGTGGAGGGGAGAGAGACATCGGAGGAAGTGGGTGGCAAGCTTATATTTGCTGCCCGCTTCCACCGATACCTCTCTCCCCTCCTCACGCGTTGGCATTGTGCCCTGCCTGTTGCACGTTGTACAATTCGTCCCTTCTCACAATGCGCAGAAGGAAGAAGGGACGAATTCTACAATACATTGTGAGAAGGGACGAATTGTACAATGTGGGACGACAGGCAGGGCACAATACCAATGCGTGTGGAGGGGATAGAGGTATCGGAGGAAGCGGGCAGCAAATACAAGCTGCCACCCGCTTCCTCCGATGTCTCTCTCCCCTTCTCCCGCTTCCTCCAATGCCTCTCTTGTCCCCAGCCTTTTCTTATGCTGCAGGCTTCACAGCCACCCGCAGCAATGGCACTTTTATGAATGAAGAAGAGGGAAGCGCTGCAGTCAGAGTGCAGCCTACTCCCTCAATTGTATTTTAACCCTTTGAGTGCCAGAGTGGTATGCAACGCATTGTGTTGCATACCACTCTGGCACTCAAAGGGTTAACTTAGATCACATCCATTTATAATGTTCTACCTCCTGTGTCCCATTGCTATTAGTACTTTTGGTCCACTCTCTGTTTGAAGGAGAGTGGAGCAAAAGTACTAATAGCAATGGGACACAGGAGGTAGGGCATTAAAAATGAATGAGATCTAATTTAAACTATGTTTAATAATAGTCTTTTAATAAAAAGAGAGAGAAATGTTACAATTTAACTCACGTTAGACCTAACTCCAACATTTGAATGGCTTTTGGCGTCGCTTGTACATTATCCTTTATGGGTGAGATCTTGCTGTTCTGGCGACGGGCGAAGTTTGTTTCAGAACTGGCAGCGCTTGTTACTAGTGGAACATTTGCATTGCTCAGTTGACGTTAAAACCAGCGTCACCAGTTTTTTCTGCTGACACCAACATTTGAATCGAGACCTTAATCAATACGCTTTAGTCTTGTCCGAAGTATCCAATCATAGTTTCTTCTCACATCGTCACTCTTGACCACTCCAAGTTTTACATATGAGGTTCCTCCAGTAAATTTGAGCGTTCCAATGGCTTCATATAAAATCCCTTAAAAGGTAAAAGTAGTGCAGTATTTCCCGGACAGAGGGAACCCTCCCATTCCTCCCTTGCTCTATTCACACTTATTTCTATAGAGAGTTGCGTATCTTTGATAACGTGTGGATATTACAGCCACCACAGGGGGTTTACACAACAAATCTTTAATCACTAAAAACACAATAAAATACAAATATAAGCAGTATTAGTGAGTATAACCACATTCTGATCTCATACCATATCACAAAGAAACGTTCCGCAGAGTGTTTGAGGTACCCGGTAGAGCCGGTTCTGCTGCCAAAAGGTTGATGGAGATACAACAGGGCAATTACGCAATTGAATTTCGAACCTTGGCAGCAGAGGTGGGCTGGAACAATGAGGCATTAGTCGCAGCCTTTGCTCAGGGCCTGTCAGATTCCATCAAAGACAAAATTGCTGCCAGAGACCTGCCTAGTGACTAGGATGAATATATCGATTATGTCATGCTTATTGACTCCCGCATTCGTGAGAGGCGGATGGCTAAGAGGGCGAAATCCAGAAATTATGGGCATGGCAGTCTTTTGAACCCACCCTCGCCACCCTTTCCTCCTGAACGCACATCTGAGGCTGGGGAGCCAATTCAGCTTGGGTTCACCAGACTGGCGAAGGAGGAGAGGGTGCATCGTAAAAGAATGGGCCTATGCCTATACTGTGGTAAAGCTGGACACCAATTACGCACTTGTCCGGTTAGGCCGGGAAACGGACGCACCTAGGGTACCTTGGGGGACAGGCCCTAAGTGGCGTACAGCAGTCCCTGGATACTAGTACACAGAGACCCACCATCCAGATGGTATTCACGTGGGCAGACTTGTCTGTGACAGTTATGGCACTGGTAGACTCCGGTGCAGCCGGTTACTTCATGGACCAATCCTTTGCTGAGTTGCACAAGATTCCGGCAGTCAAAAGGGAATCTCCTCTGGCTATTGAGGCCATTGATGGCAGGCCATTGGAACCGGCATTTATCACTATGGAAACAAGTCCTATTTCTATGACAATTGGGGCTCTCCACAAGGAGGAGGTACGTTTTCAAATAATTTGCTCACCTCATCTCGCAGTCATCCTGGGGTTTCCATGGCTATCGTTACACAATCCCCATTTTGACTGGCAAAGATGTGAAGTAAAGTCTTGGTCAGAATATTGTGCTGGTAACTGCCTCTCACACCCTGTCAGGTTACGGTGTACCTCTCCCTCCGTGCCAGCTGAATACCAGGAATTCAGTGACGTATTCAGTAAGGGGGAGGCTGGCGCCCTACCTCAGCACAGGAGGAGAATAGGGCAATGGAGGAGTACATTGAGGATGTCCTTAAGAGAGGGATTATTCGCAAATCCACTTCACCGGCAGGTGCCGGGTTCTTCTTTGTTAAAAAGAAAAATGGCAAGCTCAGGCCTTGTATTGATTACAGGGGTCTTAATAAATTAATGTCTAGAAGTGCCTACCCCATTCCACTCATTACCGAGTTATTCGACAGGTTAAAGGGCTCTTCTATCTTTACTAAACTCGATCTCCGGGATGCATATAACCTGATCAGAATTAAAGCTGGGGATGAGTGGAAGACGACATTTAATACCTGATCAGGGCACTGTCACGGTTTGTTAAGACTCTCAGACGTATGGTTTAGGTAAAAACATAACTTTATTGAAAAGTTAAGACAATCCCATAGGGTTTTCATACACACACAAACAATATATAGAAGCAAATGACAATAGATATAGGTTGTACCGGCCTTGCCAATAATACCGGGCAAAGCAACCCAGGAGACTCAGACGGAATAGAAGAAGTAGGCTCTGCCGGCCTTGCCAATACCGGGTAAGGTAACCGTAAGATGGTAACGTACCGGTTCTACCGGCCTTACCAATACCAGGCAAGGCAGCCTGAGGGAAACACAAGGAGTAGGCTCTACCGGCCCTGCCAATTCCCGGGTAAGGCAATCTAAGGATGGCAATGTGAAAGGTTCTACCGGCCTTACCAATCCCGGGCAGGGCAGGCCAAGAGAGGTGACACCACTGAGACCAAATGTCTGTCAGATGACAATGACAGTAGGATGGAAAAAATAGCAACTTGGTCAAGCGGTCTCACTCAAGCAGAAGACTAATGCCCGTAAACTACAGGACTAACTGCTGTTAGGACTGGACAGTACACTCGGAACCTCCAAGTACCTGACTGCAAGTCAGGGAGTAAACCAGTGTCCGCACGCTGGGACCAACAGACAGTAATGTGAGCCGCAAGGCTAATGGAGTAACCCAGCATCCACACGCTGGGACCAACTGACAGTAACGTGAGCCTCAAGGCTAATGGAGTAAACCAGCGTCCGCACGCTGGGACCAACTGACAGTAATGTGAGCCGCAAGGCTAGTGGAGTAAACCAGCGTCCGTACGCTGGGACCAACAACGGTAATAAGCCACAAGGCTTAATGGAGTAAACCAGCGTCCGCACGCTGGGACCAACAACAGTAATGAGCCGCAGGGATTAATGGAGTAAACCAGCGTCCACACGCTGGAACCAACAGCAGCAATGAGCCGCAAGGCTTAATTGAGTAAACCAGCGTCCGCACGCTGGAACCAACAGCAGTAATGAGCCGTAAGGCTTAATGGAGTAAACCAGCGTCCGCACGCTGGGATCAACAGCAGTAATGAGCCGCAAGGCTTAATGGAGTAAACCAGTGTCCGTACGCTGGAACCAACAGCAGTAATGAGCCGCAGGGCTTAATGGAGTGAACCAGCGTCCGCACGCTAGAACCAACAGCAGTAATGAGCCGTAAGGCTTAATGGAGTAAACCAGCGTCCGCACGCTGGGATCAACAGCAGTAATGAGCCGCAAGGCTTAATGGAGTAAACCAGCGTCCGCACGCTGGAACCAACAGCAGTAATGAGCCGCAAGGCTTAATGGAGTAAACCAGTGTCCGTACGCTGGAACCAACAGCAGTAATGAGCCGCAGGGCTTAATGGAGTAAACCAGCATCCGCACGCTGGAACCAACGAACAGTAATGTAGCCGGAGCGAAAGGAGAGCAATGTCGCCTCAGACACTGGAGACAGGAAACCACTGGAACCTGGCAGAGGATCAACTGGGTCAAGCACCGCTGAGCCGACTGGCAACCGGAACATCAGCAACCAAGGAGAACAACCGGAACCGGACTGGAACGACAAGCAGGCAGGAACACAGGAACAGGTCGACTCAGGAACTCAGGAACTCCGGACTCAGGAACAGGCCCAATCAGCTACAGCAGACAGGACGGATTGGATGCTGTCAGAGACACCACGAAAGGGCAACCAGAGGGTGCCCGGACTAAGTTTAAAAAGGCAATGTGAGGCGGGCTTACAGCAGACAGCCAATGGGAGCCCCCTGCAGGTGATAGACACTGGATTACAGCAATCACGGGCACCGTGATAAGCACTACGAATATCTGGTAATGCCATTTGGCCTATGTAATGCTCCTGCGGTGTTCCAGGAATTTATCAATGACATCCTTTGTGACATGCTCCAGTCCTATGTTGTGGTATATCTTGATGATATATTGATTCACTCTACCAATGTTACCCAGCACATCAAGGATGTCTCTGAGGTTTTGCTTCGATTATGCAAAAATAAACTGTTTTGCAAACTTGAGAAATGCGAATTTCACAGGTCCCAAGTACCCTTCCTGGGATTCGTAATCTCTAAAGATGGCATTGCTATGGACCAGGAGAAGTTGGCAGCAGTCTTACAGTGGCCCCATCCCAAAGGGTTAAGGGCTATTCAGCGCTTTCTGGGCTTTGCCAACTATTACAGGAAATTTATCCAGAACGTTTCCACTTTTTGAAACCTCTGTCTGATTTGACACATAAGGGCGCTACTCCCTCTCAATGGTCTGAGGCAGCTGAAAATGCGTTTGAGACACTGAAAGCCGCCTTTGCTTCTGCTCCGGTACTATCCCACCCTAACCCAGCCCTGCCATTTACCCTGGAAGTTGATGCCTCTGAGGTTGGGGTTGGGGCAGTGCTCTCCCAACGCCCAGTGGGAGGTGGTACCTTGAGACCTTGTGGGTTCTTTTCAAAGAAACTGTCCAGCGCCCAAAGCCACTATGAAATTGGTGACAGGGCACCCTTGGCTATCATTCTGGCACTTAAGGAGTGGCGTCACCTTTTGGAAGGTACCAAGACACCAGTACTAATTCTAACCGACCACAAGAATTTAACGTATCTCTCTGAGGCTAAGAGACTTTCCTCACGTCAGGCCAGATGGGCGCTCTTTTTGTCCCAGTTCAATTTTGTGGTCTCTTACCTACCGGGTTCCTAGAATGTCAGGGCGGATGCCTTGTCCAGACAGTTTGTGTCAGACATTGAGAGGGAGGAAGAACCAGTACCTATCATTCAGCCAGATCATATACTGGCTACTATCCGTACTAGCATTACTTCGCCTCTGGGGGAAGAAATTTTGGCCTCTCAGGCTAGGGCTCCTCCAGAGACCCCAGTAGACAAGTGTTTTGTCGATGAGCCATTCCGTACCCGTTTATTGGAAACCTACAACTCATCTAAGGCTGCTGGGCACATTGGGAGGGATCAATTATGCTGGTCTCTATCACAGTTAATTTGGTGGCCCTCCCTTAGGGCTGATTGCTCCGCTTTTACTGCAGCCTGTGCCACCTGTGCCCGTGCCAAGACACCCAGGGCAGGCGTCTTCCAGTAGGTTTGCTTCAACCGGTACCTAATGGTGACCGTCCATGGTCCCATATTTCCATTGACTTTCTGGGAGAATTGCCAGTATCTAGAGGGTACACGTTTATCCTTATGATGGTCGATAGGTTCTCCAAAATGGCTCATTTCGTGCCCCTTCCTGGTATTCCATAGGCTCATGAACTGGCTATGGTATTTGCCAAGGAGGTGTTTCGGTTGCACGGGGTGCCTAGAGTGGTGGTGTCTGATCGTGGGAGCCAGTTTGTGTCCAGATTTTGGAGGGCATTTTGTGGGCAGATGGGTATCCAGTTGTCCTTTTCTTCTGCCTATCATCCCCAGACCAATGGATCCGCTGAGCGTGCCAGTCAAGGACTGGAACAGTTCTTGCGCTGTTTTGTAACCGATCATCATGACAATTGGGCTGACCTGTTGCCATGGGCGGAGTTTGACAGGAATTGTGCAGTTAATTCATCATCCGGGAGCTCCCCGTTTCTCATTAATTATGGGTTCCAGCCATGTCTACTCCCGGACTCATTCCAGGCACAACAGATCCCAGCTCTGGATGAGCATATTGAGCAGCTTCACTCCACTTGGGCACAGGTTCAGAGGACCCTCAGTCAGTCATTTCAGTGCTACTAAAAGCATGCCAATTGCAGACGGCTGCCAGCGGTTTCCTTCCAGGTGGGGGATAGAGTATGGCTTTCCTCCAAAAATCTCAAATTGCAGGTACCCTCCAACAAACTGGCACCTGGGTTCATTGGGCCATTTAAAGTCATCCGCAAGGTGAATCCCATCTCGTACGCATTGGAACTTCCAGCTTCCATGCACATACATAATGTGTTCCATGTATCTCTGTTGAAACCCTTGGTTTGCAACTGCAACACTACCACTCCATTGATTCCTGGGCCGGTGTGCGTTCAAGGCCAGGAGGAATATGAGGTCCAGAGTATAATAGATTCTAGGAGATTTAGGGAGAAGTTGCAATACTTGGTCCATTGGAAAGGCTATGGCCCTGAGGAACGCTCCTGGGTAGATCAGAAGGACCTCCATGCACACAGGCTATTGCACAACTTCCACTCTAAATACCCTCAGAATCCAAGACCTCCGGCAGAGAGAGGGGGTCTTTGAGAGGGGGGTACTATCATGGTCCCCGTGATCCTTTCTGTCACTCTCAACTGTGCTGCTCCCTTATTGGTTGAGCTGTGTTGGCCCGCCCCCGGTGACCTGTTTTATTCTTGGCATTGGCACCTGTCAGGTGCCCTTTCGTGGTATTTCTGAGCCAGTATTGCTGTTGCCTTGTTCCAGTGTTCTTGATCTCCTGTGCACTGACTTGGCCTGTACAGACTATGCTCCTTTGTTCCTGTTCCGTGAGTGACCCGGCCTGGCTGACTTCCTGCTTGTTGCTTATCTGGCTTTTCTGCGAATCTCCTCCGTGATCCGACCTGGCCTGGCTGATGTTCTCACTCTCCTGCTGATCCGGCTTGTCTGTGAATCTCCTATGTGTCCTGACCCAGCCTGGCTGACTACCGACTCCTGGATTTGCTCCTGGTCCTGCCTCTCCAGTCTACAGTTCCTGTTGAATAGCTAGGCAAAAGGTTCAGGCACAAATCGGTAGTCACATGGAGCCAGGGTCATACACAAATCAGTTTCAGCAGCAGGAACGAATTGCAACGGAAGACTCAGAAAGCACTCGGGCAATGATAGGATGCAGCATTTAAAACCTCTTTAGGAGGCGGAGTCCACATAGGTCAATCAAGGTGGAAACTATAAAATAGCAAGAGCTCAGAATGACGCACAAATAACCAAGAAGTAGTCATCCACCATGCTACCTCTAGGCAACCAAAGGAAAGTGAATAGGACAGTAAGAACGCCACAATCACGGGCACCGTGATAGCACCACCCCCAGGCAATATGGAGACAATGCCAGGACAGCCCTTGTCTGTCTCCAGCACAGACCCCACCTTCACCCACAGACATCTCCACTAGTGTTGAGCGAGCATGCTCGGCCGATGCTCGGATCGGCTCTAGCATCACTCTGCTCGGCACATGGCGGTACTCATACGAGTACCGCCATGTGCTCGCCCGGCATGTTCGGGTGGCGGGGATCTGTGCCGAAGGAGGCACAGATCTGAAGACGCTACGCTGGACCACCAGGGACTGGAGGTAGGGGGCATTGCGGAGATGAAGGGGGCATTGCGGAGATGAAGGGGGCATAGCGGAGATGAAGGGGGACATTGTGGAAGAGGGGCATAGCGGAGATGAAGGGGGACATTGTGGAAGAGGGGCATAGCGGAGATGAAGGGGGACATTGTGGAAGAGGGGCATAGCGGAGATGAAGGGGGACATTGTGGAAGAGGGGCATAGCGGAGATGAAGGGGGCATAGCGGAGATGAAGGGGGACATTGCGGAGATGAAGGGGGCATTGCGGAGATGAAGGGGGCATAGCGGAGATGAAGGGGGACATTGTGGAAGAGGGGCATAGCGGAGATGAAGGGGGACATTGTGGAAGAGGGGCATAGCGGAGATGAAGGGGGACATTGTGGAAGAGGGGCATAGCGGAGATGAAGGGGGACATTGTGGAAGAGGGGCATAGCGGAGATGAAGGGGGACATTGCGGAGATGAAGGGGGACATTGTGGAAGAGGGGCATTGCGGAGATGAAGGGGGCATTGCGGAGATGAAGGGGGCATAGCGGAGATGAAGGGGGACATTGTGGAAGAGGGGCATAGCGGAGATGAAGGGGGACATTGCGGAGATGAAGGGGGACATTGCGGAGATGAAGGGGGGCATTGATCAGGCACCCTCCCCTCATCAGAGCAGGGGGTGCCTGGTGTAATGCTCGTGTCGCCCCATTCAATTCAATGGGGCTCGGGTGCTCGGCCGAGCACTCGAGCCTCCGGCGGTGCTCGGTCAGAGCACCCGAGCACCCGAGCATCGGGGTGCTCGCTCAACACTAATCTCCACAAGTCCCACCTCAACTATGAAAATTCCATCCACACCACCTTGAATAGACTGTGCTAGTGCACCACCAGTCCTCATGAAAATAGCCAAAAAGAAATCACAGAATAAAGAGGGATGGGGAGAAGATAAGGAGAAAATAAACAAAAAAGGAGGGAGAACAAAAAGCCCAAAAGGAAAAAAAGAAAAAAGCAATAGACATGGACAAGAGGTACTCAGCCAAGCCGGGAGATCAGCAATGTTAGGAACAATGCCAGGAGCCAGGAACCAGAAGGGACGTCAGAGGAAGCCAGGTCATGCACAGGAAATCAGAAACACAGTGGAACACTCTTGCAGCCAGAAGCAAACACAAGTGCAAACTAGGAAGTGAGTCAAGCTGCTTTAAATACCCTGGGAGGGTTGGCTGATAGCAGTCAGGTGAGAAATCACAGAGAGGTCAGTTGATTTAGCCAGACTCAGAACAGGGAAGGTGGTAGCAATAGATACAGAGCACTGAATTAGCTCAGACAGCAGAATTGAGCAGCAGAGAAAGAGCAGCTCAGCCAAACCTTGAGAAAGACAATAGAAGAACAAAAGAAACTGCAAGAAATAGCCTAAAAGAAAGTTGAACAGAGAAATGCAGCAGAGAAAAGGGGAAAAAAAACACTGACAGCCAGCGAAAAGCAGGCCAAAGTAAGCAGGCAAAGAAAGAACCAAAGAAAACTCCATGCAGCGGACAAAAGGGGAGAGGAGAATATACACTAGGAGGGAAGAGCAAGAGGATGAGCTCCAGGAGAGAACAGGGAGGAACACCTGACGAAACAGAAAAGCCACACAGAAAAGGAGACAGGACAGAAATGTGGCGAGAAGAACGCCTAGAAGCCAAGGCTATGAAACACTGACTTTGAAATATGTAGGAGGCCTGGCATGCTCATCTGACGAGGGATAACCACCAGGGTGGTGGAGAGCCCTTCAGAGGGTGTCCCAGTATGCCAGGAAGCCACGGGCCCCTCACCAGACCAAGGGGACTGGAGAGAATAACATCAAAGGCAACTTGCAGATGGCATAGACATCAGAGAGAGAACAAAGTGGGCAGTGAGGATGGGTGTAACAGATATTCTGACTCTCAGACCAGAGGTAAAAAATAAAACACAGTTTTATTGAGAATAGTTTAGGAACTCAGTCCCCTAAGGGCAGCAATAGGTAATTACACATAACTGGAGGCAATATGGTAATATAGCAGACACAGTATTGATAGAGAGCAATGTATACAAGCAATAGGACTGAGTAAGGCTAGGGTTACGTCCAATGCAAATCATCAGTCTCTGTTGTGGTGTGTAAGACAACGCCCAGGAGTCCTCAAGGACTGGTAATTAAGCAAGACCAACACTGGTGCCAGAGCTGGATAATACCAGAGCCAAGGGCACTCTACCGTGCGTAACGGAATAGGCACACTGCCTGAGCTGAATGGGACTGGAGCCACGGTACTCTGCAGTACCGAAAGTGTTAATGACACTGCGTGAACGAAATGGAAACTGAGCCAGTAGCACCCTTCTGTGCGCCAACAGATAACCACACTGCCAGAGCAGAAAGGGACCAGAGCCAGTAGCACCCCATGGTGCGTCAACGGATACCCCAATACTGCCAGAGCCGAGTAAGACCAGAGCCAGTAGCACCCTCGGTGCGCTATTAAGCATATTTTACAAGAGCTACAGTAGATGTTAACGGAAACCCACTGCTCTGCAAATGTAGCGGATGGCTCAGTAACCTTGCCAACGAGCTCTGCAAGCGTTAACGGACAGGCTCGGCAATGGAGGAAACAAGCTCAGCAAGTGTAACGGATGGCCCAGAAACGGAGGCAACAAGTACAGCAAGTGTCAGCGGACAGGCTCGGTAACGGAGGCAACAAGCTCAGCTAGTGTTAACGGATGCCCAATATCTGGGATTACAAGCACAGCGAGTGTAAACGGGCAGGCTCGGTAACGGAGGCAACAAGCTCAGCAAGTGGAAGGTCAGCTTAGGATGCACAAGTCTGACAGTTCACAATGTCGCCAAGCGACAAAGACAAAGCCACACTGGAACCGAAACACAGGAAGCAGGATACCAAGCAGGCAAGTCAGCAGGCCGGGTCATACACAGAGCAGGGGCGTCAGACAAGCCGGGTCGATCACGGAGCAGGAGCGTCAGCCAGGCCGGGTCATACACGGAGCCAGAACGTCATACAAGCTGGATCAATCGCGGAGCAGGAACCAGAAGAATAGTCAGACAAGCCGATTCGGTACACAGGAACGCAGGAACACAGCAACGGAAGCACTGGTACTGGAACAACACGAAAGGGCACCTGACAGGTGCCAGAGGCCCTGTATAAGTAGGCCATACTGGGCGGGCATAACAAGTAGGGCCAATAGGAACACACCACCACAGAGAGTGACAGGTAATCACGGGAACCGTGATAATGGGGCTCATCAAAAAGACAGCAAGACTGAAGAAATGAGAGAGGGGGAAAGGATGAGGGACTAAGAGGAGAGGCAGAGGGAAAAGCTGAGAATGAATGGGAAGAGAGATGACAACTGAGGGAAAGGAGGCTGTAAGACAGAAAGAAAGGAAGGAGAATAGGAGGCCCTAGAGAAAATGAGACAGCAGATAAATAAATGAAGTAGACAGACCGCAACAGGCGAGCCCGTACCGATCCCATAACATACTGCAGACAAAGTATTGCAGGAGAATGGAAGAAAGAACACTCACACAGGTAATAAGAAAAGCCAGAAGGAAGGAGCAACCATGCTTCTCCTTGTCCTCTCTTCCGCCAACTGTGGCTCCTCTTTCTGTCACCAATTTAATATGCCTTTACCCTCTCCACTTCCTGGCATGACCAATCGTCCCCCTGACATGCTTCCCTTCCCTGTACACTGCGTTACAATTCAGGGAAGGCCTATTGAATGTCAGGCTGGGCCAGTTCATTGCTGTAGAAACCAGGGGAGGAGGGAGATCCCTCTCAGATTAAATGGGTAATTATTATACACTTCCTGCGTTAGTCCATTTTAGACAGATTGTTGTGGGAAGAATGTCGTCACCGCAGCCATCTCAGTTATGCAGTTTCTGTGCCAAGTGCATTGCTTAGGCAGGACTATCCTAAGTGCTCCGATAAATAGAAAACTTTGTAATCCATGGGATGATCGGTTTGAGGCTTGTTCATTGTAATGCACCACTAGTCAGCCATTGAGAAAGAACAGTAATGTCATACTCCTCTCCTACTGGCTGGTTTCCGACACTGAGTGTGTTCCTGGCTGGCACCTAAAAGCAGCACGTGGTGGGAAGAGACAGACAATGGAGACTACTGAGCAAAGGTAACAGCTTGTAATTTGGTTCTGTATATAGGAACATATCTAAGTTTTGTTTCCAATACTTTGGATACCTCTTCACTATTAAAGTGGCTGCACAAGCCTCATTTAAATCAGTAGAAATGTTTGTGGTTTGCTGTGTAGGCACAAATCAAATTTTACATTGACTGAAATGGGGTACCATCAGTAATCTTGGGGCCCAGTACAAACATAAAGCCATGGCCCTATACCTCATGCATTTGAACTGTAACCTGGAAGTATATATCTACAAACAGAGCCTGTAGATCTGCTCTACTTTGAAGCAAACGTGTGCCGCAATTCAGAGACGTAACTTGAAGCCACCGAGCCTTGGTGCAAAAATTGCCATGGGCCACCCCCAACCACATTGGCCACCTACACATTGTCCCCCAATCTCCAAATTGCCCCTTCATCTCCACATTGCCACCATCTCCACAATTCCCCCATATCTCCAAATTGTCCCTTCCACAATGCCCCCTTCAACTCCACAATGCCCCCTTCAACTCCACAGTGCCCCTTCCGCAATGCCCCTTCATCTCCACATTACCTCTTCCACAATGCCCCCTTCATCTCCACAATGCCCCCAACTCCACATTGCCCCTACCTCCAGTCCCTGGTGGTCTAATAATGTAATCTCCCAGTGCTCTGTATTACTAGAACGGTGCGCCGGTGGCCATAGTGGGAGTTTGCTGCGGGCGAGGGGGTCGCAGGGGGTGGCCGGGCCTCTGTAGTTAGGGGCCGGGTCGCAGATGCGACCCCTGCGACCCCTGTTGTTATGCCACTGTCCCAATTCTCTGCTATGTTACCTACAGAATATACTTAACCCATTAAGGACACGTGGCCAGAACTTAAGAACCACAAACCTTCTTTTTTTTTCTTTCAACCTATTCAGGGAGCTGTATGCAGCTGTGCGGGAACCTCTTGAATACCAGGGCATACATGTACATCATGGGTCCTTTAGGCATGTTCTACTTATAATGTACATGTACGTCTTTAGTCATTCAGGTGTTAAAAGTAGTGTTGAGCGAGCACCCCGATGCTCGGGTGCTCGGGTGCTCTGACCGAGCACCGCCGGAGGCTCGAGTGCTCGGCCGAGCACCCGAGCCCCATTGACTTCAATGGGGCGACACGAGCATTACACCAGGCACCCCCTGCTCTGATGAGGGGAGGGTGCCTGGTCAATGCCCCCTTCATCTCCACAATGTTCCCCTTCATCTCCGCAATGTCCCCCTTCATCTCCGCAATGCCCCCTTCATCTCCGCAATGTCCCCCTTCCACAATGTCCCCCTTCATCTCCACACTGTCCCCCTTCATCTCCGCAATGCCCCCTTCATCTCCGCAATGTCCCCCTTCCACAATGTCCCCCTTCATCTCCACACTGTCCCCCTTCATCTCCGCATTGCCCCCTTCATCTCCGCAATGACCCCTTCATCTCCGCAATGTCCCCCTTCCACAATGTCCCCCTTCATCTCCACACTGTCCCCCTTCATCTCCGCAATGCCCCCTTCATCTCCGCAATGTCCCCCTTCCACAATGTCCCCCTTCATCTCCACACTGTCCCCCTTCATCTCCACACTGTCCCCCTTCATCTCCGCAATGCCCCCTTCATCTCCGCAATGCCCCCGTACCTCCAGTCCCTGGTGGTCCAGCGGAGCGTCTTCAGATCTGTGCCTCCTTCGGCACAGATCCCCGCCACCCGAACATGGCGGGCGAGCACATGGCGGTACTCGACGAGTACCGCCATGTGCCGAGCAGAGCGATGCTCGAGCCGATCCGAGCATCGGCCGAGCATGCTCGCTCAACACTAGTTAAAAGGGTGCCCGCCAGGAAATCATACAGAGTCTCCGTGGGTCAATCTGGTCATCTGTGAGCCCCAATTGCCACAGGACCCCCCTACATCATTGGGGTTTGCAGGAGCCCCGTGTCTTCTCTGGGAGGCAGGCCCCTCTGAATGGCTTGTCCACATACACAGGTATTACCTGTAACCCCCCTAATGGCAGCCCTGAATGGGACTTTTAACCTCTCGAATACTAGAGATATTTGTAATACATTGCAAGGAAAGCATTGAAGGGCTACTCCACCGACTGCCAAAGGGGTGTCCAAAACAATACAAAGCAATTTACAACCCTCTTGCACTCAAAGGGTTAATTACTTGA
The DNA here is from genome assembly GCA_037306005.1 of Rhinophrynus dorsalis. Lineage (NCBI taxonomy): Eukaryota > Metazoa > Chordata > Amphibia > Anura > Rhinophrynidae > Rhinophrynus > Rhinophrynus dorsalis. The sequence goes on from CM074718.1 coordinate 651,980,589, forward strand.
TAAATGTAATGCAGCTGATCTACCCAATAATGGCTAGACGTTCTTTGTGTGCACATCCGTCTTCTTAGATGTACATGATTCTTAGCGTGTATTATACACATTTATGGGGTGTAAGGTCAAACTAACTGTACTATAGAGGAGAACTAAAAAAACTCCTGTTGACGTAAATGGGGATTTTACCCTCTTGAATTCTAGAGAGGTCTCCATTGTAATGCGTCACAATTCATTGGAGACCTCTTTAACATTTAAGCATACCTCCAAGTGTCCCTCTTTGAGACACAAATCCCTCTGGCCCCCTTTCCCACCCTGTGTCTCTCAGTATATGTATTTATACATGAGTCTGTGCAAATAAAATACCTTGGTCTTTCTCTAAACCGTTTATTCACTTACACAAAGAGGTGTCAATAGGTCATGAAATAACCTAAAAATTCAATTTAAATCTAGCAGTTAAATACCCCATTTATAACAATGGGAATGTCATTGTTTTCCCCATTGTGTGTTTGATTTACCCCAAGTTTCTCCACAGTGGGGCTGATGTAATAAGTGGAACTGGAGCAATTCTGGAGTAAAAAAAAAGATTACACCTTAGAGGACAAATGAACATTTCCAAGTCATTTCAATTGGCCTTTTAACCCCTTAAATGCTGGAGATGTCTCCAATTTATTTGTTCACAATGTACTGAAGACCTCTCTAGCATCTGTGAGTTAAATTCTACCTTTAAATGAATGGGAATGTTTATTTGTTCTCAGTAATGCAGTAGGTTTTCCTGAAAATTCAGGTTGCAGACTGATGTCTAGTGATGTCAGTGAAGGACCATGTGATGTCAAATGACTATACTCTTTCTCTCCTGTCTCAGCAGTGTCCCTGACTAGCCGAAAGAAAATCTAGTCATCCTAAATAGGCTTATCTACTGTTTCTTGGGGTTCATCTACTGTATCTGTCATTAATTGAGTTATAATGGTAGCCCAGGTAGCCGGGAAGCCCTGAGCCGTCGTCACCAGATTCTCTACTCTCAAAGGCGGCTAGGCTCCGTCGAACACCCCGGTTGGAGCGAATCTCTTTGCGGTCCTCTCGAACCCGTCGAACGTAGGGACTGGCTCGGACACCGAATTCCCGCCGAGTACCGGAGACCGGAAATCCAGGAGGACCGAGGATCGAAGTTCAAGGTGGGGGATTCGCAGGAATGTGAATAGCTCAGAAACGTCTATTAGGATGGGGATCAGAGCGGATCCTTTAGACCATCCGAACAAGAACGACACAGGAGACTTCTTGCTGCCAAACGAACACACTTTATTCAACCAAACACATGCTTTTTTACACTTTAGCACAATGTCACAATGGGACAGGAGGGGCTAGGCATTCTAATAGGGACTTGGGCTAGGTGACACGGGGGGCAGCAGGACCAATGGTAGACGGGTAAAAGGGGCCAATAGGAATCTGGAAAAAAGGGCCAATGGCAGATGACCTCATCAGCATATGATTCATGGTGATGCAACATCTGAAATTAACCCTTTAATGTAAAAGGCAAAGGACTTGGGGGCTGGGAGTACACACCCCGGGCTAGGCCAGGGGTTGAGGCACGTACACACTGGGTGTAGTCTGTGGCTCCAGCCCTGGACAATCAGTGAGTGCAGTGAGTCGTGCGTCGACCAATGCGGTGTCGACTCACTGCCTCCGATTCCCGCGCTCGAGATAGCATCGATGTTCCCGAACCCCGCACCGGGAACCACCGGGTGTACTCGATGTTCGTGTCCCCCTCGCACATATAACATACGAAAATATTCGACATCCATTTAACATGCGACATTCGACAGTCCATAGCCCTACATCCTGTAACATGGGGAAATGAATGACCAGTCCCTATAGGAGTTCTCAGTAACGGCCTATGGCCCGTTACATGAGTGATATAATAAATCTGCAGTGAATGCATCTGACTCTAAAGGGGTATTTATAATATCTCTGGGGTTAATGACGAGATCGAATTTTCTTATAATAGGGGGATCTAATGTTTTGGGATTTAGGTTTGTTGATCTAATGCATATGCCGTTAATGGGGAACCTCATTTGTCTGGGTTTAATGGGACAAGGGTGTATGTATATTTTCTGTGTAAAATTACTTAGGGTATTCTAATTAAAATGGCTGCCACCATTATCTCAGAGAAGCAGGAGAATTCACATTTTCAAGAGACCAGCCGAGTGCTATACAATCGTATTACACCATTAAAGATGTTTGTTTTCACATAAGAAATTGCTGGTCTCAGGGTGGTGGTGCTGAGGACTCTGATTGGACAAGGTAGGGCTGTAGACTGTATGGCAAATGCTGAGAGTCTGACGGGTGAAGAAAAGGGAGAAAGCTGTCATGGCTGCTGTATTGGTAAGAGGCCAGAACTAAAGTGCAGATTCTAGGAGTAATGCGTATGTGTTGTGCACCAAGGCCAGGGATGAATAGAGGGGGCAATGAATTGGTGATCTGTCAGCTAGAGGGAGTGGGTATATTTTTCATAAATCTTAATGTAAGTGTGTGTAGAGAAAGAAAGCTATGTGGATGTGTCCATCATTAAGTCTGGTAAATTTGATAAATGTCTCTCATGTAATAGTTTCATGACTATCCCTTCCCACCATCCTGTGCATTGGGATATCAGAGGATATGCGTGAACAGTTGTTCTTCAATTTCCTTTATTCTGGTGCTTTTGCGGAAGCACTGATCTTTATAATATGCTCCAATCAATCTATTAATGCTGAGCTCCAACATATGATGCCCTCTGCCTACTCCCAGCATCAATTGACAGGGGAATGCAGGGGAGCACACCATACAGTTCTGTGTCATAAGATCAGATCTGTGCTCCAGCAGTTTGCACTAGATTACCAGGGAAGGTAAGTAAGTCATAGGGAGAATCACTTTTTTTATTTTTTTTATTTATTCTTGGGGGGGGGGGTTGGTTCAAAATAGGGTTTTGAAAATCAAAAAGGGTGGTTTCAGTTTCAGATTTCATCTTCTGAATTTTCCTCTTTTGCCCCTGGGTTGGAAAGTGAGGCCTTTAGATTCTGTTGTTCTTGGGCACGATGCGATACTGGGACGGTCCTGGAAAAAAGAATAAACCATATATGTATACATATCTTGGATGTTCTATATAATGCATTATCACCTTAAAGGGCAATTGTCATGTAATATTTGCTGTAATTACGGGTCTGCTCCCCTGAAAACCAAGCTGCAGATAACGCTGGGGCTACATTGTCAGGTCAGCGTTGTACTGACTGCAGGGGGAGTCTGTAGTATGACAGGCTTGCGGCTCTGCAGCTGTGCCGAGATCTCGTTAGTGAAAATGAATTATTTCACTGAAACGGTCTTCTACATGTACTTGGTTTGCAAGCACATGGAGAAGACCGATTTAGTGAAATAATTCTATGTCGTTAAGGCGATCACGGCTCTGCTGCAGATCCGCACGATTAAAGTCAGACCGGGGGAAGGGGAGGGGGAGGGATTAGGAACTTTGCCTTCGGTTATCTCTCAAACCTATGAACCTGGGGGCTATTACATTATTTTACAAATATGAACAATATGGGGGATAGTAATAATAAAGTATTACTATCCCTTTAATGGGGTTCAGAAAACAGTTCCCAAGAATCCCTCATTCACTCTTGGGGAAATCTGTTGTTAAGATCCACAATGTTCAACTTGCACAGATTCCCACTGCCAGTCCTGAGGGACATTTATTTGCCCATCTCCCCACATGGTTGACAGGAAACTTTGTGTGGTTCCATAGCACAGCCTTGAACTTTTTACTATATCTCCCATTTGACCAGAGTTAGTAAAATGTGATAATTTTTTTAGGCAATAGTAGGCAACATGGGTTCATTAATGAGATATAGTTAACATTTATAGGACCAGAGTGTTCAGCAACACATTGTGAACCTATGTGTTGCATACCCATATAGTCCTCAAAGGGTTAATATATAAAACAGAGTAAGAGTCCAGCTAAAGGAACATAAAAGACAGAAAGAACGTGGTGGAAGATCAGATTTATGACACTAGAAAAGAGTTGATATGAACTCACCCGTCCAGTATCTTCCCACGGTTGTTTTCTTCTCCAGGTGGAACTATTCGTTCTTTCCTCTTGCTGCCCACGAGTATCACCTCCCTGGGCAGTTCCATGCCATGCTATTTCCATTCTTTTTCTGTTGTTTCCCTTCTTTTTTTGTTGGTGTTTACTTCTTTTATCTGTGTGGAACGAGGAACGGGTTTTATTAAATAGAGGAAATCACCAGACTTTACCTTTACCAGTGGCGATGGTTATTGAACCAGCTATGGCTGTCCCTTTACATGTGGCTGTTGTTGGACTACAACTCCCATCTTCCTCATCCAAACCAAGAAAGCCATAGTCCATTGACAGCCACATGTTGCTAGTGCTTCACACTGTTTGAAAGACATTTGTAACTGATTTAGTGCCAGAGATATGTGTAAGTCATTACAGAGCAATGTGTTGCCCTTTCTGTCCTTTGGACTCACCAGTGTGTCTGTAATTCTTCCCTTTCTGGCTCTGGAGCACTTCAGAAGCAGTTCCTCTGGGGGATGAGTGATTATTGGAATGGTCCTGGAAAAAGAAATAGAAAATATTATGTGAATATCAACTGACCCAGATAGACATGTCTTAGACGTCTTGTGGAAGGCATCATCACGCAAAAGGGCAAATTTCATGTAATATTTCCAGGTCTACTTGCCTGAAAACTGAGTTTCAGATAAAGCTGGGGCAGCATTGTGATCTCAGACAGACCAACAGGGAAGCCTACTGGGGTACAGTAAACAGTTCCCAAGAATCCCTCATTGATTCTCTGTGAAGTTTGTTGCTGTGAGCCACAAAGTTCAGCTTGCATCGAGCCCCACTGCCAGTCCAGTGGGTCAGTTTTTTGCCGCCTCTCCCCAAATGGTGACAGAAAACTTTCTGGGGTTCTGCAGCTCAGTCCTGGGGTTTTTACTAAGTATCCAATAGGAACAGACTTAGTAAAATGGGATCATATCCTTTTAGACAGTAGCAGGAAATAAGTGCTCATTACTGAGATTTGTTTAACACTTTGAGGACCAGAAGGGGTGGCCACACATTGTGAAGCAATGTGTTACATATAGTTCTGGTTCTCAAACAGTTAATCCTATATAATAATTTGCTAATGTATGTTTGTCAGAAGCCGTCATGCGTATTACAGACTGCCCGAGCCACGGCTGATAACAAAGCAGGACTACGGACTGAATTCGGAGCGCCTCGTTCCATTATCAGCCTCGGCGCGGACAGTCTCTACTGTGCATGACTGCATCGCGGCTGTTGCTGCCTGGCACTGTGGCCTGTGTACACAGGCTGATCAACTAGTATGTATGTATACATACATATATATATATATATATATATATATATATATATATATTTATAGATAGATAGATAGATAGACAGACAGACAGACAGACAGACAGACAGACAGACAGAGACAGACAGACAGATAGATAGATAGATAGATAGATAGATAGATAGATAGATAGATAGATAGATTTAGTAAGGAGCCAGATCAAGGAATGAAAAAGACTTAGTTGTGGAAAATCATATTTAGGACAATGGAAAAGGGGATATGAACGTATCTGTTCAGCATCATCATTGCCCCAAATTATGTCCATGTCATCCAGCCAATCATCAACATCCTCCAGGTCAATTACTTCCATTCTTCTCTTTGTAAATAGTAGTTGGTATCGGTTTTTTATTTGGCAATTTTTTTGTTTAATTCTTCTTACTATATGGAATAAAGAAGAGGCTTTTTTAAATAGAGAAAATCAACCAATTGTTTCCCTTTACTGGTGAATCTTGTTGTTGAACTACCCACGGCTGTCCCTTTACCTATAACTGTTGCTGGACTATAATTCCCATCATCCCCACACACGCTATGAGAGCCATAGTCCATTGATAGTTGGATGTGTCATGCTGCTAGTGCATTCCACTGTTGAGTGCCAGAGGGGTACCCAAAGCATTGCAAAGCAATGTATTGAGCACCTATCTGGCAGTAAATGTGTTAAAGACTTTTGTAACTGTTTGAGTGCCAGAGAAATGTGAAGGTCATTACAGAGCAATGTGTTGCACTCCTCCCTGATACATAAAAGTGACACTTTCTGTTATTTGGACTCACCAGTGTCCTTGCACTTCTTTTTCTTCTTTGGCTCTTTTACGGGATGCCAATAATCCATGACATCTGCCCATGACCATCCGTTGTTCAGAGCCTCCAGCTGGTCCTCCAGTACTTCATCATCGCTGTTGTTGCTGCTGATGTTGTATTTCTCCCATGGCCAAAGGTGTATTGGGAGGGCTTCAAATGTCATTTTTGTACTGGTAAGGTCCTAGAAAAAAGAAAAAGAAAACTATTTATAATGACCAGATAAACCAGGTAGACATGTCTTGGATGGTCACTGGAATGCATCAGCATCTTAAAGGGCAAGTATCATAATATTTACCTATTTGTAGGTCTGCTTGCCTGAAAACCGAGTTACAGATAAAGCAGGGGCTGCATTGTGAGCTCAGGCAGATCAGCAGGGAAGCTTAATAGGGTACAGAATACAGTTTGCAAGCATCCCTCATGAATTCTCAGTGAAGTTCAGCTGGCATCGAGCACCACTGCCAGTCCAGTGGGTCAGTTTTCTGCCACCACTCCCAAAATGGTGGCAGAAAACTTTCTGGGGCACCGTAGCATAGTTCTGGGCTTTTTACTTTATCTCCCATGGGAACAGATTTAGAATTATATGTGTCCCTTTCCTTTTAGGCAGTCTTAGGCAATATGGGCTTATTACTGAGATTTATTTAACACTTTGAAGAATAGAGGGGTTAGCAACACCTTGTGAAGCAAAATAGTACATACTGCTCTGTCCCTCAAAGGGTTAAATTATTTATGTAGAGTCAGTAATAGGCCAGATCAAAGAATGATAAAGACTCAGATGTGGAAGATAACATTTTAGGACAGTGGAAATGAGTGGATGTGAACTTACCCGTCCAGTATCATACACCTGAGTGCTGTCTATCTGCTCATCAGCTTTCTGGGCAGTTTTAGCCACTGATAGTAACATAGTAACATAGTAACGTAGTAACATAGTAAGATAGTAAATTAGGTTGAAAAAAGACACAAGTGTGGCGAGTAGGAGGTATCTTTCTTCTTTTTGTCGCTTGATGTACGTAGTTTGTTTATCTGTGTGGAACAAAGAGCAGACTTAATATTAATTAGAGTAAATCAGCCAGGTGTTTCTCTTTACTTGTAGTTCTTGTTGTTGTTGAGCTATCTGTGGCTGTCCCTTTACCGGTCGCTGTTGTTGGACTATAACTCCCAGTATCCTCACTCAAACAATGAAAGCCGTAGACGGTTGATAGTCAAAAGTAAGATGCTACTCATGCTTCCCACTGCTATAAAGACTATTGTAACTAACTGAGTGTCAGAGAGTTGCATAGGCTATTATAAATAATGTGTTGCACTCCTCTCTGGTACTCAGAAGTGAAACTTTCATTATTTTGGACTTATTAGTACCGTGAAATCTCAGGTATAATACGCACATGTATATGATACGCAGGTATATATTATACCCAAGATTTTAGGCAAAAGCAAGAGTGCCTATGTATAATACACACCCTTGTTTTCCCCTCTTAAGAAAAAAAATTAACCCCGCCAGATCCCTTCTCTCCCTCTCCCGGCGCTATCTGCTGCTAAAATACCATTTACTTACTTCAAAATTCAAGTCCCTGTATTTTCCCCATTAGCAAGAAACATATAACCGATGTCAATATTCCCTGTGGGTGACATGCTTCCATTCACTGCCTGCTTCCTTCCGGCTATGATATTGCCCTGTGAAGACCTGTAGGTAGGTCATGAAGGAAGCGGGCAGCGGATGGAAGCATGCTGCCCGCAAGGAATATTGACATCGGTTATATGTTACAATAACTGTATAAAGAAGAAAACGTACGGTCCAGAGACAAGTTTTATTTATACTCATTAGCTCTGTGCCTACTAAAAAGCAAAACATGTTCAAAAAGTCCTAAATCAAATTTAGCCCACTAAGGTATCGTTAATACTTCAGTTTTATTTGTTTTCTTTAAAAATACATTGAACTTTTATATTCATTATGAATTGAATTTTTCATAAAACTACTCTGTGTAGTCACTAATTGGCTCACAAAGTGTTAAAAACAACAAACACCTTCAATTGGAATCTACTACTGTGTTTCCAGTCGTATCAAAAGACTTCACAAACTCCCTCTATTGGGAACTGTTATTATATTTATAATTGTGGCAAAAGATACTTTGTGCAATTTTGTTTTCCTTCAAAGCTATGAGATTTTCTCTATAGCTAATGTAGAATGTTGGTTACTGTCGCATCCTAAATAAAGGCAAGGGCTTAATAGTTCGCTAATATCTCATCTTACTAATATTGTTTGTAGGGATATTGATGCTTTCTCTGTGGTGCCTATTATTTACAACTGCATGTACCCGTCCAGAGTTCACAAATAATCGAACAACATTTCCTCATTGGGGTAAATTGATGTTGTAATATAGGTAACTTATAACCCTTATAATATGCGCTTCTTCAATACCTATTAGGATCGGGTCTTTAAAATGCCTTTAGAGTGCGGATTCGAGATTTCAATGATCCCTTTATCCGCAGTTTGACCGTTCCTTGTATTGTTGTTCAGTTTGTAACAGTGAGCGCCAAATTAGTTAACTTGTTAACTCTCTCTGGCGGTTCCGTACTAGCAAAGGCTCCAATAATCAAGAATAGCACCATAATCTTTCCCTATTCTATCCCTCACAGCTGACTTGGACAGCACACACATTTCTATTACTACATGACTCCTAAATCTTTCTTGTTAGATTTTAGTTACACATTCAGTATATTGTCTTTTATTAATTGATATCTCAGAAGGCAGTTGGCGTATGTTGCCTGCTAATGGGAAAAATGCGGGGACTTGAAGTTTGAAGTAAGTAAATGGTGTTTTGGCAGCAGATAGCGCCTTGAGAGGGAGGGAATGGATCTGGCAGGCTTTTTTTTTTTTTTTTAAATAAAAAACTCTCTTGAATAATATGCACCCCCCACTTCACATAAGGTGAAGTGAGGTAAAATTGTGCGTATTATACCCGAAATGTTACGGTATATCTGTAATTCTTCCCTTTATGTACTTTTAGGTAGCACCAGTATATTTTGTTGAGTGGGTGTATTGAGAAAACTGTGATTTATAATATACTTCTAAAAATAATGAATAATCACAGTTCATATAGTATACTTCATAATATTATTTAGGAAAACATATGTAGAGATTGTAATTGCAGGCATTATAAATCTCTCTTTGGCATTAACCCTTACAGTTCTTTACAAGTTAAATGTATCACTTTCCAGCAGGCATAGGCTGGCTGGAGATGATGGGACTAATAGTCCTCAAGAACTACAGGGACTCAGCTTACCCTCTTCTGTTTTAAGGACCAGAGGGGCGTTCAGATTAATGATTTGCAATGCATTTCACAATCCTCGGGTACTTAAAGGTTAAAAGAAAGATTGACATTAAATAAAATGATATTCTGTATGTCTTTAGGAACAGAGGACTATACTTACAGTCATCTGGGTATTCCAGAGATTTCTTTTTTGAACGCTTGAACATGGTTATCTATATCAAAGTCAAAGCAATCTCATACAACTGAATCTCTTACTGATCTGAGTCTCTTCTCTAGTAAAATGAGGTAATATATGACAGTTAAGATTCAACTGGGTCTGTGACTGGTGACACTACAGTACTGTGATGTCATCACATTCTGTTTCTGTCAGCAACTGCTGTGGTAACAGCACATCTCCTTGGATGCTGGACATATCTCCAGAACATTCAAGGAGAAAATTTAGTAGCCAAAATTTACTGTACTACCAGATATATAGCATGCCATTACTTCCAATATATAATGTCCTGGATTCAGTGGGGTTGATTTTTTCCTGTGGGTGCCATGCACAGAAAGTACTCTGCACATGTATAGCACTGCACAAAGCTTGTTAGAAGGAAACAATCTGAGTAAATCATGTAAGAGTGGATGTGAAAGAGAAATATGAACCATATGCACAAAGGAAAATAAAATCAATTCCTGGGCAAGCCAAGTAGACCAGAGGGGCGAAATAAATATTCCCCTTTCATTTAATGATTAGCAATGTGTTGCTCTCTCAGGCATTGAAATGGTTACATGGAGCTTTTAACCCCTTCAATGCAGTGATGCATTTAGACTTCCTGCTGTTCCTGGCCCATTGAAGTGCTTGCACCCGCCACCCCCCCAAACACACACACATTAACCCTTTACCTCATCCTCACTTTATTTGACTCCGCTGGCAGGCCACAGACCTTCCCTTAAAGGCACAGAGGCATAAATATCAAACTTGATGGGAATGTTTTTGGAGGCCATATATGGGTTATTATTATGTATATCTAGGAAGTAAAATAAATAATATAATTGTAAAATATTTTGACATCCACGTGTATAGATACATGTATATATACATCCACATACAAGTTCAGTGTAAATAATGTGTATCCTAAGTGTGAAAAGCAGAATGAGGGCTCTGTATGAGCCTGAGGCCATCTTCTTTGTTGCTTCCTGGGCTAATGTAGGTCTGGGGGCTAGCTATCAATGGAAAGGGAGAGAGGCCTTCCAGGTAACATAGAAGGAGGGGATTGGTAAAGGTCAGAGTGGAGGGGTATTAAGGAGACAGTAGGTCTAGGGATAGGTGTTTTTGCTTTTATCTTTCTGTTTGCCAGATAATGTGTCATTCTAGAGCCCAGCCAGTGTGGCTTAGCCTAAGATGGTTCTAGTGATAGGGATCACTGTCCTGGCAGTCAGGTCCTGCCTTTAGTGAAGGCTATTGTCACGATTCCCTAAGGAGGCATGGCAGGAGGTGGCAAGTCAGTCCCATACCTCCCAAGTGTCCCTCTTTAGGAGGGACAGTCCCTCTTTGAGACCCAAATCCCTCTGTCCCTCTTTCTCACCCTGGTGTCCCTCTTTTTAGGGGGATCGACTGTGTGGTGTGTATTTAAGTGCATCATGTTTATCCACAGCTATTAAACTCACATTAATGTTTGTTTAAAATTAAGTGATTGTGTAAGGTCTTTAGACACTTTGAGAAATACATAATTTGCTTTACCTCGCCAATATATCTGGATAGTTCATATTTTATGTTTATACTATTTGACTATTACAACCTATTAGACACTTTTAATACTAGTCAGGGCCACCATCAAGGAGGGTCAGGGGATCTGTTGTGTAAGGCCAGGAAAGAAAAGGGAACCAAGGTCCAAGATGTTCATGCTCATGCTGGCTGAGGAGAGTAAATGCTGCTGTTCTGCCTTGCATATACTTTTCCCAGCTGGTGTACAACTAAAGAAGCTGGGGCAGGACTGACAGGCCACTGTGTTAATGAGGCCTCTTGCTTACATAAAACAGGTTGTGTTTCAAATAGTGAATTCTCTCTGCAAATGTATAGAGAATAAATACAAACAATAAATCTGCGCACACCTCTCACAAAAACCATTTCTACTAAAGACAGAGATTAATACGGAGTATAAAGTGGAAGATAAAGATCTTGAATTTCTATCAAAAACACTGTCTTTCAATTACAACAATAGACCCAAATTCACAATGCATCTATCACAGAAAAATCTGTCTATAAATCTCCAATATTAGTATAAGGATTACAACCAAATAAAGTCCAAACTATCAGAGATGGTGGAAATCCGTTTTGTTCTAAATGTTCTCCCAATAATATGGGCTAACTGTGCAGAGATCTCCAAAGCATCAAAAAGGAAAAACAGAATTTCGCAGTTCCTCAATTTATATAGATCTCAATACTCACTGTCCTCTTGTTCTTACAGCGAGTTCACAGTCCAATGCGATTGGTAACTTCTTACTTCTGTTTCTCTGATTCAGATGGATAGGGCTTTAGGGCTCGATGCAAATGTTGGAGTTAAAACTAGAGTGAAGAAAAAAACTGGCTTCGCGAGTTAAACAAAACTGGGTAACGAGAGAGTCAAATCTTCCTTACCCAGAAAAGCTAACGAGCGAAGACCAACAAAATACACGTTCACCTTAAACCTTCTTCGCATAGAAAATATTCCCTAAAAACACACGATAAAAATGTTACCTAGCGCCACAGCCAATCACAGCACTCCATAGCAGAAAGTTCAGTCAGAAAATCCAAAACCAATGTCAACAGTTCTGAACAGCATTCTCTGTACTTCCCTACCCAGCCAGAAGGGAACACAGAGAAGGCTTTCAGCACCATGGATAGCTTTGAATGCCATAGGGATGTGCACTGCTCACCCCTGTGGCAGTCAAAGGGTTACAATCAATAAAACTAGTACACCAAGCGCTACACAATGCCCCCTTCCACATCCTCCCCTTAGTATGTCACATCTATTGCATATATGTGACATACTAACCCCATCCACATCCACCTCACGGACTTCCATGTAGTGAGAAAATGTGTCTTTTATTCCACAATTAACCCTTTGAGTACCAGAGAGGTAGGAAAGCATTGCTTAGCATGTTTCCTAGCCCTCTGGTACCCAAAGGTTAATATGCAAGGTACATACCTTGCCTGTATATATGTGTGTGTGTGTGTGTGTTGTTAATACATATTTTTTATTAAAATGCCATTAATAAATGTATTTCGACTTACAGTCATTCATTCATAATGCCCTACCTCCTGTGTCCCATTTCTGTAATTAATTTTGCTCCACTCTCCTTTAAAAAGAGAGTGGAGCAAAAACACTACTAAAAAAAGGGACACAATAAGTAGTACATTATTAACCTTTTGAGTGCCAGAGTGGTATGTAACGCATTGCAAAGCTGTGCGCTGCATTCCACTCTGGCACTCAAAGGGTTACTAAATGAGTGACAAACTGTATTGCTGAAGCAACCTGGCACTGACAGCAGCGCTCCCTTCAGCAAATATTGTGCTAATGCTTTATTTGTGGGCATTGGCTTATGACAGTTAAAGTACAGAGACATTGGAGGAAGCGGGTGGAGGGGAGAGAGACATCGGAGGAAGCGGGTGGCAAGCTTATATTTGCTGCCCGCTTCCACCGATACCTCTCTCCCCGTCTCACGCGTTGGCATTGTGCCCTGCCTGTTGCACGTTGAACAATTCGTCCCTTCTCAGAATGCGCATTGTGAGAAGGGACGAATTGTACAACGCATTGTGAGAAGGGACGAATTGTACAACGTGGGATGCCAGGCAGGGCACAATACCAATGTGTGAGGAGGGGAGAGAGGTATCGGAGGAAGCGGGCAGCAAATATAAGCTGCCACCCGCTTCCTCCGATGTCTCTCTCCCCTCCTCCCGCTTCCTCCAATGCCTCTCTTGTCCCCAGCCTTTTCTTATGCTGCAGACTTCACAGCCACCTGCAGCAATGGCACTTTTATGAATGAAGATGAGGGAAGCGCTGCAGTCAGAGTGCAGCCTGCTCCCTCAATTGTATTTTAACCCTTTGAGTGCCAGACTGGTATGCAACGCATTGCTTTGCAATGCGTTGCATACCACTCTGGCACTCAAAGGGTTAACTTAGATCACATCCATTTATAATGTTCTACCTCCTGTGTCCCATTGCTATTAGTACTTTTGTTCCACTCTCCGTTTGAAGGAGAGTGGAGGAAAAGTACTAATAGCAATGTGACACAGGAGATAGGGCATTAAAAATGAATGAGATCTAATTTAAACTATGTTTAATAATAGTCTTTTAATAAAAAGAGAGAAAAATGTTGCAATTTAACTCGCGTTAGCCCTAACTACAACATTTGAATGGCTTTTGGCGTCGCTTGTACATTATCCTGTATGGGTGAGATCTTGCTGTTCTGGCGACGGGCGAAGTGTGTTTCAGAACTGGTGTCGCTTGTTACTAGTGGAACATTTGCATTGCTCAGTTGACGTTAAAACCAGCGTTGCCAGTTTTTTCTGCCGACGCCAACATTTGAATCGAGCCCTTAATCAATCCGCTTTAGTCTTGTCCGAAGCAACTCTGATTGATGCACCAACAAATTCAAACACACAGCCAATCCCAAGGCCCCAAAGTATTCAAAAACTTAAAATACACACATATATATATACCCAAAAATAACCGTCACACACTCTCTGTTATCGAGTCTTTGAGAGCTACATATCAGGACCCAGGAGCGGAGGATAGTGATCAGAGAGAGGGAGACAGGAGCGTTAATTGTAGGTAGAAGGAGTTTTGGAGTTTGGAGAGCATTGCACATAATTCGACACATATCACACCTTTGCACATATTACCTACACCCATACAAACACAAACACATACACATACATACACATAGTCAATTCTTTTTATAATGCCTTACACATATTAAATTTTATTTTTACAGTGTGAATCTGTGAGTGAAAGTGTGTGACAGAAAGTGAGTGGATCAAGTGTGTCTGTGAGGGCCTGTGGAAGTGCCTTGGTGTGAGTTGGTGTATGATGGCCAGGAGACGAGGACAGGAGAGAGGGATTGGGAGAGTAGTGGAGGAGGAGGAAGGTCAGGAGGGCATCCCTGAGCAGAGCAGGGGTGGAAGAGGGAGATCCGCAGGGCGGAGGGGGACCCGGGCTGCAAGAGCAGGCACATGGAGGACAGGGACAGAACTTGCAGTGAGAAGAGGGGTAGTTGTTGGGGAGCACAGTCAGGGTCAGAGCAGGCAGGACACTCCGGCTCAGAATCCTCCCATGCCGGAGCTGACGAGGGCAGGATCAGGGATCAAAAATATACTGAGGAGGAGTAGACGGCTCTCTTGGGGGCTGTCCTGGAGAGACAGAGTGTTCTCCACCCGACCGCGAAGTTCCCTGGCCTGTCAGCAAGGAGGAAGGCAGCCTGGAACCAGTTCTGCAGATGGGTGAATGCGGTGGCTCCATGCAGGTGGGACGTGGAATCCATCAAAAAGTGATGGGGTGACTGCCGGAGGGTGGTGTCACGGGCACCCAGGAATGCTCAGAACTCAGTACGGCAATATAATGCAAAATATTTATTCGAATAAATCACAGCGATAAATAAGTGGTACAACAAACAAAAGGTTACTAGCTGGTGACACTGCTACCAGAAATAGTAGGCCTTTTGCTAGACCACAATGCGAGAGACTGGGCTGAAGCCCCTGTTAGTCTCAGCAGGATACAGGAACGCAAACTCCGTCGACTGGAACACTGGAACAGGCGACCACTGTGAACACTGGCTCGGCATTCTTGATCCGATGAACAGGAACACAAGGACTGGTGGACTGGAGAACTGACCCACGCCTGCAATCAGTCAAACCAGCAACACCACACCTTTGCAGCAACCCGGTGACCCATGCCTGCAGTCACCGCTAAGAGACCCTGCGACTCTGCCTGCAGTCACTATATCGGACCCCTGTGACTCACTCCTGCAGTCACATATAAAGACCCTGTGGCGCACGCCTGCAGTCACTACACCAGACCCTGTGACACAACAGTGGTCTGTCTTAAGCCAATAGCACAAACTGATCACAGTAAGGGATACTCGTCATCACTGGGTCATACACAGAAAGGGTTCTCTTACTTAGCCGGGTCATACACAGTGCGGGTTCTCATAAATAGCAAGGTCATACACAGAGTGGGTTTTCGTAGATAGCCAGGTCACACACAGAGCCCAAGTACTTCACCTAATAACAAAAACGCAAGGGTGGCTGAGTCAGGACTCAGTCTGCCTTTTAAACCCCTCCACAGGAAGTAGGAGGAGCAGCTCAGATGGAGGAAGTAGGAAGTAGGTAGGAGGAGACTACAGGAAACAAACAGATAAAACAGAGGCCTGCTGCATGCTAGAAGCCTCGCGTCTGTAGATGCTGCTGCAAACAAGGTAAGCTGTAAACTGTAACAGGTGGTCAAGAACAAGCTCACAGAGCTCGCCAAGCATGCCCGAGGCACTGGAGGTGGCCCACCTGTCCCTATCACCTTCTGCGAGTGGGAGGAGATGGTGCGGCTGAACATGTCGCCGACACTCATAGAGGGTGTCTCTGGAGGAGTGGACACTGGGGATGAGAGGAGCCTTCACACCACCTGTAAGTGCATCACCACATCACCCAATACAATCTGCAAACACAGTCACACCTCAACACATGCCCATCATTCAACCACACAACTGCACCAACACAGCACCCTGAGGGTTAAAAACAGGACACACACACAAGGACAAATGGCAAGGTTCAACCAGGCCCAAACCTGTCCAAGTCCCAGTTGAACCCTCTTGTTGCTGTGCTCATTACACACAATCCATACAAACCATGCTTCTTGAAATTGTCGTCTGTTAAACACCATCACTGTCCACACACAATGTCACCCATTTACCCACAGGGAAGTCAGCACATAACCCCTTGATTTCTAGAGTGATCATCAGTGCATCTCTCAACATTGCTTTGGCAACCATTCTGGTACTCAAAGGGTTAACCAGACAACAAACAAGTCAATAGGCCAACAATCACATGCTACACAGGGGACATTCACTAAGTGGTGACAAAGAGATGGTGGAGAGAAATTAACCCTTACACACCCTCACTTCACCAATACTAGTGTTAGTCTATGGAGAATATGCAATAACATGAATCACTGGAAATGGGGAAATGAGATCACTGGAGAAGTCTGCATCATGTTCACTCCATCAGGTTAACATCACCGCTTATTGAATCACAAAAAGGATGGATCAGGTCACACATCACAGTGTCACTGAGAATAACTGGTTGTATGTGCAACACACAGGCCTCAAACAATTCCCCAGAATTAAAGGTGGAAAAAGGAGGCCTTGGTGTTGTGGCTGCAATCATTTACTCTAACTTGAAATGACATATCTCACATCTCATTGCCACATGGATCCTCAGTGGTGCTGATGCCATGGATGGATGGTACACCAGCCACTGTTTGCAGGATACACATGGGAACCAAATATCAACCATTGTACCTTGGTCACCAACAGGCCATGAATGATGGATATCTCGGATTGAGTACAGTTGCCTCACTCAGAAGGATGGATGGGCTCATACTCAAAGAAAACAGGCCTCAATCAAAGATATCCCTCACTACCGGAGTGATTGTTGCCCTTCAAGATTCAACTGAAACACACAACATGGACAGGATCCTGTCCAGTTAATCAATCTCTGATTGCCAGGATGGTATCCCATGCATCACAATGCAATGCATAGGATATCATTCTGACAACTAGAGACTCACCTGTCAAGTAATTAAACATTGTGCATTGTACGGGATCAGCTAAGAAGATAGGATTGAATAACAGTTGAATCCCACTGCAGATCTGTTCAAAAAACATATGCACACAAAGAAAAATGGTCAGATATTTACCTTTCAAATGGCTCCAAATATGCCCCAACACGATGTGATCCCAGAGATCAGTTCACTGCATGTGATTGCCTTACTGGCCAGATATGTGCACCCAGTAGAAACTAACTTACATTGATACCATCCAAATACACATACCTAGTATATCCCACTCTACGTAGATGGGATATACGAGGTATGTTCATATCCATGATATCAATCCAATGTATTTTTTGATGAAGGCACATATATAGCCAGTGCAATCACACGTACTGAACTGATCTCTGGCTTCATATCTTGAAAGGATATATTTGTATCCATATGAAAGGTACATATCCACACACATATCTGACCATTTCTCCTTGTGTGTAACTGTAATGGGATAGCAATGGTTAATTTCACTATGATGTAATATTGTAGGCATCATAAAAAGATGTGGATCGATGTTAGTCCTATCCCTCCAACCCTCATGGTTAGACAGATATTGCTCTAATTGACAGCTGGAGATATCAGTCATTAGACCACACGGAGGCTCTTCAGTATAGCCTAAATTGCCCCATTCAGAGATTAATACATCTTTGAGATGGTCAACAAAGTGTACCTGGTTTACAAGCACACTCTGTGCACCATTCCAATGAAGTTTACATCTCTGAATGGGGAAATTTAGGCTCTGCTGAAGAGCCTCCGTTTGGTCTAATGACTGATATCTCCAGCTGTCAATTAGAGCAATATCTGTCTAACCATGAGGGTTGGAGGGATAGGACTAACATCGATCCACATCTTTTTATGATGCCTACAAAATTACATCATGGTGAAGTTAACCGTTGCTATCCCATTACAGTTACACACAAGGAGAAATGGTCAGATATGTGTGTGGATATGTACCTTTCATATGGATACAAATATATCCTTTCAAATATATATTGCAGGGTCATCCCCAGAGGAAAACAAGGGTATTCCCACTGCTGACAGGTGTTTCATTCAAAAAGTAGCAAAGCTCAAAGTTGAATATTCCAGGGGCAATATCACAGTGGCCTGCAACTGTACAATGGCGATGTTGCTAGGCCATCCTATGGACAGCTTTCGTCCAGGGGCCATAAATCCCCATAGGATAATGTAGCAACAGTGCCAATGTACAACTTCAGGCCACTGGGATATTGCACCAAAGCAATTCAACTCTGAGCTGTGATACTTTTAGAAAAAAACACCCTTCAGCAGTGGGAGTACCTTGTTTCACTCAGGGGGATAAACCCTACAATATATATTTCCCTTTCCGCATTTCATGTATTAGTATCCCTTTAATCCCATCATGGCTACGTTTACTAATCACACAGTCTCAATTCTCCACACAGCTTATGGGCCTCCATCACAGCAGGAGCCCGTGGAGGAGCCAACCACACCACCCAGTGAGGAGTATACGGAGGAGGGGACCAGCCCGTGGGAACTGTACACAACGTACACACCTCCTCCCCAACTGGCTGCCCCTCAACTGGCTGCCCCTCAACTGGCTGCCCCTCAACTGGCTGCACCACCACAGGTTGCTCCACAACTCTACAGCGGCTGGATGCAGGGGGGAGAGATGGATGCATCCCACCACCTCCAGGAGCTATTACTCTCCAATAACAGCACCACCACTATCACCAGGGAAGCAATGGCTGCCCGGGAATGTGGCCACCAGCCAATATGGGCCATATTGCTCCCAAATGGATATACCCTCCTGGATGGCTCCCTAGCATGGCCCCAGGTATGATTCCAGGTGGGTGACAAGCACCTACCAGTGGCCAGGGTATGACCCTTGGCCACTTTACTACTAACACCTGGGCCTGATTCGGGAGCACCAGCGCCCTCTGCCGAGGGGCTTGTTCACTCCACCACCTCAACCAGCACAGGCTTCAGTTGGCAGCAGTGGGTCCCTTGATGAGGTGGGCACCCACACACCATCTGTGGAAGCCACTCCACCAACTGAAACAGCAGTAGCAGCCACAGCACACCCAGCACCAGCAAGGAGACAGCAGAGGCTGGGGAGATAGAGTCTGAGGAGACAGCTGAAGCTGGGGAGATAGAGGCTGAGGAGACAGCTAAAGCTGGGGAGAAGGCAGCTGAGGAGACAGCTGAAGCTGGGGAGAAGGAGGCTGAGGAGAAAACTGAGATTGATGAGACAGCACCTGAGTCACCGGGCACTCCCATCTCCAGCAGTCAACGCCCACCGAGTCTGGAGGCGGAGTGCATGGCCCTTCAAAGATGACTACTCCGGTCAGGCCACTCCACCAACGATAACATCACGAGGAGCCGGAGGGAATCCAGGAGAAACACCAACAGGTTGGAGACCAGAATCCAAGCCCTGGAGTCAGAGGTGGCCAGTCTGATCATACAACTCCACCAGCTCCACACAGGGATGATGGACATGTTCGCACAGGTGCTGGTGGAGTTGCGAGAGAATAACCGCAGGGAGAACCTGAGGATGGAGAGGGAGAACCTGCGTTCCACACAGGGGTCCACTGCAACCACCACCCCCTCCAATGTTAGCCCTGAAGCCACACCTAGGGGGCAGAGGGTGACCTGGCAATCAGCCAGTGCATCCACCTCTGGCACCCAGTCTAAGACCCCCCCAAAAAAAGAGGAAATGAAAGGCCCAACCTGTTATCTGCCCCCTCAATAAAGGAACATTGTGCTTTTCAATCCTGCCTGATCTGCTGTGCATTCAGTTATAAACTGGGTGGCAGGGTTGTCTCCAATGCATTGCCAAACAATGCAGTGAACACAACTTCTGCCTGGGTAAAATGTTTGTGGGATGTTACAACATGGGTTCACACACGCACACAACGTTATCTAGATTCACCTGGCAACTCATCCCTGTAGTCATATGACACGACAGTGTTACATGGCCATGATGTGCGTTAGATTTGATCAGAACATACCCCTTATCACAACAACTGGTGCAACACTGAACATTCGTTGTGTTTGAGGGGAAAACCAAACTAACAGCTATGTGACTTAGCAGGGAAATAACAAGCAGGACAGATGGAACATGCATCAATATGGTCTTTGAATCAAAATCCTATTGTGCAGCTGACTTATTGGGGAACACAATGTACACCCTAGGATCTCAATGTATGTGCTACACATTGTGATCCTAGGGTGACCATTGTGTTCTCAAGTAAGTCAGTTGCACAATAGGAGTTTGAATCACAGCATAACTTACTGGATAACCCAATGATCTTCCTAAGATTTCAATGTGTAGCACACACATTGAAACCTTAGGCTCAGCATTGGGTTATGTATTAAGTTGTGTTGTTGTTTAAGTAAGGTTGTAACACACTTCACCGGTGATAACCGTTGTCCACTTGGTCTGATTGTATTGCATGAGTACATCACAATGTTCACTCATGGTCAAACAACCAGTGGACTCCTTTGATGTAGGTCATGCCTTCCTATGTATGAGGTATACTCTAGCCTTGAGTATAGTTCATAATTGAGGGATGTCAAATCCAACATTTATTCATACAGACACCTACTGAATAGTGATGGTTCTCCTTTATTGTGTCTCAAACTACATTAAAACATGCATGTCTTTCTGGGTATATAGCCTATATAAACACTTATATGAGCACACAAACGGAACTAAATATGAATACTTTGGAAACACTAGTGAACTGCTCGTGTGTTGTCCACATGGTTTGGCATCTGTGGATGAGCATTCTTACTGTACAGGTCTGATACCTGGATGTTAGTACACACATGAATTCGTGTCCATATGTGAATGTTCCAGTAGAGGTTGCTGTGAACATCAGGTCAAACATTGCACCACCAACACAATCACTTGAAACTGCAAGGGGTGAGCTTCATGCAAGTGTTGTCCAGACTTCAGTCCAGTTACATGGAAACTCGACTGTTCTAGGAAGGATCGTGCTATGGATGCCTGTGGGACAGGAGGACAGGATTTGGAACAGCACCCTCGAACTGATCGTCATGCAACAGCTACAACATCATGATCTCCTTAATATTTTTCTTTATAGGGGGGTACACAAACCATTGCTTTGTAATGTGTTGTGTACTGGTTTGTAAACCATTATGGGGGGAACTAAGTGGATGTTAACCATCCTTAAGGATATACGCCCCTGACATGAATACACACATCAACAGATATGTCCTAATAGCTTCATTACACAAGTGTACTTTGTTGATGTGTGTATTTCTGTCTGGGACACATATCACTGCACACACACACACAGGTCAGCATAGTGTCCCTGGAGATGTGATCCACATTTTGTGACCTCTATGTTGAGTAAAACTCTGCCACTGTAGATCCATCCCTCTGCTGCTTTTTTCAGCTGTAGTAAACTACTGGTCCCATGTCCCCCTCGAATGTCCCCTTAACACCTGATATGACAGAATGCTATCTGATGCATTGCCTTGGATGGGACTCCCTCGCTACAGGGGTACCATGGTTACTATGGGTCTGATCTTAGAAAAACACTTTAGTTGGTGCCTAGGGATCAGTGGGATATGCAGAACATGGTTAAAGTGTTGTACCTTGGTTTCCAGGGTGGTATGCATGATATCCTTGAGGTAGCAGGATGAACATGGAGGACAGTGTTTCAGCTGTCATCGGAATCGCTAGCCCCGATATGACTGGTCCATGGAATGGTTGATGTTGGTTGGCTATACTGCATCCAGTGTTAGGGCTGTGTCACTGATCTTGTGGGGTGAAACAGAGCATGTGTGTTGTGGTGGGTGTGTATGCATGAATTGTGTGCATACATGTATTATACTCACAACTGAAGTGATCCCTGGTCAATCTGTCTCTTGTCTCCATTCCTGTTAGGGTTTTCTCACCCTGGACAATGTCCACAGGGTCACCAGGTCTGGGTGGGGGCTGGACAACGTTGATGAGTCTGGTGTCCACCGTGATATTATGGAGGATGGCACATACCATGACGATGTCGCAGACCTTGCCTGGTGCATACTTCAATGCTCACCCCGAGTGGTCCAGACATTGCAATCGGGACTTGAGGAGGCTGAAGGTCCGCTCAATATCTTTGGAAGTTCTGCCATGAGCCTGGTTATATCGTTCCTGGGCATCGGTCTGGGGATTGGCGACCGGGGGTGAGGAGCCATGGTTTGCAGCCATAGCCAGCATCACCTGTGGAAAGTGAGTGACATGGTGAGACAAGGAGCACATGTTGTGTGAATGCTGTTTCATGAGGTGAATGTACTAGCACGTGTGTATGTGGTGTGATTTAGTATTGTTAACTCACCCAGAAGCCATCCGCCTGTATAGGTCACATTTTTGAAGTCTCCAAATAGCAAGGGTACCTTGATAGAGAGTCTGGCTGTCTACACATAATTTGAACCTAGAAGTATCTTGTCGAAAACTGGTTCCCTGATTCGTGGGTCCTTTCCGTGTCTTGCATAAGGCCTATCCTGTTACCTATGCCCTGGAACTGCCTACCAATATGCGCATCCATAACGTCTTCCATGTTTCCTTTCTGAAATCATTGGTCTGCAATCAGTATACCTCAGTTCCTGTCCTTCCTGCTCCCATGAGAGTTGCAGATCACGAGGATTAAGAAGTTCAAAATGTCTTGGACTCTCGTAGGGTCCGAGGGCACTTGCAATATTTGGTTCACTGGAAGGGATATGGACCTGAGAAGCGTTCCTGAATCTCATCTGCAGACATGCATGCTCCCGCTTTCATTTGGAGATTTCACTCTAAACCTCAACCACTTCCATGGGGTAGAGGTCCTTGAGGGGGAAGTACTATAAGCTCCACGCTTACCTCCTGTTCAGAGGGAACCGGCTGCTCCGATGCTCAGGGAAGGCCGGTTCTCTCTGCTGGCTGCCTCACGGGATTGACGTCATGCTAATACTGGTGCGCCCTGGGCGCAAGTCACTGGGGAATCCTACAGTGATGTCACGTCCTAGCTCTTTAAAGGACAGACTCATCTGGTGCACCACCTCCTGGGGGTGGGAGAATCCATACATAAACTGCCTGGTCACCACATCAGTAGCCCTTTCGTGGTGTTCCAGTGAGTTGTAGTTTTTTTGAGCTCCGTGTATGATTCTTGGCTTGTCTTCCTAGTTTTCCCGGTGTCCAGTGTTGGGGCTTGTCTGACTAACTGCTTGGTTTTGTCCATCGGCTCTGGCTGACTACCCGCTCTGATACTGACCCCTGGCATGTCTGACTATCTGCTTGGTTGTGACCATCGGCTCTGGCTGATACTGACCTTTTATTTGTCTGACTAACCGTTTGGTTTTGACCTTTGGCTTTGGCTGACTTCCACTTGTTCTCTACCTTGGTTGCCTATATCCACTTATACTGACTGTAGGCCAAAGCCAGTCAATTTATTCATTGGCTGCCTTTATCGCTTGACTTTAGAGTCATTCGAAGAATCAACCCTGTGGCATGCGCTCTTGTGCTTCCGGCCACTATGCGAATCCACAATGTCTTCCATGTATCATTGCTTAAACCATTAATTTGCAACCATAATACCTCTACCACTGTTTGCCCAGCCCCCATTCGGGTGGGAGACCATGATGAGTACGAAGTTCAAACCATTTTGGATTCTTGGAGAGTTAGGGGGCAACTGCAGTATCTGAGCACTGGAGGGGCTACGACCCGGAGGAACGCTCATGGATTTCCTCTAAGGATGTGTATGTCCAGAACTTTCATTCTTTCTTCCCTAAGAAACCTTGCCCCTTTCCACGGGGGGGGGGGGGTGTCGTTGAGGGTAGGGTACTGTCACAGTGCGATATGCGGTGGCTGCTGGAACCGGCTGTATTCTTACCTTTGGCGGCAATGTCTGCGGCTGTTATTCCAGTGGCTCGGCCGCATCTTTGCCCCTGGCGGTTCAGCCGCCTTCTGTTTCTTTGTGGCTCCAGCCACTCGTGTCCTTGGTGGTTCAGCTGCTGCCGGGTGACATCATTTTTGCCGCACGTCCAGGACCATGGCTGTGCGCTCCATTTATAGGCAGACTGACGAGTTTGGTGCTACTCCCTTCCTTGTGGCAGGTCTTTAAAGACTGCCTGGACACAGTGCTCATTCGCCCTTTCGTTGGTGTCCAGTGCAGTTCAGTTGCTTAGCGTTCTCCGTTTATTACCTGGTTTTGTCTTACTACCCGTTCTGGTGCTGACGTGTGGCTCTTTCTGAGTTCGCGTTCCGTGTATGACCCTGGCTTAGTCCGATATCCAATCTTGTGCGGACATTTGGCTCTGGTAGAGTCTAGCCTTGCTGACTGCAGGCGTGAGTCAGTAGTCTCCATTTTTGCAATCCTTTAGGACAGAAGACTTTTCCAGTAATGACTGCAGGCGTTAGTCAGTCTCCTTCCGTATTATACTTGGAGAGACCGGTTGATTCTACATGAGGCATATCAGGCATATGAGACTATCAGTGACTTCAGCCTAGTCTCTGCAGACTGGGAACCTAATGGTGGCTTCCTATTTCTGATAGAGGCTTGGCTTCTTTGACTACCCTCTGCTCCTTCCTCTGACTTGCTGTGATATTTTGCTGTTTATTACTGTTTCTAGTAAGGTTTATTACTATACTGTCTGACTCCTGTTCGGCTTCTCCACCGTGACAAGGTGAGCACGGAGTGATTTGTCAGCCAGGCCAAAGGTCATACACGGAGCGGGTAGTCAGAAGAGGCAAAGTCAGTGCAGAGCGTTGAATAGCTAGGCAAAAGGTTCAGGCACAAATCGGTAGTCAGATGGAGCCAGGGTCATACACAAATCAGATTCAGCAGCAGGAACGAATTGCAATGGAAGACTCAGAAAGCACTCAGGTACACCACGAAAGGGCACTGAGGCAATGATAGGATGCAGCATTTAAAACCTCTTTAGGAGGCGGAGTCCACATAGGTCAATCAAGGTGGAAACTATAAAATAGTGAGAGCTTAGAATGACGCACGAATAACCAAGAAGTAGTCATTCACCATGCTACCTCTAGGCAACCAAAGGAAAGTGAATAGGCCAGTAAGAACGCCACCATCACGGGCACCATGATAGCACCACCCCCGGGCAATATGGAGACAATGCCAGGACAGCCCTTGTCTGTCTCCAGCACAGACCCCACCTTCACCCACAGACATCTCCACAAGTCCCACCTCAACTATGAAAATTCCATCCACACCACCTTGAATAGATTGTGCTAGTGCACCACCAGACCTCATGAAAATAGCCAAAAAGAAATCACAGAATAAAGGGGGATGGGGAGAAGATAAGGAGAAAAGAAACAAAAAAGGAGGGAGAACAAAAAGCCCAAAAGGAAAAAAAGAAAAAAGCAATAGACATGGACAAGAGGTACTCAGCCAAGCCGGGAGATCAGCAATGTTAGGAACAATGCCAGGAGCCAGGAACCAGAAGGGACATCAGAGGAAGCCAGGTCATGCACAGGAAATCAGAAACACAGTGGCACACTCTTGCAGCCAGAAGCAAACACAAGTGCAAACTAGGAAGTGAGTCAAGCTGCTTTAAATACCCTGGGAGGGTTGGCTGATAGCAGTCAGGTGAGAAATCACAGAGAGGTCAGCTGATTTAGCCAGACTCAGAACAGGGAAGGCGGTAGCAATAGATACAGAGCACCGAATTAGCTCAGACAGCAGAATTGAGCAGCAGAGAAAGAGCAGCTCAGCCAAACCTTGAGAAAGACAATAGAAGAACAAAAGAAACTGCAAGAAATAGCCTAAAAGAAAGTTGAACAGAGAAATGCAGCAGAGAAAAGGAAAAAAAAAACACTGACAGCCAGCGAAGAGCAGGCCAAAGTAAGCAGGCAAAGAAAGAACCAAAGAAAACTCCATGCAGCGGACAAAAGGGGAGAGGAGAATATACACTAGGAGGGAAGAGCAAGAGGATGAGCTCCAGGAGAGAACAGGGAGGAACACCTGACGAAACAGAAAAGCCACACAGAAAAGGAGACAGGACAGAAATGTGGTGAGAAGAAAGCCTAGAAGCCAAGGCTATGAAACACTGACTGGGAAATATGTAGGAGGCCTGGCATGTTCATCTGACGAGGGATAACCACCAGGGTGGTGGAGAGCACTTCAGAGGGTGTCCCAGTACGCCAGGAACCCACGGGCCCCTCACCAGACCAAGGGGACTAGAGAGAATAACATCAAAGGCAACTTGCAGATGGCATAGACATCAGAGAGAGAACAAAGTGGGCAGTGAGGATGGGTGTAACAGATATTCTGACTCTCAGACCAGAGGTAAAAAATAAAACACAGTTTTATTGAGAATAGTTTAGGAACTCAATCCCCTAAGGGCAGCAATAGGTAATTACACATAACTGGAGGCAATATGGTAATATAGCAGACACAGTATTGATAGAGAGCAATGTATACAAGCAATAGGAATGAGTAAGGCTAGGGTTACGTACAATGCAAATGATCAGTCTCTGTTGTGGTGTGTAAGACAACGCCCAGTAGTCCTCAAGGACTAGTAATTAAGCAAGACCAACACTGGTGCTAGAGCTGGATAATACCAGAGCCAAGTGCACTCTGCGTGCGTAACCGAATAGGAACACTTCCTGAGCTGAATGGGACTGGAGCCACTGTACTCTGCAGTACCGAAAGTGTTAATGACACTGCGTGAACGAAATGGAAACTGAGCCAGTAGCACCCCTCGGTGCGCCAACGGATAACCACACTGCCAGAGCCGAAAGGGACCAGAGCCAGTAGCACCCCATGGTGCGTCAACGGATACTCCAATACTGCCAGAGCCGAGTAACACCAGAGCCAGTAGCACCCCTCGGTGCGCTATTAAGCGTATGTTACAAGAGCTACAGTAGATGTTAACGGAAACCCACTGCTCTGCAAATGTAGCGGATGGCTCGGTAACTGAGGCAACAAGCTCTGCAAGGGTTAACGGACAGGCTCGGCAACGGAGGCAACAAGTTCAGCACGTGTAACGGATGGCCCAGAAACGGAGGCAACAAGTACAGCAAGTGTCAGTGGACAGGCTCTGTAATGGAGGCAACAAGGTCAGCTAGTGTTAACGGATGCCCAATATCTGGGAGTACAAGCACAGCGAGTGTAAACGGACAGGCTCGGTAACAGAGGCAACAAGCTCAGCAAGTGGAAGGTCAGCTTAGGATGCACAAGTCTGACAGTTCACAATGTCGCCAAGCGACAAAGATGAAGCCACACTGGAACCGGAACTCAGGAAGCAGGATACCAAGCAGGCAAGTCAGCAGCCCGGGTCATACACGGAGCAGGAGCGTCAGAAAAGCCGGGTCGATCATGGAGCAGGAGCGTCAGCCAGGCCAGGTCATACACGGAGCAGGAACGTTAGACAAGCTGGATCAATCGCGGAGCAGGAACCAGAAGAATAGTCAGACAAGCCGATTCGGTACATAGGAACGCAGGAACACAGCAACGGCAGCACTGGTACTGGAACAACACGAAAGGGCACCTGACAGGTGCCAGAGGCCCATTATAAGTAGGCCATACTGGGCGGGCATAACAAGTAGGGCCAATAGGAACACACCACCACAGAGAGTGACAGGTAATCACGGGAACCGTGATAATGGGGCTCACCAAAAAGACAGCAAGACTGAAGAAATGAGAGAGGGGGAAAAGATGAGGGACTAAGAGGAGAGGCAGAGGGAAAAGCTGAGAATGAATGAGAAGAGAGATGACAACTGAGGGAAAGGAGACCGTAAGACAGAAAGAAAGGAAGGAGAATAGGAGGCCCTAGAGAAAAAGAGACAGCAGATAAATAAATGAAGTAGACAAACCGCAAAAGGCGAGTCCATACCGATCCCATAACATACTGCAGACAAAGTATTGCAGGAGAATGGAAGAAAGAACACGCACACAGGTAATAAGAAAAGCCAGAAGGAAGGAGCAACCATGCTTCTCCTTGTCCTCTCTTCCGCCAACTGTGGCTCCTCTTTCTGTCACCAATTTAATATGCCTTTACCCTCTCCACTTCCTGGCATGACCAATCGTCCCACTGACATGCTTCCCTTCCCTGTACACTGCGTTACAATTCAGGGAAGGTCTATTGAATGTCAGGATGGGCCAGTTCATTGCTGTAGACACCAGGGGAGGAGGGAGATCCCTCTCAGATTAAAGGGGTAATTATTATACACTTCCTGCATTAGTCCATTTTAGACAGATTGTTGTGGGAAGAATGTCGTCACCGCAGCCATCTCAGTTATGCAGTTTCTGTGCCAAGTGCATTGCTTAGGCAGGACTATCCTAAGTGCTCCGATAAATAGAAAACTTGGTAATCCATGGGCTGATCAGTTTGAGGCTTGTTCATTGTAATGCACCACTAGTCAGCCATTGAGAAAGAACAGTAATGTCATACTCCTCTCCTACTGGCTGGTTTCCGACACTGAGTGTGTTCCTGGCTGGCACCTAAAAGCAGCACGTGGTGGGAAGAGACAGACAATGGAGACTACTGAGCAGAGGTAACAGCTTGTAATTTGGTTCTGTATATAGGAACGTATCTAAGTTTTGTTTCCAATACTTTGGATACCTCTTCAGTATTAAAGTGGCTGCACAAGCCTCATTTCAATCAGTAGAAATGTTTGTGGTTTGCTGTGTAGGCACAAATCAAATTTTACATTGACTGAAATGGGGTGCCATCAGTAATCTTGGGGCCCAGTACAAACATAAAGCCATGGCCCTATACCTCATGCATTAGAACTGTAACCTGGAAGTATATATCTACAAACAGAGCCTGTAGATCTGCTCTACTTTGAAGCAGACATGTGCCCCAATTCAGAGGCGTAACTTGAAGCCACCGAGCCCTGGTGCAAAAATTGCCATGGGCCACCCCCGACCACATTGGCCACCTACACATTGTCCCCCAATCTCCAAATTTCCCCTTCATCTCCACATTGCCACCATCTCCACAATTCCCCCATATCTCCAAATTGTCCCTTCCACAATGCCCCCTTCAACTCCACGATGTCCCCTTCATCTCCACAGTGCCCCTTCCACAATGCCCCTTCATCTCCACATTACCTCTTCCACAATGCCCCCTTCATCTCCACAATGCCCCCAACTCCACATTGCCCCTACCTCCAGTCCCTGGTGGTCTAATAATGTAATCTCCCAGTGCTCTGTATTACTAGAACGGTGCGCCGGTGGCCGTAGTGGGAGTTGCTGCGGGCGAGGGGGTCGCAGGGGGTGGCCAGGCCTCTGGAGTTAGGGACCCGGTCGCAGATGCGACCCCTATTGTTATGCCACTGCCCCAATTCTCTGCTATGTTACCTACAGAATATACTTAACCCATTAAGGACACGTGGCCAGACATAAGAACCACAAACCTTCTTTTTTTTTCTTTCTACCAATTCAGGGAGCTGTATGCAGCTGTGCGGGAACCTCTTGAATACCAGGGCATACATGTACGTCATGGGTCCTTTAGGCATGTTCTACTCATAATGTACATGTACGTCTTTAGTCATTCAGGTGTTAAAAGGGTGCCCGCCAGGAAATCATACAGATTCTCCGTGGGTCAATCTAGTCATCTGTGAGCCCCAATTGCCACAGGACCCCCCTACATCATTGGAGTTTGCAGGAGCCCCGTGTCTTATCTGGGAGGCAGGCCCCTCTGAATGGCTTGTCCACATACACAGGTATTACCTGTAACCCCCCTAATGGCAGCCCTGAATGGGACTTTTAACCTCTCGAATACTAGAGATATTTGTAATACATTGCAAGGAAAGCATTGAAGGGCTACTCCACCGACTGCCAAAGGGGTGTCCAAAACAATACAAAGCAATTTACAACCCTCTTGCACTCAAAGGGTTAATTACTTGATAAATGTAATGCAGCTGATCTACCCAATAATGGCTAGATGTTCTTTGTGTGCACATCTGTCTTCTTAGATGTACATGATTCTTAGTGTGTATTATACACATTTATGGGGTGTATGGTCAAACTAACTGTACTATAGAGGAGAACTAAAAAAACTCCTGTTGATGTAAATGGGGATTTTACCCTCTTGAATTCTAGAGAGGTCTCCATTGTAATGCGTCACAATTCATTGGAGACCTCTTTAACATTTAAGCATACCTCCAAGTGTCCCTCTTTGAGACACAAATCCCTCTGGCCCCCTTTCCCACCCTGTGTCTGTGCAAATAAAATACCTTGGTCTTGCTCTAAACCGTTTATTCACTTACACAAAGAGGTGTCAATAGGTCATGAAATAACCTAAAAATTCAATTTAAATCTAGCAGTTAAATACCCCATTTATAACAATGGGAATGTCATTGTTTTCCCCATTGTGTGTTTGATTTACCCCAAGTTTCTCCACAGTGGGACTGATGTAATAAGTGGAACTGGAGCAATTCTGGAGTAAAAAAAAGATTACACCTTAGAGGACAAATGAACATTCCCAAGTGATTTCAATGGGCCTTTTAACCCCTTAAATGCTGGAGGTGTCTCCAATTTATTTGTTCACAATGTAGTGAAGACCTCTCTAGCATCTGTGAGTTAAATTCTACCTTTAAATGAATGGGAATGTTTATTTGTTCTCAGTAATGCAGTAGGTTTTCCTGAAAATTCAGGTTGCACACTGATGTCTAGTGATGTCAGTGAAGGACCATGTGATGTCAAATGACTATACTCTTTCTCTCCTGTCTCAGCAGTGTCCCTGACTGGCAGAAAGAAAATCTAGTCATCCTAAATAGGCTTCTCTACTGTTTCTTGGGGTTAATGGTGGGATCTACTGTATCTGTCATTAATTGAGTTATAACGGTAGCCCAGGTAGCCGGGAAGCCCTGGGCCGTCGTCACCAGATTCTCTGCTCTCAAAGGCGGCTAGGCTCCATCGAACACCCCGGTTGAAGCGAATCTCTTTGTGGTCCTCTCGAACCCGTCGAATGTAGGGACAGGCTCGGACGCCAAATTCCCGCCGAGTACCGGAGACCGGAAATGCAGGAGGACCGAGGATCGAAGTTCAAGACGGGGCTTCGCAGGAATGTGAATAGCTCTGAAATTAACCCTTTAACGTAAAAGACAAAGGACTTGGGGGCTGGGAGTACACACCCCGGGCTAGGCCAGGGGTTGAGGCACGTACACACTGGGTGTAGTCTGTGGCTCCAGCCCTGGACAATCAGTGAGTGCAGTGAGTCGTACGTCGACCAATGCGGTGTCGACTCACTGCCTCCGGTTCCCGCGCTCGAGATAGCATCAATGTTCCCGAACCCCGCACCGGGAACCACCGGGTGTACTCGATGTTCATGTCCCCCTCGCATATATAACATACGAAAATATTCGACATCCATGTAACATGCGACATTCGACAGTCCATAGCCCTACATCCTGTAACAAGGGGAAATGAATGACCAGTCCCTATAGGAGTTCTCAGTAACGGCCTATGGCCCGTTACATGAGTGATATAATAAATCTGGAGTGAATCCATCTGACTCTAAAGGGGCATTTATAATATCTCTGGGGTTAATGACGAGATCTAATTTTCTTATAATAGGGGGATCTAATGTTTTGGGATTTAGATTTGTTGATCTAATGTATATGCCATTAATGGGGGACCTCATTTGTCTGGGTTTAATGGGACAAGGGTGTATGTATATTTTCTGTGTAACATTACTTAGGGTATTCTAATTAAAATGGCTGCCACCATTATCTCAGAGAAGCAGGAGAATTCACATTTTCAAGAGACCAGCCGAGTGCTATACAATCGTATTACACCATTAAAGATGTTTGTTTTCACATAAGAAATTGCTGGTCTCAGGGTGGTGGTGCTGAGGACTCTGATGAGTCAAGGTAGGGCTGTAGACTGTATGGCAAATGCTGAGAGTCTGACGGGTGAAGAAAAGGGTGAAAGCTGTCATGGCTGCTGTATTGGTAAGAGGCCAGAACTAAAGTGCAGATTCTAGGAGTAATGCGTACGTGTTGTGCACCAAGGCCAGGGATGAATAGAGGGGTCAAAAAATTGGTGATCTGTCAGCTAGAGAGAGTGGGTATATTTTTCATAACTCTTAATGTAAGTGTGTGTAGAAAGAGAAAGCTATGTGGATGTGTGTCCATCATTAAGGCTGGTAAATTTGATAAATGTCTCTCGTGTAATAGTTTCATGACTATCCCTTCCCACCATCCTGTGCATTGGGATATCAGAGGATATGCGTGAACAGTTGTTCTTCAATTTCCTTTATTCTGGTGCTTTTGCGGAAGCACTGATCTTTATAATATGCTCCAATCAATCTATTAATGCTGAGCTCCAACATATGATGCCCTCTGCGTACTCCCAGCATCAATTGACAGGGGAATGCAGGGGAGCACACCATACAGTTCTGTGTCATAAGATCAGATCTGTGCTCCAGCAGTTTGCACTAGATTACCAGGGAAGGTAAGTAAGTCAGAAGGAGAATCACATTTTTTTAATTTTTTTATTTATTCTTGGGGGGGGGGGGGGTTTGATTCAAAATAGGGTTTTGAAAATCAAAAAGGGTGGTTTCAGTTTCAGATTTCATCTTCTGAATTTTCCTCTTTTGCCCCTGGGTTGGAAAGTGAGGTCTTTAGATTCTGTTGTTCTTGGGCACGATGCGATACTGGGACGGTCCTGGAAAAAAGAATAAACCATATATGTATACATATCTTGGATGTTCTATATAATGCATTATCACCTTAAAGGGCAATTGTCATGTAATATTTGCTGTAATTACAGGTCTGCTCCCCTGAAAACCAAGCTGCATATAACGCTGGGGCTACATTGTCAGGTCAGTGTTATACTGACTGCAGGGGAAGTCTGTAGTACGACAGGCTTGCGGCTCTGCAGCTGTGCCGAGATCTCATTAGTGAAAATGAATTATTTCACTGAAACGGTCATCTACATGTACTTGGTTTGCAAGCACATGGAGAAGACCGTTTTAGTGAAATAATTCTATGTCGTTAAGGCGATCACGGCTCTGCTGCAGATCTGCACGATTAAAGTCAGACCGGGGGAAGGGGAGAGATTAGGAACTTTGCCTTTGGTTATCTCTCAAACCTATGAACCTGGGGGCTATTACATTATTTTACAAATATGAACAATATGGAAGATAGTAATAATAAAGTATTACTATCCCTTTAATGGGGTTCAGAAAACAGTTCCCAAGAATCCCTCATTCATTCTTGGGGAAATCTGTTGTTAAGATCCACAATGTTCAACTTGCATAGATTCTCACTGCCAGTCCTGAGGGACATTTATTTGCCCCGTCTCCCCACATGGTTGACAGGAAACTTTGTGTGGTTCCATAGCACAGCCTTGAGCTTTTTACTATATCTCCCATTTGACTAGAGTTAGTAAAATGTGATTATTTTTTTAGGCAATAGTAGGCAACATGGGTTCATTCATGAGTTATAGTTAACATTTATAGGACCAGAGTGTTCAGCAACACATTGTGAAGCTATGTGTTGCATACCCCTATAGTCCTCAAAGGGTTAATATATAAAATAGAGTAAGAGTCCAGCTAAAGGAACATAAAAGACAGAAAGAACGTGGTGGAAGATCAGATTTATGACACTAGAAAAGAGTTGATATGAACTCACCCGTCCAGTATCTTCCCACGGTTGTTTTCTTCTCCAGGTGGAACTATTCGTTCTTTCCTCTTGCTGCCCACGAGTATCACCTCCCTGGGCAGTTCCATGCCATGCTATTTCCATTCTTTTTCTGTTGTTTCCCTTCTTTTTTGGTTGGTGTTTACTTCTTTTATCTGTGTGAAACGAGGAACGGGTTTTATTAAATAGAGGAAATCACCAGACTTTCCCTTTACCAGTGGCGATGGTTTTTGAACCAGCTATGGCTGTCCCTTTACATGTGGTTGTTGTTGGACTACAACTCCCATCTTCCTCATCCAAACCAAGAAAGCAATAGTCCATTGACAACCACATGTTGCTAGTGCTTCACACTGTTTGAAAGATATTTGTAACTGTTTTAGCACTTTCTGTCCTTTGGACTCACCAGTGTGTCTGTAATTCTTCCCTTTCTGGCTCTGGAGCACTTCAGAAGCAGTTCCTCTGGGGG
Source organism: Rhinophrynus dorsalis (assembly GCA_037306005.1). Taxonomy (NCBI): domain Eukaryota; kingdom Metazoa; phylum Chordata; class Amphibia; order Anura; family Rhinophrynidae; genus Rhinophrynus; species Rhinophrynus dorsalis. Next base: position 652,014,926 of record CM074718.1, read on the forward strand.
ATGAGTGATTATTGGAATGGTCCTGGAAAAAGAAATAGAAAACATTATGTGAATATCAACTGACCCAGATAGACATGTCTTAGACGTCTTGTGGAAGGCATCATCACGCAAAAGGGCAAATTTCATATAATATTTCCAGGTCTACTTGCCTGAAAACTGAGTTTCAGATAAAGCTGGGGCAGCATTGTGAGCTCAGACAGACCAACAGGGAAGCCTACTGGGGTACAGTAAACAGTTCCCAAGAATCCCTCATTGATTCTCTGTGAAGTTTGTTGCTGTGAGCCACAAAGTTCAGCTTGCATCGAGCCCCACTGCCAGTCCAGTGGGTCAGTTTTTTGCCGCCTCTCCCTAAATGGTGACAGAAAACTTTCTGGGGTTCTGCAGCTCAGTCCTGGGGTTTTTACTAAGTATCCAATAGGAACAGACTTAGTAAAATGGGATCATATCCTTTTAGACAGTAGCAGGAAATAAGTGCTCATTACTGAGATTTGTTTAACACTTTGAGGACCAGAAGGGTTGGCCACACATTGTGAAGCAATGTGTTACATATAGTTCTGGTTCTCAAACAGTTAATCCTATATAATAATTTGCTAATGTATGTTTGTCAGAAGCCGTCATGCGCATTACAGACTGCCCGAGCCACGGCTGATAACAAAGCAGGACTACGGACTGAATTCGGAGCGCCTCGTTCCATTATCAGCCTCGGCGCGGACAGTCTCTACTATGCATGACTGCATCGCGGCTGTTGCTGCCTGACACTGTGGCCTGTGTACACAGGCTGATCAACTAGTATGTATGTATAATATATATATATATATATATATATATATATTTATAGATAGATAGATAGATAGACAGATAGATAGATAGATAGATAGACAGACAGACAGACAGACAGACAGATAGATAGACAGACAGACAGACAGACAGACAGAGAGACAGACAGACAGATAGATAGATAGATAGATAGATAGATAGATAGATAGATAGATAGATAGATAGATTTAGTAAGGAGCCAGATCAAGGAATGAAAAAGACTTAGTTGTGGAAAATCATATTTAGGACAATGGAAAAGGGGATATGAACGTACCTGTTCAGCATCATCATTGCCCCAAATTATGTCCATGTCATCCAGCCAATCATCAACATCCTCCAGGTCAATGACTTCCATTCTTCTCTTTGTAAATAGTAGTTGGTATCGGTTTTTTATTTGGCGATTTTTTTGTTTAATTCTTCTTACTATATGGAATAAAGAAGAGGCTTTTTTAAATAGAGAAAATCAACCAATTGTTTCCCTTTACTGGTGAATCTTGTTGTTGAACTACCCATGGCTGTCCCTTTACCTATAACTGTTGCTGGACTATAATTCCCATCATCCCCACACACGCTATGAGAGCCATAGTCCATTGATAGTTGGATGTGTCATGCTGCTAGTGCATTCCACTGTTGAGTGCCAGAGTGGTACCCAAAGCATTGCAAAGTAATGTATTGGGCACCTATCTGGCAGTAAATGTGTTAAAGACTTTTGTAACTGTTTGAGTGCCAGAGAAATGTGAAGGTCATTACAGAGCAATGTGTTGCACTCCTCCCTGATACATAAAAGTTACACTTTCTGTTATTTGGACTCACCAGTGTCCTTGCACTTCTTTTTCTTCTTTGGCTCTTTTACGGGATGCCAATAATCCATGACATCTGCCCATGACCATCCGTTGTTCAGAGCCTCCAGCTGCTCCTCCAGTACTTCATCATCGCTGTTGTTGCTGCTGATGTTGTATTTCTCCCATGGCCAAAGGTGTACTGGGAGGGCTTCAAATGTCATTTTTGTACTGGTAAGGTCCTAGAAAAAAGAAAAAGAAAACTATTTATAATGACCAGATAAACCAGGTAGACATGTCTTGGATGGTCACTGGAATGCATCAGCATCTTAAAGGGCAAGTATCATAATATTTACCTATTTGTAGGTCTGCTTGCCTGAAAACCGAGTTACAGATAAAGCAGGGGCTACATTGTGAGCTCAGGCAGATCAGCAGGGAATCTTAATGGGGTACAGAATACAGTTTGCAAGCATCCCTCATTAATTCTCAGTGAAGTTCAGCTGGCATCGAGCACCACTGCCAGTCCAGTGGATCAGTTTTCTGCCACCCCTCCCAAAATGGTGGCAGAAAACTTTCTGGGGCACCGTAGCATAGTTCTGGGCTTTTTACTTTATCTCCCATGGGAACAGATTTAGAATTATATGTGTCCCTTTCCTTTTAGGCAGTCTTAGGCAATATGGGCTTATTACTGAGATTTATTTAACACTTTGAAGAATAGAGGGGTTAGCAACACCTTGTGAAGCAAAATAATACATACTGCTCTGTCCCTCAAAGGGTTAAATTATTTATGTAGATTCAGTAATAGGCCAGATCAAAGAATGATAAAGACTCAGATGTGGAAGATAACATTTTAGGACAGTGGAAATGAGTGGATGTGAACTTACCCGTCCAGTATCATACACCTGAGTGCTGTCTATCTGCTCATCAGCTTTCTGGGCAGTTTTAGCCACTGATAGTAACATAGTAACATAGTAACGTAGTAACATAGTAAGATAGTAAATTAGGTTGAAAAAAGACACAAGTGTGGCGAGTAGGAGGTATCTTTCTTCTTTTTGTCGCTTGATGTACGTAGTTTGTTTATCTGTGTGGAACAAAGAGCAGACTTAATATTAATTAGAGTAAATCAGCCAGGTGTTTCTCTTTACTTGTAGTTCTTGTTGTTGTTGAGCTATCTGTGGCTGTCCCTTTACCGGTCGCTGTTGTTGGACTATAACTCCCAGTATCCTCACTCAAACAATGAAAGCCGTAGACGGTTGATAGTCAAAAGTTAGATGCTACTCATGCTTCCCACTGCTATAAAGACTATTGTAACTAACTGAGTGTCAGAGAGTTGCATAGGCTATTATAAATAATGTGTTGCACTCCTCTCTGGTACTCAGAAGTGAAACTTTCAGTCTTTTTGACTCATGACTACCGTGAAATCTCAGGTATAATACGCACATGTATATAATATGCAGGTATATATTATACCCAAGATTTTAGGCAAAAGCAAGAGTGCCTATGTATAATACGCACCCTTGTTTTCCCCTCTTAAGAAAAAAAATTAAGCCCGCCAGATCCCTTCTCTCCCTCTCCCGGCGCTATCTGCTGCTAAAATACCATTTACTTACTTCAAAATTCAAGTCCCTGTATTTTCCCCATTAGCAAGAAACATATAACCGATGTCAATATTCCCTGCGGGTGACATGCTTCCATTCGCTGCCTGCTTCCTTCCGGCTATGATATTGCCCTGTGAAGACCTGTAGGTAGGTCATGAAGGAAGCGGGCAGCGGATGGAAGCATGCTGCCCGCAAGGAATATTGACATCGGTTATATGTTACAATAACTGTATAAAGAAGAAAACGTACGGTCCAGAGACAAGTTTTATTTATACTCATTAGCTCTGTGCCTACTAAAAAGCAAAACATGTTCAAAAAGTCCTAAATCAAATTTAGCCCACTAAGGTATCGTTAATACTTCACTTTTATTTGTTTTCTTTAAAAATACATTGAACTTTTATATTCATTATGAATTGAATTTTTCATAAAACTACTCTGTGTAGTCACTAATTGGCTCACAAAGTGTTAAAAACAACAAACACCTTCAATTGGAATCTACTACTGTGTTTCCAATCGTATCAAAAGACTTCACAAACTCCCTCTATTGGGAACTGTTATTATATTTCTAATTGTGTCAAAAGATACTTTGTGCAATTTTGTTTTCCTTCCAAGCTATGAGATTTTCTCTATAGCTAATGTAGAATGTTGGTTACTGTCGCATCCTAAATAAAGGCAAGGGCTTAATAGTTCTCTAATATCTCATCTTACTAATATTGTTTGTAGGGATATTGATGCTTTCTCTATGGTGCCTATTATTTACAACTGCTTGTAACCGTCCAGAGTTCACAAATAATCGAACAACATTTCCTCATTGGGGTAAATTGTTGTTGTAATATAGGTAACTTATAACCCTTATAATATGCGCTTCTTCAATACCTATTAGGATCGGGTCTTTAAAATGCCTTTAGAGTGCGGATTTGAGATTTCAATGATCCCTTTAACCGCTAGCAGTTCAAACCGCCTCATGCAGGTTGCCCGTTCCTTGTATTGTTGTTCAGTTTGTAACAGTGCGTGCCAAATTAGTTAAGTTGTTAACTCTCTCTGACGGTTCCGTACTAGCAAAGGCTCCAATAATCAAGAATAGCACCATAATCTTTCCCTATTCTATCCCTCACAGCTGACTTGGACAGCACACACATTTCTATTACTACATGGCTCCTAAATCTTTCTTGTCAGATTTTAGTTACACATTCAGTATATTGTCTTTTATTAATTGATACATCAGAAGGCAGTTGGCGTATGTTGTCTGCTAATGGGAAAAATGTGGGGACTTGAAGTTTGAAGTAAGTAAATGGTGTTTTGGCAGCAGATAGCGCCTTGAGAGGGAGGGAATGGATCTGGCAGGCTTTTTTTTTTTTTTAAATAAAAAACTCTCTTGAATAATATGCACCCCCCACTTCACATAAGGTGAAGTGAGGTAAAATTGTGCGTATTATACCCGAAATGTTATGGTATATCTTTAATTCTTCCATTTATGTACTTTTAGGTAGCACCAGTATATTTTGTTGAGTGGGTGTATTGAGAAAACTGTGATTTATAATACACTTCTAAAAATAATGAATTATCACAGTTCATATAATATACTTCATAATATTATTTAGGAAAACATATGTAGAGATTGTGATTGAATGCATTATAAATCTCTCTTGGCATTAACCCTAACAGTTCTTTACAAATTAAATGTATCACTTTCCAGCAGGCATAGGCTGGCTGGAGATGATTGAACTAATAGTCCTCAAGAACTACAGGGACTCAGCTTACCCTCTTCTGTTTTAAGGACCAGAGGGGCGTTCAGATTAATGATTTGCAATGCATTTCACAACCCTCAGGTATTTAAAGGGTAAAAGAAAGATTGACATTAAATAAAATGATATTCTGTATGTCTTTAGGAACAGAGGACTATACTTACAGTCATCTGGGTATCCCAGAGATTTCTTTTTGGAACACTTGAACATGGTTATCTATATCAAAGTCAAAGCAATCTCATACAACTGAATCTCTTTCTGATCTGAGTCCCTTCTCTAGTAAAATAAGATAATAAATGACAGTTAAGATTCAACTGGGTCTGTGACTGGTGACACTACAGTACTGTGATGTCATCACATTCCGTTTCTGTCAGCAACTGCTGTGGTAACAGCACATCTCCTTGGATGCTGGACATATCTCCAGAACATTCAAGGAGTTGAAGTGTTATTTAGTAGCCAACATTTACTGAACTACACAGATATATAGCATGCCATTACTTCCAATATATAATGCCCTAGATTCAGTGGGGTTGATTTTTTCCTGTGGGTGCCATGCACAGAAAGTACTCTGCACATGTATAGCACTGCACAAAGCTTGTTAGAAGGAAACAATCTGAGTAAATCATGTAAGAGTGGATGTGAAAGAGAAATATGGACCATATGCACAAAGGAAAATAAAATCAATTCCTGGGCAAGCCAAGTAGACCATGGGGGCGAAATAAATATTCCCCTTTCATTTAATGATTAGCAATGTGTTGCTCTCTCAGACATTGAAATGGTTACGTGGAGCTTTTAACCCTTTCAATGCAGTGATGCATTTAGACTTCCTGCTGTTCTAGGCCCATTGAAGTGCTTGCACCCGCCACCCCCCCCAAACACACACACATTCACCCTTTACCTCATCCTCACTTTATTTGACTCCACTGGCAGGCCACAGACCTTCCCTTAAAGGCACAAAGGCATAAATATCAAACTTGATGGGAATGTTTTTGGAGGCCATATATGGGTTATTATTATGTATATCTAGGAAGTAAAATAAATAATATAATTGTAAAATATTTTGACCTCCACGTGTATAGATACATGTATATATACATCCACAAACAACTTCAGTGTAAATAATGTGTATCCTAAGTGTGAAAAGCAATGGAAAGGGAGAGAGGCCTTCCAGGTAACATAGAAGGAGGGGATTGGTAAAGGTTAGAGTGGAGGGGTATTAACCCCTTAAGGACCGGACGTTATGGGACATTTCCGTCCCATAACGTCCACATAGGGGCACTTGGACGCGCCGGTACACGTGACCTGTCACGTGTATCGGCGCGTCACTATGGGGCTTGAAACAGATCGCTCCAATCTTGGAGCGGTCTATTTCATGCCCCATTTTTACTTACAGCGCTCCCGGTAGAGTGCTGTAAGTAAAAAGTACGTGACGTACCAGGACCGTCAAGGGTCTTTCAAGCAAGTTTACCCTTGACGGTCCTGGTACGTCAAGGGTCCCTAAGGGGTTAAGGAGGCAGTAGGTCTAGTAACATAGTAACATAGTAGATAAGGCTGAAAAAAGACATGCGTCCATCAAGTCAAGCCCATGCCAATAACACTCCTGTTGATCCAGAGGAAGGCAACAAAAAAGCCCTCTGGAGCAATTTCCAGTGTAGGTGTGTGTGTGTGTGTGTCAAATAGTTCCCCGGCTCAATATCCTATTTGCTTTGAAGCCATCTGTCATAACTGTCAATATTGTTCTGTGCTAGATAGGCATCCATTGCTTTTTTGAATGCAGTTACATTATCTGCAAGCACAACATCCCGAGGCAAAGAATTCCATAGCCTTACCGCCCTTACTGTAAAGAATCCCTGCCTGTGTTTTAGTCGAAAGCGCCTTTCCTCAAGTCTTAATGGATGACCTCTTGTTCTTAGCTCAGCTCTTTGCATAAATAATTCATTGGATAGTTCTTTGTATTGACCTTAAATGTATTTGTAAATGGTAATCATATCACCCCTTAGACGTCTCTTTTCTAATGTAAATAAACCCAGTTTGGCTAGTCTCTCTTTGTAACTCAGATCCTCCAATCCCTTTATCAGTTTTGTTGCACGTCTCTGCACCTTTTCCAGTTCAGCAATGTCTTTTTTTAGAACAGGCGCCCAAAAATTGTACTCCATATTCTAGATGAGGCCTAACCAAGGATTTATACAGAGGTAGGATAATATTAGCATCCCTTGCTTCTACACCTCTTTTTATGCAGGCTAGTACTCTATTTGCTCTTGCAGCAGCTGAGTGACTCTGCACACTGCTGTGAAGTCTATTGTCTATCAGTACACCTAAATCTTTCTCTAATGAGGATTTCCCAAGTTGTTTCCCATTTAGAGTATATGCAGCAAGTTTGTTTCTACAACCCAAATGCATAACCTTACATTTATCTACATTAAATGACATCTGCCACTTTTCTGCCCATTCACTTAGTTTATCTAAATCCTTCTGTAGGGAAAAAACATCGAGCTCTGGATGTATTTCCTTACATAGCTTAGTGTCATCAGCAAAGATTGAGATGCTACTTTCAATTCCCACTTCTAGATCATTAATAAACAAATTAAAAAGCATTGGGCCCAGGACTGAACCCTGCGGCACCCCACTTATAACCCTAGACCAATTTGAAAAAGTTCCATTTACAACAACTCTCTGCCATCTATCATTTAACCAGTTCTCAATCCATGTACAGATAACACCACCCAAACCGAAGCCTTTTAATTTATGCAGTAACCTGTTGTGAGGCACTGTGTCAAAGGCTTTTGCAAAATCCAAGTATACTACATCAACAGCAATTCCCCTGTCCAAATTACTACTCACTCTTTCATAAAATGCAAGTAAATTAGTCTGACATGATCTGTTCTTCATGAAACCATGCTGATTCCTACTAATGATATTGTTTGTCTTCACATAGTTCTGAATACTGTCAGTTAATAACCCTTCTAGTATCTTACCCACTATGGAAGTCAAGCTCACAGGTCTATAATTTCCTGGTTTGGATCTTGCTCCCTTTTTAAACAATGGAACTACATCAGCTTTCCTCCAATCACAGGGCACTATGCCTAGGGATAGGTGTTTTGCTTTTATCTTTCTGTTTGCCAGATAATGTGTCATTCTAGAGCCCAGCCAGTGTGGCTTAGCCTAAGATGGTTCTAGTGATAGGCATCACTGCCCTGGCAGTCAGGTCCTGCCTTTAGTGAAGGCTATTGCCACGATTCCCTAAGGAGGCATGGCACGAGGTGGCAAGTCAGTCCCATACCTCCCAAGTGTCCCTCTTTATGAGGGACAGTCCCTCTTTGAGACCCAAATCCCTCTGCCCCTCTTTCTCACCCTGGTGTCCCTCTTTTTAGGGGGATGGACTGTGTGGTGTGTATTTAAGTGTATCATGTTTCTCCACAGCTATAAAACTCACATTAATGTTTGTTTAAAATTAAGTGATTGTGTAAGGTCTTTAGACACTTTGAGAAATACATAATTTGCTTTACCTCGCCAATATATCTGGATAGTTCATATTTTATGTTTATACTACTTGACTATTACAACCTATCAGACACTTTTAATACTAGTCAGGGCCACCATCAAGGAGGGTCAGGGGGATCTGTTGTCTAAGGCCAGGAAAGAAAAGGGAACCAAGGTCCAAGATGTTCATTCTCATGCTGGCTGAGGAGAGTAAATGCTGCTGTTCTGCCTTGCATATCATTTTCCCAGCTGGTGTACAACTAAAGAAGCTGGGGCAGGACTGACAGGCCACTGTGTTGATGAGGCCTCTTGCTTACATAAAACAGGTTGTATTTCAAATAGTGAATTCTCTCTGCAAATGTATAGAGAATAATTACAAACAATAAATCTGCGCACACCTCTCACAAAAACCATTTTTACTAAACACAGAGATTAATACGGAGAATAAAGTGAAAGATAAAGATCTTTAATTTCTATCAAAAACACTGTCTTTCAATTACAACAATAGACCCAAATTCACAATGCATCTATCACAGAAAAATCTGTCTATAAATCTCCAATATTAGTATGAGGATTACAACCAAATAAAGTCCAAACTATCAGAGATGGTGGAAATCCGTTTTGTTCTAAATGTTCTCCCAATAATATGGGCTAACTGTGCAGAGATCTCCAAAGCATCAAAAAGGAAAAACAGAATTTTGCAGTTCCTCAATTTATATAGATCTCAATACTCACTGTCCTCTTGTTCTTACAGCGAGTTCACAGTCCAATGCGATTGGTAACTTCTTACTTCTGTTTCTCTGATGGATAGGGCTTTAGGGCTCGATGCAAATGTTGGAGTTAAAACTAGAGTGAAGAAAAAAACTGGCTTCGCGAGTTAAACAAAACTGGGTAACGAGAGATTAAAATCTTCCTTACCCAGAAAGGCTAACGAGCGAAGACCAACAAAATACACGTTCACCTTAAACCTGCTTCGCATAGAAAATCTTCCCTAAAAACACTCAATAAAAATGTTACCTAGCACCACAGCCAATCACAGCACTCCATAGCAGAAAGTTCAGTCAGAAAATCCAAAACCAATGTCAACAGTTCTGAACAGCATTCTCTGTACTTCCCTACCCAGCCAGAAGGGAACACAGAGAAGGCTTCCAGCACCATGGATAGCTTTGAATGCCATAGGGATGTGCACTGCTCACCCCTGTGGCAGTCAAAGGGTTACAATCAATAAAACTAGTACACCAAGCACTACACAATGCCCCATTCCACATCCTCCCCTTAGTATGTCACATCTATTGCATATATGTGACATACTAACCCCATCCACATCCTCCTCACGGACTTCCATGTAGTGGGCAAATGTGTCTTTTATTCCACAATTAACCCTTTGAATACCAGAGAGGTAGGAAAGCATTGCTTAGCATGTTTCCTAGCCCTCTGGTACCCAAAGGGTTAATAGGCAAGGTACATACCTTGCCTGTATATATGTGTGTGTGTTGTTAATACATATTTTTTATTAAAATGCCATTAATAAATGTATTTTGACTTTGAGTCATTTCATTCATAATACCCTACCTCCTGTGTCCCATTGCTATAATTCATTTTGCTCTACTCTCCTTCAAACAGAGAGTGGAGCAAAAACACTACTAACAAAGGGACAGAGTAAGTAGGACATTATTAACCCTTTGAGTGCCAGAGTGGTACGCAACGCATTGCAAAGCCGTGCGCTGCATTCCACTCTGGCACTCAAAGGGTTACTAAATGAGTGACAAACTGTATTGCTGAAGCAACCTGGCACTGACAGCAGCGCTCCCTTCAGCAAATATTGTGCTAATGCTTTATTTGTGGGCATTTGCTTATGACAGTTAAAGGACAGAGGCATTGGAGGAAGCGGGTGGATGGGAGAGAGACATCGGAGGAAGCCGGTGGCAAGCTTATATTTGCTGCCCGCTTCCACCGATACCTCTCTCCCCTCCTCACACGTTGGCATTGTGCCCTGCCTGTTGCACGTTGTACAATTCGTCCCTTCTCACAATGCGCATTGTGAGAAGGGACGAATTGTACAACGCATTGTGAGAAGGGACGAATTGAACAACGTGGGACGCCAGGCAGGGCACAATACCAATGCGTGAGGAGGGGAGAGAGGTATCGGAGGAAGCGGGCAGCAAACACAAGCTGCCACCTGCTTCCTCCAATGTCTCTCACCCCTCCTCCCGCTTCCTCCAATGCCTCTCTTGTCCCCAGCCTTTTCTTATGCTGCAGGCTTCACAGCCACCCGCAGCAATGGAACTTTTATGAATGAAGATGAGGGAAGCGCTGCAGTCAGAGTGCAGCCTGCTCCCGCAATTGTATTTTAACCCTTTGAGTGCCAGAGTGATATGCAACGCATTGCTTTGCATTTATAATGTTCTACCTCCTGTGTCCCATTGCTATTAGTACTTTTGCTCCACTCTCCGTTTGAAGGAGAGTGGAGCAAAAGTACTAATAGCAATGGGACACAGGAGGTAGGGCATTAAAAATGAATCAGATCTAATCTAAACTATGTTTAATAATAGTCTTTTAATAAAAAGAGAGAGAAATGTTGCAATTTGACTCGCTTTAGCCCTAACTCCTTTATGGGTGAGATCTTGCTGTTCTGGCGACGGGCGAAGTGTGTTTCAGAACTGGCGTCGCTTGTTACTAGTGGAACATTTGTATTGCTCAGTTGACGTTAAAACCAGCGTCGCCAGTTTTTTCTGCCGACGCCAACATTTGAATCGAGCCCTTAATCAATCCGCTTTAGTCTTGTCCGAAGTTTCTTCTCACATTGTCACTCTTGACCTTCTCAAGTTTTACATATGAGGTTACTCCAGTAAATTTGAGCGTTCCAATGGCTTCATATAAAATCCCTTAAAAGGTAAAAGTAGTGCAGTATTTCCCGGACAGAGGGAACCCTCCCATCCCTCCCTTGTTCTATTCACACTTATTTCTATGGAGAGTTGCGTATCTTTGATAACGTGTGGATATTACAGCCAATACAGGGGGTTTACACAACAAATCTTTAATCACTAAAAACACAATAAAATACAAATATAAGCAGTATTAGTGAGTATAACCACAGTCTGATCTCATACCATATCACAAAGTAAAGTACCACTTCAAACAGAGTAACAAGCTGAGTCTGATGTCACTAATGGCTACAATCCCACGTTGGGTGGAGCTAGGAACCAGTGAGTGAAGCAGTTACCGATCTGAGAGTCTGAGACCCGGGACTGTAGCCGGCAGTGACATCAGATGCGGCTTGTTACTCTGTTTGAAGTGGAACTCTAGTTTGCTATGGGATCGGGCTGTGGTTATACTCACTGATACTACTCATATTTGGATTTTATTGTGTTTTTAGATATTAAAGATTTGTTGTATAAACCACTTGTGTTGGCTGTAATATCCACAAGTTATCAGAGATACTCAACTCTCCATAGAAATAAGTGTGAGTAGAACAAGAGGGACAGAAGGTTTCCCTCTGTCTGGGAAATACTGCACTATTTTTACCTTTTATTTTAAGGGACCTTATATGAAGCCATTGGAACACTCCAATTTACTGGAGGAACCTCATACATAAAACTTGGAGCGGTCAAGTTCATCAGAGGTAATAGAACACCGGGCTCCCCATAGAAACACAGTAGAGGAGTGACGCTGTGAGAAGAAACTTGATTGGTGAGTTGGACACATCTGAAAAGACTAAAGCAGATTGATTAAAACCCTATCCATCTGATTCAGAGAAATAAAAGTAAGAAGTTACCAACTGGTTAGACTGTGAATTCGCTGTAAGAACAAGAGGACAGTGAGTATTGATCTATATAAATAGAGGAACTGCAATATTCTGTTTTTCCTTTTTGATGCTTTGGAGATCTCTGCCCAGTTAGCCCATATTATTGGGAGAACATTTAGAACAACACGGATTTCCACCGTCTCTGATAGTTTGGACTTTATTTGGTTGTAGTCCTTATACTAATATTGGTGATTAATAAACAGATTTTTCTGAGACAGATACATTGAGAATTTGGGTATATTGTTGTATTTGAAAGATAGAAAGAAACGGAGGCAACAAGTACAGCAAGTGTCAGCGGACAGGCTCGGTAACGGAGGCAACAAGCTCAGCTAGTGTTAACAGATGCCCAATATCTGGGAGTACAAGCACAGAGAGTGTAAACGGACAGGCTCGGTAACAGAGGCAACAAGCTCAGCAAGTGGAAGGTCAGCTTAGGATGCACAAGTCTGACAGTTCACAATGTCACCTAGCGACAAAGACGGAGCCACACTGGAACCGTAACTCAGGAAGCAGGATACCAAGCAGGCAAGTCAGCAGGCCGGGTCATACACGGAGCAGGAGCGTCAGAGAAGCCGGGTCGATCACGGAGCAAGAGCGTCAGTCAGGCCGGGTCATACACAGAGCAGGAACGTCAGACAAGCTGGATCAATCGCGGAGCAGGCACCAGAAGAATAGTCAGACAAGCCGATTCGGTGCACAGGAACGCAGGAACACAGCAACTGAAGCACTAGTACTGGAACAACACGAAAGGGCACCTGACAGGTGCCAGAGGCCCTGTATAAGTAGGCCATACTGGTCGGGCATAACAAGTAGAGCCAATAGGAACATACCACCACAGAGAGTGACAGGTAATCACGGGAACCGTGATAATGGGGCTCACCAAAAAGACAGCAAGACTGAAGAAATGAGAGAGGGGGAAAGGATGAGGGACTAAGAAGAGAGGCAGAGGGAAAAGCTGAGAATGAATGGGAAGAGAGATGACAACTGAGGGAAAGGAGACCGTAAGACAGAAAGAAAGGAAGGAGAATAGGAGGCCCTAGAGAAAAAGATAAATGCAGATAAATAAATGAAGAAGACAAACCGCAACAGGCGAGCCCATACCGATCCCATAACATACTGCAGACAAAGTATTGCAGGAGAATGGAAGAAAGAACACGCACACAGGTAATAAGAAAAGCCAGAAGGAAGGAGCAACCATGCTTCTCCTTGTCCTCTCTTCCGCCAACTGTGGCTCCTCTTTCTGTCACCAATTTAATATGCCTTTACCCTCTCCACTTCCTGGCATGACCAATCGTCCCCCTGACATGAGTCCCTTCCCTGTACACTGCGTTACAATTCAGGGAAGGCCTATTGAATGTCAGGCTGGGCCAGTTCATTGCTGTAGAAACCAGGGGAGGAGGGAGATCCCTCTCAGATTAAAGGGGTAATTATTATACACTTCCTGCATTAGTCCATTTTAGACAGATTGTTGTGGGAAGAATGTCGTCACCGCAGCCATCTCAGTTATGCAGTTTCTGTGCCAAGTGCATTGCTTAGGCAGGACTATCCTAAGTGCTCCGATACATAGAAAACTTTGTAATCCATGGGCTGATCGGTTTGAGGCTTGTTCATTGTAATGCACCACTAGTCAGCCATTGAGAAAGAACAGTAATGTCATACTCCTCTCCTACTGGCTGGTTTCCGACACTGAGTGTGTTCCTGGCTGGCACCTAAAAGCAGCACGTGGTGGGAAGAGACAGACAATGGAGACTACTGAGCAAAGGTAACAGCTTGTAATTTGGTTCTGTATATAGGAACGTATCTAAGTTTTGTTTACAATACTTTGGATACCTCTTCAGTATTAAAGTGGCTGCACAAGCCTCATTTAAATCAGTAGAAATGTTTGTGGTTTGCTGTGTAGGCATGAATCAAATTTTACATTGACAGAAATGGGGTGCCATCAGTAATCTTGGGGCCCAGTACAAACATAAAGCCATGGCCCTATACCTCATGCATTTGAACTGTAACCTGGAAGTATATATCTACAAACAGAGCCTGTAGATCTGCTCTACTTTGAAGCAGACATGTGCCGCAATTCAGAGGCGTAACTTGAAGCCACCGAGCCCTGGTGCAAAAATTGCCATGGGCCACCCCCGACCACATTGGCCACCTACACATTGTCCCCCAATCTCCAAATTGCCCCTTAATCTCCACATTGCCACCATCTCCACAATTCCCCCATGTCTCCAAATTGTCCCTTCCACAATGCCCCCTTCAACTCCACAATGTCCCCTTCATCTCCACAGTGCCCCTTCCACAATGCCCCTTCATCTCCACATTACCTCTTCCACAATGCCCCCTTCATCTCCACAATGCCCCCAACTCCACATTGCCCCTACCTCCAGTCCCTGGTGGTCTAATAATGTAATCTCCCAGTGCTCTGTTTTACTAGAACGTTGCGCCAGTGGCCGTAGTGGGATTTGCTGCGGGCGAGGGGGTCGCAGGGGGTGGCCAGGCCTCTGGAGTTAGGGGCCCGGTCGCAGATACGACCCCTGCGACCCCTATTGTTATGCCACTGCCCCAATTCTCTGCTATGTTACCTACAGAATATACTTAACCCATTAAGAACACGTGGCCAGCACTTAAGAACCACAAACCTTCTTCTTTTTTTCTTTCAACCAATTCAGGGAGCTGTATGCAGCTGTGCAGGAACCTCTTGAATACCAGGGCATACATGTACGTCATGGGTCCTTTAGGCATGTTCTACTCATAATGTACATGTACGTCTTTAGTCATTCAGGTGTTAAAAGGGTGCCCGCCAGGATATCATATAGAGTGTCCGTGGGTCAATCTGGTCATCTGTGAGCCCCAATTGCCACAGGACCCCCCTACATCTTTGGGGTTAGCAGGAGCCCCGTGTCTTATCTTGGAGGCAGGCCCCTCTGAATGGCTTGTCCACATACACAGGTATTACCTGTAACCCCCCTAATGGCAGCCCTGAATGGGACTTTTAACCTCTCGAATACTAGAGATATTTGTAATACATTGCAAGGAAAGCATTGAAGGGCTACTCCACCGACTGCCAAAGGCATGTCCAAAACAATACAAAGCAATTTACAACCCTCTTGCACTCAAAGGGTTAATTACTTGATAAATGTAATGCAGCTGATCTACCCAATAATGGCTAGACATTCTTTGTGTGCACATCTGTCTTCTTAGATGTACATGATTCTTAGCGTGTATTATACACATTTATGGGGTGTAAGGTCAAACTAACTGTACTATAGAGGAGAACTAAAAAAACTCCTGTTGACATAAATGGGGATTTTACCCTCTTGAATTCTAGAGAGGTCTCCATTGTAATGCGTCACAATTCATTGGAGACCTCTTTAACATTTAAGCATACCTCCAAGTGTCCCTCTTTGAGACACAAATCCCTCTGGGAAATGAATGACCAGTCCCTATATGAGTTCTCAGTAACGGCCTATGGCCCGTTACATGAGTGATATAATAAATCTGGAGTGAATACATCTGACTCTAAAGGGGTATTTATAATATCTCTGGGGTTAATGACGAGATCGAATTTTCTTATAATAGGGGGATCTAATGTTTTGGGATTTAGATTTGTTGATCTAATGCATATGCCATTAATGGGGGGCCTCATTTGTCTGGGTTTAATGGGACAAGGGTGTATGTATATTTTCTGTGTAACATTACTTAGGGTATTCTAATTAAAATGGCTGCCACCATTATCTCAGAGAAGCAGGAGAAGTCACATTTTCAAGAGACCAGCCGAGTGCTATACAATCGTATTACACCATTAAAGATGTTTGTTTTCACATAAGAAATTGCTGGTCTCAGGGTGGTGGTGCTGAGGACTCTGATGGGTCAAGGTAGGGCTGTAGACTGTATGGCAAATGCTGAGAGTCTGACGGGTGAAGAAAAGGGAGAAAGCTGTCATGGCTGCTGTATTGGTAAGAGGCCAGAACTAAAGTGCAGATTCTAGGGGTAATGCGTACGTGTTGTGCACCAAGGCCAGGGATTAATAGAGGGGGCAAAGAATTGGTGATCTGTCAGCTAGAGGGAGTGGGTATATTTTTCATAAATCTTAATGTAAGTGTGTGTAGAGAGAGAAAGCTATGTGGATGTGTGTCCATTAGTGATGAGCGAGCGTGCTCGGCCGATGCTCGGATCGGCTCGAGCATCGCTCTGCTCGGCACATGGCGGTACTCGTCGAGTACCGCCATGTGCTCGCCCGACATGTTCGGGTGGCGGGGATCTGTGCCGGAAGAGGCACAGATCCGAAGAAGCTCCGCTGGACCACCAGGGACTGGAGGTACGGGGGCATTGCGGAGATGAAGGGGGCATTGCGGAGATGAAGGGGGACATTGTGGAAGAGGGGCATAGACTCTATGCCCCTCTTCCACAATGTCCCCCTTCATCTCCGCTATGCCCGTCTTCCACAATGTGCCCCTTCATCTCCGCTATGCCCCTCTTCCACAATGTGCCCCTTCATCTCCGCTATGCCCCTCTTCCACAATGTCCCCCTTCATCTCCTCTATGGCATAGAGGAGATGAAGGGGGACATTGTGGAAGAGGGGCATAGCGGAGATGAAGGGGCACATTGTGGAAGAGGGGCATAGCGGAGATGAAGGGGCACATTGTGGAAGACGGGCATAGCGGAGCTGAAGGGGGACATTGCGGAGCTGAAGGGGGCATTCGGAGATGAAGGGGGCATAGCGGAGATGAAGGGGGCATTGACCAGGCACCCTCCCCTCATCAGAGCAGGGGGTGCCTGGTGTCGCCCCATTCATTCCAATGGGGCTCGGGTGCTCGGCCGAGCACTCGAGCCTCAGGGGGTGCTCGGTCAGAGCACCCGAGCACCCGAGCATCGTGGTGCTCGCTCAACACTAGTGTCCATCATTAAGTCTGGTAAATTTGATAAATGTCTCTCATGTAATACTTTCATGACTATCCCTTCCCACCATCCTGTGCATTGGGATATCAGAGGATATGCGTGAACAGTTGTTCTTCAATTTCTTTTATTCTGGTGCTTTTGCGGAAGCACTGATCTTTATAATATGCTCCAATCAATCTATTAATGCTGAGCTCCAACATATGATGCCCTCTGCCTTCTCCCAGCATCAATTGACAGGGGAATGCAGGGGAGCACACCATACAGTTCTGGGTCATAAGATCAGATCTGTGCTCCAGCAGTTTGAACTAGATTACCAGGGAAGGTAAGTAAGTCAGAGGGAGAATCACATTTTTTTAAATTGTTTATTTATTCTTTGGGGGGGGGGGGGTTGGTTGCAAAATAGGATTTTGAAAATCAAAAAGGGTGGTTTCAGTTTCAGATTTCATCTTCTGAATTTTCCTCTTTTGCCCCTGGGTTGGAAAGTAAGGCCTTTAGATTCTGTTGTTCTTGGGCAAGATGCAATACTGGGACGGTCCTGGAAAAAAGAATAAACCATATATGTATACATATCTTGGATGTTCTATATAATGCATTATCACCTTAAAGGGCAATTGTCATGTAATATTTGCTGTAATTACAGGTCTGCTCCCCTGAAAACCAAGCTGCATATAACGCTGGGGCTACATTGTCAGGTCAGCGTTGTACTGACTGCAGGGGAAGTCTGTAGTACGACAGGCTTGCGGCTCTGCAGCTGTGCCTAGATCTCGTTAGTGAAAATGAATTATTTCACTGAAACGGTCTTCTACATGTACTTGGTTTGCAAGCACATGGAGAAGACCGTTTTAGTGAAATAATTCTATGTCGTTAAGGCGATCACGGCTCTGCTGCAGATCCGCACGATTAAAGTCAGACCGGGGGAAGGGGAAGGGGAGGGATTAGGAACTTTGCCTTCGGTTATCTCTCAAACCTATGAAACTGGGGGCTATTACATTATTTTACAAATATGAACAATATGGGGGATAGTAATAATAAAGTATTACTATCCGTTTAATGGGGTTCAGAAAACAGTACCCAAGAATCCCTCATTCATTCTTGGGGAAATCTGTTGTTAAGATCCACAATGTTCAACTTGCATAGATTCTCACTGCCAGTCCTGAGGGACATTTATTTGCCCCGTCTCCCCACATGGTTGACAGGAAACTTTGTGTGGTTCCATAGCACAGCCTTGAGCTTTTTACTATATCTCCCATTTGACTAGAGTTAGTAAAATGTGATAATTTTTTTTAGGCAATAGTAGGCAACATGGGTTCATTAATGAGATATAGTTAACATTTATAGGACCAGAGTGTTCAGCAACACATTGTGAAGCTATGTGTTGCATACCCATATAGTCCTCAAAGGGTTAATATATAAAACAGAGTAAGAGTCCAGCTAAAGGAACATAAAAGACAGAAAGAACGTGGTGGAAGATCAGATTTATGACACTAGAAAAGAGTTGATATGAACTCACCCGTCCAGTATCTTCCCACGGTTGTTTTCTTCTCCAGGTGGAACTATTCGTTCTTTCCTCTTGCTGCCCACGAATATCACCTCCCTGGGAAGTTCCATGCCATGCTATTTCCATTCTTTTTCTGTTGTTTCCCTTCTTTTTTTGTTGGTGTTTACTTCTTTTATCTGTGTGGAATGAGGAACGGGTTTTATTAAATAGAGGAAATCACCAGACTTTCCCTTTACCAGTGGCGATGGTTATTGAACCAGCTATGGCTGTCCCTTTACATGTGGTTGTTGTTGGACTACAACTCCCATCTTCCTCATCCAAACCAAAAAAGCAATAGTCCATTGACAACCACATGTTGCTAGTGCTTCACACTGTTTGAAAGATATTTGTAACTGTTTTAGCGCCAGAGATATGTGTAAGTCATTACAGAGCAATGTGTTGCACTTTCTGTCCTTTGGACTCACCAGTGTGTCTGTAATTCTTCCCTTTCTGGCTCTGGAGCACTTCAGAAGCAGTTCCTCTGGGGGATGAGTGATTATTGGAATGGTCCTGGAAAAAGAAATAGAAAACATTATGTGAATATCAACTGACCCAGATAGACATGTCTTAGACGTCTTGTGGAAGGCATCATCACGCAAAAGGGCAAATTTCATATAATATTTCCAGGTCTACTTGCCTGAAAACTGAGTTTCAGATAAAGCTGGGGCAGCATTGTGAGCTCAGACAGACCAACAGGGAAGCCTACTGGGGTACAGTAAACAGTTCCCAAGAATCCCTCATTGATTCTCTGTGACGTTTGTTGCTGTGAGCCACAAAGTTCAGCTTGCATCGAGCCCCACTGCCAGTCCAGTGGGTCAGTTTTTTGCCGCCTCTCCCCAAATGGTGACAGAAAACTTTCTGGGGTTCTGCAGCTCAGTCCTGGGGTTTTTACTAAGTATCCAATAGGAACAGACTTAGTAAAATGGGATCATATCCTTTTAGGCAGTAGCAGGAAATAAGTGCTCATTACTGAGATTTGTTTAATACTTTGAGGACCAGAGGGGTTGGCCACACATTGTGAAGCAATGTGTTACATACACTTCTGGTTCTCAAACAGTTAATCCTATATAATAATTTGCTAATGTATGTTTGTCAGAAGCCATCATGCGCATTACAGACTGCCCGAGCCACGGCTGATAACAAAGCAGGACTACGGACTGAATTCGGAGCGCCTCGTTCCATTATCAGCCTCGGCGCGGACAGTCTCTACTATGCATGACTGCATCGCGGCTGTTGCTGCCTGGCACTGTGGCCTGTGTACACAGGCTGATCAACTAGTATGTATGTATACATACATATATATATATATATATATATATATATATATATATATATATATATTTATATATAGATAGATAGATAGATAGACAGACAGACAGACAGACAGACAGACAGACAGACAGACAGACAGACAGACAGATAGATAGATAGATAGATAGATAGATAGATAGATAGATAGATAGATAGATAGATAGATAGATTTAGTAAGGAGCCAGATCAAGGAATGAAAAAGACTTAGTTGTGGAAAATCATATTTAGGACAATGGAAAAGGGGATATGAACGTACCTGTTCAGCATCATCTTTGCCCCAAATTATGTCCATGTCATCCAGCCAATCATCAACATCCTCCAGGTCAATGACTTCCATTCTTCTCTTTGTAAATAGTAGTTGGTATCGGTGTTTTCTTTGGCGATTTTGTTGTTTTATTCTTCTGACTATATGGCAAATAGAAGAGGCTTTTTTAAATAGAGAAAATCAACCAATTGTTTCCCTTTACTGGTGAATCTTGTTGTTGAACTACCCATGTCTGTCCCTTTACCTATAACTGTTGCTGGACTATAATTCCCATCATCCCCACACACGCTATGAGAGCCATAGTCCATTGATAGTTGGATGTGTCACGCTGCTAGTGCATTCCACTGTTGAGTGCCAGTGGAGTACCCAAAGCATTGCAAAGCAATGTATTGGGCACCTATCTGGCAGTAAATGTGTTAAAGACTTTTGTAACTGTTTGAGTGCCAGAGAAATGTGAAGGTCATTACAGAGCAATGTGTTGCACTCCTCCCTGATACATAAAAGTTACACTTTCTGTTATTTGGACTCACCAGTGTCCTTGCACTTCTTTTTCTTCTTTGGCTCTTTTACGGGATGCCAATAATCCATGACATCTCCCCATGACCATCCGTTGTTCAGAGCCTCCAGCTGCTCCTCCAGTACTTCATCATCGCTGTTGTTGCTGCTGATGTTGTATTTCTCCCATGGCCAAAGGTGTATTGGGAGGGCTTCAAATGTCATTTTTGTACTGGTAAGGTCCTAGAAAAAAGAAAAAGAAAACTATTTATAATGACCAGATAAACCAGGTAGACATGTCTTGGATGGTCACTGGAATGCATCAGCATCTTAAAGGGCAAGTATCATAATATTTACCTATTTGTAGGTCTGCTTGCCTGAAAACCGAGTTACAGATAAAGCAGGGGCTGCATTGTGAGCTCAGGCAGATCAGCAGGGAAGCTTAATGGGGTACAGAATACAGTTTGCAAGCATCCCTCATGAATTCTCAGTGAAGTTCAGCTGGCATCGACCACCACTGCTAGTCCAGTGGGTCAGTTTTCTGCCACCACTCCCAAAATGGTGGCAGAAAACTTTCTGGGGCACCATAGCATAGATCTGGGCTTTTTACTTTATCTCCCATGGGAACAGATTTAGAATTATATGTGTCTCTTTCCTTTTAGGCAGTCTTAGGCAATATGGGCTTATTACTGAGATTTATTTAACACTTTGAAGAATAGAGGGGTTAGCAACACCTTGTGAAGCAAAATAGTACATACTGCTCTGTCCCTCAAAGGGTTAAATTATTTATGTAGATTCAGTAATAGGCCAGATGAAAGAATGATAAAGACTCAGATGTGGAAGATAACATTTTAGGACAGTGGAAATGAGTGGATGTGAACTTACCCGTCCAGTATCATACACCTGAGTGCTGTCTATCTGCTCATCAGCTTTCTGGGCAGTTTTAGCCACTGATAGTAACATAGTAACATAGTAACGTAGTAACATAGTAACATAGTAAATTAGGTTGAAAAAAGACACAAGTGTGGCGAGTAGGAGGTATCTTTCTTCTTTTTGTCGCTTGATGTACGTAGTTTGTTTATCTGTGTGGAACAAAGAGCAGACTTAATATTAATTAGAGTAAATCAGCCAGGTGTTTCTCTTTACTTGTAGTTCTTGTTGTTGTTGAGCTATCTGTGGCTGTCCCTTTACCGGTCGCTGTTGTTGGACTATAACTCCCAGTATCCTCACTCAAACAATGAAAGCCGTAGACGGTTGATAGTCAAAAGTAAGATGCTACTCATGCTTCCCACTGCTATAAAGACTATTGTAACTAACTGAGTGTCAGAGAGTTGCATAGGCTATTATAAAATAATGTGTTGCACTCCTCTCTGGTACTCAGAAGTGAAACTTTCAGTCTTTTGGACTTATGACTACCGTGAAATCTCAGGTATAATACGCACATGTATATAATACGCAGGTATATATTATACCCAAGATTTTAGGCAAAAGCAAGAGTGCCTATGTATAATACGCACCCTTGTTTTCCCCTCTTAAGAAAAAAAATTAAGCCCGCCAGATCCCTTCTCTCCCTCTCCCGGCGCTATCTGCTGCTAAAATACCATTTACTTACTTCAAAATTCAAGTCCCTGTATTTTCCCCATTAGCAAGAAACATATAACCGATGTCAATATTCCCTGCGGGTGACATGCTTCCATTCGCTGCCTGCTTCCTTCCGGCTATGATATTGCCCTGTGAAGACCTGTAGGTAGGTCATGAAGGAAGCGGGCAGCGGGTGGAAGCATGCTGCCCGCAAGGAATATTGACATCGGTTATATGTTACAATAACTATATAAAGAAGAAAACGTACGGTCCAGAGACAAGTTTTATTTATACTCATTAGCTCTGTGCCTACTAAAAAGCAAAACATGTTCAAAAAGTCCTAAATTAAATTTAGCCCACTAAGGTATCGTTAATACTTCACTTTTATGTGTTTTCTTTAAAAATACATTGAACTTTTATATTCATTATGAACTGAATTTTTCATAAAACTACTCTGTGTAGTCACTAATTGGCTCACAAAGTATTAAAAACAACAAACACCTTCAATTGGAAACTGCTACTGTGTTTCCAATCGTATCAAAAGACTTCACAAACTCCCTCTATTGGGAACTGTTATTATATTTCTAATTGTGTCAAAAGATACTTTGTGCAATTTTGTTTTCCTTCCAAGCTATGAGATTTTCTCTATAGCTAATGTAGAATGTAGGTTACTGTCGCATCCTAAATAAAGGCAAGGGCTTAACAGTTCGCTAATATCTCATCTTACTAATATTGTTTGTAGGGATATTGATGCTTTCTCTATGGTGCCTATTATTTACAACTGCATGTACCCGTCCAGAGTTCACAAATAATCGAACAACATTTCCTCATTGGGGTAAATTGTTGTTGTAATATAGGTAAATTATAACCCTTATTATATGCGCTTCTTCAATAGCTATTAGAATCGGGTCTTTAAAATCCCTTTAGAGTGCGGATTCGAGATTTCAATGATCCCTTTAACCGCTAGCAGTTCAAACCGCCTCATGCAGTTTGCCCGTTCCTTGTATTGTTGTTCTGTTTGTAACAGTGCGCGCCAAATTAGTTAACTTGTTAACTCTCTCTGACGGTTCCGTACTAGCAAAGGCTCCAATAATCAAGAATAGCACCAAAATCTTTCCCTATTCTATCCCTCACAGCTGACTTGGACAGCACACACATTTCTATTACTACATGACTCCTAAATCTTTCTTGTCAGATTTTAGTTACACATTCAGTATATTGTCTTTTATTAATTGATACATCAGAAGGCAGTTGGCGTATGTTGCCTGCTAATGGGAAAAATGCGGAGACTTGAACTCTGAAGTAAGTAAATGGTGTTTTGGCAGCAGATAGCGCCTTGAGAGGGAGGAAAAGGATCTGGCAGGCTTTTTTTTTTTTTTTTTTTAAATAAAAAACTCTCTTGAATAATATGCACCCCCCACTTCACATAAGGTGAAGTGAGGTAAAATTGTGCATATTATACCCGAAATGTTACGGTATATCTGTAATTCTTCCCTTCATGTACTTTTAGGTAGCACCAGTATATTTTGTTGAGTGGGTGTATTGAGAAAACTGTGATTTATAATACACTTCTAAAAATAATTAATTATCACAGTTCATATAGTATACTTCATAATATTATTTAGGAAAACATATGTAGAGATTGTAATTGCAGGCATTATAAATCTCTCTTTGGCATTATTCCTAACAGTTCTTTACAAGTTAAATGTATCACTTTCAAGCAGGCATAGGCTGGCTGGAGATGATGGGACTAATAGTCCTCAAGAACTACAGGGACTCAGCTTACCCTCTTCTGTTTTAAGGACCAGAGGGGCGTTCAGATTAATGATTTGCAATGCATTTCACAATCCTCGGGTACTTAAAGGGTAAAAGAAAGATTGACATTAAATAAAATGATATTCTGTATGTCTTTAGGAACAGAGGACTATACTTACAGTCATCTGGGTATTCCAGAGATTCCTTTTTTGAACGCTTGAACATGGTTATCTATATCAAAGTCAAAGCAATCTCATACAACTGAATCTCTTTCTGATCTGAGTCTCTTCTCTAGTAAAATGAGGTAATATATGACAGTTAAGATTCAAATGGGTCTGTGACTGGTGACACTACAGTACTGTGATGTCATCACATTCTGTTTCTGTCAGCAACTGCTGTGGTAACAGCACATCTCCTTGGATGCTGGACATATCTCCAGAACATTCAAGGAGTTGAAGTGTTATTTGGTAGCCAAAATGTACTGAACTACACAGATATATAGCATGCCATTACTTCCAATATATAATGCCCTGGATTCAGTGGGGTTGATTTTTTCCTGTGGGTGCCATGCACAGAAAGTACTCTGCACATGTATATCACTGCACAAAGCTTGTTAGAAGGAAACAATCTGAGTAAATCATGTAAGAGTGGATGTGAAAGAGAAATATGGACCATATGCACAAAGGAAAATAAAATCAATTCCTGGGCAAGCCAAGTAGACCATAGGGGCGAAATAAATATTCCCCTTTCATTTAATGATTAGCAATGTGTTGCTCTCTCAGGCATTGAAATGGTTACATGGAGCTTTTAACCCCTTCAATGCAGTGATGCATTTAGACTTCCTGCTGTTCTAGGCCCATTGAAGTGCTTGCACCCGCCACCCCCCCAAACACACACACATTAACCCTTTACCTCATCCTCACTTTATTTGACTCCGCTGGCAGGCCACAGACCTTCCCTTAAAGGCACAGAGGCATAAATATCAAACTTGATGGGAATGTTTTTGGAGGCCATATATGGGTTATTATTATGTATATCTAGGAAGTAAAATAAATAATATAATTGTAATATATTTTGACATCCACGTGTATAGATACATGTATATATACATCCACATACAACTTCAGTGTAAATAATGTGTATCCTAAGTGTGAAAAGCAGACTGAGGGCTCTGTATGAGCCTGAGGCCATCTTCTTTGTTGCTTCCTGGGCTAATGTAGGTCTGGGGGCTAGCTATCAATGGAAAGGGAGAGAGGCCTTCCAGGTAACATAGAAGGAGGGGATTGGTAAAGGTTAGAGTGGAGGGTATTAAGGAGACAGTAGGTCTAGGGATAGGTGTTTTTGCTTTTATCTTTCTGTTTGCCAGATAATGTGTCATTCTAGAGCCCAGCCAGTGTGGCTTAGCCTAAGATGGTTCTAGTGATAGGGATCACTGTCCTGGCAGTCAGGTCCTGCCTTTAGTGAAGGCTATTGCCACGATTCCCTAAGGAGGCATGGCAGGAGGTGGCAAGTCAGTCCCATACCACCCAAGTGTCCCTCTTTAGGAGGGACAGTCCCTCTTTGAGACCCAAATCCCTCTGTCCCTCTTTCTCACCCTGGTGTCCCTCTTTTTAGGGGGATCGACTGTGTGGTGTGTATTTAAGTGCATCATGTTTATCCACAGCTATTAAACTCACATTAATGTTTGTTTAAAATTAAGTGATTGTGTAAGGTCTTTAGACACTTTGAGAAATACATAATTTGCTTTACCTCGCCAATATATCTGGATAGTTCATATTTTATGTTTATACTATTTGACTATTACAACCTATCAGACACTTTTAATACTAGTCAGGGCCACCATCAAGGAGGGTCAGGGGGATCTGTTGTGTAAGGCCAGGAAAGAAAAGGGAACCAAGGTCCAAGATGTTCATGCTCATGCTGGCTGAGGAGAGTAAATGCTGCTGTTCTGCCTTGTATATACTTTTCCCAGCTGGTGTACAACTAAAGAAGCTGGGGCAGGACTGACAGGCCACTGTGTTAATGAGGCCTCTTGCTTACATAAAACAGGTTGTGTTTCAAATAGTGAATTCTCTCTGCAAATGTATAGAGAATAAATACAAACAATAAATCTGCGCACACCTCTCACAAAAACCATTTCTACTAAAGACAGAGATTAATACGGAGTATAAAGTGGAAGATAAAGATCTTGAATTTCTATCAAAAACACTGTCTTTCAATTACAACAATAGACCCAAATTCACAATGCATCTATCACAGAAAAATCTGTCTATAAATCTCCAATATTAGTATAAGGACTACAACCAAATAAAGTCCAAACTATCAGAGATGGTGGAAATCCGTTTTGTTCTAAATGTTCTCCCAATAATATGGGCTAACTGTGCAGAGATCTCCAAAGCATCAAAAAGGAAAAACAGAATTTCGCAGTTCCTCAATTTATATAGATCTCAATACTCACTGTCCTCTTGTTCTTACAGCGAGTTCACAGTCCAATGCGATTGGTAACTTCTTACTTCTGTTTCTCTGATTCAGGTGGATAGGGCTTTAGGGCTCGATGCAAATGTTGGAGTTAAAACTAGAGTGAAGAAAAAAACTGGCTTCGCGAGTTAAACAAAACTGGGTAACGAGAGAGTCAAATCTTCCTTACCCAGAAAGGCTAACGAGCGAAGACCAACAAAATACACGTTCACCTTAAACCTTCTTCGCATAGAAAATATTCCCTAAAAACACACGATAAAAATGTTACCTAGCGCACAGCCAATCACAGCACTCCATAGCAGAAAGTTCAGTCAGAAAATCCAAAACCAATGTCAACAGTTCTGAACAGCATTCTCTGTACTTCCCTACCCAGCCAGAAGGGAACACAGAGAAGTCTTTCAGCACCATGGATAGCTTTGAATGCCATAGGGATGTGCACTGCTCACCCCTGTGGCAGTCAAAGGGTTACAATCAATAAAACTAGTACACCAAGCACTACACAATGCCCCCTTCCA